>CM077149.1:80530669-81203557 GCA_039583875.1 Platanthera guangdongensis | reverse complement strand
AACGAAGTGAATCGTCCCCAGGTCCGCACCATGAGGGATTATACTACACCCACTGTTGGAGTATATACCCCGGTTTCGGACCTGCTATCACCAATCCTCAGTTCAAGATTAAACCAGCTATTCTGAATTTTTATTCGGAACAACGCTCAGTTCTCCGGAATGGCCACTGAAGACGCCCATCTTCACCTTACAGAATTCTCCGAAATCTGCGCCACGTTCCGCTACGCTGGAATCCCAGATGAAACAGTCAAGCTCCGCCTCTTCCCTTTTTCATTAAGGGACAAAGCTAAGACATGGCTTCACTCCCTTCCACCTGGAACAGCCCCCACCTGGGAGGCTTTGACTACCAAATTTCTAGCTAAGTTCCATCCGATGGATCGGATCGTGAGCATGAGGCGCGCAATAGCCAACTTCCGGCAAGCCGATCAAGAAAGTTTAGCCGAAGTTTGGGAGCATTTTAATGAGCTGCTGAGGAAGTGCCCTAATCATGGATTCCAAACGTGGAATCTCGTCGAAAGTTTCTACTTTGCTATTGATCCCCACCACCGAGCCATGATCGATGCTTCCTCCGGGGGAACCATCATGAATCTTGCCCCAGATGATGCTCTGAAAGTCTTGCAAGACACCGCAACCCACAGTGTGTACTGGACCGCTGGAAGAAACATCCCACGAAGCACAAGTGGAGTGTTTGCCTTGGATATACCCAAGCCTGCTCCTGCCGCCCCAGTGATGGAAATCTCATGTCAAGGGTGCGGAAGCACCGATCATCACAGCTTCGAATGCTCGGGAGTTGAGGTACAAGACGAATCTTTGTTTTAGAATGAATCCGTTAATTTTGTTGCCAATCAAAACAGGGGAGTGCCTTACGGGAATACTTACAACCCGGGGGTGAGAAATCACCCCAACTTTTCTTGGAATCCTAACACATCTGGCCAAAGATGGCAACCGGGGCAGCATCAAAACGATGTGTATGCTTCCAGTAGCCAACCGCGGCCGCCTCAACCGAATTATTCCCAAGGGCCCCCCATCGTTAAGAAAAATTCTTTGGAAGAGATGTTCGAGAAGTTTGTTGAGATTTCCCAGACAAACATGACAAATCAGGCTGCCTCGATGCGCAAACTGGAGGCACAATTGGGCCAATTGGCTCAAGTGGTTTCCGAGCGCACCCAAGGCACCTTACCGAGCAACACTGAAAAGAACCCCCATGAACAGGGAAAGTGCCTTGGGGAGGACACTTCGGGAAACCGCAACGAACTTGTCATTAATTGTAAAATCAATAACATCGACACCCCAGCATTATGCGATTCTGGGGCGTCCAGCAACATACTCACTTTGCAAGATGCTGCAAAGATGCAGTTTCAAGTTGACATTGAAAATCGGAAATCGCTTATCTTAGCTAATGGCAATCTGGTTGACACGGAGGGCGGTGTGCGGGACGTTGAAATCGAGGTTAACGGCACCAGTATCACCACTGACTTTCAGGTTTTGGGACCACAGGACAATAACTCCATTCCTATATTAGGAGTCCCATTCCTAACAGCCAGTGGCGCATCCCTCGACTTTTCCAAAGGCCATGTCACTTGGCCAAACGAAGAGTCCACCCTCGATAAAACATCCATACATTTTTCTTCCATCCCAAATAACATTTCTCTGAGTGTCATAGATGTTAAGTTGGATTCAGGTCTCCCCGCATTGGAAGCACATCTGGAGGAGACGCCAAAGAATGGACTTCCTCCGGAAGTTGATAAGAAGCAGGAGCTACGGGTTCATGAAGGGATCAATTGCACCAAAGCCACGACTGCCTTTCTACTGCCAGCCAACTCTGTTGTTGAGCATGGCGAACTAAGTTTTATTCGGGAGAAATCCCTGGACAATAATTTGTGTAATTCTGTTAAACGATCTGTAACTTGGGCAGATCCGGTTGCCGTTACGGTGCCGGATAGGCCGCCGCCAACCACGACACAAGGAAACCCCACAGCCTACCTTCATTGGAAGTCTCCCACGGTGGAGAAACTGAAAGAGGCCAAGCGTTTACGCGAAGAGCTCTACGCTTCCTTCCGGCGCGCGAAAGAGTGCACTCGCAGTAATAGGACAATGCCTACCCCGAATGCAAAAAGACACTCTGTTGTTCTCTCGCATCCCACCGGAGAGACTTACCATAAATCTGCGTATAGCTGATTGTGCCATCCTCTTTCTTGCTACTTGTTGAATGTTGGTTGCTCTATTTTTAATTTTGTTTCCTTTTGCTACTGCCAAGAACTCTCTATTTGAACTGCTAATACATGTATTTGGTCCACCTTAAGGACGGTAAACAAAAGGGCTTTCGGGAGACAACCCAAGTTGGACCATTCGGTCTTATGCTGTATTTTGAGTTTGGTTTATTTCTTCATTTATATATTTGTGTCTAGATTTTGTTTGGATTGCATCCTTTAATCGCAGGTACAGGAATATTTGAGGCGCGGCAACTTGGCCGCACTTGGACATCTCGTTCCCCGACTGGTATGCTCAATTTTGAGCATAGGTAACTTCCTACCCTAGCTATTTCTCCTCTTTGGAATGCTTATTTTTATTCGTTGTCAACTTTAAGTCTGGGGGGGAAGTATGCCTGTGGTCACTACACCGCACTTTCTGTTGCATTCCAGTTTCTTATTTACTTTTTTCTTGTGTTTTTTGTTGCACACACTGAATCACCCACACGATTGCGCTCTTACCCACGCGCACAACCCGAGTTAAATTTATTGCTTTTGTGTAAACTTTAAAATAGTGGTACTGGCTTAGGATTTCAGGATTGAGTCGTTTGAAACTCATGCAGTGCTCCTAATCGAATACTCATGGTTTGTGTAGAGTTAAGATAGAACTAATTTTTCTTTATGCTCGTAGATTTATTCTTTTCTGCACACGTAAATATTGTTTGTACTGCTCAAAATCTGAATCTGGGATAATCAAACGATAGTGTAGGAATGTGTGTAGCCGCCACTAGACTCGTATTGCTCGAGTCGGGGGGAAGGATCGTCTTTCTCGGTGGCTAAGAACTTGCCCTAAGCTACTCTCGAAGCATTGGTGCACGGTTAGTTAAGCGTGAGCATGACATAGGCCTTCTTTTTGGCTAGTTTGAGCCTTATTTAGCCATTCCTACCTGTTAACCATTGCATGCCAAATTTGTGCCTACACTTCCTTTGATCCAGCTCCACTCACTTTCACCAAGGCCTGAAGCTAAAACCACCTTCACAATCAAATGCTTGAGCTGCTTTGTATTTACTGTTTTGCCGAGCTTGTGTTTAGTGGACATTGTTTTTGGGGGTGCTGATTTTATTCCTGTTTGGATTGCTTCGTTTGGGGATTGCTAGCGCAGAAAAGAAAACAACAGTTTACGAAAATAAAAAGCTGATTCGCGCAATAGAAAAACAAATATATATATGAAAGAATTGCTTTGAGATTTCGATCCCCATCCTCTTTATTGAATTTGGTCGGGTTCAGCCGTGTTCACACCCGGATTTCAAGCTAAGTCTGGGGGCGTGTGCCCCATTCTTTTCTAAGTGGCTGTTTTGGTTTGGGTTGTTTTCGCTCGCTTTGGTTGCATAGAGCCTTCATGTTTATCTTTGACCACCAAGCCGTTGCCTAAGCCCCATTTCCTCCTACAAGTCCTACTGATTCACGCTTGAGTCTAACCCGCGCCATGGAGAGAGTGTGAACGTGCAAGTGTATGGTCCCCGACATTGGTGGATTCCTTTGGAGGTGATCCTGAGTCCCGAACTTTGGCAATGCTCACCTTAGTGGCCTGCCTACTTTCTTCCTGCACATGATCGCACAATTCTCCAGAATTCTAATTTTGAGCAATTACAATATTTATTTACGTCTGTCGAATAGTTTAAACTACGTTGTATAATTAAAAAGTTTTTCTATTATATCTTCTATACTCATGATATATTTGATTTCTCGTCTTACTTCTTTTTGAAATTTCTGAGCCAGTTAGCTATCTTCGAGTCCATGGAGTGATGATTTGCTCGGGACGTGCAAATGGTTAAGTCTGGGGGTGTGATGAGTTCACATTTTACACTGATTTTTGGACTCATCTGGGCTAGTTTTATCGCCTTAGCACTACACTTGAGAGCCTTTATTGCTTATTTGTGTTTATGTACCTATTTCACGCTTAAGTGCACTGTAGGCCCGCTTCTGTGTGCTTTCTGTGTTTCCATTTTGTTGTTATTCTTTAGCTCTATCTCGGGGATGTGGTGTGCATGTTCTGGTGGCCTTTCTGCCTCTTCTGCTGGTACAGTGGTCGTGTGCGTGCTCCAGAACTGCTCGGGAGACTCCGACGATGCAGGAATACTGCGCACGACCAATGGACTTACTGCGCACGACCACTGGTCGTGCGCCACTGTTCGTGCGCATTACACCCCCATTTTCATAACACTGTCTCGGTAATCGCACGAGCACTGGCCATAGTGCGCACGACCACTGGTCGTGCGCCACTGCTCGTGCGCTTATATGCTGATGCTTCTCGTCCAGGTTGAGGTTTATTTGGAAAAGCCGCACGATCATCGACCTACAGTGCGCACGACCACTGGTCGTGCGCCACTGATCGTGCGCACTGCTTCTGCTGCCTCCTTATATAAGGCCCTGCTCCGTGTTTTAGGTCAACGCCTGTCATTTGCTGCGATCGGAGAGTGCGCGGGAATCGCCTTTTCACCTCTCCAGCTGCTCCATCACTTCCACCTTCGTCGGGAAGCCATTTCCAACTACTCCTAATCTTTTCAACACTCCGACGAAGCCCTCGGCCATTGATGACTTCAACTCCAAGCTTTCCTGCAGAGTTGGTGAAGTAGATAACCTATAGAATGGACTTAAAGGCCTTCGAGGTGACAGATCGTTGGTACCGGAAGCCTCCTTGGACTGAGCCCGGAAGCGGATTGACAACTCGCTACTCCGGCCACGACCCGCGGTGGATCTTCATTCTCTTTTGGTTTACTCCTCTTCCCCTTCCTCTGTGTTATGAATGTTTTGAGCAGTGTAACGAACATTTCCATCCCTGAACAACAAGTTTACTTTCTAGTTAATGGAATGTTAGTTTCTTCTTATGCTTGTGAGTTCTGTCTGTGAATGTGCCTCGCTCACCCCACATCCACTTCATTCCTGTGCCTTGTCCGATTGCAATCCACACAAGAACGCTGTAATCCATTAGCTTCCCTTACACTCGCCCAACTGAAGTTCGGCATAGCGGCCGACAAACCCACTTCAACTTGCGAAGCGGTGCCGTCGACCCGCATAGTGTTTACTAGTTCAGTAGATCAAACA
Source organism: Platanthera guangdongensis (assembly GCA_039583875.1). Lineage (NCBI taxonomy): Eukaryota > Viridiplantae > Streptophyta > Magnoliopsida > Asparagales > Orchidaceae > Platanthera > Platanthera guangdongensis. The sequence continues at coordinate 81,198,262 of CM077149.1, read as the reverse complement.
TCAACAATCTCCCTAGTCCGCTATTTCCTTTTTGTTCTATTTGTAACTCTCATAACGATATTCTCGGTACTGTTGTCGTTCTACGCTAATTGCATTCCTCAAGAGACCGACACTTGGGGATTTATTCCCAAAAACTTTATTACTTGTGCGATCGGTGCGCTTGCCGAATTAAACGCATCACCTATGCAGCCTATCAGGGTTTCAAAGTGTTCCAAATGGATGTTAAGTCAGCCTTCCTGAATGGAGACTTAAAGGAGGAAGTATTTGTAGAACAACCATCAGGTTTTATTGATCCACTCTATCCTAATTATGTGTATAGGCTTAGAAAAGCCCTATATGGTTTGAAACAAGCCCTAAGGGCTTGGTATGAAACCTTCTCTACTTTCCTCATTGAGAACAAATTCTCAAGGAGGAAAATAGACAAAACTCTATTTCTTAGGGAATCCAAAGGGAAGATAATTCTAGTCCAGATATATGTTGATGATATAATATTTGGTTCTACTAAAACAACCTTTGTAGGAAGTTTGCTAAACTTATGCAAGGGAAGTTTGAGATGAGCAGCATGGGAGAACTTAAGTTCTTATTGAGACTCCAAGTAAGACAGACTAATGATGGCCTGTCCATATCCCAGTCTAAGTTCACCCAGGAGTTAATTAAGAAGTATGGTATGGAGTCATCCACTACCATGAGAACTCCAATGGGGACAAGTATGCCTTTAAGTAAAGATGATGCAGGAAAAACTGTAGATGAGTCTTTGTATAGAGGGATAGTTGGCTCCCTCCTTTATCTGACTGCTAGTAGACCTGATATCATGTATGCTACATGTGTCTGTGCTAGGTACCAATCCTGCCAAAAAGAATATCATTATACTGTTGTTAAGAGGATTTTGAAATATCTTAAGGGCACACCTAATCTAGGCCTTTGGTACCCTAAGAATAGAGATTTTATACTGACTGGATATTCAGATGCAGACTTTGCAGGATGCAAAAAAGATAGGAAAAGCACAACAGACACCTGTCAATTTCTAGGAGGAAGATTGGTGTCATGGAGCTGTAAGAAGCAGACTAGTGTGGCAATCTCCACAGCTGAGTCTGAGTATGTAGCTGCAGGGAGCTGTTGTTCACAACTTTTGTGGATACAGCATTAGCTTAAAGATTATGGTATCCAGGTAAGTAAAACTCCTTTATTCTGTGATTCTTCAAGTACTATTTCTATTGCTCATAATCCTGTTTCTCATAGTAGAACAAATCATATAGAAATAATATATCATTTTCTTAGGGATCTTGTAGAAAAAGAGGATATATGTTTAGAATTTGTCAATAAAAGTTATCAAATTGCTGACATGTTCACTAAGCCTTTGGATGAAACTAAATTCAATAATTTTAAAATTGAATTAGGTATCCTGAACATAGTATAGATTGACAAAATTGTCTAAGTAATTTTGTGTCGACAAAAAGAGGTCTATATCGACAGAGAGAAGTTGTGTCGTGACATCTAGAAAATTGGTGTCGACACTTCAGAGAAATAGTGTCGACACATCCAGAAGTTGTGTCGACACTTAGAATTAGAGTCAACACAGAATTTCTGTTGAACTAATAAGTATGTCTGTGTCGACACATCATCAATTGGTGTCGACACATAGTAGTCAACACTTCTGTCGAGACATTAGCAGTCTGTGTCGACACCAACTCCATAGTGTCGACACATTAAGTAAATTTTGTCGCGCCTTTTGACCTTAAATGTTTAGACACATATAAATAGGTCAAGAAAAAACCCTGTCGACACGCTCTCCAGATTTTTGAGACTAGATTCTTGTGTCGACAACTCTCTCTTCTCCATTCTTCAAGCTGTGATAGCCCTAATTGTAGAAGATGGATTGGAGTATTTGACATCAGAACCTATAAAGATATGGAAGAAGGAAATCCTTGATTTTTATGGAGCTGCCACTCAGGATTCAACTGGACTAAAAATTAGGTCTTCAGTACAGGGTAATAAAGTCAAACTCACCATGAAGAGTCTGCGAAAAACTCTTCATCTGCCCAAAACTCAAGAAGACAAAGAAGTTACATCTTCCAAGACCAAGGAAGCACTTCAGTGGTGTGGATTAGATCCCACCATGAAAATTGGATCATCCATGAATAGAAAAGGAATGAATGTTCAAGGAAAATTCCTTTCTGAAGTAGTTGGAAAAGTAATCTTATGTAAATCAGGTGGACATGATAGGGTCTCAGCCTACATGTTCTGCCACATGTCCAGGATTATCTACAAAATCAGCACCAATTAGTCTGCAGTCATATATGAAAAGATTAGAGAAAGCATCAAGAAACCTAATCTGGGAAGGATATTAAGCTTATACTTGGCTGAAGTAATTCCAGAAGTGATGTAACAGGCTGCTGGATCCAAGATCAATCACATGAGGAGAATGGATCTAAGGATAATCTCTAGATGGGATAGAGTGCTGGTAAAAGAGATGGCTGATGAAGAGAGGCCAGAGAATACTGAGAAATCACCTGCTCAAGACATTAGACTTGATGATCAGATGTAGGGGGAGCCTCATCTTGATGAAGAGCCAACACACTTAGAAAGTGAAATGGCTACTCAAACTATTTTTGAGGTAATCTAAGAAGTTAATCAATCAATTTTCAATAATGAGAATAAAACACTAACTGTGCCCTTGGTTTATGTTGATCAGACCACTCAACTCAATAATCAAGCACAAGATGTTACATAGAGGATACATCTACAGCTACTGATGCTCCAGAGTTAAGAGTGCCTCCAGTCTAACCTCAACAAGAGTTTACCCTTGAAGAGTTGTTCCCTGATTTAGAGATACTAAGAACTGAGTGGTAGCAAGTCAGAAATGAAGGGGAGCAAGCCAGGACTGAGGGGAGCAAGCTGGAATTGAGGGGGAGCTACCTAGGACTGAAAGGGAATTGCCTCCTAGTCCTAAGGAAAGATTTGATATTGCAAGTACCTCAGCTTCTGAACATGAAGTAGAAATTCAAGCAAAGAATAGAAAGCTGATGGTTTTCAAAAGAAGAAGCCAAAGCTATAAAAAGGCATTGCAAACTGTTCCACAACTAGTTCCTGCACATGATTATAGTTCTTTATTGGTATCTTTGCAAGTAAAGTTAGATGAACAAAGGATAGCCATGGAGAAATATATGGATGAGACCCATAAAGATCTGTAATTCTCCTTGGCTCAATATATCAAATCAATTAGATTTGAGGTAAACCAGAATAATAGGGATATGATAGATTGCTAACATAAAGGAGGTAATGCTGTAGTTTTTCTGGCAAAACAACAAGAAGGAATAAAGACTCAAGTTGATGATATAGTTGTTAAGCAAGGCTATGTACTTGAAAATCAACTTAAAATGAATGACAATCTGACAGAATCACATAATGTGATTGTTACAGAATTAAGGAATACTGCAACTGCCCTGACTGAGGCACGGGCTAAAGAGAAATCTGAGTTTGATAAGAAACTTCAAGTGGATTTAGCCACTTTTCAATCTGGACTTCAAGCCTCTCAGAAGATTATATCTACTCAGCTTCTAAAGTTTAAATCCTATTATACAGAGGGAATAAATTTTCTGGATACTCAAATCAGGTTCCAAAAGAATGATCTTAGAGATCATATTGAAAAAGAAGTCATAAAGGGGGAGAGGGTGATAGTCAATGCTAGCTCAGAGCATGCCAAATGGATAATAAATGTTGTTAGAGCAACTCTGGGCTATCCACCCCTATGTGATGATGACAACACATCTGAGTCAGGAATTCAAGCTGCAGGTAATGAAGGGGGTCAACAGGAAGTAGCTCAAATCATATATCCCCCTTCTAACTTTGAGCAAATTCAACACCTGGTTGATCAGATGTACATCCCTCCAGAGGGTACTAAAAATGTTATCATTGAGAAAGTAGAAATGTCAGAGTCAGCTTTGACTAAAGAGCAAGAAGCTCAACTTTCAAAGAAAAGATTTAGAGAACAGGCAGAGTTGAAGCCTGATTTTGAACAATGGAGTCCTACTTTCAGGAATATTATATTGACTACCTGGAAAGCTGTGAAGGACAAGACCCATGACATGGGTAAATGGTACACTGAGCAAGAATGGAACAAGTATGAAGCCAGGCAGGAAGCCATTCTTCAATATAGAAGGAACGCAAAAGCTGGAAAGTTAGCTGCTAATGCTTTGGAGCCTAGCAAGTACTTCCCCATGACTTTCATTATTTTGAAAGGCAAAGGATAAGGGCTGAAGAACAAAAGAAGAAAGATCTGAAGGGCAAGAAGCTAGTTAAAGATACTGAAGCTCCAGTACAAGCCAAGTTGTAGTCAGGCAAAGGCATAGTCATCATCGAGCCAGACCAGCGTTAGAATAGATTAAACTTGATTTTATAACAATGTAATCTTTAGTTGTTAAAAAAAATCTATGTAAACTAATTGTTGAAAAACTTTTGTTAGTTTAAACAAAACAATGATTCATGCTCATTGTGTTTGCATTATTCTGTAATGACATATTATACATGTTTTTTTTATATGTTGCCCTGTCATGTAATGTTTATATACATCATAATGTGTGTTTATTTTAAATGGTCTATATCATTGACTATGGGTTATGACTTCACCAAATAGGGAGAGATTGTTGGGTACATTGGAAAATGTGTACTAGATTTGGAGAAGCCTCACCCAACTCAGTGATATACATCAAGGTTTATTTGATGTTGTTTTGAGTTTACATGTGTAGGTTAAGAATATGCAGGAAAAGCATCTAAGTCCATGAGTCAACAACAGAAGAAGCTGTGTCGACACTTTTGAAGACTTGTGTCGACACTTGGGAAAAGCTTTGTCGACACTTGGAGTCAATTGTGTCGACACTTGGAGAAGCAGTGTCGACACACAAAAGTTCAGTCGACACACAGAAAGTTCAGTCGACATAAACTGTGTCGACACATAGGACTTGTGTCGACACATACACCAGAATTTCTTTTAAGATAATTGTGTCAAGACAAGAAGTGACTATGTCAACACACAGTACTTGTGTTGACACATTCTTACAGAAGCTATGTCAAGAAACAGTGTCGACACCATGAAAGTTGTGTCGACCTCACCAAGGATTGTGTCGACACTTAGTCTACTTGTGTCGACACATGTAAGTTCAGACTCGACATTTTGCTGACAGAGACAAAGTTTCAAGAACTACTGAAAAACTTGACAGCTGCCATAACCAACAGGTTTACTGCAACTGTCAGAACTGTCAGAAGTTGGTTAGCAACCGGATCAGCCGGTAACCTTGGATGAAGTCTATATAAAGACAGATTCTATCAACAAAACAGTAATGAAATGAAGTTAGAGAAGTAAGAACGAAAAAACGAAGTACACGAAATCACTATTACAACAGAAGATCCAACATATACAAGGAAATCCAGTCAGAGATTTCAAGTGGATCTAAGTGAAGAATTTCAACATTTCTTTAGAAGAATTTGTAGAGAGAGAGAGCTCCAACAATTCAAGTGAAGAAAGAGACTATCATCAACTAGTCTGTTAAGAGCAGATCCTGAACTATCTGCAAAAAAGAATTCAGATTGATTTCTGGATTTTAGAAGGAAGCTGATTGAAGATCATCTTCAAGAAATTCAACCTTATTGTGTTCAGATTCAAGAAGCTTTGAAGAAAGACAAAGTCAGGTTGATTTCTAGGTAATCAGATTCTTTAAGAATGATCAAGAATTCTTTCTACTCATTTTTTCTCAACTTGGGTGGAAGATAAAATAAATTTTATATTTTTATTCTGTAAGATCATTATTGATCGAGTTGTAAGCCTAGTTTATAAAGACTGAGGGAGAGCTGAGTGCTTGAGGTAGTAGATCTGATTCTCTGAGTTGTAGGCCTTGGGAAGGCTGAGGTAGGGCTGTGTGCCTAACGTAGGAGATTTGATTCTCTGAGTTGTAGGCCTAGGTGTAGGCTGAGGTAGGGCTTAATTGCCTGAGTTGTAGGAGTGTGGACTCACTCTGAGTTGTAAGAACCTTGACTAGGTTTTGAGCTGTAAGATCTGTTCATCTGAGAAGGAATGTCACAACCCGCATTTCCTCAACGAGTACATCGTATCAGAGCAAGAGGAATTACGGGTTATGATGCCACGTCGTGCAGGGGATAACTGCACACGCTCAGGCAACTCTTGACGCTCACATTATAAGATGAAATTCAACCGTTACATGCAGGAAAACTTTTGGATTAAATGGCCGTATCCCTCGGCCTTAGATAGTAAAATTGTCTTTGTACGCTGCGAAAAATAGGTTAGTTTACTTACGATGAGCTCCTATATGCAGTCTATAGTGATACTACTATAAGAACTCCTCTTTGTTTACGTCATTTGGAACATATGTTTTCGTTAAACAAAACATGGATGCATGATATACAATAGTACATATCATTAGTCAAAATAGCTAATGCAACCTACTAGAAAACCATCCCAAAAGCAAGTACATATCGTTCCGTCCAAGTGAGGTACATTAGCAGTCTAGTTCATATTTACACAAAGGAAAACCACCAATGGGCGCCAACAAGCTGACACGAACCCATTGGGGCACATGTATGTCTGTACAACAAAAGAAGAACTACCTCGCTATGAATGCTCGGCTAGCTCCCAGGAAACGCCACCAACCAACCTAGCCGCTCAACCGGCTACAACCTGCACCTGAGGCATTCAAGAAAGAATACCTCAGCAATCAACCAAACTATACAAAAAGAGAGCATAAATGTCATAAGTTTTAACGAAGGGGCTTACCGACCCCACAGAGATGTTTCATCAAGTAACATGAGTGAACAAAACAAGTGGAAAACACACCACAATCCATGCCAAACGCACCAAGTGCGTACAAGTTCATCATGTCCTGCTCAAACCGCAGGAGCAAAAGGCAAAACACATGTCCATTCCATCATTCATAGGCCAAGAAATTACGATACTAGTGAAGCATAAGCAGCGGTTAAGTTCAATTCGCAAGGGTCTTACCGGTGGCGGCCCTAAAGTGGAACGCACCAAACAAAACCAGCCCAAATGGGGCCAAAGTGGTCTCTCTAACCACAAAAACAAAACCCGGTGGCCACAGGCTGAAACCACACCACCCCTTGCAAAATTCTCACACAAACGCTCCTGCCATGGTTCACAAATTCGCCTCGTAAAATGCCCCATAACCCAAGGTAACATGTTTCCTTTCATCGCCCTTACACACGACTATCAATTGCCAACGTATAGCATGATGAGCTTCATCACATAAAAAGAATCACACGCTTTGTATCAAAATAAAATCACATGATAGGATTTGATTAACATGAGTACATAGACCACATATTTGGAACACAATCATATGCTTTTGATCAAGGAAAATCACCTCTCTTGATAGGGCAAATTAGCTACATGAATTATGCTAGCATAGGGCAAATTGATAAGTACATGAATCACAACCTAAACATGGGAGAGCAAAGTCGTTTAGCATAATTAACGTAAGGAATTAGCTACTTTGAATTTAGCATAGGGGATTTTAGCATAGGGAATTAGCTAATTTGAATTTAGCCTAAGGAATTTAGCCTAAGGTATTTAGCATAGAACAAACAAGAGGAGGCATCATAATTTGAATCAAGAAGATCAACCTAAGCATAGGGGAATTGGAAAGACTAAGGCTAATAAAGAAAAATTCAACACAAGATCTCAAGCTAGAAAAATGGAGAATTGAATCAAGTACGAAGATTGGCAAGGGTGGAGGACACCGCTTGCCTGAACCGAGGCGATGCCGCGACGGCTGCTCTTTCTTTCCTTGCCTTTCTTGAGCCTTTCTCCCTTGTTTTCTCAAAGAGAATGAAGAAGAAGATGAAGAAGAAGAGGAAAATGAGAAGGAGGAATCCTTGCTTTGATTTCGGCCTATAAGAAAAGGAAGAAGAAGCTTCAGCCCTTGGATCCCAGCTGAAGGAATAGACGGCCACGATTCGGCCAAAAACACTAAATTTGACTCGACACGACCTCTGACACGGCCGTGTACCAGGCCGTGTGCCTCAAGCGGTGGTCAACCGACTTATCCAAACCAGTGACACGCCCATGGGACACGCCCGTGTCTGTGGCCGTGTGCCTGGTGAAAAAAAAATCCCAAAACACGGCCTTGGACACGCCCGTGTCCCAGGCCGTGTGCCCAGGACACGCCCTGTGACACGCCCGTGTCCTTGGCCGTGTGCCTCCTCTCGACACATCGTCGAGCGCAAAAAAATTCGTCGAGACAAAGCCCGATCGTCGACACAACCTCGACACGCCCTACGACACGGCCGTGGCGCAGGCCGTGTCAACTGACACGCCCTGGGACACACCCGTGTCACAGGCCGTGTCACCCAAAAAAATTCCTGTTTTGAAAAATGTTTCTGTCTCATTCTAGACCATTTTTGCCTTAAGAACTTTTTACCATTTTTTTCGTTTTCCTGGACCAGCAACTTGCTTTGAGCAACATTTCCCGGGCGCGAAAAAGTGCAACCATTCCCTAAGAGGCCTCACCGAGCCCCTTATTTGGACTCCGGTTTGCTGGGGAATCGTGCAACTCGGCTACCAAAACAGCCACTCGCAAGCCCGTGGGAAAACCATGCTCGAACAATAGTCAAAGCCAACGTAACGCCCATCATGCGTACGTCATCAAAACAAAACTCTGGGGCGTTACAATCACTCCCCCTAACAAAAAGTTTCGCCTCGAAAGTTTTCACAAAAACCAAACACACAAGCAAATCAAAACATGAATCCAATCAAACACTAAATCACATACCAGCTTACGGGAACAAATGAGGGTGAGCCGCCCTCATCGTTGACTCGAGCTCCCACGTCGCGCTTTCCACCTCCTGATTTTTCCATAACACCTTTACCATAGGAATCTTCTTTTTCCGCAACACACGATCTTGGGAGTCCAATATCCGAACCAGTGACACGCCCATGGGACACGCCCGTGTCAAGGAAGGAAGAAGTTAGGCCAAATCTAGCACACTGCTAGATAGGGGAAAGGGGGAAAGTGGATGTACCCATCATTTGGGAAACCACTATAAAACTGTGCGCCATCTCTGATTGTGTGTGATTTTGTGATTTCTATGATGTGATAGCTATAAAACTGATTGATAGATTTTATTATCTGAATTAATATTCTGCCTTAGTGTAAAAAGGAATTGCACCTATTCACCCCCTCTAGGTGTTTACGTGATCTTGAAACCAATTCTTTCACCGTGTACCACACTTGACACCTCACTCAAGACCACTCTCTCGACACTCAATGCAACCCTGCCAACACAGAACAGGACACGGCCTTGGACATGCATGTGTCCCCGGCCGTGTTACTCACCCAAAGCAGGACACGACTATGGACACACCCGTGTCCCAGGCATTGTTGCCAAGCCTACTCAGTCCATTCAGAAATGACATTTTGGGTGTTACAATCCTCCCCTACGTACAAGAAATTTCGTCGCGAAATTTGCATACAGTACTCAGGAAACTCTTCAACAAAATTGTGTTACAACACAAACCATTATAAAATATTAAACAAACAACTCGAGAAATTATGCGCGCATGGTCTGCTCCCGCTCCCATGTTAGAAAATCACGGTCGCAGTTGTCCCACTGGACCTTGAATATCCTGATTGTTTTGTTCCGCAACTGCTTAACGGCTTTATCCTCCATTCGAATGGGCCAAACCTTCATCGTTAGCCCATATTCGACCGGTACGCGATCATTCACAATGACTTGAGCTGGATCCTTCACGACTGTCTGAAGCACTGAGATGTGAAACACATCATGCAATCCACTCAATTCTGCCGAAAGAGCTAGCCGATAGGCAGCTTCATCAATGTGCGCCACCACTTTAAACGGGCCAAGATATCTTGGACTTAGCTTTTTGAAGCGTCGAATGCTGGATAGGCCTTTGAATGGTTTATCTTTAAGTAGACTTATTTGCCAACCACAAACTCCACGTTTCGATGCTTGGCGTTATAATATTTTGCCTGCCTATACTGGGCTATCAATAGCCTCTCCCAGATAGAGTGTATTGTCGCATTAGCTTCATCAACTTCTTTATGCTTATAAAGCTTAGACTCGCCTGTTTCCGCCCAAGATAACGGTGTATGGCATTTCCTTCCATACAAATCTTCAAACGGTGCCATACTTATGCTTGCTTGGTAGCTATTATTGTAGGCGAACTCCACCATATAGAGATGATCTTCCCATCTCTTCCCAAAATCCAAGGCGTACTTTCAGAGCATATCCTCCATCGTCCTGTTGGTCCTCTCAGTCTGGCCATCAGTTTGGGGATGAAAGGTCGTACTGAACGATAACTTTGTTCCTAACAATTGATGGATTAGCCTCCAATCGTTTGATGTGAATCGCTCGTCACGGTCACATACGATGCTATGGGGAACACCGTGCAATCGTACGATTTGCTCAACATAGAGTTTTGCCAAGACTTCCACTGAATCGTCCCTCTTGTTCGGAAGGAAGTGAGCCACTTTAGTCAACCAGTCTACATCACCCAAATCGAATCGTTACCGTATTGAGATCTCGGCAAACAATGCACACAATCCGTTGAAATATCATAAAACTTCCATTCCGGAATAGGTATTGACTCCAGGAAACCACCGGGATTCTGGCATTCTGCTTTCACCAAGGCACATGTTTGACATTTAGCCACATAATGTGTTATGTCTTTCTTTAACCCTGGCCACTAGAATAGATTTTTCATGTCTTTGTAGATCTTTGTGCTCCCTGGGTGAATTGAGTATTTTGTAAAGTGAGTCTCATATATCAATTCCTCTCTTAGCTTACCCATACGTGGAACGCAAAAATAACCATGTTTCCGCAAGAGGCCGTCAACCCAGGAGAATTGGTCATTTGACCGCTCCACTGCATAGCATTGCAAACTTTCATCAAGTTCTGTTGCTCGCAAAATTCTATCCCCAAGGTCATACTGTACCTTCGTCCAGTTCAAGCATGCAGTTGATGTGGAACTCTTGTCAACATAAGAAATCTCTAACGCTTCCAACTCCTGGATCAGACACTCATCATGCATCTGCAACCAATTTGCCCTTAATGGAGTCTTACGACTCAAGTCATTTGCGACCACTTTTACCTTCCCGGGAGTGTAGTGAATATCAAAGGTATAGTCCCTAAGGAACTCCATCCACCTTCGTTGTCTCATATTGAGCTCCTTTTGATCCAAAAGTTACTTTAGGCTCTTATGGTCTGTGAATATGTCCACCTTCACGCCATATAAATAATGACGCCACAGTTTAAGTGTAAAAATTACTGCCGCCAGCTCCAAGTCATGGACGGGATAGTTTCGATCATGCACTTTCAACTGGCGTGAGCCATAAGCTGATCGAACAAGTCATCTATCCGTGGAATCAGATACTTGTTTTTCTCTGTCAGCTTATTCAATTTGCGATAATCGATACACAACCACAAACTACCGTCTTTATATTTCACAAAAAGAACAGGTATGCTCCAAGGTGACATACTTGGGCGTATGTATCCCTTGTCCAGCAACTCTTGCAGTTGAACTTTCAGTTCGGTCATTTACTTTGGCGCTACTCGATATGGAAAGCTGGCAACAGGTTTCGCACCTGGCACCAGATCAATAGTGAAGTCGATCTCCCGCTGGGGTGGTAACCCAGGAAGATCTTTAGGAAACACGTCAGCAAACTCCGACACAATCCGAACGTCACTTACACTGGCCTTTGGCTCAACAACCTGAATAAGAGTGAAGAATAACTTTGCGCCCATCCGAACAATATTAACGACTTGGAGAGCAGACATCAAGATCCCGCTAGCTCCTCACATACCAGCGAACTTAGTCTCAAGCTCGGTATTCTGGCCCAGTGTGATCTCCTTTGACTTGCAATCAATAAAGTCACACTACTCCGAGAGCCAGTCCATGCCAAACATCACATCAAACTCCGATATTGGCAGCACCTGTTCGACCAACCCGAAATCCTGACTTCCTATTCGTACCTCCACAAAACAAGACCTATCTGCATACATTACACATCCATTTGTTAATAACACCATCACATTATCTGCCACCATATGAATCGATACACTGATCCCTGACATGAAGTTCACAGATAGAAATGAATGAGAAGCACCAGTATCAAACAATGCTCTCACCGGACAGTCTCGAATCAGGACAAAGCCTAATACAAACACATTATACACAGGCGACAAACAAGGTATGAAATAGCAAAAGCAGCAATCAAATCTATGACTGCGTACCTATGACAACATCACTTTGTTTTATGGCCTCCTGTTGGCCAAGATTGTACAATCGTGGCTGCTCCTAGGATGCAGAGGACTTCGCCACTGCCTTTCCCTTATCAGCATAAGACGCTCCTGTCTTCTTTTCCACCTTTGGTGGACCAACCCGACAGTCACGGGCTAGATGTCCCACTCTACCACATGTATAACAAGTACGAGACTCTTGCCTCGAAGTTGCTCCAAATGAAACGCTCGAGGGAGCCAGTGAACAAGACTAGGCTCTCTTACCCCACTTCTTTCGATAGTTTGGCTTTCTCGGGTGCGACACTTTGAACTCTGGCTTTGACACAACCAAGTCCCTTTTTCCTTGTACCCGCTTCATATCCTTTTCCAATTCACAAGCCGTATCCACCAATGCCTGAAACCCCTGGTTCACCGAACTTGATAGCAGGAACCTCAACTCATCCTGCAACCCTTCGTAGAACCGATTGGTTTTACATTGTTCATCAGTGAAGATATACTCCGCATAGCGTCCCAATCATGTAAACTCATGCAAGTAGGTATCAAAACTACTTTCTCCCTGAGTTAGATGCTGGAACTCATTTTCCATGGCGATGTGTTGTGTCGCTGGCAAGTGTTTTGCCAAGAACAGTCGCAAAACCTCTTCAATCGAGACTTCTGTTAGTTGGCTGCCCGCTAAGTCTTATAACTCTATCTCGTCCCACCATAGTCGAGCCTCTTCTTCTAATAAGAAGGTAGCGAAGGTGACCTTCTGATTTTCTTCCATCCTTATCGCCATCAATATTCGCTTGACGCGTGATAACCAATCTTCCACCTGCGTTGGGGATCCCACACCCATAAACTTAGGAGGATTGAAGCTCATAAACTGCTTCAAGTGTTGTTCAGATGCCCGAGAATCAATAGCCTCAACGGGTTCTGGCCTTACACCAACACGTTCTGGCACCAATGTCGGCTGCGTCTGCCTAGTAGGTTGTGCATGAATCATTGCAAACAGCGACTCAGTAATTAAGAGTACTATTTCCGCAGAAGTTGGAGGTGTAGGCACCTCAGCTGGTGCCGCACTCTCATCAGAAAGCTGGGGCTCAGACTGCCCAGCACCACTACGAGTCACCTATAGGAGAACAAGACACACTTTAGCGACCTTGCACAAGCAATAACAACAATATAGGAATGCGCAGGTTCCTCAAACAGGTGTATTTGCATTCCTTAGTGGACATTTTTGAGTTCATTATGGGGTGGCGAGCACTCACACGTGCGCGCCACCCCATAAAAGAATTCAACCACGAATTTGAAAGAGGAAGACCGAGTCATGCTGATACCAAATTGTAGCGCGTCCATCCGTTACATGACATATAATAAAAGGTCCGGTCGGGGCCCCACACCATATGCCATAAACAAGCGGCGTGGTTACAAGTTAATACCAAAATATATGCGCATCCTAACTCAGAGCATGCTAGCGGAAGATTTTAAATTATTTGAACTCAATACAATTGAATGTCCACTATAAATATATAAAACAACATTTATATATAACACCACCAAGGAAATGCTGCCAAATACATAACAAGTTGGAACTTAAGGCCTTATAGTTAGGCTTCATAAATGTGGATTACAAATATCGGCACGCAGGCCGGTCACACATGAACATAATAAAGTTCTTCGCTCAGCCTTTGAGGGCCAGCAGTAGTAGCAGCAGGGGCTTCATCCCTCTATTTCCCGCTCAGCTCTCCAGCACCAGCACAGGGACAACACACCATGATGGTGGCAAACAAGAAAACGGTCAGCATTCAGCTGACCATATTATCACAACCCTACCCATTTCCCGGGACAATGGTATTCCTTCCATGCAGGCATAGAATTTCACAAGCAGATATATCACACAATGTACACTCACGCACAATCATTATATCACAAGCATCAGCCACGTGGACCGACACTCCGTGCACTCAGGGCACATTCTTGGTGTACCGGAAAACCAGGGTCCCACAACCGTTCAAGGCTCCGAAGCCTAATGACAAACTTAAGCATTTCGCTCCACGGCCTACAGACGGAGACTTTAGTCTTAATGGCATGAAGGCCTAAGACTCTCATTATGTGAACCTACCGAATGCCAATAGCTCAGGCACTCATGGAAGACAACCATAACACTGATACAGTTCAGCCCTTACCCGTTGCTCAATTCGTCAGTTTAATTACTAGACTGATGCGGGTCGACATCCCCTTGTCCGTTCGGCACGAAGCCTTTTATAAGATCTCACATAGCTCACAAGAGCCACATTGTACCCTCAGGACTAGCTTCACAAGCACAGGTTAGCTAAGATAAACTTCCAGCGACACTCACTATCGTCTGGCTTTAGCGACAAAACTCACTTTCCATCCCCAGCCCTAACCTTATTTGGATTAATCCTCCAAAAATTCCTGCAGTCACCTGCAATTCCAGAAACACTGGTCTTTCATAGCATACAACACATGCACTTTGCAGGTATTTTCCTGCTACTGCCCTTCACAGGAACAACCCACTAAATCCAAAATCATACTCGTTTATATGCGGAGTCTTCCTCGGTGTGCAAAATAAAACATCACCAATCCATACCAACCTGTCCAGATGGGCTTCACACAGTATGCCTATTCCGTACTACACATTTTCGGATCTACATGCAAGATATCTTGGGGATATCAAGAATCAACCCAACGGAATTCCCGCCATACTCCACCTTTTGGTGGGGTAAACTCCATGCACATGCCAAATAAAGGACTTCACATGTCCAAGGAAGAAAGATCGTTACCCTTGACGACCTCTTTGGAGCCATCAAAAACTTGCCGGATGAAAAGCACTGCAATAGCCTTGTCTCCACGGATCTGGACTCGGCTCGCGGTTCAGGGCTCTAAAGCTCCACCGGCAGTCAGATTCCTCCTCCTTTCTTCCTCTCCCCACTCTCTAACTCTTTATAAAGAGAAAGGCTTTTGATAAATGAGAGTTTATCCTCAACTCCTGGCCTTATAACAGCAGGGAGCTCTCTGGACTGTTGGATCCAATCTGAAAGGAATGAACGACCACGAAATGCCCTGAAAACACCTTTCTGGGCCGAAAATGGCTTGTTCCCGTATCACAAGCCGTGTACCTTAAGCGGCAAAGAAACCGACTTAACCTGACCAGGACACATCCCTGTGACACGCCCGTGTCACAGGCCGTGTGCTAGACACGGCTTTGGACACGCCCGTGTCCATCCCGTGTTCAACAAGTCTCACAGACCTGGCCAAACACAGAGAATGACACGACCCTTGACATGCCCGTGTCATAAGCCGTCTGCTCGACTCTGAGGATCGTCGATTGCAAATCTTCGAGCTCACGGGAACACATCGAGCACATAGTAAGACACGGCCTTCGACACGCCATTGTCACAGGCCGTGTACCACACTCGACTCCTCACTCGAGACCGCTCTCTCTACACTCGATGCCACCCTGCCAACATAGAATAGGACACGGCCTTGGACACAACTGTGTCTCCGGCCGTGTTACTCACCCAGAGCAGGACACGGCTATGGACATGCCCGTTTTTCAAGCCGTGTTTCCTAGCCTACTCAGTCCATTCAGAAATGAGATTTGGGGTGTTACAGCCTGGCAGCGGGATCTTCATGTGGTCTGGATAGAGCATATTGAGTGAAATCCAGCCCTGCCAGCTAGGTGAGAGCCTGACAACAGGATCTGCTCGGGGTCCGGGTAGACACCATCGAGTGACATCCAGCCCTGCCAGCTAGGTGAGAGCATGACAATGAGATCTGCATAGGGTCCGGTTAGACGCCATCGAGTGACATCCATCCCTGCCAACTAGGTGAGAGCCTGACAGCAGTATCTCCTCGGTATCTATCAAATGAACACTTCACCCAATTACATGAATTACTGCAGGAGGATTAGCACATCAAAAAGATTTATTAAAAACAATGCACCACTTACATGTCTCAAGGATAAAAATGTTTCAAGTCATCACCGCTCCAGGTGAGACTTAGGGTCTCTCCCTCCATATTCCGAAGGCAATAGCCTCCTGATTTTAATGTTTCTTTTACAATGTATGGACCCTCCCAGTTGGGGTTGAGGTTTCCCACAGCTGCTAATCTTCCGCCTGCATCCACCTTCTTCAAACCCAAGTCCCCTTCTATGAATTGTTTGACCCTGACGTGCTTGTCAAAATACTTAGCCATCTCCTCTTTACTTCTTCCTGTCAGATGGCGGAGAGATCACGTAGGTCCTCCACCATATCAAGGGAGAGCCAAGCACCTCCTCATTTTCAGCTGGCCATTCTTCTCTACCTTCCTCCGCTGAGACCACATGAGGCGTCTGGTCTGTAAATTCTATGGGGAGTATATCCTCACATCCATGGGAGAGCTTGAAGGGGGTCTCCCCTGTGGCCGTGTTGGGTGTGGTCCTCAGAGCCCAGAGGACCGAGGGGAGATTCTCCACCCAGCTGCCCTTCAAATTTTCGATCGTCTTCTTCATGAGGTTTACAATGACCTTGTTCGCCGCCTCCACTTGCCCGTTGCTCTTGGGTGGTGGACCGACGAGAATTTGAGGTCTATTCCGAGCTGCTCACAGAAGCTAATGAATTCTACGTTGGCGAACTGCGGCCCATTGTCCATGATGATAGCTTGGGGTAGCCCGTGCAGGCAGATGATCTCCCCCCAAATGAAATTCAGGATGACCTAGGAGGTCACCTTGGCCAGTGCCTTCACCTCCAACCACTTACAAAAATAATCTATCATTACTAACAGGAACCTCCTTTGCCCGCTGGCCTGGGGAAACAGCCCTACCAAATCCATCCCCAAGATTGCAAACGGACATGGGGCCGTGATGCTTCTGAGATGCTGAGCCGGTTGTCATTGGAGGGGGCAAACAATTGCATTTGTAGCACCTCGTTGTGAATTCCGTAGCATCGTGGCCCAGGGTAGGGCAAAACTACCCTTGTCTGACAATCCTCCCTTCTAGGATCTGACTCCCGGAGTGACTCCCACACTCCCAGAAGTGGACTTTTTCCAAGATCCTCTACACTTCCCTCTCCGCCACACAATGAGCTAGCATCCCCGAGAGAGTCTTCCGATACAATTGTCCATCATGGAGGTGATAGTACGTCGACTTATATCAAAACTTCTTTTTATCCATGCCCTTCGGATAATCTCCTGTGGAAAGGAAGGTCGTGAACAGGTCCATCCACGCGGGGTGTTGATCCACCTCCATCAGCTCTCCCTCTTCAATGGAAGGGGGAAATAGATCAGTGATGGTACTACCCACCCAGGGGTCATGTTTTGCGAGCTGATCGACCTGCTCGTTATCCTCCCTGGGAACGTGTCAGATGGAGAAGGTCTGGAATGTGCTATCACGAACCGCATGTTCTCAACAATTAAATTATATCAGAGCAAGAGAAAATACGTGCCAAGATGCCACGTCGTGGAGGGGATAACTGCATACGTTCAGGCAAAACTCCAGACTCTATATGTTTGAAGAAAATCATAATTTAATATGAAAGAAAACCAGTTAAATTTGATGGTCGTATCCCTCGACACAGTGGATCAGCTACTACACAATTAAAAATATATTTATACGCAGCAGAAAATACATTGGTTAAGTTGATATTCTAAATGAGAATAAGTGTCCCCGAGAGACGACTCATGGTACGCACGACTCTAAATTTAATATAGTATATAAAAAAATATCCTTTACGTTACTTGGGAAAGTAGTGCTTTAGTTTTATAAACATGACGTGCATGAGGTACATATAGTAATGCTTTTAGGGTTTTAAATACCTAACATGCAACCTAGCATAAATCATTCCCAGAAAGCAAGTGAACAACCTCCAAATTGGCAAAAATAGCAGTTTCAGTTCATATCCAGCATCACAAGTAAGCCACCAGTGAGTGTCAACAACCTGACACAAACCCACTAGTAAGTATGCATGTCTATACAGAAGGAAGAAAACTACCTCATAAAATCGAGGAACAGCAAACTCAGCTACCCCAGAGGCCACAAGCAAGCTCCACTAGAACACTAGCCGCTCAATCTGCCACAACCTGAACCTGAGGCATTCAAAGAAAGAATACCTCCGCAAGAATAGAATGAAAAGAAGTGGAGCATTAGATTCATAAGTAATAAAAGAGAGGCTTACCAACCCCACAACAAGTGCTATCAAAAGAGTGAAGGTAAAATGAACAATACAACAAGGGTAAAACACTGCCCAAGGTAAGATCAAAACGCACCAAGTGCGAGAAATAAACAACATGCCCTTCTAAAAACCTACAACAGCAACAAGGCAAGCATATGCCAAAATAATAACTTTATAGAAAGGAACTAACAGTTCTAACTTGTGCATCATTAGCAGTGGTAAAGCCATGGGTCTGTGTTGGTGACCAAAAACAGTCCTCATCCAAACAACAAGACCCATAAATACTCAGGGGTTCAACAGTGGCAGCCCTAAGGTCCAACATACCTACACAACCAGCCCAAACCGGTGACAAAATGGTGACAACACACAAAAACAACCAGCCCATCCCGGGGCCAAAATGGTGGCAGCACACCAAAACAAACAGACCATCCCGGGGCCAAAATGGTGGTGACCAAGGCTCTACACCACTCCACCCTCACAGATCCATCAAACAAAACGACGTGCCATAATTCACGACTTGGCCTTCAAAACCAGCCGAGAAACATCAACAACCCGAAATAAACCCATCCTAACCAACTTAGGAGAAAACACCAGCCTAAGGAGAAAGGCGTCGAGTCCCTCTAGACACTAAGCCAGAAGGTGTTGAGTCCCTCTAGACACTCAGCACAAGATGTCGAGTCCCTCTCGACACCAAAGCCAGATGGTGTCAACACTAAGCCAGAACGTGTCGACACTAAGCTAGAAGGTGTCGACACTAAGCCATAAGGTTTCGACACTAAGCCAGAAGGTGTCGACACTAAGATAGAAGGTGTCGACACTAAGCCAGAAGATGTCGACACTAAGCCAGAGGGTAACAACACTAAGCCAGAAGGTGTCGACACTAAGACAAAAGTTGTCGACACTAAGCCAGAAGGTGTCGACAATAAGCCCAAAAGGTGTCGACACTAAGCCAAAAGGTGTCGACACAAGGCAGAAGGTGTCGACACTAAGCAGAAGGTGTCGACACTAAACCAGAAGGTGCCGACACTAATCCAGAAGGTGTCGACACTAAGCCAAAAGGTGTTGAGTCCCTCTCGACGCCAAAGTCTAAGCGGGGAAGGCGTCGGGTCTACTCGACGCCGCGTTGAGTGAGCTCCACTCACTCAATGCCAAAAGACTTAGGGAAAATAAAATTCTAATTCTTATTTCTAACCCTTCTACCCGGCTACAGCTATCCCCCAAGCTAGTCTAATTAATAAACTACAACTCTACCTACAGCCACTACCTAGACACAAACAGTGAATAAGGAGAGAGAATAATTTAAAACTGGACAAGATTGAGCAAGATCTAACTGGGGTGAAAACTACAGCAACCCTAGCTTCTAGGAAAAAGGAAAGAATGAGCGACTACATCAAGATTAATTCGAGTAAAGACAAGGTTAGCAATGGCAAAGGACGCCACTTGCCTCTACCTCCAGGAAACAGCAGTTATCTTCCAAAATTCAGCACCGGCGGCAAGGTCGGCCACCTAAGAGGCAAATCTGAAGCTTTTAGAGGAAGCAGAACAAACCCTAAAAACCCTAGCTAACCACGACCACCCTAAAAGAAGAAATACATACCTAGGGAGGAAGATCCAGGTGAGAGCAGTTCAAATATGCCCTTACCAGAAAAATGAGCTCTAAACCTCCAGAAATAGCCGGCCGGAGCTCCAGCAACTCCGTCGCCCGATGCCTTCCACTGGAAGCTAACTCCTTGCTCGGGAAAGGGGAAATGAAGAGAGCACCCAGCCAGCCTAAATTAAATCTCACTCCACTCACTCAACAACACCTAATAAAATAATGTAAGGCTTAAGAAGTTCGCCCACTGCCTAAAAAAAAAAATAAACAGCCACCCAGCTGCTACAGACCCACCAGCCAAAATCTTAACTATATAGAATATATACGTTTATATATGCTAGCTTACCTATATATATATATATATATATATATAGCTATCAGCTAGCTTACATATATAAATAGCAAAAAAACCTGATACAAAAAAAATTTGGCCACTCAAACACACGCACAGATATATATGTATATATATATATATATAAACAACTAACATACTTAGCCAACATTAAGCCAACAAAAAAAACGGGCTACCTGTTATAACTAAGCTCTGTCACTTAGCTCAACATAAGCAACAACAAAGGCTTGGTAACACACTACCAGCTAACATTAAACAAACGTTGAAACGACGCGAAAACACACGATCTCGGAAATTCGACGAAACTCACACCATAGCTAAACAACCATGCTACGAAAACAACGACGAAGTCAAAAATAACAACCAACGATCAAAACTCGAGCTAACACCTCCCGAATGTCAAAGCACAAGTATTCCATGAGAGGCTCTGCCGAGTCACCAAAAACAGACTCCAGCTAGCTGGGGAACCTTGCAAACATGCTACAAAACAAGCCACTAAGAACTCCTCAAGAGCTAAGATGACGCTCTAACAACGGCAAAGGCCGGAAATGCGTCAACGTTACGCCAAACAATGATTAAACAATCACAAGAAAATCGGGGGCGTTACAGTCACTACCCCTTAAAAGAAAGTTTTGCCCCGAAACTATACGCACAACACTCCTATAAAGAAGAAGAAAGAAATAGCCAAGCAAGCGCTATATTAGAAAATGCAAAACATACCAGGCACAGGTCAGGTAAATAAATGAGGGTGAGCATCCCTCATAGCCGACTCCAATTCCCAAGTCACGCTTTCCACATCCTGGTTTCTCCATAAAACTTTAACCATTGGAATGGTCTTCTTCCGCAACACACGGTCTTGCATATCCAAAATGCGGACAGGCAACTCCACATAAGAAAGATTTGGCTCTAACTGAGGCACATAATCCAAAACTTGTCTGACACTCAGCACACACTTTCGCAGCTGGCTAACCTGAAAAACATCGTGCACACCAGGAAAATTTGTGGGCAAATCCAGCCTATATGCTGCCACACCAATCCACTCAACAATCTTAAACGGTCCCACAAACCTTGGATCCATCTTCCGGTTCTTACCAAACCTCTTGATTCCAACCATCAGTGAGACTTTAAGAAAAACCAAGTTCCCCACAGCAAACTCCAAATCAGATCTTCGCCAGTTGGCGTTCCACTCATATCGCCCTTGAGCTATTCGAAGCTTCTCCCAAATAAGCTTCACAACAAATTCCATTTGTTCAAGAGTATCTAGAACCAACAAAGATCACTCGCCAACCTCAGTCCAAAATAGGGGAGTTCTGCAGCGTCTCCCATACAGAGCTTTGAAAGGAGCAATTTGCAACTTTCTTGGTAACTGTTATTATAAGCAAAATCCATAAGCCTCAAACGCTCATCCCACATTCCTTCGTGGTTTAAAATATAGCATCTGGTCATGTCCTCCACTATCTGATTAACTCGCTCTGTCTGACTGTTGGTCTTCGGGTGGTAAGCAGTAGAATATCTCAAATCCATACCCAAACTTTCTTGCAAATTCTTCCAGAAGCGAGATGTAAACTGTGAGTCTCGGTCTGAAATAATGCTGACTAGAACACCATGCAATCAGATAACTTCATTCAAATACAGCTCAGCTATTTTCTTCATCGGATAGTCGATCTTAAAAGGTACGAAGTGAGCACACTTCGTTAATCTGTCCACGATAACGCAAATTGAATCATATCCCCTAGGAGATCTCGGTAAACCTGTGATGAAATCCATCAAAATGTTTTCCTACTTCCAAGTCGGAATCTCCAATGGAGTTAACTTGCCACCAGTCCTACCATGATCGGCATTAACACGCTTGCAAGTATAACACTCAGAGACAAAACTAGCTACGTCTCTCTTCATCCCATCCCACCAGGCAATTTTCTTTAAGTCATGATACATCTTGGTAGATCCTGGATGGTTGGCAACGCACGAACCATGCGCTTCTCTGCATAACATAACTCGGATATCCATAACGACAGGGATACAAAATCTGCCACGGTACTTCAAAGTACCCGCATCATCAATCGAGAAATCTGGTAACTCCCCTTTCTCAGCTCTAAGATATTAATGCAGCAGATCTGGATCATCTTTTTGATGCAACCTCATTAGCGCAATCCAAGAAGGCTATGTTATTACCAAACTACTCTGCAAGTCGCATCGCCCCACAGAAATATCCATCAAGGGAAATTCTTCCACTAATAGCTCGGATGAGAGATTAAAAATCTTCTCTGTCTTCCGACTTAGGGCATAGGCCACCACATTAGCCACCCAGTTGCTACAGACCCACCAGCCAAACAATTAACTATATAGCATATATACGTATATATATGCTAGCATACCTATATCTATACTATATTAAAAAGAAGTATCATCAAGGTATGTGAGGCAAGGTATTTAAGACATTGAACTAATTCCAGCCATCCGATCAATCATTATATTTAGTTTTTTAATTTCTAAAATTTAAAACTCTCAATAAAGATAGGCAGAAGCGCCATATAACCTCGATCCCAAGCAAAACCCTCACACTCCCCTTCTTGAAGCCTTTGTGATCCTTCCTCGCCGGCTTCCGCGTTTAATCACTTTCCATTTTCGATAAATTTTCTATGAAAAAAATATTTCTTCCCCGGCGGCGGATCCTTGACCCGGTGGCTACAATTAGGTTTTAAATTTCGCCTTCCCCTCCGCCTCTCTTCCCTCCTCAAATTCAACGCGGAAGCCATGAGATTTGCAACATTGAATTGAGCCGGCCATTTCCGGTGAGGAGGGATGCCGCCTGCAAGATGAGGCAGGATTCGACTCAGTTGGTGGTCGTTGGCGTTTTCAAGATCAACACCGCCGTCTCCACCTTCCAGCACCCGGTGGCCGCCAGCGTTTTCCAGATCAACACCACCGTCTCCACCTTCCAGCACCTGGTCAACACTCTTGGAACCCCCAAGGACATCCCTGAACTCCGTGAGCGTCTGTGATCTACTCTTATATTTTATTAAGGATCTACGAATCTTAGCTTTATCTTTTCAAGATTAGCTTCATGGTAGAAAAGGAAATCAACTCTCCTCAATTTTCTATTGCAGTGAACTGCTTTCAAATGCTACGGTTGCTGCTCCGCAAACCGACCTCAGTGTTGATTTTGATAAAAAAATGAATGTTAATTTTATAGATTTAGCTAAACCGTTCGATCAAATTCCTTCAAGATTAAGCTTTTCGATGGGTAGAAAGATGGAAATAAATTCAAATGTTAATTCGAAAGAAATCAATTGCCTGCTCGAACTCAATTTTCTATTCATTTCACTTGTCTGTTTTTTTTCTTTCTTGAACAATGCAACTTTAGAGGTAGTAACTTCTTTTGGGGGAGTGTAATGCTTTTTCCCTTATGTGTTCGTATGGACTTTCTACATTTTGCGTTGCCTAACAATTATTTTGCGGAAATAGTGATTAGGAAATTATCTTATGTTATATCAATTATTTAGGCTCCCTTAGGGACGGTGGGGGCGGTCTCCAGACTCTCGGCTCTCTCGACCACTGCGACATCTTCCGCTGTCACATTTGCATTTCTTCGTCCAGACTCTTCGCTCCCTTAGGGCCACTATATTTTTTATGTTATCTCTGTCAGGAACACTTATTCTTTAAATGATTAGGCTCAAATAATTCTCTCTCTGATTATATGTTTGCTAAATATTCTGCTTCTATGTTCTCAAATTTTTCAGCATCCCTCATTTCTAATTATGTTATTTTTATTTGTATGATTTATGATCAACAAACTGCTGAATTAAATTTTTAATATGAAATTTATTTCATTTCTACTTCCTTACACTTTCAATCATTCTGCACAGCCTGCACTACTATACTCAATATTGAAAGTTTATAATGTTGCGACTGGCCTGGGTCATAATTAATTAACCTATATATATGAAGCTGAACTGAATAGAATTAATGCAATATGTAATATTTTTTTTTTCTTGCCATGAAAATATGTAGGAATTGCATGTTGAGAATTGGAAGTTAATTGGGAGCAGGGTTATATGATTGACAATCCATCAAAAGGCGAGAGCGTGGATTACAATGCTAGAGTGCCATTTGCCCTGGGATGGGCATCATTTGAGATGAACTCTTTCAGGTCTTCCTTTACCAGAGAAATTGATTTTGCACAATTACTTTTCTACTTGGCTAGCTTCTTGGTATTTTTATTTTTTTATAACGTCCAACAATATTCTATATTTCTCTTCCATTCAATTCAATCAGTTGACAAGAACTGCAAGGGGAAATAAGCTACGGAATCCAAAGAATGCTACATGCGCCTCACAAATTCAAATCTTTGAGGGGGTGAGTCTTATTCATTGAGTTTAATTAATTTGTATAAGACATAGAAGAAGTGAGCCAAATGCAGCTTAGCATCAGCCCACGTGCATAAATTCTCGGTTAGAGCTGCAACATCATTTCTACAGGAGACTGCCACAGTTCCTGACCTCAACTGCAGAGTAATCTTTTATAATTACTCTTCTTATTATCAAGTCCTTTATATTTGCATGCCTATGTTTATTTTAAAATACTTAATAATGATTTAAATGAATCATTATATTAGTTTAGTTTTCTGTTTGCAATTTTTATTATATTATTTTTGCTTCCTGTTTATTCTTAGCATTCTCATCATTTTAAACTTAAAACTCATGCTTGAGTATCTGTTGAAATTGTTAACCAAAAATAAAATAATGTTGCAGGGCTACAAATCAAATGAGTTATAAAAATGAAAAATTGCAACAACACCGACAAATGTGTCAGCACAAGACCATTGGCGCTATACACAATTACTGTTGCTGCCCACGCTAAATGTCGTCAATCACCACCAATGTTGCGGACAACAACCAATGTTGTCGCAAGCGACATTGGCTGCAGCACACAACCACTGTCGGCCACGACAAATGTCCCCTACGACAAATGTCGCATCCACAACAAATGTCGCACCCACGATGACAAATGTCGCACCCACCACGAAAAATGTCGCACCCACCACAAAAAATGTTGCCACCGCGACAAATGGTACCCCCACAACAAATGTCGCCCCCACAACAAATGTCACACCCACTACTACAAATGTCTCCACCATGTCAAATGTCGCGCCCACGACAAATGTCGCCCCCACGACAGATGTCGCGCCCACGACAAATGTCGTCCCCACGACAAATCTCACCCCCACCACGACATATGTCGCACCCCACAACAAAAGTTGACCCACGACAAAACTCGACCCACGACAAATGTCAAGCCACGACAAATGTCGAGCAACGACAAATGTCGACCCACGACAAATGTTGCACCCACGACAAATGTCGCTCCCCCGATAAATTTCGCTCCCTTTTTGAATGCCCCCCTGGGCCGGAGGCTACATATGTCGCACCCACGAAAAATATCGCACCCACGACAAATGTCGCACCCACGACAAATGTCGCACACACGACATATGTCGCACCCACGACATATGTCGCACCCACGACAAATGTCGCACCCACGACAAATTTCGGCCCCACCACAAATATCGGCCCCACGACAAATATCGGACCCCACGACATATGTCGGCCCCACGACATATGTCACTCCCACGACATATGTCGCACCCACGACATTTGTCGCACCCACGACATTTGTCGCACCTGTTGATGCACGAAAACACAGAGGGGTCGAGCACCACCAGCTAACGGTTCGAACACCGGGGAATAGGGAGACTGCGAGTAGTAATCTACTAAGCGGATGCGGGCAGGAAGAAGAGCAGGGCCGTGAACCACGACAACAACAGACTTCGCCCGTCGCGGCCTGAATGCCTCTCTTGCGACGGGCTTTCCCTTGATTGAAGAAAGACTTGGTTACAAGTGAAAGGAAAAGGTTGACAAGAACAGAGCGAGGGGGAGTCCGCAATGCACAAGTTTCGAGTCTGCATCCTTTAACAAGTAGGCTCCTGGGTCCGAGTCAGCGTGCCTTGGGTGCACCACCTCCCCCCTATTTATAGGATAGAGGGCCTGTCCAAACGGGCAGGGCTAAAATAACCGGCTGCCCGGGGTACAGGAGAACCGGGTAGCGGTGACGGGAAGCAAAAGGAAAGAACAAGCTAGTCCGCGCGGAAGGGGCGGACTGGTGATGAATTGTAAATATACCTATTTTTGTGTACATTAATTTAGTTGTTTTCATTTATTTTTGTCGTTTTTTACTTATTTTTATTCAATAAAATGCTCCTATTTTTGTAAATATTATACTAACTTGTTTTATTCTATTTTTCAGGAAAAAATCAAAATCTGCCAAAAATTGACATGCCACGCCCATGACTTATTGGTCACGCCCGTGACTAGTGCGTGACACGTCAAATTCCAGTCAATCAGCAAATTTTGAAGTGCAAAGCTTGACACGCCCCCAGTCACGCCCGTGTCACCCGACACGGGGCGTGACCCAAGCCCGTGTCACTCCACTCGACGAATTCATCTCGACGATCGTCGAGTGTCGACACTAGCCGACACGCCTAGAGTCACGCCCGTGACCTAGGGCGTGACACCTCTTTTCGCTCGACGATTTTCAACTCGACCTTTCCAGCTAGCCCGACAAGACCTGCCCGAAGACTTTCGGCGCGCACTGCGCCCAGATCCACCTGCTTGACACGCCCAGAGTCACGCCCGTGACCTGCGGCGTGACCACTGCGAGACCGACACGTGTCCAGCCCGAAGTCCACTTTCCCGTCAAATCGCCGGCCGCCTTCTCAAATAGTACTGTCACGCCCCCTGTCACGCCCGTGACCAAGGGTGTGACCCATGTAAATTTTTTCTATAAATTCAAAGGTTCTGCTTTGGATTTCTGTTCCCTTTTTGGATCCATTTTGCTTAAGTGTTGTGCTGCTGGAATGCTTCCAAATGCTATGTAAGAGATATTTTCTCCCCCTCTCCTTAGCTTTTTGTTTTCGTTCCTTTGTAACTGTGTTTTTACTTAATAAAATGTGTTATTTTCGTCTCTTTATATGGTGTTGGAATGAGTCTAAGCAAAACTCTCTTAAGCAATCTTATTTTTCATTTTGTTTTAACTTAGTTTTTGTTTCGTTCTTCTTTATATGTGTGTGTGTGTGTATGAGATTAGTTTTCTTGTTTTTTATGTTTAGTTATTTTTACATTGTTTTAGTTTAACTTAGATTTTTATAGTTTCTAATTCATCCCTAAAGATCCGTAAAAACGTTTTCAAAGTGTTTTTCCTTTTTTAACTTAGCTTTTTATTTTTAGGTTGTAAAACTTTTTCGTTCTTTTCGCTTTATTTTCACTTTTTAATCGTTTTTACGGAGTTATAGGAATGATAATTTAGTAGTTTTAATTTTTCGTGCACTTCGTTTTTTCGTTTAAACTTTTGCTCCTTTTATTTTTCTGTCTTCATTTTAATCATTTCTACCGCATTCTAGCGGTAGAAATGTATTCGTTTTTTTATTTTCCGATCACTTTCATTTTGCGTTTATTTGCAAAAAACTTTCTTCCCGTTTAATTTTTATTTTCGCTTTTTATGCATTTCTACCGCATTTTAGCGGTAGAAATGCAGTTGTTTTTATTTTTCGGTAACTTAGTTTTTTGCAATTTTTACATTTTTTTGTATGTGCGCATTTATTTTCGCCTACTCGTTAAGAGTTAAATGGCGCTTGCTTATTTTACTTTCTGTAGAGTGCGTGAGTTTGTAATTTTCTTTTTTTCCGCCTATTCATTGGAGTTAAATGGCAGGTCTTTATTTTCCCTACTCATTTGAGTAGGATTTGAGTGTGTGTGTTTTCATTTATGTCGAGAGAGCGTGTGCGTGAGTTTTAATTTCTGTCGAGTGTGTGCGTGTGTTGCATTTATTTAGTCCTACTCGTTTGAGTAGGACACGCTTTCTTTCTCCCGCCCACGCATTTGCGCCGGGACTCGCAATTTACTGCTTTCTTCAGTCCTACTCGTTTGAGTAGGACTTGCAATTTTCAGCTTTCCTTTACTGCTTTATTTTATCGCTTTCATTTACTGCTTTCTTTATCGCTTTATTTTTTACGTTTCCCGCAAGCCGTCCCCATTCTGATGAGTGGCTAACCGTTCTTAACCCTCGGCATCGAAGAGCATTGGGACAGATAAAATAGCTTAAAATAATTAAAGGTCTAATCTTTCTAATTAATTAAAAGTACTTAAGGTTTGCCCGGGGTTAACGACGCGTAGGACCACATATCGATGTGTGGGCCCTATTTTCGTTTTCCATACGCTCGCCGAGAGGCCGTGCGTATGGACAGATCACCCCTTGGCAAAGAGAGTTCCGCACTAACCCTCGAGAGAGGAGGCGCGCTAACTCTACCGGATTGGGTTCCCCACCCAATAGTGGGGTTCTTAGCGTAATGCGGGCGTTAAGAGGAATCCTTCGTCGAACTAACGTTCGGTCGAATAGTCTTAGCGTTCAGGTGAGCGATAGTCCTAGAGATAGGTGAGCTCAATTTAGTGGAACCTCCACGGCCAAGTCTCCGCCTTAATTAATTAGAAATTTAGGAGCTCTTTTTATTTAAAGTCTATTTTAGTTCAATTGTTTTCTCGGTGCCATCGAGCTAAGCTCTTCATCGGCACCACCTTCAAGCTTTCTTTTTTATGTTTTTCTGCATTTTTATTATATATAAAATATCCCGACAAGATAATTATCGGTAAAATAATAGTCTCATCCAAGGAAGAGTAGAAATAATCGAACCGGACCCGAGAACAATACGACCTCGATATTCCACCCGGAATATCTTGTACTACTCACGATGGGTGCACTTGCCTCCTTTCGTTAAAACTCGATCACACCTTTTATATCCAAAATAAATAAATACGCGCGCCCCGTTTTCTTAAATAAAATCACTTCCGCCTTTTACTCAAATAAAACCGCCGGGTCGCCGCGTGACCGTAAATAATTTTGGAGTTTTAACCACCAAGTTTTTGGCGCCGTTGTCGGGGAATTTTCGGTTCGTTATTTTGAACCATGGAAATCTATTAATTTTACCTATATCTATATATATCAAAAATTAAAAATGGCCATCAAAAATATAAAAATAATAATAATAAAAAAAACTATACAAAAAAAATTACAAAATTATAAAAAAAAAATTTTGAAAAACTTATGAAACTAAAAAAATTTTTTTGCAAAACCTTAAGAACTAAAAAAACAACTATAAAAATTCAAAAAAAAAAAAACTAAACTCAAAAAAAAAAAAACCTAAACTAAAAATCCAAAAAATGAAAAAAAAAAAAACTTAACAAAAATATTTTTATTGTCATTATTGTTTTTGAAAAAAACAAAAAACCAAAAAAAAACACTATAAAACAAACAAAACTAAAAAATTTTTGAAAAAATGAAAAACTTAACAAAAAAAAATCATAATAATAAATAAAAACCTTATATTTTCATTATTTTTATAAAAAAAACTAAAAACTAAAAAACCTACCTAAAAAAATTATCAACTAAAAAATAAAAAAAAACCTACTTAAAAACACAAAAAAATATATAATGTGATATTAATAAATCTATATATATTTTCTTTAAATTCTTTTATTTTAATTTGTTTTATTTTCGTTTCATTTTGCTTCGGCACGCTTCCGTTATTGTGCGCGCCAGGGGATCACATATTTATCACGCAGTGGTCGCTAAGGCCTTAGCTACCTTCGACTCCCCCACGCACTTGCCCCCCTACCGCCGGCACTCTTTAGGCCGAGTTTATCCTTTTTTTATTTTTTCTGTTATCTTTTTGCTTTTTCTTCTAAATAATGCAGGGTTTCAACCTGCGCCTTCCCAGACTCGTCTAAGGGAAGCTCCTTCCCTCTCTTTTTCTTTTTGTACTTATTTTATTTTGTATATTATCTGTTCCGCATACTTAGATTGCAACATTGGGGATAATGTTGGGTTTAAGTATGGGGGTGTTTTCCTATACTGCATTTTTTATTATGTACTCATCAAAAATACAAAAAAATTTGCAAAACATAAAACCTAAAAAAATTTTCCCTTGTTTTTATTTTCATAAAACTTCAAAAAAAAATCGCTTTCCCCCCCATCTTCTTATTTGTAAAAGCTTGCATTCTGCCTGCCCGCGACGTTCGACTCATCGAACCAACCATTCAAATAAGAGTCTGTTCGCGGGGGCCGCAATCGAGTTTTTACTTTCCCTTTTTAATAAAAATCTATCTTTCCCCCTATCTTCTTTAAATAACACTTCTTTCTCTCCTCATTCTCTTAAATAACGTATCAAAATACACTAAAAATCAAAAAAAAAAAATAGAAAAACCCAAAATCCTAAAAAAAGAAAATAACTCTAAAAATCTTAAAAAGATAATAATTAAAACACAAAAAATGATAAAAACTCTAAAAATTCCAAAAAAATTATTTTGTTAAATTATGTAACAAAATAATTCGAATCTACCATATCTTAACTCTTTTTGCTTTCCAAAAATCTTGTTTCGAGTTAATTTATATGCGAATTTTAGTTATTCTTTGCTTACTATTCGTTTATTAATTAAAGTTCGATAGATTTAAGTGTCTGGGGTTAAGATTTTAAAGAATTTTTTATGTCTTTTCCTTATAATAGGGAACTTGTTTTTCACCACCACTTCTAATTTTATAAATAGAAGATCGTTTTTTATGTTAGAAAATAACATCCATGGATTTCAATTATTTCTACTTCATGCTTTTAGAAACATTGGAACGTTCATTTTAAAAAGGTTGCTCTCAAAACTTTTTTATTAAAATCTAGTTTCTTTTTGAAAAAATAAACCCACTTCCTTTTTTTTCATGTCTTACTTTGACATGATTACCCCTTTATCCCTTAAAAGATCTTATGTCAATGGGAATAAGATTTCGTTCCGTAAACATAGGCACCCAATAATTTAAAAAGATTATATATGGAGTAAGAGGATAAAATTCATTACTCCTACACATATACATTGTGTTATTTATTATGAAGAAAAAAAAAATTATTATGTGTTAGGAAAATAAGATTTCATTTTCCTAACTATCAAAAAAGAAAAAAAATTGGAGGTTCGAGAAAAAATTACCTCACCTCAATATCCAAGCGTTCTTCATAAACCACCAAACCACTTATCTCATTTCAATGATTCTAGACTTAATTTAAATTTTTTTTGAGAGCATAATTTTTAAAATTGCATTATTTCCTTTAACTTCTTTTTAAGCTAAAGTTTTTTTATATAAATCCAATCCATCTTTGTTAAACTAACAAAAATAAATTTTTGCTTTCTATTTTATTTTATCTAGAAGTCTTTTTGAAACTCTTCCTCTATTCATAACATTTCATAAATTAGGATTTAATTCTTTAACCCCGGATGTTTATTTTGATCTTCCTTTTAATTAATTCAAGCGGTAGCTAAACTTAGGATTTCTTTTATTCCTTATAAGTTCATCTCCAACTTTTGCTCTGGAATAGCAAAAGCTTAAGTATGGGGGTATTTGAAGAATTGTAAATATACCTATTTTTGTGTACATTAATTTAGTTGTTTTCATTTATTTTTGTCGTTTTTACTTATTTTTATTCAATAAAATGCTCCTATTTTTGTAAATATTATACTAACTTGTTTTATTTTATTTTTCAGGAAAAAATCAAAATCTGCCAAAAATTGACATGTCACGCCCGTGACTTATTGGTCACGCCCATGACCAGGGCGTGACACGTCAAATTCCAGTCAATCAGCAAATTTTGAAGTGCAAAGCTTGACACGCCCCCAGTCACGCCCGTGTCACCCGACACGGGGCGTGACCCAAGCCCGTGTCACTCCACTTGACGAATTCATCTCGACGATCGTCGAGTGTCGACACTAGCCGACACGCCTAGAGTCACGCCCGTGACCTAGGGCGTGACACCTCTTTCCGCTCGACGATTTTCAACTCGACCTTTCCAGCTAGCCCGACAAGACCTGCCCGAAGACTTTCGGCGCGCACCGCGCCCAGATCCACCTGCTTGACACGCCCAGAGTCACGCCCGTGACCTGGGGTGTGACCACTGCGAGACCGACACGTGTCCAGCCCGAAGTCCACTTTCCCGTCAAATCGCCGGCCGCCTTCTCAAATAGTACTGTCACGCCCCCTGTCACGCCCGTGACCAAAGGCGTGACCCATGTAAATTTTTCTATAAATTCAAAGGTTCTGCTTTGGATTTCTGTTCCCTTTTGGATCCATTTTGCTTAAGTGTTGTGCTGCTGGATTGCTTCCAAATGCTATGTAAGAGATATTTTCTCCCCCTCTCCTTAGCTTTTTGTTTTCGTTCCTTTGTAACCGTGTTTTTACTTAATAAAATGTGTTATTTTCGTCTCTTTATATGGTGTTGGAATGAGTCTAAGCAAAACTCTCTTAAGCAATCTTATTTTTCATTTTGTTTTAACTTAGTTTTTGTTTTGTTCTTCTTTATATGTGTGTGTGTATGAGATTAGTTTTCTTGTTTTTATGTTTAGTTATTTTTACATTGTTTTAGTTTAACTTAGATTTTTATAGTTTCTAATTCATCCCTATAGATCCGTAAAAACGTTTTCAAAGTGTTTTTCCTTTTTTAACTTAGCTTTTTATTTTTAGGTTGTAAAACTTTTTCGTTCTTTTCGCTTTATTTTCACTTTTTAATCGTTTTTACGGAGTTATAGGAATGATAATTTAGTAGTTTTAATTTTTCGTACACTTCGTTTTTTCGTTTAAACTTTTGCTCCTTTTATTTTTCTGTCTTCATTTTAATCATTTCTACCGCATTCTAGCGGTAGAAATGTATTCGTTTTTATTTTTCGACCACTTTCATTTTGCGTTTATTTGCAAAAAATTTTCTTCCCGTTTAATTTTTATTTTCGCTTTTTATGCATTTCTACCGCATTTTAGCGGTAGAAATGCAGTTGTTTTTATTTTTCGGTAACTTAGTTTTTTGCAATTTTTTACATTTTTTTGTATGTGCACATTTATTTTCGCCTACTCGTTAAGAGTTAAATGTCGCTTGCTTATTTTACTTTCTGTAGAGTGCGTGAGTTTGTAATTTTCTTTTTTTCTGCCTACTCATTGGAGTTAAATGGCAGGTCTTTATTTTCCCTACTCATTTGAGTAGGATTTGAGTGTGTGTGTTTTCATTTATGTCGAGAGAGCGTGTGCGTGAGTTTTAATTTCTGTCGAGTGTGTGCGTGTGTTGCATTTATTTAGTCCTACTCGTTTGAGTAGGACACGCTTTCTTTCTCCCGCCCACGCATTTGTGCCGGGACTCGCAATTTACTGCTTTCTTCAGTCCTACTCGTTTGAGTAGGACTTGCAATTTTCAGCTTTCCTTTACTGCTTTATTTTATCGCTTTCATTTACTGCTTTCTTTATCGCTTTATTTTCTGCTTTTCCCGCAAGCCGTCCCCATTCCGATGAGTGACTAACCGTTCTTAGCCCTCGACATCGAAGAGCATTGGGACAGATAAAATAGCTTAAAATAATTAAAGGTCTAATCTTTCTAATTAATTAAAAGTACTTAAGGTTTGCCCGGGGTTAACGACGCGTAGGACCACATATCGATGTGTGGGCCCTATTTCCGTTTTCCATACGCTCGCCGAGAGGCCGTGCGTATGGACAGATCACCCCTTGGCAAAGAGAGTTCCGCACTAACCCTCGAGAGAGGAGGCACGCTAACTCTACCGGATTGGGTTCCCCACCCAATAGCGGGGTTCTTAGCGTAATGCGGGCGTTAAGAGGAATCCTTCGTCGGACTAACGTTCGGTCGAATAGTCTTAGCGTTCAGGTGAGCGATAGTCCTAGAGATAGGTGAGCTCATTTTAGTGGAACCTCCACGGCCAAGTCTCCGCCTTAATTAATTAGAAATTTAGGAGCTCTTTTTATTTAAAGTCTATTTTAGTTCAATTGTTTTCTCGGTGCCATCGAGCTATGCTCTTCATCGGCACCACCTTCAAGCTTTCTTTTTATGCTTTCTTTTTTATGTTTTTCTGCATTTTTATTATATATAAAATATCCAGACAAGATAATTATCGGTAAAATAATAGTTCCCTCCAGGGAAGAGTAGAAATAATCGAACCGGACCCAAGAACAATACGACCTCGATATTCCACCCGGAATATCCTGTACTACTCACGATGGGTGCACTTGCCTCCTTTCGTTAAAACTCGATCACACCTTTTATATCCAAAATAAATAAATACGCGCGCCCCGTTTTCTTAAATAAAATCACTTCCGCCTTTTACTCAAATAAAACCGCCGGGTCGCCGCGTGACCGTAAATAATTTTGGAGTTTTAACCATCAACTGGCTCGCGGACTGGAGCTTCCACTGCTGCTGGGCGCGATCCTGATGGAGGGCGGCGGCCTGGGCGGACGAGACACTGCATCCGCCGCTGTAGAGAGTTCGATATCCCAAAGTCCTGGCGGACTGAGCGAACAGGTCCTTGCGTCCGCTGCTGGGGTACCATCCTTGGTGTCCGATTGGTGGCCTTGCCGGACTGGGCGGACTGACAAATTGAGTCCGCACGTGTTGATTGGGGGGCTTTGGCATCTTGTAGGATGTTGCGGACTGAGGGGTTAACATAATCCCCGCACATTTTTAAGTTTCCAGAAAACTTTGAAAATGGTTTCTTAACCGCCGAGTCCGCAAGCCTCGAAAATGCCGCCAGCGCTATAAATATCGCTGGAGGGCTTGGAACTGTTGAGAATCTCGATCGACATGGGGCACTATTCACCACTTGCGGTCTCCACTTTCCAGTCCGGCATGGCAAGGCTTGGAGCTTTCTTCTCTAGTCTCACTGAAAAAGGCGACCCAGCACTGACAACGCCTATGAAGACCAAGAAGATAGTAAAGAGGTCGACAAGAAAGGATCTTGTCCGCCCTACAGGAGAGAGTTCCCACAGCCAAAAGCCTGCGGAGAAAACAGTCTGCCGTGCCGATATATCTGCTCGTGAGGATGCCGCAGTCGACGCTGAACCACTAAGAAGTGAAAAGATGGTGACCCTGTCGGACTCTGCCCCTTCCCAGAAAACCGCAACCTCGGCGGACACCGTTGGTGAACATATTGAGGCTGACATATCTTCTCTCAATGCCCAGGTGTCCATTGTTAACTTGGATGAAGAAGATAGGCGGACTGAGGAAGAGGACGATGCGCCCTCAAAGGCATTGATTGCTGTGAACCCTAAGCCTATCCGCGAAAACCAGCCCGACTTAGGGGTGTCCGCTGCGGATTCCGCTGAGAAGATAGCTAAAATAAAGAAGAGGAAGAGGGATGGGGCGACCGTTGCTGAGCGGGTTGAGAAGAAACTGCGCGCGATGAAGGTGAAGAATGTCTCCAAGCGGACCGGAGATGCGGACTTACAACACATACCGCGCGACAAAGAAGTTCCTGACAGCGATCTGTTTACACCGGAGGCCCAAATCCAGGGAGATAATTCCTTCTCCATGGTCAGTCTAACCACTGATGAGATATTAGATTCGATAGACGTCAACAAAGTAGATCTAATCAACGAATCCCTGCTGATTGTACTGCAGCAATCTGAAGCAGAGGCTACTGGGAATAAGGGTGATGAACTCCCTTCCTTGTCCGCTGCGGAGGAAGAAAGATAGAGGCTGAAGGAGAAGATAGAGGAGCAGAAGAAACAAATTGTTGCTCGTGTTGCTGCGGTGGGGGCGGCCTCGAAGCAGGTCGCGGTGGATAAAACCGTTGAGGATATGCGGATTGCTGCGGAGCTACTGCGGTCAGGTAAACTTCGACTGGCGCCTAAATACTTTAAGCGTCAGTGGCTTTACAGGTCGTCGCCGCGGACGTCAAGACCAATCAAATTCATCACCAAGACGGACGATATTATTGTTTCAACAAGTTTGGCTACTGAGAAAAGAGCAAAGGTTCATCGCGAATGGAAGAAGCGGTTAAGCGCCTTTGACCCAGAGCGGGCAAGGCGGCCAATCATCTTCGATAGTCGGCAACTCGCTGCTGCTATGTCTAAAAGTGATCTTTCATCCTTTTTTTGAGTCCGCCGCGAACTGCCTTTAAATGTGAAGTCGACTTTGTTTGTTGCAGGTAGAAAGTTGCCGCCGGGCTCCATCGAGAGTGGCGAGATCGTGGTTACACCGAATACTAGTGCTAACGCGGTCTCGCATGTGGAATCTGCGGCGGATGAGCCGCCCAGCCTGAACATTATTAAAGAGTTAGAGAAAAAATTCCAAGCTGAAATGCAATGTGTTAAAGCAGAGTTAGAGAAGTCAGAGGAGCGCGAGAGGGCGTCCGCGGCGCGTGATAAAGCATCTGTAGAGCGCGAAGAAGCCCTAAAAGACCAGATCGCCAGCATCTCAAGGGCGCTGGAGAGGTCTGAAAGGGAGAAGAAGAGGATTATGTATGATGTCCGATTCTATAAAGGCCTTCAAGTGAAACAGTCTGAGGATGGAATCTTCATCTCTCAGACGAAGTTCACAAATGAACTCCTTAAGAAATTCGGTATGGAGAGTGCAACCTCTATGAGGACTCCAATGGGATCCACCATGTCTCTGGATAAGGATGAGAAAGGTAAACCTTTCGATGAAACCAAATACAGAAGCATCATTGGATCC
The DNA here is from genome assembly GCA_039583875.1 of Platanthera guangdongensis. Classification (NCBI taxonomy): domain Eukaryota; kingdom Viridiplantae; phylum Streptophyta; class Magnoliopsida; order Asparagales; family Orchidaceae; genus Platanthera; species Platanthera guangdongensis. Next base: position 81,161,299 of record CM077149.1, on the reverse strand, counting down.
CTGCTCTACCTTACTGCCAGTAGACCGGATATTATGTTCTCCACATGTGTATGTGCCCGATATCAGGTGAACACTAAGGAATCTCACTATGTCGCTGCAAAGCGAATTCTAAGATACCTTAAAGGTACTCCTAATCTTGGCTTGTGGTACCCGAGGAACAATGATGTCGAGCTAATAGGCTTTTCAGATGCTGATTTTGCAGGGAGCAGGGATGACAGGAAAAGCACCTCCGGGACGTGTCAATCCTCGGCAGGAGGCTTATCTCATGGAACAGCAAGAAACAAAATTGTGTTGCAACCTCCACAGCAGAGTCCGAGTATATCTCGGCAGGAAGCTGTTGCGCACAACTCCTTTGGATCAGAAATCAGTTGGCCGACTACAACCTTCAGTTCAAGGAAGTTCCAATGTACTGCGACTCCTCCAGTGCAATTGCCATTGCCAACAATCCGGTGTCGCACAGCAGAACGAAGCATATTGAAGTACGCTACCACTTCATTCGGGAGCACGTGGAGAACAAGGATATCTCTCTCTGTTATGTCCCCACGGACAAGCAGATTGCTGATTTATTCACAAAGCCCCTAGACGAGGCAAAGTTCAATCTTTTCAAGACAGAATTGGGGATGCTCAATTATGAAGAATGAAGACTACAGAGGCTCCCAACTCGTGCATAATCTGAGGGGGAGCCGGGAACTCCAGCGTGAGTACAGATGCAAGAACTGAGGGGAGCTAAGGGCCAAAGGTTCCTGACCCCGATTTGCCGAAGCCGAAAAGGGGGAGATAACCCTCTCGGGGTCAAGGCTAAGGTGGCTCCAGCTTGCTCCCAAGCACTCGGTATTGGTAAGGGATGTCTCCACTTAATGATGTTAAGTTTATGGTCTTCAACTGCTTTCCTTTTCATTTGCTCTATTCACCTTAGCTTGTAGGGTTTAGGCTTCTTCAAATAGGGGGAGATTGTTGGGTATTGTATCCATAATGTACCTGATTTGAAGAAGCCCCTGGACAAGCTAAGGTCAATAGACTATGTATTTGATAAACTTTTTCAAGTTGTACTTGCAGTTTCTCCACGCTAAGTGCACACCAATGTCAGGGTGCAGTAGGTCAATATACACGGATCTGCACGACGTAATCCCTCGTTGAGCAGATCAGTGTGTTGGCCTATGTGTACTCTCTCTATTGGAGTGCACTTACTTTCAAGTACAGGGCCGCTCATATGCAAGAGAAGACAAGGAGCATGAAGGATCAAGGAGCAGCTCCTAGGTGGAAGACGAAAAATCGTCCAAGGCAAATTCGACGAGAATCACCAAGTGATTCTCGCCGAATCGGCGAGAATCACTAAGTGATTCTCGCCGAATCGTCGAGAATCGTCAGTGATTCTCGCCGACTCCTTCTGGCCATCTCAAAATGGTGCCAAGTGAAATTCGGCGAGAATCACTTGTAATTCCCGCCGAACCAGTGGTCAAGCAGCCCATGAATACCAAGTCCAATTCGTTGAGAATCGACAAGTGATTCGACGAGAATCACAAACGATTCTCGACGAATCGTCGAGAATCACTTGGTGATTCTCGCCGATTCGTCGAGAATCGTTTGCGATTCTCGCCGATTTTTACTTGGCGTTTTCTCAGAATGCTGCTGAACCGGATTCTGCTTCTGGATTTGTTTGAACCGGATTTTGGGGATTTCATTTGTGGGTCCCTCAAACGGTCATATTTGAGAATCCTACAGTATTTATACACAGGTATTTTGAACAGTAAATCTACGCATAAGAGAGAAAGAAAATCCAGCGGCGAGGCAACCCTAACTTCGCGAAATCGTTCCGCTCCGCCGCCGCCGCTCGCGTGAAGTGGTCACCGCTGCTGATCGCTCTTCTTCCCGATCTCCGGTGATAGAAGCTTAGCAAGGCTTGAGTCTCACGCGTCTATCCGGAGATCTCTTGTCTCTCGATTTGTTGACCGGGAAAAACACCCCCGTCCGAATCGATCGAGACGACTGATCCTAGAGTGACCGTTGGTAGACCTAGCTTGCTTCGCTACGAAGTTTAGATCTCCAAGTTCTACAGCCACTCTTCATCGTAGCCGCCGATCTCGAAGCTAGCCGCCGCTCGTGTGCCGCCGCCGGTTCCGGGGAGATCTTCTCCAAGAGAGACCAAGGTCGTAGACTCTTCATCGACTTCAAGAACACGTCGTCGAACAAAGAGGAACACCGGGGTCTCCAAGAGAAGTTTGTATCACGTGTACATTCTACATTTTCATTTCGTTGTAAAGGAACTTTTGTTCCTAGTTGTAAGGGTTGGGTGCAACCCGCTTTGTGGGAGTGTTGACTCTCACGTGTGGAAGGGCTCCTTCCGTTAGTGAAGGGATTGGATTTCAATCCCGTTGGTGAAGTGACCGAGTCGTCCCTTGTTGGGGAGATAGGTCGAAGGGGGAAAGTGGATGTACCCAAGTCGGGGAACCACTATAAATTTGCTGTGTATTCTGTGTGCTGTGTTTGTTGTTTTTATTGTGCAGGTACATCTGTAAATTCCGCAAAAGAACCGCACGTCACCTATCCCCCCCCATAGGTGCACATAGCCGACACTAGGTGGACTTTCAAAATGAACAATACAGCAAGGGTAAAACACTGCCCAAGGTAAGATCAAAACGCACAAAGTACGAGAAATAAACAACATGCCCTTCTAAAAACCTACAACAGCAACAAGGCAAGCATATGCCAAAATAATAACTTTATAGAATGGAACTAACAGTTCTAACTTGTGCATCATTAGCAGTGGTAAAGCCATGGGTCTATGTTGGTGACCAAAAACAGTCCTCATCCAAACAACAAGACCCATAAATACTCAGGGGTTCAACAGTGGCAGCCCTAAGGTCCAACATACCTACACAACCAGCCCAAACCGGTGACAAAATGGTGACAACACACAAAAACAACCAGCCCATCCCGGCGCCAAAATGGTGGCAGCACACCAAAACAAACAGACCATCCCGGGGCCAAAATGGTGGTGACCAAGGCTCTACACCACTCCACCCTCACAGATCCATCAAACAAAACGACCTGCCATAATTCACGACTTGGCCTTCAAAACCAGCCGAGAAACATCAACAACCCGAAATAAACCCATCCTAACCAACTCAGGAGAAAACACCAGCCTAAGGAGAAAGGCGTCGAGTCCCTCTAGACACTAAGCCAGAAGGTGTTGAGTCCCTCTAGACACTCAGCACAAGGTGTCGAGTCCCTCTCGACACCAAAGCCAGATGGTGTCAACACTAAGCCAGAACGTGTCGACACTAAGCTAGAAGGTGTCGACACTAAGCCATAAGGTTTCGACACTAAGCCAGAAGGTGTCGACACTAAGATAGAAGGTGTCGACACTAAGCCAGAAGATGTCGACACTAAGCCAGAGGGTAACAACACTAAGCCAGAAGGTGTCGACACTAAGACAAAAGTTGTCGACACTAAGCCAGAAGGTGTCGACAATAAGCCCAAAAGGTGTCGACACTAAGCCAAAAGGTGTCGACACAAGGCAGAAGGTGTCGACACTAAGCAGAAGGTGTCGACACTAAACCAGAAGGTGCCGACACTAATCCAGAAGGTGTCGACACTAAGCCAGAAGGTGTTGAGTCCCTCTCGACGCCAAAGTCTAAGCGGGGAAGGCGTCGTGTCTACTCGACGCCGCGTTGAGTGAGCTCCACTCACTCAATGCCAAAAGACTTAGGGAAAATAAAATTCTAATTCTTATTTCTAACCCTTCTACCCGGCTACAGCTATCCCCCAAGCTAGTCTAATTAATAAACTACAACTCTACCTACAGCAACTACCTAGACACAAACAGTGAATAAGGAGAGAGAGAATAATTTAAAACTGGACAAGATTGAGCAAGATCTAACTGGGGTGAAAACTACAGCAACCCTAGCTTCTAGGAAAAAGGAAAGAATGAGCGACTACATGAAGATTAATTCGAGTAAAGACAAGGTTAGCAATGGCAAAGGACGCCACTTGCCTCTACCTCCAGGAAACAGCAGTTATCTTCCAAAATTCAGCACCGGCGGCAAGGTCGGCCACCTAAGAGGCAAATCTGAAGCTTTTAGAGGAAGCAGAACAAACCCTAAAAACCCTAGCTAACCACGACCACCCTAAAAGAAGAAATACATACCTAGGGAGGAAGATCCAGGTGAGAGCAGTTCAAATATGCCCTTACCAGAAAAATGAGCTCTAAACCTCCAGAAATAGCCGGCCGGAGCTCCAGCAACTCCGTCGCCCGATGCCTTCCACTGGAAGCTAACTCCTTGCTCGGGAAAGGGGAAATGAAGAGAGCACCCAGGCAGCCTAAATTAAATCTCACTCCACTCACTCAACAACACCTAATAAAATAATGTAAGGCTTAAGAAATTCGCCCACTGCCTAAAAAAAAAAAGAAACAGCCACCCAGCTGCTACAGACCCACCAGCCAAAATCTTAACTATATAGAATATATACGTTTATATATGCTAGCTTACCTATATATATATATATAGCTATCAGCTAGCTTACATATATAAATAGCAAAAAAAACCTGATACAAAAAAAATTTGGCCACTCAAACACACGCACAGATATATATGTATATATATATAAACAACTAACATACTTAGCCAACATTAAGCCAACAAAAAAAAACGGGCTACCTGTTATAACTAGCTCTGTCACTTAGCTCAACATAGCAACAACAAAGGCTTGGTAACACACTACCAGCTAACATTAAACAAACGTTGAAACGACGCGAAAACACACGATCTCGGAAATTCGACGAAACTCACACCATAGCTAAACAACCATGCTACGAAAACAACGACGAAGTCAAAAATAACAACCAACGATCAAAACTCGAGCTAACACCTCCCGAATGTCAAAGCACAAGTATTCCATGAGAGGCTCTGCCGAGTCACCAAAAACAGACTCCAGCTAGCTGGGGAACCTTGCAAACATGCTACAAAACAAGCCACTAAGAACTCCTCAAGAGCTAAGATGACGCTCTAACAACGGCAAAGGCCGGAAATGCGTCAACGTTACGCCAAACAATGATTAAACAATCACAAGAAAATCGGGGACGTTACAGTCACTACCCCTTAAAAGAAAGTTTTGCCCCGAAACTATACGCACAACACTCCTATAAAGAAGAAGAAAGAAATAGCCAATCAAGCGCTATATTAGAAAATGCAAAACATACCAGGCACAGGTCAGGTAAATAAATGAGGGTGAGCATCCCTCATAGCCGACTCCAATTCCCAAGTCGCGCTTTCCTCATCCTGGTTTCTCCATAAAACTTTAACCATTGGAATGGTCTTCTTCCGCAACACACGGTCTTGCATATCCAAAATGCGGACAGACAACTCCACATAAGAAAGATTTGGCTCTAACTGAGGCACATAATCCAAAACTTGTCTGACACTCAGCACACACTTTCGCAGCTGGCTAACCTGAAAAACATCGTGCACACCAGGAAAATTTGTGGGCAAATCCAGCCTATATGATGCCACACCAATCCACTCAACAATCTTAAACGGTCCCACAAACCTTGGATCCATCTTCCGGTTCTTACCAAACCTCTTGATTCCAACCATCGGTGAGACTTTAAGAAAAACCAAGTCCCCCACAGCAAACTCCAAATCAGATCTTCGCCAGTTGGCGTTCCACTCATATCGCCCTTGAGCTATCCGAAGCTTCTCCCAAATAAGCTTCACAACAAATTCCATTTGTTCAAGAGCATCTAGAACCAACAAAGATCACTCGCCAACCTCAGTCCAAAATAGGGGAGTTCTGCAGCGTCTCCCATACAGAGCTTTGAAAGGAGCAATTTGCAACTTTCTTGGTAACTGTTATTATAAGCAAAATCCATAAGCCTCAAACGCTCATCCCACATTCCTTCATGGTCTAAAATATAGCATCTGGTCATGTCCTCCACTATCTGATTAACTCGCTCTGTCTGACTGTTGGTCTTCGGGTGGTAAGCAGTAGAATATCTCAAATCCATACCCAAACTTTCTTGCAAATTCTTCCAGAAGCGAGATGTAAACTGTGAGTCTCGGTCTGAAATAATGCTGACTAGAACACCATGCAATCAGATAACTTCATTCAAATACAGCTCAGCTATTTTCTTCATCGGATAGTCGATCTTAAAAGGTACGAAGTGAGCACACTTCGTTAATCTGTCCACGATAACGCAAATTGAATCATATCCCCTAGGAGATCTCGGTAAACCTGTGATGAAATCCATCAAAATGTTTTCCTACTTCCAAGTCGGAATCTCCAATGGAGTTAACTTGCCACCAGTCCTACCATGATCGGCATTAACACGCTTGCAAGTATAACACTCAGAGACAAAACTAGCTACGTCTCTCTTCATCCCATCCCACCAGGCAATTTTCTTTAAGTCATGATACATCTTGGTAGATCCTGGATGGTTGGCAACGCACGAACCATGCGCTTCTCTGCATAACATAACTCGGATATCCATAACGACAGGGATACAAAATCTGCCACGGTACTTCAAAGTACCCGCATCATCAATCGAGAAATCTGGTAACTCCCCTTTCTCAGCTCTAAGATATTAATGCAGCAGATCTGGATCATCTTTTTGATGCAACCTCATTAGCGCAATCCAAGAAGGCTATGTTATTACCAAACTACTCTGCAAGTCGCATCGCCCCACAGAAATATCCATCAAGGGAAATTCTTCCACTAATAGCTCGGATGAGAGATTAAAAATCTTCTCTGTCTTCCGACTTAGGGCATAGGCCACCACATTAGCCACCCAGCTGCTACAGACCCACCAGCCAAACAATTAACTATATAGCATATATACGTATATATATGCTAGCATACCTATATCTATACTATATTAAAAAGAAGTATCATCAAGGTATGTGAGGCAAGGTATTTAAGACATTGAACTAATTCCAGCCATCCGATCAATCATTATATTTAGTTTTTTAATTTCTAAAATTTAAAACTCTCAATAAAGATAGGCAGAAGCGCCATATAACCTCGATCCCAAGCAAAACCCTCACACTCCCCTTCTTGAAGCCTTTGTGATCCTTCCTCGCCGGCTTCCGCGTTTAATCACTTTCCATTTTCGATAAATTTTCTATGAAAAAAATATTTCTTCCCCGGCGGCGGATCCTTGACCCGGTGGCTACAATTAGGTTTTAAATTTCGCCTTCCCCTCCGCCTCTCTTCCCTCCTCAAATTCAACGCGGAAGCCATGAGATTTGCAACATTGAATTGAGCCGGCCATTTCCGGTGAGGAGGGATGCCGCCTGCAAGATGAGGCAGGATTCGACTCAGTTGGTGGTCGTTGGCGTTTTCAAGATCAACACCGCCGTCTCCACCTTCCAGCACCCGGTGGCCGCCAGCGTTTTCCAGATCAACACCACCGTCTCCACCTTCCAGCACCTGGTCAACACTCTTGGAACCCCCAAGGACATCCCTGAACTCCGTGAGCGTCTGTAAGGATCTACTCTTATATTTTATTACCCAAAAGGTTTTAATTTATTGCAGTCTCTTTCAAATCTCGGTTGCTGCTGTCCGAATCAGATGTTTTTTTAAAAAAATGAATTTAATTTTATAGATTTAGCTTTCATCTTCCTTCAAGATTAAGCTTCATGGTAGAAAGATGGAAATAAATTCAAATTTAATTCAAGAAATCAACTCTCCTCAATTTTCTATTCATGTCTGTTTTTTTTCTTTCTTGAACATGTAGTAATTTTGGGGGAGTGTAATGCTTTTTCCCTTAGTTTCTACTTCTCATGCGTTGATTTTGAAATAGGGATTAGGAAATTACTTATGTTCTTATTATTATTTAGGCTCCCTTAGGGACGGTGGGGGCGGTCTCCAGACTCTCGGCTCTCTCGACCACTGCGACATCTTCCACTGTCACATTTGCATTTCTTCGTCCAGACTCTCCGCTCCCTTAGGGTCACTATATTTTTTATGTTATCTCTGTCAGGAACATTTATTCTTTAAATGATTAGGCTCAAATAATTCTCTCTCTGATTATATGTTTGCTAAATATTCTGCTTCTATGTTCTCAAATTTTTCAGCATCCCTCATTTCTAATTATGTTATTTTTCTTTGTATGATTTATGATCAACAAACTGCTGAATTAAATTTTTAATATGAAATTTATTTCATTTCTACTTCCTTACACTTTCAATCATTCTGCACAGCCTGCACTACTATACTCAATATTGAAAGTTTATAATGTTGCGACTGGCCTGGGTCATAATTAATTAACCTATATATATATATATGAAGCTGAACTGAATAGAATTAATGCAATATGTAATATTTTTTTTCTTGCCATGAAAATATGTAGTAATTGCATGTTGAGAATTGGAAGTTAATTGGGAGCAGGGTTATATGATTGACAATCCATCAAAAGGCGAGAGCGTGGATTACAATGCTAGAGTGCCATTTGCCCTGGGATGGGCATCATTTGAGATGAACTCTTTCAGGTCTTCCTTTACCAGAGAAATTGATTTTGCACAATTACTTTTCTACTTGGCTAGCTTCTTGGTATTTTTATTTTTTTATAACGTCCAACAATATTCTATATTTCTCTTCCATTCATTTCAGTCAGTTGACAAGAACTGCAAGGGGAAATAAGCTACGGAATCCAAAGAATGCTACATGCGCCTCACAAATTCAAATCTTTGAGGGGGTGAGTCTTATTCATTGAGTTTAATTAATTTGTATAAGACATAGAAGAAGTGAGCCAAATGCAGCTTAGCATCAGCCCACGTGCATAAATTCTCGGTTAGAGCTGCAACATCATTTCTACAGGAGACTGCCACAGTTCCTGACCTCAACTGCAGAGTAATCTTTTATAATTACTCTTCTTATTATCAAGTCCTTTATATTTGCATGCCTATGTTTATTTTAAAATACTTAATAATGATTTAAATGAATCATTATATTAGTTTAGTTTTCTGTTTGCAATTTTTATTATATTATTTTTGCTTCCTGTTTATTCTTAGCATTCTCATCATTTTAAACTTAAAACTCATGCTTGAGTATCTGTTGAAATTGTTAACCAAAAATAAAATAATGTTGCAGGGCTACAAATCAAATGAGTTATAAAAATGAAAAATTGCAACAACACCGACAAATGTGTCAGCACAAGACCATTGGCGCTATACACAATTACTGTTGCTGCCCACGCTAAATGTCGTCAATCACCACCAATGTTGCGGACAACAACCAATGTTGTCGCAAGCGACATTGGCTGCAGCACACAACCACTGTCGGCCACGACAAATGTCCCCTACGACAAATGTCGCATCCACAACAAATGTCGCACCCACGATGACAAATGTCGCACCCACCACGAAAAATGTCGCACCCACCACAAAAAATGTTGCCACCGCGACAAATGGTACCCCCACAACAAATGTCGCCCCCACAACAAATGTCACACCCACTACTACAAATGTCTCCACCATGTCAAATGTCGCGCCCACGACAAATGTCGCCCCCACGACAGATGTCGCGCCCACGACAAATGTCGTCCCCACGACAAATCTCACCCCCACCACGACATATGTCGCACCCCACAACAAAAGTTGACCCACGACAAAACTCGACCCACGACAAATGTCAAGCCACGACAAATGTCGAGCAATGACAAATGTCGACCCACGACAAATGTTGCACCCACGACAAATGTCGCTCCCCCGATAAATTTCGCTCCCTTTTTGAATGCCCCCCTGGGCCGGAGGCTACATATGTCGCACCCACGAAAAATATCGCACCCACGACAAATGTCGCACCCACGACAAATGTCGCACACACGACATATGTCGCACCCACGACATATGTCGCACCCACGACAAATGTCGCACCCACGACAAATTTCGGCCCCACCACAAATATCGGCCCCACGACAAATATCGGCCCCACGACATATGTCGGCCCCACGACATATGTCACTCCCACGACATATGTCGCACCCACGACATTTGTCGCACCCACGACATTTGTCGCACCTGTTGATGCACGAAAACACAGAGGGGTCGAGCACCACCAGCTAATGGTTCGAACACCGGGGAATAGGGAGACTGCGAGTAGTAATCTACTAAGCGGATGCGGGCAGGAAGAAGAGCAGGGCCGTGAACCACGACAACAACAGACTTCGCCCGTCGCGGCCTGAATGCCTCTCTTGCGACGGGCTTTCCCTTGATTGAAGAAAGACTTGGTTACAAGTGAAAGGAAAAGGTTGACAAGAACAGAGCGAGAGGGAGTCCGCAATGCACAAGTTTCGAGTCTGCATCCTTTAACAAGTAGGCTCCTGGGTCCGAGTCAGCGTGCCTTGGGTGCACCACCTCCCCCCTATTTATAGGATAGAGGGCCTGTCCAAACGGGCAGGGCTAAAATAACCGGCTGCCCGGGGTACAGGAGAACCGGGTAGCGGTGACGGGAAGCAAAAGGAAAGAACAAGCCAGTCCGCGCGGAAGGGGCGGACTGGTGATGAATTGTAAATATACCTATTTTTGTGTACATTAATTTAGTTGTTTTCATTTATTTTTGTCGTTTTTTACTTATTTTTATTCAATAAAATGCTCCTATTTTTGTAAATATTATACTAACTTGTTTTATTCTATTTTTCAGGAAAAAATCAAAATCTGCCAAAAATTGACATGCCACGCCCATGACTTATTGGTCACGCCCGTGACCAGGTGCGTGACACGTCAAATTCCAGTCAATCAGCAAATTTTGAAGTGCAAAGCTTGACACGCCCCCAGTCACGCCCGTGTCACCCGACACGGGGCGTGACCCAAGCCCGTGTCACTCCACTCGACGAATTCATCTCGACGATCGTCGAGTGTCGACACTAGCCGACACGCCTAGAGTCACGCCCGTGACCTAGGGCGTGACACCTCTTTTCGCTCGACGATTTTCAACTCGACCTTTCCAGCTAGCCCGACAAGACCTGCCCGAAGACTTTCGGCGCGCACTGCGCCCAGATCCACCTGCTTGACACGCCCAGAGTCACGCCCGTGACCTGCGGCGTGACCACTGCGAGACCGACACGTGTCCAGCCCGAAGTCCACTTTCCCGTCAAATCGCCGGCCGCCTTCTCAAATAGTACTGTCACGCCCCCTGTCACGCCCGTGACCAAGGGTGTGACCCATGTAAATTTTTTCTATAAATTCAAAGGTTCTGCTTTGGATTTCTGTTCCCTTTTTGGATCCATTTTGCTTAAGTGTTGTGCTGCTGGAATGCTTCCAAATGCTATGTAAGAGATATTTTCTCCCCCTCTCCTTAGCTTTTTGTTTTCGTTCCTTTGTAACTGTGTTTTTACTTAATAAAATGTGTTATTTTCGTCTCTTTATATGGTGTTGGAATGAGTCTAAGCAAAACTCTCTTAAGCAATCTTATTTTTCATTTTGTTTTAACTTAGTTTTTGTTTCGTTCTTCTTTATATGTGTGTGTGTGTGTATGAGATTAGTTTTCTTGTTTTTTATGTTTAGTTATTTTTACATTGTTTTAGTTTAACTTAGATTTTTATAGTTTCTAATTCATCCCTAAAGATCCGTAAAAACGTTTTCAAAGTGTTTTTCCTTTTTTAACTTAGCTTTTTATTTTTAGGTTGTAAAACTTTTTCGTTCTTTTCGCTTTATTTTCACTTTTTAATCGTTTTTACGGAGTTATAGGAATGATAATTTAGTAGTTTTAATTTTTCGTGCACTTCGTTTTTTCGTTTAAACTTTTGCTCCTTTTATTTTTCTGTCTTCATTTTAATCATTTCTACCGCATTCTAGCGGTAGAAATGTATTCGTTTTTTATTTTTCGATCACTTTCATTTTGCGTTTATTTGCAAAAAACTTTCTTCCCGTTTAATTTTTATTTTCGCTTTTTATGCATTTCTACCGCATTTTAGCGGTAGAAATGCAGTTGTTTTTATTTTTCGGTAACTTAGTTTTTTGCAATTTTTACATTTTTTTGTATGTGCGCATTTATTTTCGCCTACTCGTTAAGAGTTAAATGGCGCTTGCTTATTTTACTTTCTGTAGAGTGCGTGAGTTTGTAATTTTCTTTTTTTCCGCCTATTCATTGGAGTTAAATGGCAGGTCTTTATTTTCCCTACTCATTTGAGTAGGATTTGAGTGTGTGTGTTTTCATTTATGTCGAGAGAGCGTGTGCGTGAGTTTTAATTTCTGTCGAGTGTGTGCGTGTGTTGCATTTATTTAGTCCTACTCGTTTGAGTAGGACACGCTTTCTTTCTCCCGCCCACGCATTTGCGCCGGGACTCGCAATTTACTGCTTTCTTCAGTCCTACTCGTTTGAGTAGGACTTGCAATTTTCAGCTTTCCTTTACTGCTTTATTTTATCGCTTTCATTTACTGCTTTCTTTATCGCTTTATTTTTTACGTTTCCCGCAAGCCGTCCCCATTCTGATGAGTGGCTAACCGTTCTTAGCCCTCGGCATCGAAGAGCATTGGGACAGATAAAATAGCTTAAAATAATTAAAGGTCTAATCTTTCTAATTAATTAAAAGTACTTAAGGTTTGCCCGGGGTTAACGACGCGTAGGACCACATATCGATGTGTGGGCCCTATTTTCGTTTTCCATACGCTCGCCGAGAGGCCGTGCGTATGGACAGATCACCCTTGGCAAAGAGAGTTCCGCACTAACCCTCGAGAGAGGAGGCGCGCTAACTCTACCGGATTGGGTTCCCCACCCAATAGTGGGGTTCTTAGCGTAATGCGGGCGTTAAGAGGAATCCTTCGTCGAACTAACGTTCGGTCGAATAGTCTTAGCGTTCAGGTGAGCGATAGTCCTAGAGATAGGTGAGCTCAATTTAGTGGAACCTCCACGGCCAAGTCTCCGCCTTAATTAATTAGAAATTTAGGAGCTCTTTTTATTTAAAGTCTATTTTAGTTCAATTGTTTTCTCGGTGCCATCGAGCTAAGCTCTTCATCGGCACCACCTTCAAGCTTTCTTTTTTATGTTTTTCTGCATTTTTATTATATATAAAATATCCCGACAAGATAATTATCGGTAAAATAATAGTCCCATCCAGGGAAGAGTAGAAATAATCGAACCGGACCCGAGAACAATACGACCTCGATATTCCACCCGGAATATCTTGTACTACTCACGATGGGTGCACTTGCCTCCTTTCGTTAAAACTCGATCACACCTTTTATATCCAAAATAAATAAATACGCGCGCCCCGTTTTCTTAAATAAAATCACTTCCGCCTTTTACTCAAATAAAACCGCCGGGTCGCCGCGTGACCGTAAATAATTTTGGAGTTTTAACCACCAAGTTTTTGGCGCCGTTGTCGGGGAACTTTCGGTTCGTTATTTTGAACCATGGAAATCTATTAATTTTACCTATATCTATATATATCAAAAATTAAAAATGGCCATCAAAAATATAAAAATAATAATAATAAAAAAAACTATACAAAAAAAAATTACAAAATTATAAAAAAAAAAATTTTGAAAAACTTATGAAACTAAAAAAATTTTTTTGCAAAACCTTAAGAACTAAAAAAAACAACTATAAAAATTCAAAAAAAAAAAACTAAACTCAAAAAAAAAAAAAAACCTAAACTAAAAATCCAAAAAATGAAAAAAAAAAACTTAACAAAAATATTTTTATTGTCATTATTGTTTTTGAAAAAAACAAAAAACCAAAAAAAACACTATAAAACAAACAAAACTAAAAATTTTTGAAAAAATGAAAAACTTAACAAAAAAAAATCATAATAATAAATAAAAACCTTATATTTTCATTATTTTTATAAAAAAAAACTAAAAACTAAAAAACCTACCTAAAAAAATTATCAACTAAAAAATAAAAAAAAACCTACTTAAAAACACAAAAAAATATATAATGTGATATTAATAAATCTATATATATTTTCTTTAAATTCTTTTATTTTAATTTGTTTTATTTTCGTTTCATTTTGCTTCGGCACGCTTCCGTTATTGTGCGCGCTAGGGGATCACATATTTATCACGCAGTGGTCGCTAAGGCCTTAGCTACCTTCGACTCCCCCACGCACTTGCCCCCCTACCGCCGGCACTCTTTAGGCCGAGTTTATCCTTTTTTTGTTTTTTCTGTTATCTTTTTGCTTTTTCTTCTAAATAATGCAGGGTTTCAACCTGCGCCTTCCCGGACTCGTCTAAGGGAAGCTCCTTCCCTCTCTTTTTCTTTTTGTACTTATTTTATTTTGTATATTATCTGTTCCGCATACTTAGATTGCAACATTGGGGATAATGTTGGGTTTAAGTATGGGGGTGTTTTCCTATACTGCATTTTTTATTATGTACTCATCAAAAATACAAAAAAATTTGCAAAACATAAAACCTAAAAAATTTTTCCCTTGTTTTTATTTTCATAAAACTTCAAAAAAAAAATCGCTTTCCCCCCCCATCTTCTTATTTGTAAAAGCTTGCATTCTGCCTGCCCGCGACGTTCGACTCATCGAACCAACCATTCAAATAAGAGTCTGTTCGCGGGGGCCGCAATCGAGTTTTTACTTTCCCTTTTTAATAAAAATCTATCTTTCCCCCTATCTTCTTTAAATAACACTTCTTTCTCTCCTCATTCTCTTAAATAACTTATCAAAATACACTAAAAATAAAAAAAAAAAAATTAGAAAAACCCAAAATCCTAAAAAAAGAAAATAACTCTAAAAATCTTAAAAAGATAATAATTAAAACACAAAAAAATGATAAAAACTCTAAAAATTCCAAAAAAATTATTTTGTTAAATTATGTAACAAAATAATTCGAATATACCATATCTTAACTCTTTTTGCTTTCCAAAAATCTTGTTTCGAGTTAATTTATATGCGAATTTTAGTTATTCTTTGCTTACTATTCGTTTATTAATTAAAGTTCGATAGATTTAAGTGTCTGGGGTTAAGATTTTAAAGAATTTTTTATGTCTTTTCCTTATAATAGGGAACTTGTTTTTCACCACCACTTCTAATTTTATAAATAGAAGATCGTTTTTTATGTTAGAAAATAACATACATGGATTTCAATTATTTCTACTTCATGCTTTTAGAAACATTGGAACGTTCATTTTAAAAAGGTTGCTCTCAAAACTTTTTTTATTAAAATCTAGTTTCTTTTTGAAAAAATAAACCCACTTCCTTTTTTTTCATGTCTTACTTTGACATGATTACCCCTTTATCCCTTAAAAGATCTTATGTCAATGGGAATAAGATTTCGTTCCGTAAACATAGGCACCCAATAATTTAAAAAGATTATATATGGAGTAAGAGGATAAAATTCATTACTCCTACACATATACATTGTGTTATTTATTATGAAGAAAAAAAAAATTATTATGTGTTAGGAAAATAAGATTTCATTTTCCTAACTATCAAAAAAGAAAAAAAAATTGGAGGTTCGAGAAAAAATTACCTCACCTCAATATCCAAGCCTTCTTCATAAACCACCAAACCACTTATCTCATTTCAATGATTCTAGACTTAATTTAAATTTTTTTTGAGAGCATAATTTTTAAAATTGCATTATTTCCTTTAACTTCTTTTTAAGCTAAAGTTTTTTTATATAAATCCAATCCATCTTTGTTAAACTAACAAAAATAAATTTTTGCTTTCTATTTTATTTTATCTAGAAGTCTTTTTGAAACTCTTCCTCTATTCATAACATTTCATAAATTAGGATTTAATTCTTTAACCCCGGATGTTTATTTTGATCTTCCTTTTAATTAATTCAAGCGGTAGCTAAACTTAGGATTTCTTTTATTCCTTATAAGTTCATCTCCAACTTTTGCTCTGGAATAGCAAAAGCTTAAGTATGGGGGTATTTGATGAATTGTAAATATACCTATTTTGTGTACATTAATTTAGTTGTTTTCATTTATTTTTGTCGTTTTTACTTATTTTTATTCAATAAAATGCTCCTATTTTTGTAAATATTATACTAACTTGTTTTATTTTATTTTTCAGGAAAAAATCAAAATCTGCCAAAAATTGACATGTCACGCCCGTGACTTATTGGTCACGCCCGTGACCAGGGCGTGACACGTCAAATTCCAGTCAATCAGCAAATTTTGAAGTGCAAAGCTTGACACGCCCCCAGTCACGCCCGTGTCACCCGACACGGGGCGTGACCCAAGCCCGTGTCACTCCACTCGACGAATTCATCTCGACGATCGTCGAGTGTCGACACTAGCCGACACGCCTAGAGTCACGCCTGTGACCTAGGGCGTGACACCTCTTTCCGCTCGACGATTTTCAACTCGACCTTTCCAGCTAGCCCGACAAGACCTGCCCGAAGACTTTCGGCATGCACCGCGCCCAGATCCACCTGCTTGACACGCCCAGAGTCACGCCCGTGACCTGGGGTGTGACCACTGCGAGACCGACACGTGTCCAGCCCGAAGTCCACTTTCCCGTCAAATCGCCGGCCGCCTTCTCAAATAGTACTGTCACGCCCCCTGTCACGCCCGTGACCAAGGCGTGACCCATGTAAATTTTTTCTATAAATTCAAAGGTTCTGCTTTGGATTTCTGTTCCCTTTTTGGATCCATTTTGCTTAAGTGTTGTGCTGCTGGAATGCTTCCAAATGCTATGTAAGAGATATTTTCTCCCCCTCTCCTTAGCTTTTTGTTTTCGTTCCTTTGTAACCGTGTTTTTACTTAATAAAATGTGTTATTTTCGTCTCTTTATATGGTGTTGGAATGAGTCTAAGCAAAACTCTCTTAAGCAATCTTATTTTTCATTTTGTTTTAACTTAGTTTTTGTTTCGTTCTTCTTTATATGTGTGTGTGTGTGTATGAGATTAGTTTTCTTGTTTTTATGTTTAGTTATTTTTACATTGTTTTAGTTTAACTTAGATTTTTATAGTTTCTAATTCATCCCTATAGATCCGTAAAAACGTTTTCAAAGTGTTTTTCCTTTTTTAACTTAGCTTTTTATTTTTAGGTTGTAAAACTTTTTCGTTCTTTTCGCTTTATTTTCACTTTTTAATCGTTTTTACGGAGTTATAGGAATGATAATTTAGTAGTTTTAATTTTTCGTACACTTCGTTTTTTCGTTTAAACTTTTGCTCCTTTTATTTTTCTGTCTTCATTTTAATCATTTCTACCGCATTCTAGCGGTAGAAATGTATTCGTTTTTATTTTTCGATCACTTTCATTTTGCGTTTATTTGCAAAAAACTTTCTTCCCGTTTAATTTTTATTTTCGCTTTTTATGCATTTCTACCGCATTTTAGCGGTAGAAATGCAGTTGTTTTTATTTTTCGGTAACTTAGTTTTTTGCAATTTTTACATTTTTTTGTATGTGCGCATTTATTTTCTCCTACTCGTTAAGAGTTAAATGGCGCTTGCTTATTTTACTTTCTGTAGAGTGCGTGAGTTTGTAATTTTCTTTTTTTCCGCCTATTCATTGGAGTTAAATGGCAGGTCTTTATTTTCCCTACTCATTTGAGTAGGATTTGAGTGTGTGTGTTTTCATTTATGTCGAGAGAGCGTGTGCGTGAGTTTTAATTTCTGTCGAGTGTGTGCGTGTGTTGCATTTATTTAGTCCTACTCGTTTGAGTAGGACACGCTTTCTTTCTCCCGCCCACGCATTTGCGCCGGGACTCGCAATTTACTGCTTTCTTCAGTCCTACTCGTTTGAGTAGGACTTGCAATTTTCAGCTTTCCTTTACTGCTTTATTTTATCGCTTTCATTTACTACTTTCTTTATCGCTTTATTTTCTGCTTTTCCCGCAAGCCGTTCCCATTCCGATGAGTGGCTAACCGTTCTTAGCCCTCGACATCGAAGAGCATTGGGACAGATAAAATAGCTTAAAATAATTAAAGGTCTAATCTTTCTAATTAATTAAAAGTACTTAAGGTTTGCCCGGGGTTAACGACGCGTAGGACCACATATCGATGTGTGGGCCCTATTTCCGTTTTCCATACGCTCGCCGAGAGGCCGTGCATATGGACAGATCACCCCTTGGCAAAGAGAGTTCCGCACTAACCCTCGAGAGAGGAGGCGCGCTAACTCTACCGGATTGGGTTCCCCACCCAATAGCGGGGTTCTTAGCGTAATGCGGGCGTTAAGAGGAATCCTTCGTCGGACTAACGTTCGGTCGAATAGTCCTAGCGTTCAGGTGAGCGATAGTCCTAGAGATAGGTGAGCTCATTTTAGTGGAACCTCCACGGCCAAGTCTCCGCCTTAATTAATTAGAAATTTAGGAGCTCTTTTTATTTAAAGTCTATTTTAGTTCAATTGTTTTCTCGGTGCCATCGAGCTAAGCTCTTCATCGGCACCACCTTCAAGCTTTCTTTTTATGCTTTCTTTTTTATGTTTTTCTGCATTTTTATTATATATAAAATATCCAGACAAGATAATTATCGGTAAAATGATAGTTCCCTCCAGGGAAGAGTAGAAATAATCGAACCGGACCCGAGAACAATACGACCTCGATATTCCACCCGGAATATCCTGTACTACTCACGATGGGTGCACTTGCCTCCTTTCGTTAAAACTCGATCACACCTTTTATATCCAAAATAAATAAATACGCGCGCCCCGTTTTCTTAAATAAAATCACTTCCGCCTTTTACTCAAATAAAACCGCCGGGTCGCCGCGTGACCGTAAATAATTTTGGAGTTTTAACCATCAACTGGGCTCGCGGACTGGAGCTTCCACTGCTGCTGGGCGCGATCCTGATGGAGGGCGGCGGCCTGGGCGGACGAGACACTGCATCCGCCGCTGTAGAGAGTCCGATATCCCAAAGTCCTGGCGGACTGAGCGAACAGGTCCTTGCGTCCGCTGCTGGGGTACCATCCTTGGTGTCCGATTGGTGGCCTTGCCGGACTGGGCGGACTGACAAATTGAGTCCGCACGTGTTGATTGGGGGGCTTTGGCATCTTGTAGGATGTTGCGGACTGAGGGGTTAACATAATCCCCGCACATTTTTAAGTTTCCAGAAAA
Source organism: Platanthera guangdongensis (assembly GCA_039583875.1). Lineage (NCBI taxonomy): Eukaryota > Viridiplantae > Streptophyta > Magnoliopsida > Asparagales > Orchidaceae > Platanthera > Platanthera guangdongensis. The sequence continues at coordinate 81,142,344 of CM077149.1, read as the reverse complement.
CTTCGAAAATGTTTTCTTAACCGCCGAGTCCGCAAGCCTCGAAAATGCCGCCAGCGCTATAAATATCGCTGGAGGGCTTGGAACTGTTGAGAATCTCGATCGACATGGGGCACTATTCACCACTTGCGGTCTCCACTTTCCAGTCCGGCATGGCAAGGCTTGGAGCTTTCTTCTCTAGTCTCACTGAAAAAGGCGACCCAGCACTGACAACGCCTATGAAGACCAAGAAGATAGTAAAGAGGTCGACAAGAAAGGATCTTGTCCGCCCTACAGGAGAGAGTTCCCACAGCCAAAAGCCTGCGGAGAAAACAGTCCGCCGTGCCGATATATCTGCTCGTGAGGATGCCGCAGTCGACGCTGAACCACTAAGAAGTGAAAAGAAGGTGACCCTGTCGGACTCTGCCCCTTCCCAGAAAACCGCAACCTCGGCGGACACCGTTGGTGAACATATTGAGGCTGACATATCTTCTCCCAATGCACAGGTGTCCATTGTTAACTTGGATGAAGAAGATAGGCGGACTGAGGAAGAGGACGATGCGCCCTCAAAGGCATTGACTGCTGTGAACCCTGAGCCTATCCGCGAAAACCAGCCCGACTTAGGGGTGTCCGCTGCGGATTCCGCTGAGAAGATAGCTAAAATAAAGAAGAGGAAGAGGGATGGGGCGACCGTTGCTGAGCGGGTTGAGAAGAAACTGCGCGCGATGAAGGTGAAGAATGTCTCCAAGCGGACCGGAGATGCGGACTTACAACACATACCGCGCGACAAAGAAGTTCCTGACAGCGATCTGTTTACACCGGAGGCCCAAATCCAGGGAGATAATTCCTTCTCCACGGTCAGTCTAACCACTGATGAGATATTAGATTCGATAGACGTCAACAAAGTAGATCTAATCAACGAATCCCTGCTGATTGTACTGCAGCAATCTGAAGCGGAGGCTACTGGGAATAAGGGTGACGAACTCCCTTCCTTGTCCGCTGCGGAGGAAGAAAGATAGAGGCTGAAGGAGAAGATAGAGGAGCAGAAGAAACAAATTGTTGCTCGTGTTGCTGCGGTGGGGGCGGCCTCGAAGCAGGTCGCGGTGGATAAAACCGTTGAGGATATGCGGATTGCTGCGGAGCTACTGCGGTCAGGTAAACTTCGACTGGCGCCTAAATACTTTAAGCGTCAGTGGCTTTACAGGTCGTTGCCGCGGACGTCAAGACCAATCAAATTCATCACCAAGACGGACGATATTGTTGTTTCAACAAGTTTGGCTGCTGAGAAAAGAGCAAAGGTTCATCGCGAATGGAAGAAGCGGTTAAGCGCCTTTGACCCAGAGCGGGCAAGGCGGCCAATCATCTTCCATAGTCGGCAACTCGCTGCTGCTATGTCTAAAAGTGATCTTTCATCCTTTTTTTGAGTCCGCCGCGAACTGCCTTTAAATGTGAAGTCGAATTTGTTTGTTGCAGGTAGAAAGTTGCCGCCGGGCTCCATCGAGAGTGGCGAGATCGTGGTTACACCGAATACTAGTGCTAACGCGGTCTCGCATGTGGAATCTGCGGCGGATGAGCCGCCCAGCCTGAACATTATTAAAGAGTTAGAGAAAAAATTCCAAGCTGAAATGCAATGTGTTAAAGCAGAGTTAGAGAAGTCAGAGGAGCGCGAGAGGGCGTCCGCGGCGCGTGATAAAGCATCTGTAGAGCGCGAAAAAGCCCTAAAAGACCAGATCGCCAGCATCTCAAGGGCGCTGGAGAGGTCTGAAAGGGAGAAGAAGAGGATTGTGTATGATGTCCGATTCTATAAAGGCAAGCACTTGGCGTCAGTGCGCGAAGAAAAGTGGAAGCGGGCTGCTGAGGTCGCTGAGCAGAGGCCGCGAGTGTCAGATCGCGCTGCTCCAGAGATCGCCGCACCGGCAGGCGGTGTCCATCAGGCTGCGGATGAGGAGTCGAGGCCGGCGGCGGAGCCAATGGTGCCCCTCAGTCGGGTAGATCGGGAAGCTGCCCATATGTACCGGACCATAAACGTCATTCATCATCACCTCTGCCGCGTGTAAAGCGAGATTCTTCAGATAAGCGACCAAGCAGCTCACTTATGTAGAGATAGGGCGGAAAGGCCGGCGCGGACCGATACTAGGGACTGATGAGTCCGCGATGCCACGAGCTTTTATTTGTTTAATTGTATAATTGTTTGTATAATTGTGTTTCAAACAACGCTGTTGTAATTGAACTCTGTTGCGATCTGTGCGGACTCAGATTATATATCCGCAAATTATGTAGCTTAATCCTTTGGGTGATCTGTGGTAAATTGTGCGGACTAATGTTGTGTCCGCTTCCCGTTATTTAACCTGCAGGTAGGAAATGCTGCGAACTAAGCAGATTGAAATTGTATCCGCTCCTTGTGACCTACTGGGAGGAAAAAGCGCGATCTGGGCGGACAACAAATTGTGTCGGCCACAACTTTTTGCTTTGAATTTTCCTTGGCATGTGCATGTGTTTTTATCCGCGTTATAGTTTGGCTGTGCTTTTTATTTTTTGCGGACTGTGCGGATTGAATCTGCGAGCTGTGCGGCCTGGTCAAAAAGCTGTCAAACCCTTTAGCTATAAATAGGGCCTTCCACTTTCTTTTATGCAGAAAACAGCTGAAGTGAAAGGAACCTTGCGGCCTGCAAAATGGTGTCCGCGCGTACTGATGCTTCTGTCGCCTTCCACTCCGCTGATCACCGAAAATGCACATTGATAGAGGCCGACTTGGATGCCTTTGTCGAAAAGAAGATGGCGAACTCGAATATCCTTGTCCGCCTTCCCGCCCATCAAGAAAGGTTAAATTTCTCAACCGCAACCCAGATCGCCATCCTAGTGGACCACTTTGATAGCGGATTCAAGTTTCCGCTTCTATGGTAACTCGCCGCCATCTTTGAGCACTATGGAATGGTGCCTGGCAAGCTTGTGCCGAACACACTCGCTGCGATCTGCAGCTTTGTCTCTTATTTGCGATCTGAAAAGATCGCTTTTTCGATGAATGTCTTCCGCAAGATATTCTCTGTCCGCTCCATAACCGCTTCTGAAGGCCGCCCCTACAAGGGGGTGATATACTTCTACTGCAGGGGGATGAAGGTTGTGGGCCTTCCCAACAAAATCCACAACTGACCTCTAGGTTCCTAATTTTTGAGGGCGACCTAGGGTTCACGCACACCTATCCGCAGGTGCGCGCGGACTCTGCTTTCAAAAGCGTGCAACTGGATGACTTTGAATCCGCCATTGTCGAGTTCTTGGCCAATGCCAGGCTTGACATCGAGCATTACATTCCGCTACTGGCGAGCTTAGCGGACGTCATGCCCGAAGTGAGTAAGTAGCTTCCGAACTCAGCTTTTGCATCCGCCGCGACCTTGGTGTTTAACTCATTTGTTTTTGCAGCGACCTTGGAGGTACCCGCCAACTTGCCGCAGACGCCTAGCGGCTTTGTCCCTACACAGAAGGAGAAGAAAGAAGCAGTTGCAAGGAAGAGGAAGGAGGAAGGCGATCCCGCGGCGGATTACTCTTCTTCGGAAAGCTTCACCATAAGTGGCATTGGCATCAGCCAGAAGGATCTTAGGGGGAACCCTATGGTCCACTGGCATAGCAAGAACAAACACGTCTGCCTATCCACCGCGCAACTTGAGCGACCTTAAGAAGGTGCCCGCCGCCGACCTCCCTCTGCTAGCCTCTCAGGCCGCTGCGAACAGCGTGGTGAGGAACCACTATGTTGCCACCCTGGCCAGAGACCTGTTGAGGCAGAATGAACAACTTCAAAAGGATAATAAAGCGCTAAAGGAAAGGAATGTGCGATTGGTAAAAAGGGTTGCTCAGCAAAGAGAAGTGCTTGGGGTTAGTTGAATTTGCAGCGGCCTTAATTTACTATCCGCCGCGATCTGTCTGACATTTGCTTTTGTTTTGCGCTGGTCGCCTATGACTTAGAAAACAACAATTTCCAGGCCGCCATGCTCCCTTTCGTGAAGGAGACTGTCGAGGTCGCCATTGAGCGACTTGTCCGCGACGGCTTTACAAAGGAGGGAGTGGATGGCGTCCCTTTCTTAGAGCTCTTCCCTGAGTTGGCACCACAGGTCGCGGCGATCGAGAGGGCTAAAAAAGGCAAGGAAATCATTGAGGAAGAAGGCGAGGAAGTAGAGGAAGAAGAAGAAGAAGAAGAAGACGAAGAAGAAGAAGAAGAAGAAGACGGAGGGTAGGGCGAAGGGCAAAGCGCCAAGGAAACAGCGGACAATGCTGCCTCGAGACAGCGAGTAGGGGAACTATCCGCCGAGTCTGACACCTCTGCATCCTCCTCTGCTACCGGGAGCTCGCATAGCGGGTCCGCCTCAAGTACAGGATCAGATAGCAGTGGAAGCGGCTCGGGGGGCTACTCTCTAGAAGTCGATATTGTTGGCGAAAGCCCTGCACCTCCAGAAAAGAAACAAAAGACTACAGATTGATTAATGTACTTTTATATTTTTTGGTTTTTGTAAATGGGGCGGACGCAAGATCGCAGTGCGCCGAATATATAGAAAGATGTAAAGAATTTTTGATGAAATAGAAAGAAAGGATATTTTTGCATGTGTGCTTCTTGCAATGTTCTTTTTCCACGCTCACCGCACCGACACTTAGCAGTCCGCACGACACGCTGATAAATCTGAGCTTTTTAACTTTCTGATTAGAGACAATTATTGTCCGTCATTGGAATGAGAAGAAATTTGTCAGGAGGACTCTGTTGAGTTTCAATTGCAGTCCGCACGACATATATCATTTATAACGAGTCTTGCTGATTAGAGAATTCAACTTATCAATCCATTCAATATCCGCCTTAAAAATGACGAAAATAGCCAGTTGATAACAATGTCAGGTGGTACTTCATTGAGTTGTAGTAGAGTTCGCAATTCTCTTTATTAACTTATCAAATTATAATATATGAAAATCATTCGGCGGACTGAGCGGATACAGAAAACCAATCCGCTCATAATAGAAGAAATGATCTATAGCTTGCGACCAGGTGGGCAGGTGAGCCGGAGCGGCATACTTTCCTCACCGGGCTACAAGCTATAAAATCAACCCAAACAGGCGGACTGAGCGAATAGAGAAAACCAGTCCGCCAAAGATAGAAATGACCTATAGCTTTCGGTCTCAAGGAAACCATCAGACTGAGCGGATAAAGGAAACCAGTCCGCCCAAGATAGAAATGACCTACAGCTTGCGACCCGGTGGGCAGGTGCACATGGCATTGCTTTCCTCACCAGGCCACTGGCTATATCATCAACCCAAAGAAGCTGGAGGACTGAGCGGATACAGAAAACCAATCCGCTCATAATAGAAGAAATGATCTATAGCTTGCGACCAGGTGGGCAGGTGAGCCGGAGCGGCATACTTCCCTCACCGGGCTACAAGCTATAAAATCAACCCAAACTGGCGGACTGAGCGGATAGAGAAAACCAGTCCGCACATAATTCCCTGCGAAGAGCAAGATGCTCACTTGGCGGAACGGTTCCCTGTCACCTTGCCTGGAGTACAGTTTAAGTTGTGGGTCTCCTGCAGGCACTGCTCGAGGGTACCATGGAGTGTTCGAGGGTTACAAGCTAAGATGACCCGAAGGTAGGTGAGCCGGAACGGCATACTTTCCTCATGCGATCATCGAAGTTGTAACGATATCCCTAATGCAGCATGGTAGAGCTTTACTCCCACCTAGCCCTCCATAATGCAGAGGTGGGGTCAGGTACTTGCCGGGATCCGAAGTCCAGAATCCAACAGCACTAGAGCCTGCAAGCTCCCACTACACGGTGCGAAATCTCCTCTCAACACGTGGTCTTCGTGGTGTTACGCTAATGACAACAACTCTAGGGGAGGTCTTGCTAAACTCGGCGATGTCTCCTGGTATCAGGCAACCGTTATAGGTCTTTGGGAGAGAGAGAAAACACTAGAAAAAAGTGTTAGTATGGATCCTTTGATTAATGAAATGTATTTGCAAAGCAAACATAAGAAAGAAAAGGGAGTTCAGGCGCAGAACTGTTTTTGGAATCTTTCTTAGCGTTTCATCTGTTATGATTACACAGACAAAACACTTGAAGCGTTAGCAGTCAGTTTCTATTCATAATAACTCTTGAAGAGGATACACAAAGTAGAGAAAAGGAGGTTCAAGTATAGAACCGTTTGAGATCATCCCCGCTCCATGTGTGTGGTATATCCTCTCCTTCGTATGTCTGCAAGCGGTAAGCGCCGCTCTTTAACGCTTCTTTGATAACAAAAGGACCGGCCCAATTTGTATTAAGCTTCCCAATTGAACCAGCTCTTGCAGCAGCATCAATCTTCTTTAGAACGAGATCTCCCACTTGGAAGTGTTTGATCCTCACGTTCTGATCAAAGTAGCGGGTCATCCTTCTTTTGACCTCCTCCTGCCTTATGGCTGCTTGATCTCTGATGGCCTCGATGTGTTCCAAGCTGAACCTCATCTCTTCATTATTCAACTCAAGCCAGTCCTCAACGCCTTCTCTTGCAAGCAGAACTCTGGGTGACGGGACTTCAAACTCAACTAGAATAAGTGCCTCTGAGCCATGAGAAAGTTTGAATGGAGTTTCCCCAGTTGCGGATGATGGCGTTGTCCTAAGGGACCAGAGGACTGATGGAAGCTGATCAGCCCAGCTGCCCTTGAGATTCTGCACTTTCTTTTTGAGCAAATTGAGGATCTGCTTATTGGCTGCTTCTACTTGGCCATTGCTTCTGGGATGATGAACTGATGCAAACCGCAGCTCTGTTCCGATCAGGCTGCAAAAATCTATCATCTTGGAGTTGTTGAATTGTGGCCCATTATCAGTGATTATAGCCATTGGAATCCCATGCCGACAGACAATCTCCCCCCAAATGAAGTTCCTGATGACCTGAGTAGTTGTCTTAGCCAATGCCTTAGCTTCGATCCACTTGCTGAAGTAGTCGATCATTACGATGATGAAACGCCATTGACTGCTTGCCATGGGAAAAGGACCGAGGAGGTCCATTCCCCAAACTGCGACGGGCCAAGGAGTTACAATCGACCTGAGGGACAGAGCTGCTTGGAGTTGAAGTGGAGCGAACTTCTGACATTGAATGCACTTTCTTGCATAGACCTCAGAGTATTTCTTCATAGTGGGCTAGAAATAACCTTGCCGCAGGATTCGTTTTTCAAGAGTTCTTGCTCCCGAGTGGCTTCCATACTCCCCTGAATGAACCTCTTGCAAAATAGTGAGAGCTTCTTCTTCTGAAACACACCAGGCCATGGTAGAGAGGAAGGTTTTTCTATAGAGGATTCCTGCCGCTAAAAAGTAGTGAGCTGCCTTTATTCTGAACTTTTTCTTATCTTTGACTGAATGATGATAATCTCCCGTTGACAGATAGAGGATGAATGAGTCCATCCAAGAGGTACGTTGGTCTACTTGCATCAAATCTCCTTCCACCACTGCCGGGCGGAAGAGCTCGGAAGTTGTTCCTCCTGAAGGCATCCCATACTTGGAAAGAAAATCGGCCTCCTCATTTTCTGTTCTGGGGATGTGCTCGATGGTAAAGCTCTTGAACCTGCCGACTTCTATCTTCACAAGAGCTAGATATTTCTTCAAGATCGGCTCTCTTGTTTCGAAGTTACCGAGGACTTGCGACGCCATCACCAGAGAATTGGTTTTGATATGAACATGATCGATTCCTAGTTCTCTTGCGTGCCTCAAGCCTGCTAGCAAAGATTCATACTCGGCCTGATTATTGGTTACTGGAAAGTAAAATTTGATGGCCTGCTCAAATTTGACTCTGTTTGGGTTGATGAGAACCACCCCTGCTCCGGAAGAACTTCTGCCTGAGGCACCATCAACATAGATGGTCCAATCCAAAGGTGACCTTTCTGCCCGATCAGGACTGGACTCTGGCATGTCAATTAGAAAATCTGCTAGGACCTAAGCTTTAATGGCTGTCTTGGGCACATAAGATACTTCAAATTCACTCAACTCTATTGCCCACTTAGCTAGTCTGCCGGAATGTTCTGGTTTCTCCAACACACCCTTCAAAGGCTGATCGGTGACGACTTGAATTGAATGTGCTTGGAAGTACGGATGGAGCCGGCGAGCTGACATGACTAGCGCCAAAGATAACTTCTCCAAAATTGGATACCGTGTCTCAGCACTCTTCAGGATATGGCTAACATAGTAAATTGGGAATTGCTTTCTGCTCTCTTCCCGAAGAAGAACAGAGCTGACGGCCTTAGGGCCAACCCCTAGGTATAAGAAAAGAATCTCTCCTGGCCGGGGACTCTGAAGCAGGGGTGCTGAGGTCAGTTGCATCTTCAACTGCTCAAAAGCTTGGGAGAATTCTTCCGTCCACTCAAACTTGGATGCTCCTCGGAGAGTTTTGAAGAATGGAGCACTCCTATCTCCAACTCGAGAGAGAAATCTCGCAAGGCCTGCCAGCCTCCCCCCTAACTGCTGAACTTCTTTTGGCGAACGAGGGGTAGGCATATCAAGGATGGCTTTCACTTTATCAGGGTTGGGGCAAGTCCTTCCGGAGTAAGGAGATTACCAAGAAACTTCCCCTTACTCGCCACAAATGTGCATTTCAAAGGGTTGAGCTTCATTTTGTACCTATGCAGAGTAGCGAACGTCTCTGTTAGGTCTCTCAAGTCCAGCGAAAATGACTTACTCTTAATCAAGAGATCGTCTACATACACTTCTAGGTTCCTCCCCTTCTGATGGTTAAACACACGATCCATCATCCGTTGTTAGGTTGCACCGACATTCTTAAGCCCAAAGGGCATCACAAGGTAGCAATAGCAACCATCATTAGTAATGAACGACGTGTGAGGAACGTCAGGCTTATGCATTCTTATCTGGTGATAACCAGAAAAAGCATCTAAAAAACTCATATAAGAGTACCCTACCGCGGAATCAACTAAAGAATCTATCCGAGGCAAGGGGTAGCAATCTTTAGGGCATGCTTTATTAAGTTTGGTAAAATCTACACACATTCGCCATTTTCCTCCTGGTTTCTTAACCATTACAACATTAGAAATCCAAGTAGGATATTGAATTTCTTTGATAAAATTTGCTTTGAGGAGCTTTGCGACCTCCTCCCTTATCGGCTCAGCAAGCTTTGTGGCTATGTCCCTCTTCTTTTATTGTATAGGCTTGCAGTCAGGATCAACATTTAAGTGGTGGCATGCAACATCAGGATCCACTCCTGGCATGTCTTCTGCTGACCAGGCAAAGACATCCAGATTATTCTACAAGCAGGAAGTCAACTCAGCCTTTTGATCTTCAGGTAGCTCCGAGTTGATGGAGAGCTTCCACTCCTCCCCCTCAGCAATGGGGACTCCTTGCGTCGCTTGGGCAGGTTCCAAGTGAGCACCTTCATCAGCAGCAGCTTCTGAACTGGGAGAGGCTTCTGCAGCTGCTGCTAGAGCAAGGGAAGGGCTGGCTTCAACCATGTTGACAGTGCAGACGTAGCACTCCCTTGCTCTCCTTGGGTCACTCCTGACCTGTCACATCCTTCCATCTTGTTGAAGTTGGTGACCGGGCGGTCTGGCGGTTTGTCTTGGCGGGTTGAAGACCGCGCGGTCTGGCGGTTTGTCTCAGTCGGCTTGGAGACCAGGCGGTCTGGCGGTCTTCCCTGGCAGTCTCTCTTCCTCTCTGGTGGTAGCCGTGTGGTTAGCCCTGCTGTCTAACCGCGCAGCTTGTGCGGTTTGTTTTGTATAGTCCGCTTGTCCTGTAAATTATAGTCCCACATCTCTTTTTTGTATTCTCTCATCTCTCCTCCATTCTATATAAAGGAGGGCATACCTTTGTAATAGATTACTTTTTTGGATAATAAAATTTCAATTATTCAAAAGTTTATTCGCTTGTTCTCTACTTTTCGCTTCTTTTCTCTACTTTCTAACATGGTATCAGAGGACACGGTCATTTCCTCCTGATTCTGTGCGCCCTCTATTGTTCGCGGCTTGTTTTCAGCATTCTGCGACTTGCTTCGCGACTTGGCTTCTCTCTGTCCGCGCGGCTTGTTTCTATCCGCGCGGCTTGTTTCTGTCCGCTGCCCTGTTCGCGCGGCTTGCTTCTTCTTCTCTTCTCCTACTGATCTTTGTCGTGGCGACCTGTTTCCTTGTCGCCGCGCTCCTTGCTCTTTCCTCCCGCTCCGACTTCCTAGTCGTTGCTGTCTGTCCCTATCCGCGTGTGTTGTCTCTCTACTCGCGGCTTGCTGCTGTGATCTGCCTGACCGTGCGGGTTGTTCCTTTCTCACCCGCATCTTGGTCGCGGTCACCAGCTCTTCTCCTCTCTTCTGTTCGCTCGGCCTTTTTAGTCTGCGCGACCTCTTCCTCGCTGTGCCTTTGACCGCCTTCTCGTAGCTGCTATGTTCTGCCTGACCGTGCGGGTTATTCCTTTCTTACCCGCATCTTGGTCGCGGTCACCTGCTCTTCTCTTCTCTTCTGTTCGCTCGGTCTTCTCAGTCCGCGCGACCTCTTCCCCCCTGGACCTTTGCCTGCTTTTTCGCCGCTTTCTTCTTGTTGCCTTCTACCCGCTCCTGCTTGCTAGTCGCCTCGTCCTCATCTTTGGCCGCGCGACTTGTTCTCCTCTGTTCGCCCGACTTTTTCAGGTCGTGCGACTTCTTTCCCTCTGCTTTGCTCGGCTTCTTGGAAGCGGCCCTTCTAGCCGCCCGACTTTTTTTTCTGGTCGCCCGGCTTGGTGCTCTATTCTCTTCTCGCGGCTTGTTCTTCTCGTAGCGGTTTGCTACTCTCTTGCTTCCATGGCTTTCCTCTCCTCCAGCCCGTCAGCCTCCGTGGTCACCTCTTCTGGTAGTGCTCATGTTGTGACTCGCGGACGATGGCTCATCGACTCTGGTGCCACAAGTCATATGACAGGCAACCCTCAATTTTTCTCTCTTCTTGACACACAGGCTCAGTTGCCCCCAGTCATTGTCGCTGATGGATCTCCCTCCCCGGTCCATGGGACGGGCATGGTTCAAGTCACTCCGTCTCTCTGCTTGGCTGATACCCTCTATGTGCCCAAGTTTCCGTGCAATTTATTATCGGTTACTTCTTTATGCAAGCAACTACAGTGTTCTGTCACATTCACCCCTACCTCTTGTGCTTTTCAGGATCCGGACTCCCAACGGACGATTGCTACCGGGACTGAGAGTGGTGGCCTCTACTTCCTTGACAACGTTTCTGCTCTATCCGTCTTCTCCTCCTCCTCTACAGATCTTCTCCAATGGCATCTTCGCCTTGGTCATGCTCCTCCCCGCATTCTACGACAACTCCTGCCGCACCTCCCTCCTCATCATCCTCCTCTAAACTGTGATGCATGTCAACTTGGCAAACATCACCGCTCCTCCTTCCCACCAACGCAGCGTCGGGGCTCCTCCCATCCGTTCGACCTCGTTCACTCTGACATATGGGGTCCCGCTCCTACCCTCACCATCGGTCGGGGCAGTTCCTATTTTGTCACCTTCATTGATGATTTCTCTCGATCTACGTGGGTATATCTTCTTAAAGATCGCTCCGAGTTATTCTCTGTTTGGACCTCCTTTTATTCGATGGTTAAAACTCAGTTCGCTACGTCTATTAAAATCCTTCGTTCTGACAATGCTCAGGAGTATCTTAGCCACGACTTCTCCTCCTTTTGCACTCACCATGGTGTTATTCGTCAAACCAGCTGTGTCTACACTTCCCAACAAAATGGGGTGGCGGAACGCAAAAACCGTCACCTCCTTGATGTCGCTCGCACTATGATGAATCAAATGCATGTTCCTCGCTCCTATTGGGGCTATGCTGTCCTTCTCTCCTGCTATCTCATCAATCGCCTTCCCTCCACCGTTCTCCACGGTGCTACCCCCTTCTCCATTCTTTATCCGGACAAGGATCCCTTTCCTCTTCCTCTACACATCTTTGGGTGCACCGCTTTTGTGCACTCTCCCGCTGCCACCCGTGATAAACTCTCACCCCGTGCCACCAAATGTGTCTTTCTGGGCTATTCTCCCACTCAGAAAGGCTATTGTTGCTTTGATCCTGTTACCCGCAAGCAATTTGTCTCTGCGGATGTCACCTTCTTTGCCAATGCCTCTTACTTCTCTCCCGCTTCCTCTTCTCCTCCTCCTACTCCTCCTTCTCATACCAACTCATCCCTTCCCTCTGCTCCCACTGAGGTTCCGTCCTCTCCACCCACTCCACCACCTTCCCCATCCTCCTCATCTCCACCCTCTACTCCGCTTTCTCCCTCCACTCCGCTGCCATCTCTCTCTACTCCCGGGCCAGCTCTCTCCACCACGGATACTCCGGATACTGAGGCACCTGCTGACCTGGATCTCCCGATTGCTCTTCGCAAAGGGGTTCGGGCTTGTACCCACCATCCTCTTGCTGCGGTTGTTTCCTACGATCGCCTTACCCCTGCTCGCCGAGCCTTTGCCCTGGCTATCTCGGCCACTACCACCCCCCGTTCCTACCAGGAGGCCCTTACTATTCCTCACTGGAAAGTTGCCATGGATGAGGAGATTGCTACTCTCACTGAACAGGGTACCTGGACCCTTGTTCCGCCTCCTTTCGGCACCGATGTTGTTGGTTGTCGCTGGGTCTTCGTGGTGAAGTTTCTCCCGGATGGTAGTGTGGATCGTTATAAGGCTCGCCTGGTTGCCAAGGGTTTTACCCAAACTTATGGGGTTGATTACTTTGACACTTTCTCGCCCGTGGCTCGCCTCAGCACTATTCGGGTTCTTCTCTCTGTAGCTGTCAACAGGGATTGGCCTATCTCGCAGCTCGATGTTAAGAATGCCTTCCTCTATGGAGATCTGCAGGAAGCTGTTTACATGGAGCAACCTCCTGGGTATGTTGCTCAGGGGGAGACACGGGTATGCCGGCTAAAGAAGGCTATCTATGGCCTCAAGCAGAGTCCTCGTGCCTGGTTTGACAAGTTCAGTGGCATTGTTGCGGCCATTGGTTTTACACGAAGCTCAGCAGATCACTCCCTGTTTGTTCGGAAAACCGCCTCTGGTCTTGTTGTTCTTGCGGTTTATGTTGATGACATTCTTCTTACTGGCGATGACCAGGATGGGATACTGATGACCAAGAAACACCTTCGTCAACATCTGGTTACAAAGGATATGGGCTCCCCGAAATACTTTCTGGGGATTGAAATCTCTAGAAAGCCCAACTCCATGGTCCTTTCACAACGGAAGTATGCTCTTGATCTTTTAAAGGATGCAGGACTCACTGGTGCTAAACCTGCACGTTGTCCTATGGCTGCTGGAGAAGACAAAACTTGGACAGATGACTCACCTCTTCTCTCTGATCTTACGAGATACCGGCGTCTGGTGGGCAAGCTCATATATCTCACGGTAACCAGACCCGACATCTCCTATGCTGTTGGCAAGGTGAGCCAATTCATGCAAGCTCCGAGGGAGTGTCATCTAGAAATCTGCTCTGAGGATATTAGAGTATATTAAAGCTGCTCCAGGGAAAGGACTCCTATTTCAGAAGAATGGTCACCTAAGGGTTGAAGCTTACTCTGATTCAAGCTATGCAGATGACAAAGGGGACCGCAAATCGACTTCAGGTTTCTGCACATTTGTTGGAGGCAATCTTGTGAGTTGGAAGAGCAAGAAACAGTCTGTCGTTTCCAGGTCTAGTGCAGAGGCTGAATATCGTAGCATGGCATCGACTACATGTGAGTTGAAGTGGTTGCGGGCTCTCATGCTTGACTTAGGAGAGGTTTACAACTATCCTCTTCCTATATTCTGTGACAATAAGGCCGCGATACACATTTCCAAAAATCCGGTCTTTCATGAGAGAACAAAACACATAGAAGTCGACTGTCATTTTATTCGAGAAGAAATATTGAAGAAACAGATTTGCACTCCATTTGTCACGTCCGACAACGAGTTGGCAGACGTCTTCACCAAGCCAGTGTCCGCTTCCTTTTTCCACATCTGTGACAAGCTGGGCATGATCGATATATATGCTCCAGCTTGAGGGGGAGTGTTGAAGTTGGTGACCGGGCGGTCTGGCGGTTTGTCTTGGCGGGTTGAAGACCGCGCGGTCTGGCGGTTTGTCTCAGTCGGCTTGGAGACCGGGCGGTCTGGCGGTCTTCCCTGGCAGTCTCTCTTCCTCTCTGGTGGTAGCCGTGCGGTTAGCCCTGCTGTCTAACCGCGCGGCTTGTGCGGTTTGTTTTGTATAGTCCGCTTGTCCTGTAAATTATAGTCCCACATCTCTTTTTTGTATTCTCTCATCTCTCCTCCATTCTATATAAAGGAGGGCATACCTTTGTAATAGATACCTTTTTTGGATAATAAAATTTCAATTATTCAAAAGTTTATTCGCTTGTTCTCTACTTTTCGCTTCTTTTCTCTACTTTCTAACACATCTTCAAAGAACTTGATGGCGAGGTGGTAAATAAAAACCACCGCTTGATACTTGTTTAGAAGAGGTCTGTCGAAGATGGCATTGTAGCTGCTGTGGGCGTCAACCACTATGAACTGTATTTGCTTAGTCGCCCCTCCAAGCTTCACGGGCAGGATGACGCTGCCTTCCACTTCTTTTCTCTCTCCCGAGAAACCATAGAGTGGCCCCTCAGTGGAAAGCAGAGGCTTTCCGGTCCTCAGGGCCTCAAAAGTAGACTTGAACAGGAGGTTGACCGAGCTGCCTGTGTCAACAAGAATTCTATCAACTGTAAAGTCTCCAATACCAGCCTGGATCACTACTGCATCATTAAATGGGTTGGCTGTTTGGGGTAGATCTGCTGGACCAAAGGTGACAACCTCACTTGGAGGTGCAATGGAAGAAGAGGCCACCTCTGCCCGGGTGACCCTTGAAATTGACGATTTCCGAGTGGACTCGTTCCCTGCTCCACCATGGATGAATAAGAGGCGTCCCAGAACCCCTTCATCATTTGCATCGAAGCACTCTACCTGGACGTGGATCGGCCCCAGACGGCCCTCATCCTCTACATCCACACATTCCTGGTATGCCTCAGCTACTTCTTTGCCCTTTGAGGTGGATGGATTCGAAGAAGAAGGAGAATCCTTCTTGTCCAAGTCGATGTTGCCCTCGGCAAACAACTTCTCTATCACCATGCGAAGGGCCTTGCAGTCCTCGGTCAAGTGGCCCTATTCTTTGTGGAACTGGAAATATTGTGCATTATTCCTTGGATTCCACATTTTCTGAGGCTCTTGCCTCTTTTCTTCTGATCTCCTTTGCAAGATCTGGATGACTTCGTCCAGGTCCAGATCTGCAATGTCCACCATGGGTCTTGCATCAGATTGGATCGGAGCAGGCAAGGCTGCTTGTTGGAGGATGGGAAGAGCTTGCAATGGAACGGCGGGAGTGGCGGCCAACAGCAGTCTCTGCTCATGAAACTGTTGATGGCCTTGGAAAGGTTTCTTGTTGCGGAAGTTCCTGCCTCTTTGAGACGGAGGATGGAAGTCTGGGCGAGGGGGCTTGCTACGAGAGGAAGAAGCGGAGGCATCCCTTCCTTCAGCCTTAGCTGTCAGGGATGAGACATAAGTTGGATTGGCATTTTCTCCTTCAATGAAACGGTTGACCATGACGATCAACTCTTTATAAGTCTCAGGTGCCTTGGTTGTTGCTTTAAACTTCAGAGGGCCTTCCCGGAGGCCATGGATCAAGGCGACCTTATAATAATCGGGGTTCACATTCCTTACCCCTTGGATCTCTCTCTGAAAGCGATCAACGAATCGCGCCACTGATTCATTATCCCTTTGTTTGATTTCAAATAGGGCAGCTGGCCCATTCTTCCTCTTTCTCGAGGTAGCAAACCTCAGCAACAACTGGCTACGAAGCTCTGCGAAAGAAGAGATTGTGCCCGAAGGCAGCTCGTAGAACCACTCTCTCGCCTGTCCTTCGAGAGTGGTAACTAGGAGTTTACACTTGATATCATCTGAGAGGTATCTCAAAGCAACTGCCCCCTCAAATGCTTGGAGGTGAGTGACTGGATCAATCCCTCCTGAATAGAATGGGATGCGAGGCTCCTTGAAGTTGCTCGAAGCCGATTCCCATCGGATTCGGTCAATGAAGGGAGACGAGGTCTCGAACTCTGCTGGGTAGAAGGGGCGGACTGAAACCGGGGAGTCCACGGGCTCGACGGACTGGCGGTCAGCAAAATGAAGCTGGCGGGCAGGAGTGCCCCTGGCAGCTTCTCTGAAGAAATTTCTGAAAGCAAACTGCTCCTCCTGAGGGCGCAGAGGGGCAGCGGACTGAGCAGGGTTCCGAGGAGTTGCTGGCGACTGCCGAAGCAGAGTTCGGAGAGCTGGGGTCTGGCGGACTGGCGAGTCCGCTGGGTCTGCTGCGGTCTGAGGAGCAAGCCGCTGGGCCAGCGCGAGCAGAGCTTGGCTGATTGCATCGAGACGCTGGTCAGTCTACTGGCGGGACTGCTCGGCCTCAAGGCGAGCTTGCTCAATCGCTTCCCAAAGAGAGTCCTCTGGAGATTGGAGCGGTCTGAAGAGCGGGCTCTGCGGTCTGACATTTCCGTCCGCTGAATTCAAAACACTACTCGGATCTAAAGGCCGCGTGTTAACTATTGATGCATGAAAACACAGAGGGGTCGAGCACCACCAGCTAACGGTTCGAACACCAGGGAATAGGGAGACTGCGAGTAGTAATCTACTAAGCGGATGAGGGCAGGAAGAGGAGTAGGGCCGTGAACCACGGCAACAACAAACTTCGCCCGTCTCGGCCTGAATGCCTCTCTTGCGACGGGCTTTCCCTTGATTGAAGAAAGACTTGGTTACAAGTGAAAGGAAAAGGTTAACAAGAGCAGAGCGAGGGGGAGTCCGCAAGGCACAAGATTCGAGTCCTGCAGCCTTTAACAAGTAGGCTCCTGGGTCCGAGTCAGCGTGCCTTGAGTGCACCACCTCCCCCCTATTTATAGGATAGGGGGCCTGCCCAAACGGGCAGGGCTAAAATAACCGGCTGCCCGGGGTACAGGAGAACCGGGCAGCGGTGACGGGAAGCAAAAGGAAAGAACACGCCAGTCCGCGCGGAAGGGGCGGACTGGGCTCGCGGACTAGAGCTTCCACTGCTGCTGGGCGAGATCCTGCTGGAGGGCGGCGACCTGGGCGGACGAGACAGTGCGTCCGCCGCTGTAGAGAGTCTGATATCCCAAGTCCTGGCGGACTGAGCGAATAGGTCCTTGCATCAGCTGCTGGGGTACCATCCCTGGTGTCCGATTGGTGACCTTGCCGGACTGGGCGGACTGACAAATTGAGTCCGCGCATGTTGAAAGGGGGGCTTTGGCATCTTGTAGGATGTTGTGGACTGAGGGGTTAATAGCACCCACGACATTTGTCGCACCCACGACATATGCCCCCGTGCCGAAGGCCCGTGCCTGTCACTCGTATATATATATATATATATATATATATATATATATATATATATATATATATATATATATATATATATATAGCTATCATCTAGCTTACATATATAAATAGCAAAAAAAAACCTGATACAAAAAAAATTTGGCCACTCAAACACACACACACATATATATATATATATATATATATATATATATATATATATATATATATATATATATATATATATGTATATATATAAACAACTAACATACTTAGCGAACATTAATCCAACAAAAAAAACGGGCTACCTGCTATAACTAAGCTCTGTCACTTAGCCCAACATAGCAACAACAAAGGCTTGGTAACACACTACCAGCTAATATAAAACAAATGTCGAAACGATTCGAAAACAAACGATCTCGGAAATTCGACGAAACTCGCACCGTAGCTAAACAGCCATGCTACGAAAACAACGACGAAGTCGAAAATATCATCTGACGATCAAAACTCGGGCTAACACCTCCCGAATGCCAAAGCACAAGTATTCCCTGAGAGGATCTACCAAGTCACCAAAAATAGACTCCGGCTATCTGCAGAACCTTGCCAATAGGCTACAAAACAAGCCAGTAAGAACTACTCAAGAGCTAAGACGACGCTCTAACAACGGCAAAGGCCGAAAACGCATCAACGTAACACCAAACAATGATTAAACAATCACAGGAAAACCGGGGGCGTTACACGTGCTAATGACCCTTCACTTTTGCTAAGTATAACTGGAGGGTAGGCTCCCTTCCCTCAAACTCCCCGTTGATCTGGGAAGCAACCACCATGGAGTTAGTGAGGACCTCCACGTCAAGCACCCCCAGCTCCCTGGCTAGGCGCAGCCCTGCTATTATGACCTCGTATTCAGCCTGGTTGTTAGTGATGTGGAAGTGCACCACCACTGTTTGCTCGATTATCGTCCCTTGGGGGCTTTCCAAGATTACCCCCACCACCAAGGAATGTTTCCCCGAAGCTACGTCTACCTTCACCTTCCACGAAGTCGGATGAGTTAGCTCTTCCTCCACCACCTCGACCACGTAGTCAGCCAAAAATTCGTCCATTGCTTTGGCCTTGATCTAGAGGCGGGGGACAAAGGAGATGTCAAACTCACTTAATTCCACCGACCACTTAGCCAACTTGCCTAAATGCTCCACCCCCTCAAAGAAGTTGTGGAGGGGATGGTCAGTCACTACACGGATGGAGTGAGCCTGGAAGTAGGGTCGGAGCCTCCGAGCTGAGATGACCAGTGTAACGCCCTGAAACTCAAAACAATGACGGGAGGCGTTCCGGGCCAAATTTGGAATTTGGCAGGAGGTATACGGCCTGGGACACGGGTGTGTCCCAGGGTGTGTCGTGTTGGGTTCGATGATTTTGCCTAGAGGTCGACCAAATTAGGTTCGATGATCGTCGAGCAGCAAATACGGCCCTGGACACGGGCGTGTCCCAGGGCGTGTCGAGGTAGTTCAAAGTTTTGGAAAATCGATCAGGCAGAAATATGGGTTCGATGATCGTCGAGCAGCGGTCGACGATCTGGTCACAATGCTGCGGTCGACGATCTGTCGATATTCTGTGTTCGACGATCGGGTCGTGGGTTTGACGATCGGGCCGTGGGTTTGACGATCGGTTCGTGGGTTCGACGATCGAGCTAGCGATCTCCGTTCGACGATCGGACCGTACGTTCGACGATTTGGCCAGAGTTTTCCGGTCGACAATCTGGCAGCGGTCGACGATCTTGGTTCGATGATAGTCAAGCACGGGACGTTTGTGGCGTGTTTGACTCGTTCGACGCGGAGTGTCGATGCAGGGGTTTTTTTGGCGGAAGTTGACTAAATGTTCCGACACGGTTTTGACGCGGATGTGTCTGGATCCTATTGGTGTACTGTGCGGTGCTTAGACCCATTTGTCCACGTCAGACCTAGATCGTATCTATGCATCCCTTTTTGTGGGATCCGACGGCTGTGGCTATCCCGAAAGGGTTATACCCGAGAGAAGGGTTTCAAAACCATTATTTTTCTGCCGTGAGTTCTCTGTCTAAATTCTAGAGAGAAGGGAGAGCAAAGGAGGAAGAAGAAGTCTAGATCTAGTCTTTGGAGGAGTTTTAGAGCTCCAAATCACGAGCCCACTTCGGATCTACGAAGGCAAGGAGATTGCGGTGCTTTTCATCCGCTTACATTTCCATGGCGCCAAGGAAGAACGCTAGGGTAACGGTTCTCTACTTGAGCATGTGAAGCTCTCCTTCTTTGCATAGCAAGCCCGCTCTCGCGAGTTTGCGGTGAGTTGGTGGCGTTCCTTCGGGTAGATATGTGAAGTCCCTGTTGTGTAGAGTCCGTAATCGAGAACAGACATAGACATAATGTGTGAAGCCTATCCGGACATGTTGGTCTGGATCGGTGATGTTGCATTGCATAAATGTCGGAGAAGACTCCGTGCGAATGTTTGTTTTTCGGGTTTTATACGTGGTATATTACAACAGGGATCCTTGTGGATTAACCCTAAGATGCACCCGGAAAACTGGGCGGATGCGTGATCTTGCCAACTTGGTGGCCTGGGAGCCAACTTGAACATAACCGGGTTATGTGAAGTATGTGATGGAAACGGGACTCGGAGAAGTTTGACCTGCGTATATGGCTTAAATTTTCGTTATGATGTGAGCACAGGTTAGATTGAACCGTACCCGTTCGATGTCGTTCGGTTAGAGCCGTTGGCATAGATGAGGGTCTTCGGCGGTCTATGGCTTAAATTGTCGTGACCCATGTCGGTGAGACAAAATGCTCATAGTGTGGCCATCAAAGTGGCGGTGGTTAGTCTGGAATGTTTATGGCTTAAATTGACGTGACATTGGCTGCTTCACCGAGAATGTGCCCTGAGTGCACCGGGTGTATGGCCGTATGTGCCTACGCCTGTGTTGTTGTGATATTACTACTGCTTGTTTATACTAATAAAGTACAGGGAAGGAGCATCGCCGCCCCGAGTTGGGGGCGAGATCGTTATAATTTGGTCAGCATTGCTGACCGTTGCCTTTGTTTGTCACCGTGTGGTGGTTTGTTGCTTGCAGTTGTTGTTGGACCAAGCGGTCAATAGCGGGCTAAAGCCCAAATTGCGAAGCCGGCCCTCGAAGGCCTAATTGGAGTGTTTACTTTCTTTTGTTCATGTATGACCGGCATACATGCAATGGTATGGAAAACATATAATAAGAGTAAACCATTTGTAAGGCCTTAAGGCCAGTACTTGTGTATGTGCTTCATTCCTTTATAGCTTGTTAGTGGACATTCATGCTTGTTGCTGGGTTCTTTTAATTTGCAACTATTTAAACTGCTTCCGCTAGAATGCTCTGTGTAGGACGTTGGATTGGTTGGATGGTTTCCATTGAGTAACCACCCGGTCTGTCTGTGTTATATGGCGTCGGGTCCCGGGCGGACCTACTACTATATGCTATGCGACGGATAAGGGGTGTTACAATTTGGTATCAAAGCCAGGTTTCGGTCAGGCTTAAAAATGAATTCGTGGACGAATTCTTTTTAAGGGGTGGTGAGCACATGTTTGTGCGTCATCGTTATAACAATAAAAGAACCCATGAATGTCCACTTAGGAATGAAAATACACGTGCTTGGGGAACCTGCGTGTTCCTATAATTGCTCTTTGTAATTTTGTTTGGTCGCTTAACGGTGTTTGGTACCACTATAGGTGACCAGAAGCGGTGCTGGGCCATCAGAACGTCGAGTTTCTGAGGCTAGCAGTGCACCAAATGATGCTCCTACAACACCTCCATCGGCTGAGACCATACAATTGGTTGCCGAAGCAGTGTTTGCCAAGATCAATGCGCAGTTTGCAAGGCAAATGCAGCAACCCGCTCCTACGATGGAGCATGTACCTCTTCCAGAGGTAGAGACGATAAGAGTGGAGCAGGTAGTAGTGGAGCCGTTGGTGCCAAGGAGGGCAACCGAGAGACAGCTCATGCATGTCATGAGCTTTAATCCTCCGGTATTCTCGGGGTTGGGAACCCCATCTCAAGCTGAAGAATGGCTCTCTAGGGTGAAGAGAGTTTTACAGCAATGGAGACGGAAGAATGGCAAATGGCCACCAATGCTACGTTCCTTCTAGATAGTGAAGCGAGATTGTGGTGGGAAGGATTGGAGCTGCATCTATTGAGAGGTAGGCAACTTTCAGATGTCTCGATGGAATAGTTCTCGAGGCTGTTTTTGGCTAGGTACCTCCCTTCGACGTAGAGTATAGCTTTGGAGAACGAGATCCTGAAGTTGGTTCAAGGAGAGAGTAGCGTGGATGAATATCTCCACAAGTTTACTCGATTGAGTCGATATGCTAGCTCGACCATCGCGGATGAGGAGCGCAAGACGAATCGATTCTACGAAGGGTTGAGAGATGATTTGAGGCTACTACTCTCGGGGCCGATGACGCAGGGTTTCTTGACCTTGGTCAACACGGCCCGATCCTTGGAGAAGGACATGAAGGATGTTCAGGCAAAGAAAAGTTTGGGTGACAAGAAGTCTGAATTCAAGGTGCCAACTACTTCAAAGTCCGGCTATCGAAGGTTCTACAAGAAGGCTAGGACTTCGGGTCCAGCCCCCTCTTCTGGTGCTTCTAGGGCGACTACGGGTCGAACCCCAGGTGCATGTTTTACTTGTGGGAAGCCGGGGCACTTTGCCCGTGACTGTTGGAGCAGACATCCCAAGTCCGAGAGAAAGCCGGGAGCGACTTATGAAGAGAAGGGCAAGGCGGTAGAGTCAACCGCGTCCCATTATGCTCCGGCCCAACCGAGGGTTTATAATGTTGGCCAACAGGAGGCCATCAAACAGGCGGATGTGGTGACAGGTAAAATTTAAATTTATAGCAAGTTAATCTTTTAAATACTTGTTATGTGCATGTTACCTTACCGTTGCTTGTTTAGGATTTGTTTTGATTTGTGAAAATCCGGCAAGAGCACTTTTCGATACAGGAGCATCACACTCCTTTTTGTCCGAAAAATTCATATCGCGCATCGGAGTACCTTCTTCGATGGCGAAGGACAAGTTGGATGTGTTGTTGCCCAATGGGTGTTCTATGCGCGCGGATAGAATCTGCGGTGTTAAGATTCGCATTGGGAATCAAGAGTTCGATCTGCAAGCGTCGTTACTACCGTTGGTGGAGTTCGACGTTATATTTGGTATGGACTGGCTCTCGGAGCATCGTGCCTATATTGATTGCGGTAGCAAGGAAGTCAAGCTGGGAGCAGGTCGTGAGATGACTTTCACGGGATTGAAGGGGTCGACCAAGATGTTGATGTCTGCTCTTCAGGTGGTGAAGGCGGTTCGTGCCGGTGCAGAACTGTTCTTTACACTAGAGGAGGTTGCAAAGCCTAAGCTAGCATTGGACATTATTTCAGTGGTATCGGAGTACCCTGATGTGTTCCCTAGCGATATTCCTAGAGCCCCACAACAGCGGGAGATAGATTTTACGATAGAGCTTGTACCAGGTGCAAAGCCTGTGTCACGCTCTCCATATCGGCTAGCGCCTAAGGAAATTTCGGAGCTGAAGGTTCAACTTCAAGAGTTGTTGGAGCAAGGGTATGTGCGTCCAAGTTCTTCGCCTTAGAGCGTGCCGGTCCTCTTTGTTAAGAAGAAGGATGGAAGCTTGAGGCTATGTATTGATTATCGGCAGCTCAACAAGTTGATGAAAAAGAACAAGTACCTGATCCCCCGGATTGATGATCTATTCGATCAGTTAGTCGGGTCGACGTTGTACTCAAAGTTGGACCTCAAGTCCGGGTACTATCAGCTGCGAATAAGGGAGAGTGATATCCCGAAAATAGCGTTCAGTACGAGATACGAGCATTACGAGTTTACGGTCATGCCGTTTGGGATGACTAATGCGCCGTCAGTGTTCATGGATTTGATGAACAGGACCTTCAGGGAGTAGTTGGACCATTTTGTGATCGTCTTCATCGACGATATTTTGGTGTACTCGCAGAGTGAGGTAGATCACTTCAGGTATCTTCATTTGGTTTTGGAGATGCTAAGGAGGAATCAATTGTACACCAAGTTCTCAAAGTGCGAGTTTTGGTTGTCCTCAGTGGCGTTCCTCGGTCATATAATGAGTGGGGAAGGTATTGCAGTGGATCCGGCAAAGATTGTTGCGATATGGGAGTGGCTTGAGCTTTCTATGGTAGCGGAAGTCCGGAGCTTTCTGGGGCTTGCTGGCTATTATAGGCGCTTCGTAGAGAACTTCTCGCTGATAGCGTTACCTCTCACTACTTTGACGAGGAAGGAGCAGAAGTTTGTTTGGACGCCGGAGTGCCCGCGAGCTTTTGAGGAGTTGAAATGTCGGTTGACCACGGCGCATATGCTGAGTTCGCCGAGTCGGACCGAAGTTTATGAGACTTATAGCGATGCTTCGGGCAGTGGTCTGGGTTGTGTGCTGTTACAGAATGGAAGCGTTATAGCATATGGCTCGAGATAGCTGAAGGTGCATGAGAGGAACTATCCGGTCCATGACTTGGAGTTAGCGACCGTGATTTTTGCGTTGAAGCTGTGGAGGCATTATTTGTACGGTGTGAAGATTGATATCTACACCGATCACAAGAGCCTGAAGTATTTGATTTATCGGAAAGACTTGAACATGTGGCAGCATAGATGGATGGAGTTCCTGGTGGACTATACATTCAAGATCCACTACATGCCTGGTAAAGGTAATGCAGTTGCGGACGCATTGAGTCGTCGAGCCCCAGCTCAAACCAATTGGCTATCGGTGCATGATGAGCGGTTGGTTCGGGAGTTGGAGGCGTCGGTGATTGTTTGTGTAGATAAGCAGTCAAGTGCTGAAGCACTCTTGAATTGGACTGAAGTTCAATATGACCTGACCGATCGGATTCGGCAAGCTTTGGATTTGGATGGCCACATGAAGCAACTCATGATAGAGGCTCTGGATGGGTCAAATTCCCAATATAAAGTTGTGGATGGATTGCTTTGGAAAGACGGTCATCTTTGCGTCCCAAGCATGGGCAGTTTGCGGGTGGATTTGTTGTACGAGGCGCACCATACTAAGTACTCGATTCACCCGGGGAGCATAAAGATGTACCGCGATGTTAAGAAACTGTTTTGGTGGCCGGGATTGAAGAAGGATGTGGCGCTCTACGTGGCGAAGTGCCAAACTTGCGCCTTGGTGAAGGCGGAGTGCCAAAAGCCGGGAGGATTTCTGAAGTCCTTGCCTATTCCAGAGTGGAAATTCGATGATATCACGATGGACTTTGTGCACGGGTTGCCAAGGTCGCAAAAGGGGAACGACGCCATCTGGGTGGTCGTAGATCGTCTAATGAAGGTGTCTCATTTCATTCCGCATAGGAAGGATGATCCGGTGGAGAAGTTGACAAAGTTGTATGTGGATAACATAGTGCGGCTTCACGATGTGCCCCACAGCATCGTGAGTGACCGAGATGGGCGTTTCATGTCCAATGATTGGAGGCCTGTGTAGCAAATGTTGGGAATAAAGCTGAGTTTTAGCACAGCCTTCCATCCGCAGACAGATGGGCAGACCGAGAGGGTCAATAGAACTATGGAAGACATGCTCCATATGTGTGTCTTGGACTTTAGAAAGCAATGGGAAGACCATCTTTATTTGGTGGAGTTTGTGTACAACAATAGCTACCAGGCGAGTATCCAAATGACGCCCTTCGAGGCCCTTTATGGTAGAAGATGTCGCACGCCGTTGTCCTGGTTGGAAACAGGTGAGTCAAAGTTGTACAAGCATCAAGAGGTGGAAGATGCTACTTTGTTGGTGCGAACTATTCGGGAGAGGTTGCTAGTCGCTCAGGACCGTTAGGCGAAGTACTATAACGCCAAGCGCAGGAACGTGGAGTTCGTTATGGGCGACTGGTTGTATATAAAGATCAAGCCGTTCAATTGTGTCTCGCGAGTGCGACACTTGAAAAAGCTAAGACCGTGGTACCTTGGGCCATTTGAGGTTCTGGAGCGGATTGGCGAAGCGGCTTATCGGTTGAAGCTATCGGTGGTGCTTAGTGGTTTACATGATGTATTCCATATATTGGTGCTACGGAAGGCAGTGTAAGAGCCTACGCAAGTGATCGCGGTCGATCAAGTGCCGATTGATAGTGGGTTGACGACAAAGGTCAAGCCCGTGCGGATTGAAGACTCAGAAGTCAAGCGGCTATGCAATAAAGAGATCAGGATGGTCAAGGTCCGATAGGACAATTGCGATCGTGAGGAGCTCTCTTGGGAGCTAGAGCAGACTATGCTTGACGAGTATCCGGAGTTGTTCCGCTCACGTACAAATTTTGATTTTGAACTTATCTTTCCTTTATGGAATTTCGTGGACGAAAGTCTTTTAAGAGGGGGAGAGCTGTAATGCCCCGAAACGCAAAAGAGCGGCGGGAGGCGTTCTGGGCCAAATTTGGAATTTTGCATGAGGTACACGGCCTGGGACACGGGCGTGTCCCAGGGCGTGTCGTGTTGGGTTCGACGATTTGGCCGAGAGGTCAACGAAATTGGGTTCAACGATCATCGAGTAGCAAACATCGCCCTGGACACGGGTGTTGGGTATTTCATTCACATGAACCCAGATTTGATGAAGTCACCCTGGAACTAAGATGAATTAAGTTGTATTTGATGCTTGGTTTGAGCTATATGTTTGCAGGAGTTTCACTGAGAAGTGTAGGCCAATGTCAGCCCACAGTGGGTCACCAAACACACGAACTGTGCAATGTAATCCCTCATTGCATATTCCAAGGTGTTGACTCATGTGTGGTCTCTCTATTGGGATACACTTCATACTCAAGCTATTGGACTATGGGAAAGACATTGGAAGTTGGCTACTCTAGAAGAATCAATTTTTCCAACATCAGAAAAATTCTAAGTGTTTTACTCGAGTAGTGCTTTCACCTACTCGAGTAGTCTGGGTATAAGTTACTCGAGTAAAGGAATCTTGTACTCCAGTAGACATAGTCAAATACTCGAGTAGCTAAGTCACCTACTCGAGTAGACCAAGTCATATACTCGAGTAGCATGCTTATATACTCGAGTAGATCACTCTTTATACCCGAGTGCCATAAGGGTTTTCTCATCTAAATTTCTCTAAGTCATATACTCGAGTAAGTATACTCACATACTCGAGTAGATAGGTACATACTCGAGTCGTTCATTTTACCTACTCGAGTAGTTCTTGTGTCACCCGTGTACCTTGCTATTTCCCTACTCCAGGATTTTTTCTAAGTCTTTTACTCGAGTAGAACCTTCACCTACTCGAGTAGATTACTTCCTCTCGAGTAGTTTAGTTCAACCACTCGAGTAGTTGCCAGTAGACCTCTTCAGAATTCTTCTAAGTATTCCACTCGAGTAATAATTCATGTACTCGAGTAGGTTATGTAATATACTCGAGTAGCTCTTCCAGTACTCGAGTAGATCCTCTATATACTCGAGTAGGTCTCTTAGTATACACGAGTAGTTCTGTCTATATACTGGAGTAGTTGATCTCTATATACTCGAGTAGTCTGTTTATACTTACCCGAGTATGTTTACCATCATATACTCGAGTAGCTATTCAACTACTCGAGTAGTTATTGACTTACTCGTGTAGTTGGCCATATATTTCCGAAAATTTTCTAAGTCATTTTTCTGACCGGATTTTTCAAATCACGCGACATGATTGGTCCACGTGTACATCATTATGACAGATTATGACCGTTAGTCTGTCCTATAAAAGGTCATATCAGAAAATGACAAACCCTAAGTTTTCTCAAAGCTTTCTTGTAATCTCTTTTTCGAGAAATATTCTTCGCCGCCTCCTCTCTGACTTTCGCGAAACGGAAGCCGCCGCCGCCTTCTTCTCCGGCCAAAGCTTCTACTTTCAGAGGATTATTCTGAAGAAAAGTTACAGCTCGAGATCGACCTCACTGATCACATCCTCTCTCGATTTCTGTAAAAGGAAGTAGATCCAGATCGAGGCCGAGACCTTCTTCACCGATTTCTGAAAAGGCTACAAAGTTGAAAAGAAGAAGATCCTGGCCATTTCCTTCAGATCTGAGTGATTTACTGTTTGTATTTCTTGTAAACTCTTTATTAATCTTGTAGGAGAAATCTTCTCCGAGTGTAGGAGTTTTTCACTCTGAGTTTGTAGGAAGTGCTATCTTCCGACGTGTAGATCCGTTTTGTTTGGATCGAGTTTGTAGGAACTTTGTTCCGAGGGTAGGATCGATCTTTGATCCGAGATAGTGGAGTAGCCGAGTCTAGTTGATTGCTAGATCGGTGAGGGAAAGTGGATGTACCCAAGGTTGGGGAACCACTATACATCTTGTGTCGTCTGTGATATTGGTAGATATTTCTGTGCTGCGCTCTAATTAATTTTTATTCCGCAAAAGACGCACAAACCACCTATTCACCCCCTCTAGGTGATTTAGGTCGACAACAGTTTTCTTTCAATTGGTATCAGAGGCAGGTTGATCGTTAAAAGGTTAACACCTTGATCAGATCCAGATCTGTTGTCTGAAAGATTCTAACATAAAATGGACAAGGGCAAAGATTTCGCCAAGCTTCCTCTGTGCAACAAAAACAACTTTCCCATGTGGAAAGAAAGGATAAAATTTTTCATGGAAGCTGTGGATCCAAGGATCTTCATGACCGTTGAAGAAGGTCCTTACGTTCCCATGACTATGTCCACTATCGACCCTA
The DNA here is from genome assembly GCA_039583875.1 of Platanthera guangdongensis. Lineage (NCBI taxonomy): Eukaryota > Viridiplantae > Streptophyta > Magnoliopsida > Asparagales > Orchidaceae > Platanthera > Platanthera guangdongensis. The sequence goes on along the minus strand of CM077149.1, from coordinate 81,114,319 downwards.
CCAAGAGAGTTCCCAAGAAGCTAATGGATCTCGACAAAGATGAGATTGCACTTGTCTCCCTCGACAAGAAAGCTAAAAACATAATAGCAACTGCAGTCGATGACTCGATGCTGCAGAATTTGATTCACTGTCAATCAGCTAAGGAGATGTGGCACTCCTTAGTCACTTTGATGGAAGGGACTGAAGAAGTAAGGGATTGATAATACGGTTTGCAGTCAATTTTATTAGGATATTTTCGGGGTTTTAAAGCAAATCATGTCTTGTAAAGTACTTATTTTGATTCCCCTTTGTATATATTTTTGTCGCTAATGCATTTTTTCTGCTTTTTGCAGGTTTTCACGGCTTTCAGCCGAATTTTGCTGTGACACGCCCCAAGGTCACACCCTACCAGGGCCTGTACCTAGGGCGTGTAACCCAGAGGAATGAAGCAATTGGTCCGAAACTGCATTCCGTGGAAACTTAGTGAACACGCCCTCTGTCACGCCCGTGTCACATCCGACACGGGCGTGTTCTAGAGGCGTGTCCCCAGGTTCCGAGGAATCGCCGCAGCGCGCTCGTTTTTCCCGCTCCACCGTCGCACCGAAAGTGTCACGCCCCAGGGTCACGCCTGACCCGGGCGTGACATATGGGCGTGTACTTCAGCAATTCTGCCCGTCACCTCCAGCACTCAATTTCATCTCAACAAAGTCACGTCGCAAAGAACACGCCCCAGGTACACGCCCTACCAGGGCGTGACTTATGGGCGTGTACCTCAACTACTTCGTCAGAATTAAATTCCAGCCCGAAAAAGTCGTGCCAAATGTGTCACGCCCCAGGGTCACGCCCAACCCGGGCATGACAGGGGGGCGTGACCCGACCCGAAAAATTCTATAAATAGAGCCCAACTCTAAGGGTTCAGGGACACTTTTAGATTGAGAGGGGAGGTTCTGTCCTTTGTATTTTTGAACTTTTTTAAGCCTGTCTCTCCATTTTTAGTTCTTAGTTCTAGCTTTATGCTTTTCCTGTATTAGTTCCTAGCTTCGTTCCGTAGTATAATGTTAATGATAGTGTAGTTTACCTTTCCATGCACTTGTAATCTCTGGTTTTCAAGCTGTAAGATCCATGTTTCCATTAATAAAAAGTGTTGTTTTCTTTTACGTTTCTGCTCTATTTTTATTATTCTTCTTCTACTCATCCCACCTCTTCCACCTCACCATGATTAACTAATCCTCCATGTACTCGATCTTGATGATCCGAGGTTCGAGTGATTAGGTTATGATGCTTTGAATCTTACCTTTTCTTTTTAGGGTTTAGCCTTGAATTACTCTTGATTTATCACGGGTTGGAGGTATATCATCGATATATACTCTCCACCTTTGTTTTCATTCTGGGCTAGCCGAGAGGCCGAAAGTTTGAAATGAGCACTCAAGAGTAAAGGGAGTTGTTCGCACCCCTCGAGAGAGGCAGACGTTCAAATCTCCCGGATTGGAGCAAAATCCAATAGTGGGTTTCACCGTGTAAAGCGAGTTTTAGGCCTCCGATTTAGGCGAGAGTCGGTCGGACCTTCCTAAACTCAGTTAGGCACGACCTTCGAGAGAAGCGTGTCAATATTCATGGAACCTCCACGGTCAAGGACCTTTACCCTAATTTGCTTAGGTTTATTTATCATATTTTTATAACCACTCTTGCCGAGGTGATTTCTGATCGAGTGCATTTTCCCCTCATCGTTACTAAGCTTAAGTTAATCGCTCTTTTAGCTCTCTTTATTTTTTCATGCAAGTAGCTCTCTTTCATTGCAAGTAGTTCTCTTCCTTTAGTACGTTTAGCTTTCTTCTAAAAAAAACCTTATTTTTCTGTCGATAAAATAATAGATTTCGTGTGAGTAAGCTTACTCAACTGTTCCCAGATTTTAATACGACACTTGTGTCCCCTAGCTGCATTTCGATAGGTATACTTGCCTTGTTGGATTGTTAGTTTGGTTATTTTCTCCTTGCAGATATCTAAGAGACAATCAAGTTTTTGGCGCTGTTGCCGGGAAGGCAACGCTCGTTGATAAATTGAAAACACGAATATATTAATTTTATCACTTCTCTTTCTCACCCTCCTTCTTAAAATTTTTCCGCCTACTCACTTGAGTTAAATGGCTGGATTTTCTTCAAGCAAGTGTGCGTATTTTTAATTTTTCCGCCTACTCACTTGAGTTAATTGGCAGGATTTTATTCAAGCAAGTGTGCGTATTTTTATTTTTCCGCCTACTCACTTGAGTTAATTGGCAGGATTTTATTTCAGTAGAGTGTGTTTACTTTCTGTAGAGTGGGTGTGTTTTAATTTTCTGTCGAGTGCGTGAGTGTAGCTTTTATTTTCCGCCTACTCGCTCGGAGTTAAATGGTTGGATTTTAATTACCGCCTACTTAATAGAAACCCACATCACAAATTTTTCTACACCACCTAACTCTCTCGAAAAGGGCAAAGTGGCTCTAAATGCCACTATATTGTCTAGTACCTTGCGAACCCTTCACCGGGTAGCCCTTGGGAAGTTCGGGAGTTAAAACATAAAAAAAATCTATTTCAAAAAAAAAAATTTCAAACTTCATTAGCTCTTTTATTTTCTAGTCTTTCTTCTCCTCTCTTCTTCTAGTGTATGACCCGCGGAAGTCCGTCGGTTACTTTGGACCTAGACCACGAAATTGAGTGTACTCTTCGGAGAAGATCGCGATTTCAAGGCCCTACTACCCAAGTGCCGGTTGAGGATTCCGAGTCATTTTCTACCTTAAGAATGGCAGAACCCAATGTGGAGGAAGCCGTGCAAAGGCTTATGTCCTATTATGCACGACTGAATCTCGAGGGTACAGAATCTAGTATAGTTCTCCCTGCAATAAATAATAATAATTTCGAACTGAAGCCTAGCATAATTCAAATGGTGCAACAGTATGTGCAATTTGACGGGCTTCAAGATGAAGATCCGAACGCACACATAGCCAACTTTCTTGAAATTTGTGACACTTTCAAGATAAATGGTGTCACAAATGATGCTATTAGGCTAAGATTATTTCCTTTCTCTCTTAGAATTAAGGCTAAGCAGTGGCTGAACACCCTTCCGAAAAATAGCATAACTACTTGGATGCAATTAACTGAAAAATTTTTGGCCAAGTATTTTCCGCCTACTAAAACTGCAAAACTTAGGAATGACATTTCTGCCTTTGGACAAATAGACTCTGAGACCCTTTACGAAACCTGGGAAAGATTTAAAGAATTATTAAGACGATGCCCACATCACGCTCTGCCTGTATGGTTGCAGGTGCAGACGTTCTATAATGGGCTAAATAAAAGCACAAAGCAAATGATAGACGCAGCTTCTGGCGGTACTTTAAACCATAAGACCCCGGAAGCAGCTCTTGAGCTGTTTGAGGACATGGCCATGAACACTTGCCAGTGGAATGTGCCTAGGTCCCGCCCAAACAAACCTACAGGTCTTTTTGAAGTGGACAACGTCTCCCAACTCGCACTGCAAGTTGAAATATTAAGCAAAAAAATTACGGAGATGACTGCTGCCTCCGCCCCTCAGGTATGGGAATCTGCAACGCCTCCCGCCGAACATTTGGATTATGTAAATAATATGCCTAGAACTGCTTTTAATAATTTTTCTGCTGCAAATTATCATCCTCCTGGTTTTAATTTTCCGAATAGTTATAATCCTGCGTTAAGAAATCATCCGATTTTTTCGTGGAGCAATCCATCGAATGTTGTGCGCCCGCCACCGCAAAGTGATTTTTCTGCACCACCACCACCTCCTCAAAGTTTTCCAAAATCTCCAAATTTGGAGGAAATGTTTTCAAAATACATGAATGCTAATGACGCTACGATTAGAACCTTAACTGGAAGTGTTAAAATTTTAGAAAATCAGGTAGGACATCTCGCTAAAATGATTTCTGAGCGACCCGTAGGGTCTCTTCCTTCCAATACCGAGCCCAACCCGAGAGAGCAAGCGAAAGCTATAACTCTTCGGAGTGGGAAGAAAGTTCCCGGTACGATAAGTGAAGAGCCCGAGGCAATCTCCGCTTCCGCTTTAAAAAATCAAAGCTCCGTTCCCGTTTTAAAAATTCCACCCTCTGCCGAAGAAATTATCACTCCTATTTTAGAAAAACAACTCACTCCACCACCCACCTTTAAAAATAATCCATCCCCGTCATACCCTTCCGAACTTAATAAACAACGACAGGATGATCAATACACCCGTTTTTTAGAAATGTTTAAACAAATCCACATAAATCTGTCTTTCCACAAAAGCCATATCCCAGATGCCTAAGTACGCAAAATACCTTAAGGACCTCCTAACCAACAAGAAGAAGTTCGAGAACCTTTCTCATGTCACGTTAAATGCCGAGTGCTCGGCGGTTTTGACAAACGGATTACCGAAGAAAATCAGTGACCCGGGTAGTTTCTCTATCCCGTGTGTCTTTGGTGATCTCTTTGTCAAACACGCTTTAGCCGACTTAGGTGCGAGTATTAATCTTATGCCCCTATCGTTGTTTAAAAAGTTAGGAATTGGTAGTCTCAACCCCACACGCATGAGTATCCAGCTCGCCGATAGATTAGTCAAATACCCGTTAGGAATAGTGGAGGACGTCCTAGTCAAAGTTGACAAGTTCATCTTCCCGGTGGACTTTGTCATTTTGGACATCGAAGAAGACGTCGAGGTTCCCCTGATCCTTGGCCGACCCTTCCTTGCCACCTCCCGAGCTATCATTGACGTAAGCAATGGTAAGCTCTTCCTTCGAGTGGGCGACGATGAGGTAACTTTCTCTATCACCCCCTCGATGAAGAACACACTAGCTAATGATGACTCCTATTTTTTCATGGATACCGTAAGTGAAGAATCCTTCTCTCACACCTCTGATTTTGAAGAAGAATTTTCCAATTTTTGTTCCTCTCCTACTCCTCCAACTGAATCTCTACACTTAAGTGAAGAATCCTCCACCCGCCTTTCTGATTTTGAAAAAGAATTTTTTGATTTTTGTTCCGCTTCTACTTTTCCAACTGAATCGCATTGCACGAAGCCACCATGGCCGCTAGCAACACCCCTTTTAATTTTACATATAAAAAAAGTGTACGAGGACATAGTTTTTGAAAAAGAACAAATTTCTAAAACCTCATATGATGACCCCCCTACCTTGGAACTGAAAGAACTACCAGAGCACCTTCGATACGCTTTCTTAGAAAAGGACTCCAAGCTGCCTGTCATAATTTCGGCCTACCTCACGGATGCACAAAAGGATAAACTTCTTTCAATTTTACAAAAGCATCGCCAAGCTATTGCTTGGCAGATATCTGATATCAAGGGCATAAGCCCATCTTTTTGCACTCATAAAATCTTAATGGAAGATAATTCACGTAACTCGATACAACCTCAGCGCCGTATAAACCCAAACATGAAAGACGTAGTTAAGGGCGAGGTTATGAAATTGTTAGACGCAGGAATTATCTATCCTATATCCTACAGTAAGTGGGTTAGCCCAGTACAGGTAGTACCAAAGAAGGGAGTGATAACGGTAGTAAGTAATGAAAATAATGAAATAATCCCGACTCGGACGGTGACCGGATGGCGAATGTGTATAGATTACCGTAAGTTGAATGACGCCACCCGTAAGGATCACTTCCCCTTGCCGTTCATTGATCAGATTTTAGAACGACTTTCCGGACATAGCTTTTATTGTTTTCTCGATGGCCTCTCGGGGTATCTTCAAATCCCCATCTCCCCCGAGGACTAGGAGAAAACTACGATTACTTGTCCCTTCGGCACCTTCGCCTACCAAAGAATGCCGTTTGGATTGTGCAATGCGCCAGCTACATTCCAACGATGTATGCTCGCCATCTTTGACAAGTACATAGAAAGCATTATGGAAGTTTTCATGGATGATTTCTCCATGTTCGGGAATTCCTTCGATAGTTGCTTAGAGAACCTTGAAAAAGTCTTAGAGCGATGCGAAGAAACTAACCTCGCCTTAAATTGGGAAAAATGTCATTTTATGGTGAGGGAAGGGTTAGTTTTGGGACATAAAATTTCTGAAAGGGGTATTGAAGTAGACGTTGCGAAAATAGAAGTTATCGAGAAGCTGCCGCCACCTACGAACATAAAAGCTATAAGAAGTTTCCTGGGTCATGCGGGTTTCTACCGCCGCTTCATAAAGGACTTTTCCAAAATCACCAAACCCCTTACCCATCTCTTAGAAAAAGACGCCCCATTCATCTTTGATGACCTCTGTATAGCTGCCTTCAATTTAATAAAAGAAAAATTAGTTAATGCCCCAATCATGATAGCTCCGGTGTGGGATCTTCCATTTGAGATAATGTGTGATGCGAGTAGTTATGCGGTGGGAGCCGTACTAGGTCAACGTATTTCCAAAAACTTCCACCTCATTTATTGCGCTAGTAAAACACTCAAATCTGCACAGGAAAATTACACCACAACCGAGAAGGAGCTCTTAGCTGTAGTATTCGCTTTTGACAAATTTCGCCCTTATATTACTCTTTCGAAAATTATTATTTTTACGGACCACTCGACCCTCAAATATCTTCTCTCTAAAATGGATGCCAAGCCTCGATTGATTCGGTGGGTCTTACTCCTCCAGGAGTTTGACTTAGAGATCCGTGATAAGCGAGGTGCCGAGAACTTGGCCGCCGACCACCTTTCGCGCCTAGACAACCCGTTTATAGAACAATTTGACGAAAATTCTTTTCATTACTATTTCCCTGATGAGAAGCTGTTCATAATTAACACATCTACTTCTCCTTGGTTTGCCCGCATCGCCAACTATCTAGTGGCACGTGTGCTCCCAAAAGAGTTTTCATCTCAGCAAAAGAAAAAATTCTTTTCTGAGCTGAAAAACTATTTTTGGGAGGACCCACATCTTTTTAGAATTTGTGCCGACCAAGTGATCAGGAGGTGTGTTTCTTTTGATGAAGGATTAGATATTATTAAACATTTGCATGAAGGACCGACAAGTGGGCACTATCAAGCTGCTCGCACTGCTCACAAAGTGTTAAGCGCGGGTTTTTACTGGCCCACCCTGTTTAAAGACGCGCATGCCTTTGTGAGTAGGTGTGATAGTTGCCAACGGTCGGGAAATATTTCGAATAAAAATGAAATGCCACAAAATTATTTCCTAGAGTGCGAAGTTTTCGACCTCTGGGGGATTGATTTTGTCGGCCCTTTTCCTTCTAGCTTCGGGAATAAGTACATTTTAGTTGCCGTTGATTATGTTTCACGTTGGGCCGAAGCCCAAGCTCTTCCTACGAATGACGCCCGAGTCGTAGTTAATTTCCTAAAAAAATTATTTTCTCGTTTCGGTACGCCGTGCGCTATCGTTAGTGATAGGGGTTTCCATTTTTGTAACGCACAATTTTCAAAAATCCTAACTAAATATGGCGTTACTCATAAGCTTTCCACTGCCTATCACCCCCAAACTAACGGACAAGTCGAAGTAGTCAATAGAGAAATAAAAAGAATTTTAGAAAAGACTGTTTCAACATCTAGAAAAGACTGGTCAGCCAAATTAGACGATGCTCTATGGGCCTACCGAACAGCGTACAAAACCAGCCTCGGATGTACGCCATATCGGTTGGTTTATGGAAAATCGTGTCATTTACCCGTAGAGTTAGAACACCGCGCCTTTTGGGCCTTACGATTTTTAAACTTCGATCCCCACTCTGTCGGCGATTTTAGAAAATTTCAACTTAACGAACTCGACGAGTGGCGCTCTTACGCATATGAAAATAACAGACTTTATAAAGAGCGGACGAAGCGTTTACACGATCGACATCTTAGGCACCCAAAAATCTTTAAGCCGGGCGACCAAGTGCTTCTTTATAATTCTCGTTTACGTTTATTCCCGGGTAAATTAAAATCACGTTGGTCGGGGCCTTTTAGTGTTTTAGAAGTCTTTTCTTATGGTACTGTTTTAATTTCCCACCCTGATAAGGGTACTTTCAAAGTGAATGGTCAGCATCTTAAACAGTATTTCTGTGATGATGTCAGTCTCCATCTTGTTAACTCTATCTTTCCGGTCCTGACATTTGATTAATCTAAACTTTATTTTTCTCATAAACTTTGAACTTTATTCGAACTTTTTTTAAACAATATTTGGGACATTCTTATTTTGATGCGTCGAGCTCAAACGACGCTTTAAACAAAGGGCGCTCTTGGGAGGCAACCCAAGTTATCTTTTTCTGTTTTCTTTCTTTTACAATTTTTGCCCCGAATGGCTCCGGCAAGCTGAAACTTCTCCGATCGCCTGCTACAATGGTTGTGATTCCATGACAAAGTCCACCAGACGACGTTTCCTGAAGATCCACCGCACGCGCATGGAGGAGCGGCATCACTCAGCTTTCCCTGCCACATAAAACCGGGGAAGTACCTGTTTTTCAATTCTGTCTTTTATTTCTGTACTTTACTTTTCTCTCGTTCTCCGACCTCCTTCTCCATTGAGGACAATGTAGATTTTAAGCTTGGGGGATGAGTTCCTCCTTTTTGCTTTTTGTAAATATCCAAAAAAATCCAAAAAATTCAAAAAAAAAAATAATATATATATATATATAGCTGCATTTTGGTATTTCAATAAGTACCCTATGTTTATGTTTTGTTTTTCTCAAACTTGTTTATAAACAACGTAGTTAATTATAATTTTTCTAATCATTTTTTTAATCATATTTCACAAGTAAAATGTTGGCCATGATGTGTTTCTAATTCACGGTAGCATGTTAAGGTAAAATATTTCTCTAAAACGTGCATTTCTATTATGGTTTTCCGTTCTTTATTTTCTTTACTTTCTCTAAAAATTTATCATCCACTATTTTCCTCTTCGTCTTTAGATAATTTTTGTAAGAACAAATTTTGAATAACGTAGTAGATATGAACGATCCAAGTCACATATTATTTTTATTTTCAAGATAATTTCATCAATATTCTTTTATTATCTCGAACTTGCTTTTTGAAATTTATCGACTCTATGTTTTAAATAAATTTAAAAAAGCGTGAAAATGATTTAGGCCATTTCTGTTTACGTTTGAGCTTTCCTGCCAACCTAAAATCTTTTACCACTAGTTAGCCGCTTTTGAGCCTTTTTTCCAAATTCATTTGATAACTCCAAACAGCATTTCATTTTCACCAAAGCCCAAATTCCTACCTATCTAATCACGCTAATTTTTTTTATAGGAAATTTTGTATTATCTTTGGAGAAATTGTTGAAAAAGTGTACTCAAAAGCAATGTATTGAAAAAAAAAGAGAAACAATGAATGAAAATAATAATAAAAAAAAGAGATAAATAATCATAAAGAAAAATAAAATTTATTTATACATATTTTGTTTAAAATAAATTTTTTTTTTTTTGAAACTCGTTGTTTTGGTTTAGTGTGATTTTTAAGCCTCCATGTTTATATTTGAATTCCACTCCTATTCATATTCCTAAACCAAACGTTTCGGTCCTATTAAATCTTTTTGATTCACGCCCTTTTTTAATTTTATTTAAACAACTAAGAAAAGAAGAAAAGTAAATCAGTTTTAGTTTTGGATTTAAACTTAGATTTTTATTATTTAATTGATATAATTATAATGCGTTGCTTGGATCTAGTAATAACTCAATACGTTCTTTTCATTTTCATTGCCTTGCTCAAATCTATTTAAAGAATTTCGTCAAAATTCTGGATGATTTATTTTTATTAAGTAAAGTTTATAAAAGTTAAACCATAACAAAATAATTGTTTTAGATTTACGTTTTACATTCTCCCTACCTAGAATTTCGCATAGTACTTGTGTAAGTATGATTAAAACTTTTTGAATTAGTCAATTTTTATGATTAGCTAGTCTTTATATCTTTGCTTGGGGACAAGCAAAACTTATGCTTGGGGGAATTTGATAATACGGTTTGCAGTCAATTTTATTAGGATATTTTCGGGGTTTTAAAGCAAATCATGTCTTGTAAAGTACTTATTTTGATTCCTCTTTGTATATATTTTTGTCGCTAATGCATTTTTTCTGCTTTTTGCAGGTTTTCACGGCTTTCAGCCGAATTTTGCTGTGACACGCTCCAAGGTCACGCCGTACCTGGGCGTTTACTAGGGCGTGTAACCCAGAGGAATGAAGCAATTGGTCCGAAACTGCATTCCGTGGAAACTTAGTGAACATGCCCTCTGTCACGCCCGTGTCACATCCGACACGGGCGTGTTCTAGAGGCGTGTCCCCAGGTTCGGAGGAATCGCCGCAGCGCGCTCATTTTTCCCGCTCCACCGTCGCACCGAAAGTGTCACGCCCCAGGGTCACGCCTGACCCGGGCGTGACATATGGGCGTGTACTTCAGCAATTCCGCCCGTCACCTCCAGCATTCAATTTCAGCTCAACAAAGTCACGCCGCAAAGAACGCACCCCAGGTACACGCCCTACCAGGGCGTGACTTGTGGGCGTGTACCTCAACTACTTCGTTAGAATTAAATACCAGCCCGAAAAAGTCGCGCCGAATGTGTCACGCCCCAGGGTCACGCCCGACCCGGGCGTGACAGGGGGGCGTGACCCGACCCGAAAAATTCTATAAATAGAGCCCAACTCTAAGGGTTCAGGGGCACTTTTGGATTGAGAGGGGAGGTTCTGTCCTTTGTATTTTTGAACTTTTTTAAGCATGTTGAAAGTCCACCTAGTGTCAACTATCTTCACCTATGGGGGGGAATAGGTGACGTGCAGCGTTTTTGCGGAATTTAAGATTGTACCTGCACAATAAAAATAAACAGCACAGCACACAGAATACACAGGCAATTTATAGTGGTTCCCCGACTTGGGTACATCCACTTTCCCCCTTCGACCTATCTCCCAACAAGGGATGACTCGGTCACTTCTCCAACAGGATTGAAATCCAATCCTTGCACTATCGGAAGGAACCCTTCCACACGTAGGAGTCAACACTCCCACAAACCGGGTTGCACCCAACCCTTACAACACGGAACAAACGTTCCTTTACAACAAAAGTAAAACTAGAATGTACACGAGATACAAACTTTGTTTGGAGACTAAGGTGTCCCTCTTTGTTGACGACGTGTTCTTGAAGTCCACAAAGAGTCCACAACCCTTGATCTCTCTTGGAGAGGATCTCCCCGGAACCGGCGGCGGCAAGATGGATGGCGGCAAGGTTCACGGGATTGGCGGCGACGACGATGTGCGGCTGCTGTACTTTAGAGATCCAAACTTCGTAGCGAAGCTAGCTAGGTCTACCAACGGTCACACTAGGATCAATCGTCTCGATCGATTCGGATGGGGAAGCTTTTCCCGATCTACAAATCGAGAGACAAGGGATCTCCGGTTAGACTCGTGAGACGCTGAGCATAGCTAGGCTTCTGTCGCTGGAGGATCTAGGCGAAACCACGATCTACCGACGAACAACTTGGCGCAAGGGGCGGTGGCGGCGGCGGAGCGGAAACGGCGATCTAGGTCACGTCGCGGCTCGCGTATTTTGGTTTTTCTTCGCTCTCCTACTGTTCAAAAATACCCATGTATTTATACACTGTAGATACTTACAAAATGACCGTTGTGGGTCCCACACGTAGAAACCCGAAAACCGGTTCAAAATAGTCCAGCGGCAGAATCCGGTCCAGCAGAGAAAATGCCAAGTAAAAATCGGCGAGAATCGCAGGTGATTCTCGATGAATCGGCGAGAATCAGTTAGTGATTCTCGACGATTCGTCGAGAATCACTAGTGATTCTCGCCGAATCACTTAGTGATTCTCAACGAATATTACTTGGTATTCATGATCTGCTCAGCGATGGGTTCGGCGAGAATCATTAGTGATTCTCGCCGAATCTTACTTGGCACCGTTTTGAGGTAGCCGGAAAGAGTCGGCGAGAATCACTGATGATTCTCGACGATTCGGCGAGAATCACTAGTGATTCTCGCCGAATCGGCGAGAATCACTTGGTGATTCTCGTCGAATTATACTTAGACGAATTTTCGTCTTTCCACCCAAGAGCTGCTCCTTGACCCATCCTTGCTCCTTGTCTTCTCTTGCATAAACACGGCCCTGTACTTGAAAGTAAGTGCACTCCAATAGAGAGAGTACACGTAGGCCAACACACTGATCTGCTCAACGAGGGATTACGTCGTGCAGACCCGTGTATATTGACCTACTGCACCCTGACATTGGTGTGCACTTAGCGTGGAAGAACTGCAAGCACAACTTAAGAGGTTTCATCAAATACATTGTGAATTCATCTTAGCTTGACAGGTGGCTTCCTCAAATCCAGGTAATTGTGGATACAATACCCAACAATCTCCCCCTATTTGACGAAGCCAAAACCCTACTAGCTAAGATGAATAACACCAACCAGATAATATAAGCAACATTCAGAATTTAAGTATTCAGCACAAAAGAATATAAGTAATCAGATCAAGACTTGAGTCATTCACAAATTCAAATACATATACAAATATATATATATATATATATATATATATATATATATATATATATATATATATATATATATATATATATATATGTATATATAATCTCAGAATTGTTCATATAATAACAATAACCAATAATTGTTCTTAAGAGAGAATGATAAGCTATCAATTTTTGACTATTTTTATTTGGCTAATTCATCCTTGAGTTTCTGAGCCAAATACTTCTTTCGTTGCCTCTCCATGTACTCTTTGGGCTTCGGATAATATCTGGGAGGAGGAACTTTATCTGCTGTCGTGTTGTTCCTGAAGAAGTTGTTTCGTTTCGCTTCATACGTCTTGTGCATTTCCCACTCATACTGGTTGTATACTTCGTTTCGATTGAGTTCTCCTTTTTCTTGTAGCCAAAAGGTGTCCAAGATGATATTCTTTGAAACTGGACTCCACTTTTCGTTTCGTACTTCCTCCTCACTCAGTCTGATTCTCTTCTCAGCTAGTGTCTCCTTGGAGGTCCCTTCTTGAGCTTTTCTCTTGCCCCTGGCTTTTGCTAGGGCCTCTTGGTCAAACATGCTCCTCAGTTTAGCTTTGGAAACAGCCCTAGCATCAGCTTCACTCATGGGAACATCTGCAGCACTTACTCCCTCAGCAGCACTTACTCCCTCAGCGGCCGTAGAAGTCTCAGGAGCATGAATATCCGCAGGATTTTCAGGCAACACGACGCCTAACGCCTGTTGAAGCATCCACCAGCAGCTGTCATAGACGTATTTGTTTGACTGTTCGAAGTTTGTGATCATGATTTCTTGAAGCTCGGCCATCTTAGCTATATACTCTTTCTCCCCCTTTTTGGCTTCGACCGCTATAGAGTTTGCATAAGAATGCAGTGACTCATCAATATGCTTTGAAGTCCTGGAGAATTCATTGACTAAGGCTTGCTGATTGGCGTTGAGAGTTACCATATTACCGTCAAACTTTTGAATGTTGTTTGCTACAACATGAGCATTCTGATTTACCACGACAAGAGTGTCGGTGTTCCTTTTCAACCCGTCCATAAGAAGAGTGACCGCTTGGCCGGCCGCGATATACTTTTCTTCAAATTTCTTTTCCATCACGTCAAGTTTATGATAGATCTCCACCATATTCTTGAGCATGAGATTTTCAGATTCCTTAATCCTTTTCAGCATTTTATTTTGAGCTTTTTCAAAAGAGGTCTTAAGCTCATCCACTATGCCCTGAATGATATTCACGGTGTGAGTGGCTATATCATCTCGTAGAGGAATATTCTGAGGCACTTCTTGGCCTTGCTCGTCAGCAGAAGCACCTGTAGAGCTAGACACCAGCACAGTCTCTAATGGAGGAATACTTGCAGCATCTGCAGATTTCTCGGACTCCCCCTCCACTTGTGCACCAATGTTCTCAGAAACGCTCTCAGGTGCGTGCTTGTCAGATGGATGTTCAATGAGATCCTGAGTCTCCAATGCTTCTTGTCCCTCATTGTCATCATCCTCTCCTTCATCATCCATGATATCATCTTCATCATCATCATCTTCCAACTCTTCATCAGCAGCCTCCTCTACCGCACCTCCGGCTCCTAGATTCTTCAGGTTCAGGGCCTCCGCATTCTCCGGCACAGCTTCACTGTCTTCTTGTATAGCTGCCACCGCATCTCTGGCTATCTGGGAGATGTCAGATACGATGTGAGCATCAGTGGGTAGAGACTCCCCCTCAATTCCTGCAGTCAAAGCGTCAGGAATTTCACTAGGGATTACTGCTGGAGATACTTCCTGTTGTTCTTCCATGGCAGCCTGCCCAATTCGCCTCTCCCATCTGTCAAACACACTTGAGTTCATTTTCTTTAAGTAGTGTAGAGGAACACCTTTGCTCATGTCATACTTGTCTCCATTCAGCTGATTGAGATACAGACTTATGATTCGGCCAAAGCTCGGAGATCGCAGGGTATCCTTTATCTTCTCAAACAGCAACTCCCCCCAGTTGAACCTTTTTCTGCAGACAATAGCCACCAGGATCTTGAACATGTCTGCAGAGATATGATCATGAGAGCATGGCTTGCAGATGAGTACTTTTCCGATTACGTCTGACAGAAGCTTCCCTTCTTCATTCATATCCTTGCGCTTTATTGACCGAGTTCCTCGTGGGAGACCATAGAATAAGAGAGTCCTGGTCTTGTCTTCGTCTTCCAGATAGTCCTCGTGCTCCGAGCTAGAGAGCTGCAGGAAGCGGGTCAGCTTGCTGGCAGACATCCTGACCTTTGACCCATCCACCTTGCTTTTGATTAGAGAGTCGCCATTCCGGAGTTTTGCGGTAGCGAAGAACTCCAACACCTCTTTGTCCAAGATTTTGCACGGGTGTTCCCGGACGAATGAGAGCCCAGCCTCTTCCAGCATCAGAATTATGTTTCTGAATTCGTCAGAGGCATGAGAGAACCCTGTTCGAACTAGCTCGCAACCAGTGACCAACCCAGCGGTTGTCCTTGGAGCCATTGCAGATCTAGGGAGAGAAGCCCTACTCTACGCTTAATCAAAAATCAAAAAGGAAGCGACACTAGTGATCAAGTCCAAGTAAGGGTGAGGGGGGGTTACCTAAAGGTGTAGACGGTGAGTTAGTGCGATGAAGACGAGGGACACCCGATGAGTGCACGCGGAGAAATTCCTGGAAGCAAGAATCGAAACTGGAAGAGCGTCCAAGAGCAAGGTGAGCGTCCTTCGATGGAGACCGGTTCGGCGAGAGTCTTGCGGGAGTCGGCGAGTTTCCGGCGGAGGAGTCGATTCAGCGAGCTTCCCTTCCGGTGAGTTTCCCCTGCGGAGAGAGTTGGCGAGTTTTCCTGCGGGCTTCGGCGAGTCGGCGGGAATGGGAAGAGTCGGCCGAAGAAATCTTGCGGGATTCCTGCAGAATGTGAAGAGTCGGCGGGAATGGGATTCTTCTTCAGCGTTTCGGCGAGTATTCTGTGGTAAGTTTCCCGTGGAAATGAAAAGTCGGCGGGATTTCTTTGCGTTAACGACGTGTTTTAACAAGGGTTTAACAAGTTATAACGGAATCTCTTTGCTAAAAATCGGTGGGAATTTGTCTAAGTTGAAATCGAAGGGTTTCTTTAATAGGAATCTTCAGGTTAAGAGGCATGCAGCATTTTCGAATTCTTCGGATGTCAAGTCAATTTAGAAATTATAAATATATATATCTTAAAGCCAATCTATTTGGGTTTGAACGGGGCTTTTCCAAACACTTCTTGACGTCAATTGTGAGTTGTCGAGATTTACAATGACATACCTTCGTTAAATCTTTATTGATGTATAAAAGGTTTATATGTATCGTGTTAACCTATCCTTAGGTGTGCACTCATATATGTGTATATATGTATATATAAATATATATGTATGTATATGTCAATACAACATGACTCAAGTATATGAGCTGAACAGACATACCTGGGATTATGTGAGTTATCATTTAGTTCCTCAGGTAAAACATTTTAGGAACTCAATGTGAGTATGCTCAAGTAGATATCACATCTGTTATTCCAGACGCTTGTTCCAATTTAGTCTTGAGCCACCTACTGTCTAGTTCCCATCATATTTAAGGGAACTTAGACTACCCTGCAAGAAGGAATTACTTTACCTTAGGAACCCAAATCATATTGGGTCCTAGGTTCCTGTTAGTATAAGCACTCGACTGCCTTCCTTCAGAGAACCTGTCAGGAAGACTACCTCTGCCCCGTGAACGTGGATAAGCCCTTGCCTTTGGCACAGAGGGGTTGTGCCAATAGTCGATGGCAAAGTGCCCCACTTTGCCACAACACCAACACGGGTGAATGTTGTATCGCCGTTTCTGACCTGATCTAATGACTGAGGTAGTCACGGTCCTAGATCTAAACGGGATAGGGCATGATCTCATCACAAAATTTCCTCGTCCACCGTGACACGTAGAGGGGTGGAAGGAATGCATGTTGCAAGCGGCATGAGGCCGGGGAGGTGGTGCCTTCCTTTCAGGCATCCCCCTTCCTGAGGCCTCATGAAAACTTACACCATGACTTCTAACCTCCCTATCCTGTGTCCTCGGGTGGTGAGAAGTCTTCTGTGAGCTGGGACATGCAGATTCGCACCGAGTTGAGGCAGTGGCAGTGAATACAAAGGGCTCAGAATGAGCCTTAGGTATTCTCTCATGGGTGGCCACGACGGCCCTTGCACTACGGGTGTCTCCACATGAGGACAGATCACCCTTGCAGTGACCACGATTGTTCCTGTGGTCATACCTGAAGGCATGATGAGTTGCTTTCCTGTTTTGAGTGGGGGGTAGGAATACCGTTTCCCCATTTCTCCACGAATTGATAATCCGGGAGATCCACCCGTTTTCTTGCTTTCTCTTTATAACATCAACCTTGGAAAAGTTTGATACTATTCTTTTCGCATTCTCTAGACTACTCTCTAGAGCTGAGATCTTAGAGTCCTTGACCTTGTTGGACTCCAATTGGAGAACCAACAAGATCTTCAGTCGAGCAATCTCTTGAGCTTGCTCCTCAGCAAGTAGGTTGCTTTTCTGAAGGGCTCTCTTCAGGGAATCAGAATCTTCTGAAGGAAAGCAGTTCCTGTCTTCAAAAACTTCAAGAGATATGGGGCAGGATGAAGAAGTTACCTGCTCTTCTGTGTTATTGTCATTAGAGCCAGTGACCATTGTCTCATCCTCATCAGAGCTGCTTTCCTCACTGGCCTCTTCAGTCTCTGACACGGACACTGGAGCTCTGATGTTGTCTGAGACATCCATGCCTTCATCTTCAGAGGTGAGGACCCCCACATAGGCTTCATCCTCTGGTTGACAGCAGATCCCAGCTTTCTCTGACCCCCCATCAACTCTGAGATCATCACCCACATAGATTTAGCCGCCCTACATTTTTCCAATCTAGAACGAGAAGCTCCAGACCAGATATCCAAGATAATTTGACGAATCCTCTTGTCCAAGTTAAATAGTGACAGTTCCGTCTCTGACATCTCTGCAATGCACTTGGGCACTTCGATGTTCTTTCCAGAGCAGGAGGTCTTCATAGGAATAAAAGGACCCTCTTCCAGGATGAAAGATGCTCGAGGATCGATCGCCTCCAAGTGATATGACACCCTCATCCTCCAAACTGGATAATACTCCTTTGTACATGCGGGGAGTCTTAGTGGCAATATCTCATAATCCAGCTCCATGCTTCTGACACTGGTGGCAGGATACTACTCAAGGTGTAAACCGTTTTGATGAGTAACCTTGCTTTGATACCACTTGAAAGTCCACCTAGTGTCAACTATCTTCACCTATGGGGGGGAATAAGTGACGTGTAGCGTTTTTGCGGAATTTAAGATTGTACCTGCACAATAAAAATAAACAGAACAACACACAGAATACACAGGCAATTTATAGTGGTTCCCCGACTTGGGTACATCCACTTTCCCCCTTCGACCTATCTCCCAACAAGGGACGACTCGGTCACTTCTCCAACAGGATTGAAATCCAATCCTTGCACTATCGGAAGGAACCCTTCCACACGTAGGAGTCAACACTCCCACAAACCGGGTTGCACCCAACCCTTACAACACGGAACAAACGTTCCTTTACAACAAAAGTAAAACTAGAATGTACACGAGATACAAACTTCATTTGGAGACTAAGGTGTCCCTCTTTGTTGACGATGTGTTCTTGAAGTCCACAAAGAGTCCACAACCCTTGATCTCTCTTGGAGAGGATCTCCCCGGAACCGGCGGCGGCAAGATGGACGGCGACAAGGTTCACGGGATCGGCGGCGACGACGATGTGCGGCTGCTGTACTTTAGAGATCCAAACTTCGTAGCGAAGCTAGCTAGGTCTACCAACGGTCACACTAGGATCAATCGTCTCGATCGATTCGGATGGGGAAGCTTTTCCCGATCTACAAATCGAGAGACAAGGGATCTCTAGTTAGACTCGTGAGACGCTGAGCATAGCTAGGCTTCTGTCGCAGGAGGATCTAGGCGAAACCACGATTTACCGGCGAACAACTTGGCGCGAGCGGCGGTGGCGGCGGCGGAGCGGAAACGGCGATGTAGGTCACGTCGCGGCTCGCGTATTTTGGTTTTTCTTCGCTCTCCTACTGTTCAAAAATACCCATGTATTTATACACTGTAGATACTTACAATATGACCGTTGTGGGTCCCACACGTAGAAACCCGAAAACCGGTTCAAAATAGTCCAGCGGCAGAATCCGGTCCAGCAGCTACCAGAGAAAATGCCAAGTAAAAATCGGCAAGAATCGCAGGTGATTCTCGACGAATCGGCGAGAATCAGTTAGTGATTCTCGACGATTTGTCGAGAATCACTAGTGATTCTCGCCGAATCACTTAGTGATTCTCAACGAATATTACTTGGTATTCATGATCTGTTCAGCGATTGGTTCGGCGAGAATCATTAGTGATTCTCGCCGAATCTTACTTGGCACCGTTTTGAGGTAGCCGGAAAGAGTCGGCGAGAATCACTGATGATTCTCGCCGAATCGGCGAGAATCACTTGGTGATTCTCGTCGAATTATACTTAGACGAATTTTCGTCTTTCCACCGAAGAGCTGCTCCTTGACCCATCCTTGCTCCTTGTCTTCTCTTGCATAAACACGACCCTGTACTTGAAAGTAAGTGCACTCCAATAGAGAGAGTACACGTAGGCCAACACACTGATCTGCTCAACGAGGGATTACGTCATGCAGACCCGTGTATATTGACCTACTGTACCCTGACATTGGTGTGCACTTAGCGTGGAAGAACTGCAAGCACAACTTAAGAGGTTTCATCAAATACATTGTGAATTCAACTTAGCTTGACAGGTGACTTTCTCAAATCCAGGTAATTGTGGATACAATACCCAACACATGTCTCTCCATTTTTAGTTCTTAGCTCTAGCTTTATGCTGTCCCTGTATTAGTTCCTAGCTTCGTTCTGTAGTATAATGTTAATGATAGTGTAGTTTACCTTTCCATGCACTTGTAATCTCTGGTTTTCAAGCTGTAAGATCCCTGTTTCCATTAATAAAAAGTGTTGTTTTCTTTTACGTTTCTGCTCTATTTTTATTATTCTTCTTCTACTCATCCCCCCTCTTCCACCCCACCATGATTAACTAATCCTCCATGTACTCGATCTTGATGATCCGAGGTTCGAGTGATTAGGTTATGATGCTTTGAATCTTACCTTTTCTTTTTAGGGTTTAGCCTTGAATTACTCTTGATTTATCACGGGTTGGAGGTATATCATCGATATATACTCTCCACCTTTGTTTTCATTCTGGGCTAGCCGAGAGGCCGAAAGTTTGAAATGAGCACTCAAGAGTAAAGGGAGTTGTTCGCACCCCTCGAGAGAGGCAGACGTCCAAATCTCCCGAATTGGAGCAAAATCCAATAGTGGGGTTCACCGCGTCATGCGAGTTTTAGGCCTCCGATTTAGGCGAGAGTCGGTCGAACCTTCCTAAACTCAGTTAGGCACGACCTTCGAGAGAAGCGTGTCAATATTCATGGAACCTCCACGGTCAAGGACCTTTACCCTAATTAGCTTAGGTTTATTTATCGTATTTTTCTAACCACTCTTGCCGAGGTGATTTCTGATCGAGTGCATTTTCCCCTCATCGTTACTAAGCTTAAGTTAATCGCTCTTTTAGCTCTCTTTATTTTTTCATGCAAGTAGCTCTCTTTCATTGCAAGTAGTTCTCTTCCTTTAGTACGTTTAGCTTTCTTCTAAAAAAACCTTATTTTTCCGTCGATAAAATAATAGATTTCGTGTGAGTAAGCTTACTCAACTGTTCCCGGATTTTAATACGACACTTGTGCCCCCTAGCTGCATTTCGATAGGTATACTTGCCTTGTTGGATTGTTAGTTTGGTTATTTTCTCCTTGCAGATATCTAAGAGACAATCGGGGATGATCGGAGATCCCTCCTCAATCAAAAATATGAAGCGTTCCGACAAGGGAACAAGGAAACAATTGCCGACACCTTTGAGAACTTCTTCAAGATTGTAAATGGCCTAAGGGTGTATGGTCGTGTCTTCACAAACGGAGAACTGAAGGACAAATTCTTGAGATCGCTAACCAAGAAATGGGATAACAAGGTATGTGCCATCAGGGAGTTCGGGAAGCTAGCCGAAACGGACCCGCAAAATCTCTTTGGAAAGCTTATGTCCTATGAACTCCAAATCAATACAAGAAAAGCTGAAGAAGAGAAGGGTAGGTCTGCTCTAAAGGAGAAATCTGTCGCTCTGAAGGCAGACACCTCCAGAAAGACTAAGGCTGCCTCCCCCGCTCCAGCTCCAGAAGTTGATGAAGAAGAAGAAACATCAGAGCCCAGCACCTCAGGCTCTGAACTATCTGAAGGAGAGTTCTCCTTGCTCTCAAGGCAATTCAAGAAGTTTCTTAACAAAAAGAAACAATGGAAAGGCAAGGATGCCTCACACAGAAGATCGCGGCGCGATGACGATCGACAAAGAAAAGGCTCAAGCAGCCACGACAGGTATAACACTAAACAGAACAAATACGTTTCTACTGACATCATCTGCTACTGTTGCAATAAGCCAGGCCACGTCATTGCTGACTGCCCTCACAAGAAGAAGGAGGGTGGCAGAAGGGAAGACAAGAAATCCTCACACAACAGGAAGAGGAAAGAGAAGAGTCACATAGCCAAAAGGAGCAAGACTCTTAGCGACTCCGACTCCTCAGAGTCAAGGAAAGAAGAAGAAGCTTACTTTGGGCTAATGTCTCAAACAGATGATGAACAAGAGCCCCAGTTTACTGGGAAGGTAAACCCTCATACCCCACTCTCAGAGTCTGAAGCATCTGAACATGATTGCGAGAGTAGCTCCTCTAACGATGAGTCAGAATTGATGGCCCAGTATAAGGAGTTAATCATGGCTTACGACAAATGTCGTCGAGTCGTGAAGACTCAGGCTAAAGAGATCAAATCTCTAAAAGCTGAAGAGAGCAACTTGAGAGAGAAAGTCGCAAAGACTGACTCCCTCAAGGAAAACTTCAATAATACTATTGAAGAATATAACAAGGCTCTTGAGCACCTTGACCTGAAGGAGAAGATCATCAAAGGTTTGGAAGCCGAACTTGCGGCTGAAAGGAAACTTGTTGAGAGTTACTCTAAGCCCAAGACGGTTCTTCCATTGGTTGCTGAATTCTCAGCAAAGGCCAAGGGAGCTGGACTAGGCCATGAAGAAGCTCCTAGTAAATCCTCTAGGAGAAACAAGAATCAACGGAAAAATAATGCCGCCAGAAAGGCCTCAGCCGAAGAAAAGGGAAAAGCCCATCAGAATCAAACCACATTCAGAAAGGTCATCTTTCCAACAAATGAGTTTGATTTTGACTCATCATACGGGCACTTTGCTAGGCCTACTCATGTAGAGCCAAAGTCCCGCTATCAAGGATGGGCTCGACCCCGAAACTTTAGCGAAAGTGTCTTTAAGGCACCTTATGAAGAAGTTGTTCTTCAGAGCTACGGCCCCTTCAATCATGGGCATAACTTCAAAAACGCACCAAAAACAAAGCCTGTTGTAGAGAAGCCCACAAAGGAGAAGAAGCCATGTGATTGCCATCATCATGAGGCATCTTCCTCCAAAAATGCTACCCCTGCTAGACCAAAGCTCCAGAAGGTCAAGCAGGAGATCTTGAGGCAAAGGTACAACAGATTTGACTATTGGTGCTGTGGCAAGGTTGGTCACTTCGCCATAGATTGCTGGTTCAATTTCAGAAACGCTGCAACCCCTCATGTCAGCAATATGAGAAAGACCGCTCATAATGCCAACACTCGTAGGGGGAGCACACTAACCCGAGACCAAGGACCCAAACGTGTTTGGGTTCCTAAGGCGAATTGATTGTGATTGCAGGGATGTCCAAAGGCCAACAAAATGCCTATCTGGTATTTGGATAGCGGATGCTCTCGACATATTACCGGGACGAGAAGCCTCATTCAGAACTTTACTCCAGTCGTGAACGGACCAAAGGTCATCTTTGGAGGTTCAGACCGTGGAATTACTAGAGGCTATGATATAATAACTAACGGCAATGTATCCTTCTCGGATGTGGCCTATGTTGAAGGATTGGAACACAATCTCATTAGCATAAGCCAACTCTGCGACAAAGGATACATAGTTGAGTTCCATGCTGATAAGTGCTTGATAAAATCCGTTGACAATATTGAAACGATTCTATCCGGCACTCGAAGCAGGAATATTTTCTGTTTAAATTTCATCTGTATAGATTCCTCCACACCAGTGTGTCTTTTGGCAAAAGATAGTGCGTCTCTTGGTGACCAATGGCACAAGAGACTAGCACATATTAATTTCAAAACCATCAATAAACTATTTTCAATGAATTTGGTACGTGATGCCCCAAATGTCAAATGCGTCAAAGACAGACCTTGTCATGCATGCGTAAAAGGCAAGCAAACAAGGGCTACCTTTAAAAGCACTGTTGGCAAAGACTCTAACAGATGTCTCCATCTATTGCACATGGACTTGTTTGGTCCACTGCAAATTAGAAGTTTGGGAGGCAAGGTATATACATTGGTAATTGTTGATGACTACTCGCGCTTTGCGTGGGTGGTTTTTCTGAAACACAAGTCAGATACCTTCGATATCTTTACCAATTTTGTCAGGCAAGTCCAGAATGAATACAACTGCTCCATAGTCAAAATCAGAAGTGACAACGGAACAGAGTTCAAATCTGGGGCCATGACAGAATTCTGTGAAAGCTTAGGTATCTTTCATGAGTTTTCCTCTGCTCGTACTCCACAACAAAATGGAGTGACTGAGAGAAGGAACAGAACACTCATAGAGGCCTGCAGGACCATGTTGAGTGATGCTTCACTACCGGAGTACTTCTGGGCTGAGGCCGTCAATACTGCATGCCACGTGCAAAATCGAGCACTCATAAACAAAGACCACAATAAGACTCCTTACGAACTTCTGAAAGGCAGAAAACCAACAGTCTCTTACTTTAGAATCTTTGGCTGCAAATGCTTCGTACTCAACAATGACAAGTATCATACCACCAAGTTTAGCGAAAAGAGCTTTGAAGGTATTTTTGTAGGATATAGTAGCCATAATAAGGCATACAGGATTTTCAATAGAAAATCCCTGGTGGTGGAAGAATCGATACATGCTGTATTTGATGAGACGAGCTTGCTGCAAAGCAATCCGTCTACTGTGCTCATTGAAGATGCAGGTGAAAAGCTGAAAGAAACTAGCTTGGATGATCCGTCCGAAGAGGAAGGCGAGAAGTTCATTAAGATCACCACTCCCACTCATATTGGAGAGGCTGATGATCAAAATGAAGAAGTCATCCAGGATGAAGAAATCACTCCGATGCTTGAAGATATTCCAGATGCAAGGACTCTAGAGCTCAGACATCTGAAGGATCACCCCATGGACCAGATCATAGGAGATCCCCGGGATGGTGTCAGAACTCAGAGAGGCACAACTAATGAGAATCTTCATTTGAGTTTTCTCTCACAGGTTGAACCAAAGAAATTTGAGGAAGCAAACTCAGACGTATCATGGATAATGGCAATGGAAGAAGAGCTAAATCAGTTCAAGCGCTGCAATGTGTGGATGCTGGTTCCAAGACCCAAGGGAAAGAACATCATTGGAACAAAATGGGTCTTCAGGAACCAGATGGTTGAAGACGGGACTATCATAAAGAACAAGGCCAGACTCGTCGCTAAAGGCTATCGTCAAGAAGAAGGAATCGACTTCGACCAGACATATGCTCCAGTGGCCAGGCTGGAGGCAATAAGGTTGTTCCTAGCATATGCTGCCTTCAAAGGCTTCACCGTCTATCAGATGGACGTGAAGTCGGCCTTCCTAAATGGTAACTTAAAGGAGGAAGTGTATGTGGAACAACCTCCAGGTTTCGTTGATCCTAACTTTCCCGATCATGTCTATTTTCTGCACAAGGCCCTATATGGTCTGAAACAAGCTCCCGAGCTTGGTATGAAACGCTGTCTACCTTTCTACTTGAGAACAAGTTCACAAGGGGAAAGATTGACAAGACATTATTTCTTAGGGAAATAAAAGGCAAGATTTTGCTAGTGCAAATCTATGTCGACAACATTATCTTTGGCTCTACAGATAACCACCTCTGCAAAAAGTTCTCAAAACTTATGTAAGGGAAGTTTGAAATGAGCAGTATGGGCGAGCTGAAGTATTTCTTAGGGCTTCAAGTGAAACAATCTGAAGATGGAATTTTCATCTCACAGACCAAATTCACCAAAGAGCTAATTAAGAAATTCAGAATGGAGAACGCAACCTCTATGAGGACTCTAATGGGCTCAACTATGTCTCTGGACAAAGATGAAAAATGGAAATCTTTTGATGAAACCAAGTACAGAAGCATAATTGGATCCTTGCTCTACCTTACTGCTAGTAGGCCTGACATAATATTCTCAACATATGTCTGTGCTAGATTTCAGGTGAACTCTAAGGAATCTCATTACGCTGCTGCAAAGCGGATTCTGAGATACCTTAAAGGCACACCAAATCTTGGATTATGGTACCCAAGAAGTAATGACAGCGAACTAATTGGATTTTCAGATGCAGATTTTGCAGGTAGCAAAGACGACCGGAAAAGCATCTCAGGGACTTGCCAATTCTTCGGAAGAAGGCTAATTTCCTGGAGTAGCAAGAAGCAGAACTGTGTCGCAATCTCAACGGCCGAGTCAGAGTATATCTCTACAGGCATTTGTTGCGCACAGTTGCTATGGATAAAGAATCAGTTCGAGGACTACAACCTGCAGTTCAAGGATATACCCTTGTACTGTGACTCCTCCAGCGCAATTGCAATAGCCAACAATCCAGTCTCTCACAGCCGGACAAAGCACATTGAGCTAAGGTACCACTTCATCCGGGAACATGTGGAGCATGGAGATATAGATCTCCAATATGTGCCTACAGATAGGCAAGTTGCAGATATCTTCACAAAGCCACTGAACGAGACCAAGTTCTCGTTCTTCAATACGGAGCTTGGGATGCTCAACAAGGAGGACTAAAGAAGGCTGAATGACTAAGAAGCAAGTAATTGCAAAGGGTTAGTCAAAATCTACTCAACATTCTTTTTCTTTTCTCTCTCTCTCATAATTAAACTCGAGAAGTATGAGTCATACTCGAGTATCTAAAGACATACTCGAGTATATGAAAGAACCTACTCGAGTATATGTACTGACCTACTCGAGTACCTAAAGATCTACTCGAGTGAGTTTCTGACCTACTCGAGTAAGTCAATACCTACTCGAGTAAGTCTCTCACCTACTCGAGTAAGTCCTTATCTACTCGAGTAGCTTTTCTTACATACTCGAGTAGCTCCAGTCGACCTACTCGAGTAGCTACTTTATCTACTCGAGTAGCCTATCTCTCTCTCGTGTCCTGATTTCCAGTTTTTTCAAAATTTGTTCTATTCGCCACCCAAGGCTACATGCCGCCTCTTTCCTTAAATTAATTAACGGAAATTTAAGAATTAGATATATATATGAAATTCCGAAACATCAAACCTACTCGACATCTTTCTATCTCTCGAGTACCCTCTCTCTTCGCCTACCCTGCCGACTCGCCTCCGTCGCTGTTGCAGAGCTTTTCCTCTCACTCGCATCCATGGAGACTTCTCACAAGATCGGCGTCGGCTCCGAACTCGTCACCGACGGTATTGCAGAACTTTCCGACGATTTCCACAGCCTCCTCATCCTCCTCGACACCGCCGGCCTCTCTTTCATACTCCAAGAACCCTGTCGCGTCCTCTTCCCCGCTGTTGCAGAATTCTTCACAAATCTCAAGGTTCGACGGAATGGCCAAGTTCTCAAATCTACAGTACAGGGGTTGAAACTCAAGTTCACCAAGACCTCTGTCTCTCAACTTCTCCGTTTACCTATAGTTGATGAAGAAGATGATCTGGATGATGAAGATTCTGACCGAACAGCACTCTTCTGTGGCATTTCTCCGGACGCTCAGTATATTAACAAGTCAGACATGAATGCTGAAGGAAAATTCCTTGTTGATATCATTGGCAAGATTCTCCTGTGCAAGACTCACTCCATCAGAGAAATTCCCCTATATTTCTTCGATATAATGCAAGCCATTGTATGCCGCAAGAAGTACCAATTTGGCATGTTAATTCTGGACAAGATAAAGGATAGCATGAAATCCCCCAACTACGCAAGAATTATATCTCTGCTCCTTCATGCCACCAATCCCGAAGCATTCAACTTCTCAAAAGGGACTCCACTTCACCACATGAAGAAGGTCTCCATCTCCTCAATTCAGAGATGGGATCTCAAGCTCAAGAACTCTGCCCAAGCCTCAAAGGTTTCAGAAATTCCAGAAGTTCCAGCTGCAAAGGACAGGACTCCATCTCCCTCTCCTCATCATGTGGCCAGCTCCTCTGGTGCACCAAGTGAGGGGGAGCCTGCTCCTTCTAGCCCAGTCAGGCAACCCTCTCCTCAGTGAGAGATTCCATCCCTACCTCATACTCCAAAGAGTCCAGCCACTTCCTCAGATCAAGTCCCTCAAGACACTCTTCTGTCCACAGCTGCTGCCATAGATGCCATGATTATATAGCTCACTGAAGATGTGCTTCCCCTCCTCCTCTATCTCCTCCAGCTCCAACCACTGAACATCACAAGGACTTGTCTCCAGCACAGTCTCCTGCCCATTCTCCAGCCAGAACACCAACACCTTCTCCTCCTCCTCCAGCAGATAAGCCAGACACCATTTTCATTTCTGATGAGCATTCTCCTGAGCCAGCTGAGGCCCCTCTCAGAAACCTTGATTTCTCAATTCCCCATGATACAGAAGAATTGGATGCTGTCATTCCTACCACCAGAGCTCTCAGCTCAGTGCTTATTGAAGAAATAGCTCCTTGGGTCACTCCTCCTATCCCTACTGCTGCTCCCTCTACTGCTGCTGCTACAGTTTCCTCCTCCTCAGATTTGCTGCAAAGTATTGCCATTCTTCTTCAAGAACAAAGACATCATTTTGACACCTCTCTAAAGGTGGTCACTGATAAGGTCACTGCTCTTGAGACTGAGATGAGTAGAGGTTTTGCTGAAATCCAGCATAACACAGACAAGCTAAAGTACCTGTTCCAACTTGGTGGTAAAGCTCTTGACCATACTATCACTAGTATTGACAATGTCATGGAACAAGGTGTAACCTTGGCAACCAATCAGATTGAGCTAGATAAGAGGACTGAAGCCAACAAGATGAATATATGTGAAGAGGTTGGAATCTTCAAAGATGACACCATAGAGACAGTATCTGTTGAAATCAGAAAGGGGGAGGGTTTGATAAAAGAACTCAAAGCCCAGGTAGAAAAATCTACTGCTCAGAAGACAGTTGAATGGGAAGCTCATATAAAGACCATTCATGATGATGTGCTTGCCCAGATACAGAGTGTTAAATTTCACACCTATGATACTATTGTATGGATGCACAACCAGATCTTGCCAGATCTTGCAGTTGACCCAAACATCATTCCCCATCATCTCAACCCACTGGCCACAGATGTTACTGCTCCAGCTGTTCCTCAACAACCCACCTTCTCTCCCAGGCCTGGAGACTCAGTTGCTCCACCAGATACTTATGTTCCAGGCTGGGAAGACGATCCTGCTGATATATTCCTTCAAGCTCCTCCAGAGATCAGAACCAAGAAGAAAAGGAAATATGGTGAAGGCCCCTCTGCCAGCAGGACAGCTCCTCCTAAAGCCCCTGAACATGCTGAAGCCTGGTCTCCAACTTCAAAGTTTCTCATCTTTGACACACTCAGGTTGGTCATGGATCACAATGAGAATAGGAACATGCACTGCAGTTCCCAAGAATGGGAGTTATATGAGAAGTCTATGCTGAAAAGGAAGATCCATGATAGAGAATTTGGGAGAAATAACCCTGCTACTCCTCCAAGGCCTCCTAAGTACTTCCCTAAGCCTTTCAGCTACCTAAGGAGACAACAAGAGAAGATGGATAAGCAGCAATCCCAAGCCCAAACCTAAAAAGATGATGAGAAATTGAAATGACAATTGTAGACTTGATGTTTTTGGAAACTTATATATATATACAATTCTTCATTCTGAGTAATTATCTTTTTCATTATCCTTTGCTTACCTGCCCATATTTTTCTATTTAGTTTCTTTTATGTCCATAATTCACCTTAGTGTAAAGGGTTCTGACTTCAACAAATTGGGGGAGATTGTTGGGTATTTCATCCACATGAACCCAGATTTGATGAAGTCACCCTGGAACTAAGATGAATTAAGTTGTATTTGATGCTTGGTTTGAGCTATATGTTTACATGAGTTTCACTGAGAAGTGTAGGCCAATGTCAGCCCACAGTGGGTCACCAAACACAGGAACTGTGCAATGTAATCCCTCATTGCATATTCCAAGGTGTTGACTCATGTGTGGTCTCTCTATTGGGATACACTTCATACTCAAGCTATTGGACTATGGGAAAGACATTGGAAGTTGGCTACTCTAGAAGAATCAATTTTTCCAACATCAGAAAAATTCTAAGTGTTTTACTCGAGTAGTGCTTTCACCTACTCGAGTAGTCTGGGTATAAGTTACTCGAGTAAAGGAATCTTGTACTCGAGTAGACATAGTCATATACTCGAGTAGCTAAGTCACCTACTCGAGTAGACCAAGTCATATACTCGAGTAGCATGCTTATATACTCGAGTAGATCACTCTTTATACCCGAGTGCCATAAAGGTTTTCTCATCTAAATTTCTCTAAGTCATATACTCGAGTAAGTATACTCACATACTCGAGTAGATAGGTACATACTCGAGTAGTACATTTTACCTACTCGAGTAGTTCTTGTGTCACCCGTGTAACTTGCTATTTCCCTACTCCAGGATTTTTTCTAAGTCTTTTACTCGAGTAGAACCTTCACCTACTCGAGTAGATTACTTTCTCTCGAGTAGTTTAGTTCAACCACTCGAGTAGTTGCCAGCAGACCTCTTCAGAATTTTTATAAGTATTCCACTCGAGTAGTAATTCATGTACTCGAGTAGGTTATGTAATATACTCGAGTAGCTCTTCCAGTACTCGAGTAGATCCTCTATATACTCGAGTAGGTCTCTTAGTATACTCGAGTAGTTCTGTCTATATACTCGAGTAGTTGATCTTTATATACTCGAGTAGTCTGTTTATACTTACCCGAGTATGTTTCCCATCATATACTCGAGTAGCTATTCAACTACTCGAGTAGTTATTGACTTACTCGTGTAGTTGGCCATATATTTCCGAAAATTTTCTAAGTCATTTTTCTGACGGGTTTTTTCAAATCACGCGACATGATTGGTCCACGTGTACATCATTATGACAGATTATGACCGTTAGTCTCTCCTATAAAAGGTCCTATCAGAAAATGACAAACCCTAAGTTTTCTCAAAGCTTTCTTGTAATCTCTTTTTCGAGAAATATTCTTCGCCGCCTCCTCTCTGACTTTCGCGAAAAGGAAGCCGCCGCCGCCGCCGCCTTCTTCTCCGGCCAAAGCTTCTACTTTCAGAGGATTATTCTAAAGAAACGTTACAGATCGAGATCGACCTCACTGCTCACATCCTCTCTCGATTTCTGTAAAAGGAAGTAGATCCAGATCGAGGCCGAGACCTTCTTCACCGATTTCTGAAAAGGCTGCAAAGTTGAAAAGAAGAAGATCCTGGCCATTTCCTTCAGATCTGAGTGATTTACTATTTGTATTTCTTGTAAACTCTTTATTAATCTTGTAGGAGAAATCTTCTCCGAGTGTAGGAGTTTTTCACTTCGAGTTTGTAGGAAGTGCTATCTTCCGAGGTGTAGATCCGTTTTGTTTGGATCGAGTTTGTAGGAACTTTGTTCCGAGGGTAGGATCGATCTTTGATCCGAGATAGTGGAGTAGCCGAGTCTAGTTGATTGCTAGATCGGTGAGGGAAAGTGGATGTACCCAAGGTTGGGGAACCACTATACATCTTATGTCGTCTGTGATATTGGTAGATATTTCTGTGCTGCGCTCTAATTAATTTTTATTCTGCAAAAGACGCACAAACCACCTATTCACCCCCCTCTAGGTGATTTAGGTCGACAACAGTTTTCTTTCAACGGGCGTGTCCCAGGGCGTGTCAGGGTAGTTCAAAGTTCTGGCAAATTGATCAGGCATAAATCTGGGTTCGACGATCGTCGAGCAGCGGTCGACGATCTGGTCACAATGCTGTGGTCGACGATCTGTCGATATTCTGGGTTCGACGATCATGTCGTGGGTTCGACGATCGGGCCGTGGGTTCAACGATCGGGCTAGCGATCTCCGTTAGACGATCGGGCGGTGCGTTCGACGATTTGGCGAGAGTTTTTCGGTCGACGATCTGGCAGTGGTCGACGATCTTGGTTCGACGATCGTCGAGCGCGGGACATTTGTGGTGTGTTTGACTCGGTTGACGCGGAGTGTCGACGCAGGGGTTTTTTTTGCGGGAGTTGACTAAATGTTCCGACACGGTTTTGATGCGGACGTGTCTTGCTCCTATTGGTGTACTGTGCGGTGCTTAGCCCCATTTGTCCAGGTCAGAGCTGGATCGTATCCGTGCATCCCTTTTTGTGGGATCCGACGACTATGGTTATCCCGAAAGGGTTATACCCGAGAGAAGGGTTTCAAAACCATTATTTTTCTGCCGTGAGTTCTCTGTCTAAACTTGATGCGTGTAATACAGCAAGCGCACCGGTCGCACAAGTAATAAAGTTTTGGGAGTCAATCCCCAAGTGTCGGTCTCTTGAGGAATGCAATTAGCGTAGAACGGCAACAGTACTGAGAATATCTTTATGAGAGTTAAAAATAGAACAAAAAGAAAATAGCGGACTCGGGAGATTGTGGATGTTTGATCTACTGAACTAGTAAAAGCTATGCGGGTCGACGGCACCGCTTCGCAAGGTGAAATGGGGTTGTCGGACGCTATGCCGAACTTCAGTTGGGCGAGTGGAAGGGAAACTAATGGATTGCAGCGTTCTTGTGTGGATTGCAATCGGACAAGGCACAGGAATGAAGTGGATGTGGGGTGAGTGAGGCGCATTCACAGACAGAACTCACAAGCATAAGAAGAAACTAACATTCCATTAACTAGAAAGTAAACTTGATGTTCAGGGATGGAAATGTTCATTACACTGCTCAAAATATTCATAACACAGAGGAAGGGGAAGAGGAGTAAACCAAAAGAGAATGAAGATCCACCGCGGGTCGTGGCAGGAGTAACGAGTTGTCAATCCGCTTCCGGGCTCAGTCCAAGGAGGCTTCCGGTACCAACGATCTGTCACCTCGAAGGCCTTTAAGTCTGTTCTCTAGGTTATCTACTTCACCAACTCTGCAGGAAAGCTTGGAGTTGAAGTCATCAATGGCCGAGGGCTTCGTCGGAGTGTTGGAAAGCTTCGGAGTAAGTGGAAATGGCTTCCCGACGAAGGTGGAAGTGATGGAGCAGCTGGAGAGGTGAAAAGGCGATTCCCGCGCACTCTCCGATCGCAGCAAATGATAGGCGTTGACCTAAAACGCGGAGCAGGGCCTTTTATACGGAGACAGCAGAAGCAGTGGGCACGATCAGTGGCGCACCACCAGTGGTCGTGCGCACTGTAGGTCGATGATCGTGCGGCTTTTCCAAATAAACCTACAACCTGGACAAGAAGCATCAGCATATACGCGCACGAGTAGTGGCGCACGACCAGTGGTCGTGCGCACTATGGCCAGTGCTCGTGCGATTACCGAGACAGGGTTATGAAATAGGGGGTGTAATGCGTACGAACAGTGGCGCACGACCAGTGGTCGTGCGCAGTAAGTCTAGTGGTCGTGCGCTTACCCCAGGCTGATTCTATAGAAAACGTAGAGTAGTGCACACGATCGGGGGCGCACGACCAGTGGTCGTGCGCATTAGATCCCCTGATTGTGCGCAGTATTCCTGTTTCACAATCATCCCGGAACACGCACACGACCCCTGTACCAGCAGAAGGGGCAGAAAGGCCACCAGAACGTGCACACCACATCCCCGAGATAGGGCTAAAGAATAACAACAGAAATGTCAACACAGAGAGCACACAGAGGCGGGCCTACAGTGGACTTAATCGTGAAATAGGTACATAAACACAAATAAGCAATAAAGGCTCTCAAGTGTAGTGCTAAGGCGATAAAACTAGCCCAGATGAGTCCAAAAATCAGTGTAAAATGTGGACTCATCACACCCCCAGACTTAACCATTTGCACGTCCCGAGCAAATCATCACTCCATGGACTCGAAGATAGCTAACTGGCTCAGCAATTTCAAAAAGAAGTAAGACGAGAAATCAAATATATCATGAGTATAGAAGATATAATAGAAAAACTTTTTAATTATACAACGTAGTTTAAACTATTCGATAGACGTAAATAAATATTGTAATTGCTCAAAATTAGAATTCTGGAAAATCGTGCGATCATGTGCAGGAAGAAAGTAGGCAGGCCACTAAGGTGAGCATTGCCAAAGTTCGGGACTCAGGATCACCTCCAAAGGAATCCACCAATGTCGGGGACCATACGCTTGCACGTTGACACTCTCTCCACGGCACGGGTTAGACTCAAGCGTGAATCAGTAGGACTTGTAGGAGGAAATGGGGCTTAGGCAGCGGCTTGGTGGTCAAAGATAAACATGAAGGCTCTATGCAACCAAAGCGAGCGAAAACAACCCGAACCAAAACAGCCACTTAGAAAAGAATGGGGCACACGCCCCCAGACTTAGCTTGAAATCCGGGTGTGAACACGGCTGAACCCGACCAAATTAAATACAGAGGATGGGGATCGAAATCTCAAAGCAATTCTTTCACATAAATATTTGTTTTTTCGATTGCGCGAATCAGCTTTTTATTTTCATAAATTGTTGTTTTCTTTTCTGCGCTAGCAATCCCCAAACGAAGCAATCAAAACGGGAATAAAATCAGCACCCCCAAAACAATGTCCACTAATCACAACCTCGGCAAAACAGGAATTACAAATCAGCTCAAGCATTTGATTGCGAAGGTGGGTTTAACTTCAAGACTTGGTGAAAGTGAGTGGAGCTGTATCAAAGGAAGGGTAGGAACAAATTTGACATGCAATGGTTAACAGGTAGGAAGGGCTAAACAAGGCTCAAACTAGCCAAAAAGAAGGCCTACGTCATGCTCACGCTTAACTAACTGTGCACCAATTCTTCGAGAGTAGCTTAGGGCAAGTTCTTAGCCACCGAGAAAGATGATCCTTCCCCCCGACTCGAGCAATACGAGTCTAGTGGCGGCTACACACATTCCTACACTATCGTTTGATTATCCCAGATTCAGATTTTGAGCAGTACAAACAATATTGACGTGAGCAGAAAAGAATAATTCTACGAGCATAAAGAAAAATTAGTTCTATCCTAACTCTACCCAAACCATGAGTATTCGATTAGGAGCACTGCATGAGTTTCGAATGACTCAATCCTGAAATCCTAAGCCAGTACCACTATTTTAAAGTGTACACAAAAGCAATAAATTTAACTCGGGTTGTGCGCGTGGGTAAGAGCGCACTCGTGTGGGTGATTCAGTGTGTGCAACCAAAAAAAACAAGAAAGAAGTAAATAAGAAACTGGAATGCAATAGAAGGTGCGGTGTAGTGACCACAGGCAGACTACCCCCCCCCCCCAGACTTAAAGTTTACTACGAGTAAAAATAAACATTCCAAAGAGGAGAAATAGCTAGGGTAGGAAGTTACCTATGCTCAAAATTGAGCATACCAGTCGGGCAATGAGATGTCCAAGTGCGGCCAAGTTGCCGCGCCTCAAATATTCCTGCACCTGCGATTAAAGGAGGCAAGCCAAACAAAATCTAGACACAATATATATATATGAAGAAATAAACCGAAATCAAAACACAGCATAGGACCAAACGGTCCAACTTGGGTTGTCTCCCGAAAGCCCTTTTGTTTACCGTCCTTAAGGTGGACCAAATACCTGTATTAACTGTTCAAATAGAGAGTTCAACACACAGCTGGGCTACCACACCCAAATAATGAAATACAAACAAAAATTTAACAAAAGAAACACTATCCTAGATAATTGTTGGGTTTATTATCTCCCAACAGGACTTATTCAAAATCTGAGCATTTCCTAACTGATGGGTGAATGAAACTGTAAATGCTCAGGCAGAGGTTCATGGTCGCGTTGTGGTAGCGGGTACCGGAACGGAGATAGAACATAAGCCCCGATACCTGTATACGTATAACAATCAGAAGTGTCGGGCATGGGCAGAAAGTAACTTGGGAAGCTCATCGGATCCAACTCCATCTGGTTACAATATGTCCGAGGCCGCATTACAGGCCCTTGTACTGATTGGACCAATTCCACAATGTGGTCCTGCATGGGAGTAGACATGAGAGCAGGGTCAAGAAATAAACTAGAAGAATAACATAAACGGACCTCGATCTTGGGGATGATCCCGGAGTCATCCCCCGTCGGCGAAATTGTCAATGCTTCCAAACAGCTGTCTATGCTAGTGCAGGAATGTTCTGAAGCTGCGTCTGCCTTGTCCATGCCTCGGGCATCCTCACATGGGATGGAGGTCACAACCTCTGCCACGGAGTCGTCCTTCTCGACTGGATCTAACAGAATGCGGGAGAAGAAAGAATGCTATGCAAAGAAGAAGGTGAAGATACGAAACTTGGTAGGACGTTGAGCGCTGGCTCTTCACAACTAAAAGATTCTATGCTAGGTGAAGTATGCACTTCAGGAGTATAAATAGCAGTGTCGGAATGGGGATAAGTGAATATATCAGTGCATATACCTGGGATGTCTTCTCCATAACATTGAGATGGCAGTGGTACATACCCCGATACGGAAGGGATGTTGCCCAAGGTTGAAGTGGAGACAATCCGAAAATCCGGCTCGTCATCCACCGCTAACTCAGCTAGGTACACGTCGCAATCCTTCAATGCATGATCCCAGCTTCGACAAAAAAGGCACTTCTTAGCCGGCTTTGGCGGTGCAGCGGGTGCTGAAGCTGAATAAAAGTAGTGCGGCAATGGCTCCGCAGGTCGGTAGCTAACCGGCTTATGTCGACGATATGTCGATTCATAAATTTCCTGGCTACTATACTTCTGAGGGCATCTGTCGCTAGTATGAGAGATGTCTCCACAATGACGGCAATTGATATTGAAATTGGTCCACATTGCAGCAATTTCAAATATAAGGGATACAACTACTTGGCATAGATTCTGCGAATAAAACTAACAATTCCATCTGACGGAATAACAACACAAGAGAAAAGGGATCAAAAACAACAAAACAACTCGTATAACGAAATTCTCAGTCATCCGAAGTAGCTCTACAGTTGCATTCCCCGGCAACGGCACCAAAAACTTGATGCGTGTAATACGGCAAGCGCACCGGTCGCACAAGTAATAAAGTTTTGGGAGTCAATCCCCAAGTGTCGGTCTCTTGAGGATTGCAATTATCGTAGAACGGCAACAGTACTGAGAATATCGTTATGAGAGTTAAAAATAGAACAAAAAGAAAATAGCGGACTCGGGAGATTGTGGATGTTTGATCTACTGAACTAGTAAAAGCTATGCGGGTCGACGGCACCGCTTCGCAAGGTGAAATGGGGTTGTCGGCCGCTATGCCGAACTTCAGTTGGGCTAGTGGAAGGGAAACTAATGGATTGCAGCGTTCTTGTGTGGATTGCAATCGGACAAGGCACAGGAATGAAGTGGATGTGGGGTGAGTGAGGCGCATTCACAGACAGAACTCACAAGCATAAGAAGAAACTAACATTCCATTAACTAGAAAGTAAACTTGATGTTCAGGGATGGAAATGTTCATTACACTGCTCAAAATATTCATAACACAGAGGAAGGGGAAGAGGAGTAAACCAAAAGAGAATGAAGATCCACCGCGGGTCGTGGCCGGAGTAGAGAGTTGTCAATCCGCTTCCGGGCTCAGTCCAAGGAGGCTTCCAGTACCAACGATCTGTCACCTCGAAGGCCTTTAAGTCCGTTCTCTAGGTTATCTACTTCACCAACTCTGCAGGAAAGCTTGGAGTTGAAGTCATCAATGACCGAGGGCTTCGCCGGAGTGTTGGAAAGCTTCAGAGTAAGTGGAAATGGCTTCCCGGCGAAGGTGGAAGTGATGGAGCAGCTGGAGAGGTGAAAAGGCGATTCCCGCGCACTCTCTGATCGCAGCAAATGACAGGCGTTGACCTAAAACGCGGAGCAGGGCCTTTTATACGGAGACAGCAGAAGCAGTGCGCACGATCAGTGGCGCACGACCAGTGGTCGTGCGCACTGTAGGTCGATGATCATGCGGCTTTTCCAAATAAACCTGCAACCTGGACAAGAAGCATCAGCATATACGCGCACGAGCAGTGGCACACGACCAGTGGCCGTGCGCACTATGGCCAGTGCTCGTGCGATTACCGAGACAGGGTTATGAAAAAGGGGGTGTAATGCGCACGAACAGTGGCGCACGACCAGTGGTCGTGCGCAGTAAGTCCAGTGGTCGTGCGCTTACCCCAGGCCGATTCTATAGAAAACGTAGAGTAGTGCGCACGATCGGGGGTGCACGACCAGTGGTCGTGCGCATTAGATCCCCTGATCGTGCGCAGTATTCCTGTTTAACAATCATCACGGAACACGCACACAACCCCTGAACCAGCAGAAGGGGCAGAAAGGCCACCAGAATGTGCACACCACATCCCCGAGATAGGGCTAAAGAATAACAACAGAAATGGAAACACAGAGAGCACACAGAAGCGGGCCTACAGTGCACTTAATCGTGAAATAGGTACATAAACACAAATAAGCAATAAAGCCTCTCAAGTGTAGTGCTAAGGCGATAAAACTAGCCCAGATGAGTCCAAAAATCAGTGTAAAATGTGGACTCATCAAAATTCTAGAGAGAAGGGAGAGCAAAGGAGGAATAAGATGCCTAGATCCAGTCTTTGGAGGAGTTTTAGAGCTCCAAATCGCGAGCCGACTTCAGATCTACGAAGGCAAGGAGATTGCGGTACTTTTCATCTGCTTACATTTCCATGGCGCCAAGGAAGAACGCTAGGGTAACGATTCTCTACTTGAGCATGTGAAGCCCTCCTTCTTTGCATAGGAATCCCGCTACTCGTTGTGTAGAGTCTATAATCGAGAACGGACATAGACATGAAGTGTGAAGCCTATCCGAACATGTTGGTCTGGATCGGTGATGTTGCATTGCATAAATGCCGGAGAAGACTCCGTGCGAATGTTTGTTTTTCGGGTTTTCTACGTGGTAGATTGCAATAGGGAGCCTTGGGGATTAACCCTAATGTGTACCCGAAAAACTGGGCGGATGCGTGATCTTGCCAACATGGTGGCCTGGGAGCCAACTTGAACATAACCAGATTATGTGAAGTATGTGATGGAAACGGGACTCGGAGAAGTTTGACCTACGTATATGGCTTAAATTGTCGTTACGATGTGAGCTCAGGTTAGATGGAATCGTACCTGTTCTATGTCGTTCGGTTAGAGCCGTTGGCATATATGAGGGTCTTTGACGGTCTATGGCTTAAATTGATGTGACCCATGCCGGGAAGACAAAATGCTCATAGTGTGTAACATCCCATTTCCAACTAGACCCATAAGAGTGGTTTTGGCCATGACTAGGTCACGACAAAAACCTAGGAAGCCAGAAATGGGCCAAGAGATAGAAGGCCAAGATGAGGATCACCATGGTCTGCCTATGGCACAACCACATCACCAAATATAGGGTTTGACCTAGGGCTTCACCATGACTCCATGACCCCACCACAACATCACTAACCCATTAGAGGGTCCACTAGAGCCTTAAGGGTCTATTGGAGTCAACCACAGGTGACCAATTTGACCTAGGACCACCATAAGCCTAAATTGGGCAAGGTGTCATAACTAAGGGCAATGTGCCCTAGTAAAGCCCAACTAACCCTATCAGGGACTCCCTAGACCGAATGTGGGATCAATGAGTCACTAAGGACCTATGAAGGACAGTCAAAAGGGTTAAGTTGACCAAAGTCAACTCTAACCCTAAATGCGTCAAACTGATCTACTTAGGGTCAATTGACCATTCCCAAGCCAAGTGGACCCCACCCAAGCCCACCTAACCCTAGAGTGAGGTCAATGGGTCACCTAGGACCCATTTGGGTCCACCCAAGAGGCTAAGTTGACCAAAGTCAACTCTAACCCTAAATGGGTCAACCTAACCTACATTGGGTCAAACTGACATACACAAGGGCCAATTGAAGTTACCTTAGCCAAGTGGACCCCACACATACCCTCATAACCCTAGTGAGAGGCCAATGGGTCGCCAAGGACCCATTGGGACCAATCAAAAAGGCTAAGTTGACCAAAGTCAACTCTAGCCCTAAAATGGTCAAGTGCCCTACCTAAGGGTCAAGTGACCTCCAAGGGGCCAAGACAACCATACCTAGGCCTCAGGGGAGACCAATGGGTCACTACGGACCCATTAGGGGCAAACTCAAAGACCAAATTGACCAAGTTCAACCCTAGCCTAGGTTTGGGTCAAGCTAGCCCAAATGGGCTAACTCAAGCTCAAGCCCAATTCTCTTGGGCTAACCTTGCCTTGATGGAGGAAATAAGCATGTGGGCATCCATTGGGTTAGGTAGGAGTCAAAATTCAGCTTGATGTATAGGAGAGAGAAAAAGCTTCAAAGGGAAGAGAGAGAAAGAGAAGAGAAGAAATGGAGGAAGACTTGGGCTCATCCTTCCCCTTCCCCAACCTTCCCCAACCTCCCATTCAATTCCCTAAGACAAGAGGAGTGCAACCAGCTACCCATTGACTGGTTTGAGCCACGTTTTTCCCTACCTACAATGGCCGCCAAGCTTGACCAAGAGCCAATAATGGCAAATGCATTTCCAGCCACCTAACACCCCTTCTCTTCATTTTAAAAGCTTCACTGGACTCCAAGGAGTCAGTCCCACCCCTTACCCGAAGGAGCCAAGGTGTTTCATAGTGTTGTTGTAGAAATCCGACCACCACCACCACCAAAAATGGCATCCCGGCGATCGGCAAGGATTCAAGCCACCAAAAGGTCCTCCTCCACTTCTTCATCCATGGATAGATCATAGAAATGCTTAGGTCCAAGGTTCGGGCTCAATTGAGCCCGATCCAAGTTCAAAATTTCATGGTTTTTCCGAAATTTTTCACCTCTCGGGTTCGCCGGAATAGTGCTCTCCGGCGGCCGTGCCGCCGCGCGGCGATAGCCCCCACCTCAACGAAGGTGGTGGCGGCGGTGGCCGGCCGGGGAGGTGGCCTGATCGCCGGCGGTGGCGTTTGGAAATTGCTCCATGCGGGAGGAATCCGGACCGTTGGCTGAATGGAGAAGACAAACGGATGCCATCCACAGCTGCTTCAAGATTCGTGCTTTAATAACTTTAAACTTTATGTTTTATTAATTTGGTTAATTCAAAATCTGTCACAATGTTACTATTTAATGTTTTAATTGTTTAAAAATAGATAGAGGCACTGTATGAAAAATTGGTCAACATATGAATTGTAGCCCTTTGAGTCTAATTTATTTTAAAATTGGTTTGCACCACTTTGGGTGCTTGGTTTGACCAGGACACCCATTTTGGTGGGGCCTACACATAGGGCTAGGCAGAAATTCAATTGAGTGCCCACACTTTATCTTTGATCCAAATGAGCTGTAATTTTGGAAGGGAGTCAATCTAGACCATATCTAAGAGTACACAAAAATGGGAATTTGTGGAGACAATATTTCTATAGTTTTGGAAATTATTTAATTTCTCTATGATAATTTAATTAGGTGGTCTAATGACCTCCACACCCTCCCAAATTTTGGTGAGTGGTATCTGGGCTCATGTTAGGTATCTGTATAAAGTTTCACGAATTTGGATGTGTTTTGAATAGGTATTGACCCAACCCTAACTTTACCTTAATAAGGGTATTTTGGTCAAAAGTGCACTTTTGCTTTTGAGTGTCCAAATCACCTCCACAGAGGATGAAATTTGGGCCACTGACTTGATATGGAATTTAGCACCTCCCCATGTAATGTGGGGTAGAGTGGAATTGATTTGCCCTAAGTTCCTAGGCCAAACCCTAAGGAAGGACCTTTGTGCCTTGTGAAGGGCATGAGTCCTAAACACCTTGGATGAACTTCAAATTTTGTATGGAAGGTCCTAGGGTATATAAAACCCTCTGGTAAAAATAATAAAGGATTTTGAAAAGGTTAGGGTCCACAAAACCCTAACCCTACCTTAGGTCATAAAACTTGTAGTGCTAGTTTAGGTTAGCTAAACTCCTTGAAATATAATACAATTTGGGTAGTGTGGGAATACGGATATAATGAGCCTCTGGTAATTTATTTGGGAATTTTTGATCAATATTTGTTGCACTTCATCTGTAACCAATAGGATTTCCCTAATTAATAATTTGACTATTGTGATCTCACTTCCAATTGAAAGGTCAAGGAAATTTGGCAGAGGTAGTTATAGAGCATAATGATCATATATGATTTTTAATAGAATTTTTGGATACATAATTAGGGCATCTACTTCACAAGTGCATTACTTTGGTTACATACTAAATAATTCTTACAAGAGCTCAATACTTGTTGAACAATTATGAAACTTGATTCATAGGGTTCCTAGTTCATCGTTATCATGTGGGAATTTATTTGGAAATTTGTGATTGATAATTAGTATACTTTGTTCATTAACCCATAAACTTGGAATTTCATGAGAAAATTAAGTATACCCTTATTATTAAATGATAAATTATGAAACTTGATCTAGAGTATTTATATGCCATCATAACCATCCTTGAATTTTCTCTGAATTTTTGGAGGTATTATTGCTGTAAAATCTTTTAAAATGACTTATTATGAGATATATTTGAAATTAAAATTAAGGGCCTAAACCTTGCTGAAAATTGGAAGACTTAGGCTTTAGAATTGATTATTAATTTTGTAATTAACATAAATTTAGTGGATTATTATCTTGTCTGAAATTGGTACTTCATGTTCAAAACTTGGGCTTTTTGGATACTAGAATAAATAAATAAATTATCAGACAAATTAGGAAAATTATGAATTTCTGGATTTACGCTAAAAATGTCATTATAGCCCTCTAATAATTATCATAGGGGTACTGGATGATTATTTGATGTACCTCCCATTTTACGAGTCATATAGCTTAAGTGGTCTACATATAGTAAAAACTGCAGAAATCTTGTTGGAGTATAATTGGATGCATGTCTTGGGATTAGTGGTAGGCTGGTTTGGATGGATAAAGATAAGTTCATTATTGGTAGTATGAGGAGTAGAGGGATGGATTGGCTAGAGTTAGGCGGTGCCCGGGATCGACGAAAGATCGTCTTCCCCGAGGTGAGGTAGAGTCAAATCACCCTAGGATTAGCCTATTATAACATGAGAAGGTAATGGGTAAGGGAATCAACCAATAATAATAATAAGCACCTTGTGAAAGGGAACGCTGGGCGTAATCCTAACATAGTTCCTAGTGCCCCTTGAGAGCCCTTCATAGGGAATACCGGGGGCAGTCCTGGGTTAACGTAAACTGTATTAACAAGCTAAAAAGAGTAACTTATTAATTAGGGTTGCACATTTAACGAACACAGATAGCACTGGAAGATAGTTGGAAGCTTCGGCTTGGATGGTTAAGAGACGGACGTTTGGGTCCGGGGAGCTTCGGCTCGATTGTTTGAGACGGACATTTTGGTCCGGGGAGCTTCGGCTCGGTCTTTGGATACGTTAAATTTGCATGTGCATAAAAGGAAAGGAAATTAAGGTGGTGGGTCTTCGGTATTGGAGGGTCGATGCACAGACGCCAATACGCTGACTCGGCAAGTGTGGTTAGCACTTCGCCAACAGAAGTCCGGTGCGCCAGCCGGCAAGAGTACGCAGGAGTCCGCTTCGTGCACCAAGCGTTGAGGCGTACGATAGGTCTGACCGGTAGTGCTTTACTGGTTTAGAGGTGGGCGAGGCCCAACCCACCGCTTCCGTCTGCCACTACGGAGGTATCCTGGGAGGTTATGGCTCCAGAAAGGGGGAACTAAAGGCTGTGTGCACAGAGTCGGGTGTGTGTGTTGCACTTGCATGATCCATCATACCCACTTGCATGTCATAGCATAATCGATTCATTTAACCCCGACACCTAAAGTATAAGTGGAATGGGACGCTTATACCTTAGGACCTGCAAAACGACCCCTTAGTCTATAAGCTTGTGTGGGCAATTTTATAAATTAAAGGTTAAATTCTTTATATATATAATGCTATTATTAACCGACACCCCCAACGTATAAATTGGTATGAGACTTTTTATACGATGGGAGCCCTGTAAAAGATCCCTTGCTTATACGTTTCGTATAAGTTAAGGTTATTTTTCATACTTTGCTTTACTGCCACATGTACTATAAAAATTGCTAGTATAGGTCCGCTACCATATGATTCTTGTTTACTCTCCACCTTCAAGTCCTCCCCTTTCTTCCTCTCCGCTCGGTGCCTAGGGGCCATGGGGGAAGGGGAGGAGGATGATAGGACTTAGTCTTTTAGACTAACGGTTTTCGAACCACATCATTTTAGGGGACCATGGAGCCCAGCATGTAGGAGCAGCCCCAGAGATCGGCACGCTTGGAGATCGGGCAGTCTAGTTCTGGAGTTCAGACAGCAAGGACTGTGAGTCCTGATCGCTACTAGTAGTTATATTAGTTTGCTTCCGCGTTGAGAGATTTGTAGTGAGGACATAATGTACTGGGCATGAGCCCAAGATCTTATATTTCTGTGTATCTGTGGACACTCCCTTCGTGGAGATTATTTACATATATATGTGATTTTTGTGGACTTGCTTTACTATTTTGCTACAGTTGCGATCGATTTGGCCGGCAGGA
Source organism: Platanthera guangdongensis (assembly GCA_039583875.1). Classification (NCBI taxonomy): domain Eukaryota; kingdom Viridiplantae; phylum Streptophyta; class Magnoliopsida; order Asparagales; family Orchidaceae; genus Platanthera; species Platanthera guangdongensis. The sequence continues at coordinate 81,070,980 of CM077149.1, read as the reverse complement.
TCGGCGTTTTGTAGTGATGACCTTCCCGGGTGCGAAGGTGTCACCGCAAAGCGATGGTTCTGGGCCTAAGACCCCGGTGTTGAAAAAGAAAAAAAAGAGGGGGGGGGGGGTCTTACAAGTGGTATCAAAGCAAACCTCGATCGACAAGTAGCAGTCCACAACCCCTGAGTCACCCCTGCAAGGGTTTAGTTTGGGGACAAACTAAGCAACGGAAGCAGTGGTGTGCCCATATGAGGGGTCACATGTAAATTGCCCACTTTAATTAGGTTGAGTCGATTACTTACAATTGGCTTTTGTTACACAGCCCCCAGCACAGCCTACACCGCAAGGCAGAGCCCAGCAGACCCCAGACACTGCACCACCTCTCCCGATCCCCACTCCTTTCCTTTAGTCAGACATGGGGCAAACTCTTACAGCTATCCTTGAGGCCTTCCGGACTCAACAGGCTCCGGCTCCGCAGCCAAACCCGGGGGCCAACTGGTTGAGCACCTTCCGAGGACTTTCTCCCCCGTCCTATTTGGGGACAGAGTCGGCAGTTAGGACGGAAGAGTGGCTGGATACTATGTACGAAATGCTGACTGGGATACGTTGCCCCTGGGAGGAGAGGGTGGCTTTAGTGGTATCTTGCCTAGAGTCCCATGCCAAGAGGTGGTGGAAGACGCTGCTGGACACGACGTTTGCCGATAGGGAGATTACAGAAATTACCTGGGAAGAGTTCAGGGCCACGCTGCTGGAGCATTTTTTTCCGCAGTCGGCCAGGGATGAGTTGGAGGAGCGGTTCTTACAGCTGAAGCAGGGCACCAGGACGGTGGTGGAGTACCATCGGGAGTTCGACCATTTGGCTCGATATGTTGGTTCTTACCAGCTGGATGAAGCAGGATATATCAAGAGGTTCTATAAGGGTCTGAAAGAGGAATGGAGGGAGGCCTTGTTGTTTGTATCCGATGGGCCTATCTCCCGGATTTTGGAGATGGCCAAGAGGATTGAGGCTGATTGGCACACCACTCAGGGTCGGAAGCTGCAAGCGGAGGATCAGGGCCGGAGAGCCAGAAATGATCAGCGACGAGGTGCTATACCAGATGGGAGAAGGACAGAGGACCAGCCTCGTCAGGAAGTGAGGCAGGAACCGAGGGAGCAGGTGATATTGGCCCCTCAACCCCTTCGGATGCAGGAGATGCCGAGACCTGGGGGTATGGCGTATCCCCCACTAGAGTGCTTCCATTGTCATCAGGTTGGACACCTCCGGAGAAACTGTCCCATGAGGGGGGCACCACCTCCAGCACCACAGGGTGGCCCACCTGCTCAGCATTTCGGAGGCCGAGGACGTGGCCGAGGACGTGGTTACCCGGGAGGGGATCAAAGACAGGAAAGGGAGCAGGTATATGCTTTGGACCTGGCACAGCCTCGGAACCCAGAGCAGGTCATCACAGGTAAGCCAAGATGTTTAAATTGTTTAAATTGAATTCCCTTTCTCAGTTGCCCAATAAATAGAACTGCACTAGTAGAATGAATAGGAAAGAAAACTCGTTAGAAAATACTAAGACAATTAACCGTCCCAGGTATAGTCTTCATCAGCGGCAAGCCCGCTTATACTCTGTTCGACATGGGTGCCTCGCACTCGTTCGTGTCGGAAGCCTTTCTGGAATGGTTGGAAGGAGAGGAACGGTTCACAGGCCGGATGAGGAGGGTGAGTCTACCCGACGGATCGGAGATACTCACCTCTGCCCACTGCAGCATGAAGGCGGAGATTGGAGGAAAGCCGTTCGAAGTATCGGCAAGGGTCCTAAGGATGCCAGTCTTTGAGCTGATCCTGGGCATGACTTGGTTACAATGGAACCATACCCAGATTGATTGTCAATCGAAGAGGATCGCCGTGAGGCACGGGGACTCTATCATCATCATCGAAGGTATAAGACCTGCCTCACGTATACCCTTATCTTCAGTACAGGCCGTTAAGGCCTATTTACAGGGGGAGGAGGTCTACGAGGTGCTGTTTGAAATGGCGTAGGCCACGAACTCTATATCGAATATCCCGGTGGTGCGGGATTTTGCGGACGTCTTTCCAGAAAAATTACCTGGTTTACCCCCGCGCAGGGAGCAGGACTTCCAGATACAACTGGTGCCGGGGGCCAAGCCGGCATCTAGGGCCCCTTACCGGATGGCCCCGAAGGAGTTGGCAGAGTTCCGAAGTTAGTTGCAGGAACTAGTAGAGGCGGGGTTTGTCCGACCAAGCTCTTCGCCATGGGGAGCCCCAGTGCTATTTGTCAAGAAGAAGGACGGAAGTCTCCGCTTGTGTATTGATTACCGAGCACTAAACAGATTGACGATCTGGAATACATAACCACTGCCACGGATTGACGAGTTTTTTGACGAACTGGAAGGAGCGCATTTCTTCTCAAAATTAGATTTGAGGTCGGGCTACAACCGGCTTCAGATTCGAGAGGAAGATATTCATAAGACTGCTTTTAGTAGCAGATATGGATTGTTTGAGTTTACGGTGATGCACTTCGGGCTCACGAATGCAACATCAGCGTTCATGACCCTCATGAACCAGGTTTTCAAGGAGTATCTAGATGTGTTTGTCATTGTGTTTATTGATGACATCCTCATCTATTCAAGGACGGAGGAGGAGCACACCTGCCATCTGGCACTAACCCTACAAAGACTGCGGGAGAATCATTTATATGCAAAGTTCAGCAAATGTCAGTTCTGGTTGAAGGAGGTGGGCTTCTTAGGCCATATTATCAGTGGAGCCGGGTTGGCAGTGGATCCGGCAATGATTCAAGCAGTTCGGGATTGGCCACCGTTGAAGGCAGCCACCGACGTGCGAAGTTTCCTAGGACTTGCCGGTTATTACCGGAAGTTCGTGGAGGGATTCTCTCGAATCGCCCTCCCACTCACATCTTTGACGAAGAAGGAGGTAACTTTCGTGTGGACCCCACAGTGCCAGGCGGCTTTCCAGGAGCTGAAGGATCGACTCACCTCGGCTCACATACTTGCTCTCCCCTCGGGGAGAGAAGGATTTCAGGTCTACACTGACGCTTCCTACCAGGTATGGGAGCTGTACTGATGCAGAAGGGTCATGTGATTGCGTATGCGTCTCGCCAGTTGAAGAAGCACGAACAGAACTACCCGGTGCACGACCTTGAGATGGGGGCGGTCGTTTTTGCTTTGAATGACTGGCGCCACTATCTTTATGGAGTCCACTGCGACATCTACTCTGACCACAAGAACCTGAAATACGTGGACACGCAGAAGGAACTGAACATCAGGCAGAGGCGCTGGGTGGAGTTCTTAGCGGATTACCAGTATGAGATGCACTACCATCCAGGGAAGGAAAATGTGGTGCCCGACGCGTTGAGTCGGAGAGCTGCCACTTCCGAAGCTGGGCCCCAGGTTATGTCTATGGAGCTGGTGAGGAGGTTGGAAGATATGCACATCACACTGGTATCATCTGAGGACCCCTAGCTTTACATGGAGTATTTAGCTGCGGTGAGTGCTACAGACGATATCCGGGACCGAGTCAGAGATGGGCAGAGGCGAGATGCTAAATTGGAGCCGATATTCTGGGCCTTAGAGAACGGTACAACAGGGGATTACACGATGAGGGACGGCGTGGTATGCTTTAGAGGTTATACTTATATACCGGAAGGAGGCCAGGACCGGGAAGATATCATGGCGGAGGCCCACCACAGCAGAGACTCGGTGCACCCAGGGATCACGAAGATAACTGCGGACTTAAAGAAGACTATGTACTGGCCAGGCATGAAGAAGGATATCACTCAGTTTGTGACCCACTGCGAAGTGTGCCAGCTAGTGAAGGCGGAGTGCAAAAACCCCGCAGGATTGTTGCAACCACTCCCGGTTCCGGAGTGGAAGTTTGAAGACATCGCGATGGACTTTATCCATGGACTTCCCCGATCACGGACGGGAAACGACTCGATTTGGGTCATCATCGATCGGTTGATGAAGGTGGCCAGATTCATTCCGATCAGGAAGGACAACTCTGTGGGAGTATTAGTGCGGAGATTTGTGGAGCAGTTCGTTCGATATCACGGGGTGCCCAAGACGATCGTGTCGGATCGGGATGGCCGGTTCACTTCAAGGGAGTGGAGATCCGTGCAGGCTTACTTAGGCACGCGTTTGACCTTCAGCACCGCATTCCATCCCCAGATGGATGGGCAGACGGAGCGTACCAATCGGACGTTGGAAGATCTTTTGAGGCTGTGCATTTTTGACCGCGGGGAACCGTGGGAGAAGCTCTTACCCCTGGTCGAATTCTCCTATAACAACAGCTACCAGTCCAGCATCAGGATGGATCCTTACGAAGCCTTGTATGGAAGGAAATGCAGGACCCCGCTTTCTTGGATTCAGGATGAGGATCCGAAGTTATTGGGATCAGATTTTGTTGAAGACACCGAGGCTCAGGTGAGGCTGATCAGAGACAGGATGCTAGAGGCGCAGAGCAGACAGGCTAAGTACTATGACGCCCGGCATCGTCAGGTAGAGTTTCAGGTGGGGGACCAAGTGTTTCTGAAGATTCGGCCTATGCATGGAGTTTCACGAGTGCGTTGTCGGAAGAAGAAGCTCAGCCCTAGTATATGGGCCCTTACAGGATCCTGGAGCGGATCGGACCCCTAGCTTACAGGCTGGAGTTGCCACCAGAGCTGGAAGCCTTGCATGATGTGTTCCATATTTCCTCGCTCAGGAGGGCTCTATTACTCCCGGAGCAGCACATTTCGACCACAGATGGACCGGTAGCCTCAGACCGGTCAGTCCGCTTAGAGCCGGTACGGATCGACGACAAAGGAGTACGGATCTTGCGCCGCAAGAAGATACCCTTAGTCATGGTCTTGTGGAGGAACCACGGCCAGGAAGAGCATACCTGGGAACCGCAAGACCTAATGCGTCAAAATTACCCAGAGCTGTTCAGTCAGGTATACCTCACAACCCCTCAAAATGTTTAATTTATTTTCCTGCTTTAAACTAGTAAGGCTGCTCCAGGAAAAGTAGAGGCTAATCTTTTGTTTATTGGGATCTTGGTTTGCCAATTGGGCGACTTGGTCATAGATTTAGGTTTCCCTTTAAACCTAATTTAGTAAACATGGCGTCGTGATGGGATGTTACAAGTTTCTTTTCTTCGGTAGAAATTCCCGTAGGCTTAACTTTGATTTCGGGTACGAATTCTTTGTTTTGTTTATTGTGATTTGTAACATCTCATTTCCAACTAGACCCCTAAGAGTGGTTTTGGCCATGACTAGGTCACGACAAAACCCTAGGAAGCCAGAAATGGGCCAAGAGATAGAAGGCCAAGATGCGGATCACCATGGTCTGCCTATGGCACAACCACATCACGAAATCTAGGGTTTGACCTAGGGCTTCACCATGACTCCATGAACCCACCACAACATCACTAACCCATTAGAGGGTCCACTAGAGCCTTAAGGGTCCATTGGAGTCAACCACAGGTGACCAATTTGACCTAGGACCACCATAAGCCTAAATTGGGCAAGGTGTCATAACTAAGGGCAATGTGCCCTAGTAAAGCCCAACTAACCCTATCAGGGACTCCATAGACCCAATGTGGGATCAATGGGTCACTAAGGACCTATGAAGGACAGTCAAAAGGGTTAAGTTGACCAAAGTCAACTCTAACCCTAAATGGGTCAAACTGATCTACTTAGGGTCAATTGACCATCCCCAAGCCAAGTGGACCCCACCCAAGCCCACCTAACCCTAGAGTGAGGTCAATGGGTCACCTAGGACCCATTGGGGTCCACCCAAGAGGCTAAGTTGACCAAAGTCAACTCTAACCCTAAATGGGTCAACATAACCTACATTGGGTCAAACTGACATACACAAGGGCCAATTGAAGTTACCTTAGCCAAGTGGACCCCACACATACCCTCATAACCCAAGTGAGAGGCCAATGGGTCACCAAGGACCCATTGGGACCAATCAAAAAGGCTAAGTTGACCAAAGTCAACTCTAGCCCTAAAATGGTCAAGTGCCCTACCTAAGGGTCAAGTGACCTCCAAGGGGCCAAGACAACCATACCTAGGCCTCAGGGGAGACCAATGGGTCACCGAGGACCCATTAGGGGCAAACTCAAAGACCAAATTGACCAAGTTCAACCCTAGCCTAGGTTTGGGTCAAGCTAGCCAAAATGGGCTAACTCAAGCTCAAGCCCAATTCTCTTGGGCTAACCTTGCCTTGATGGAGGAAATAAGCATGTGGGCTGCCATTGGGTTAGGTAGGAGTCAAAATTTCAGCTTGATGTATAGGAGAGAGAAAAAGCTTCAAAGGGAAGAGAGAGAAAGAGAAGCGAAGAAATGGAGGAAGACTTGGGCTCATCCTTCCCCTTCCCCAACCTTCCCCAACCTCCCATTCAATTCCCTAAGACTAGAGGAGTGCAACCAGCTACCCATTGACTGGTTTGAGCCACGTTTTTCCCCCTACCTACCATGGCCGCCAAGCTTGACCAAGAGCCAATAATGGAAATGCATTTCCAGCCACCTAACACCCCTTCTCTTCATTTTAAAAGCTTCACTGGACTCCAAGGAGTCAGTCCCACCCCTTACCCGAAGGAGCCAAGGTGTTTCATAGTGTTGTTGTAGAAATCCGACCACCACCACCACCAAAAATGGCATCCCGGCGATCAGCAAGGATTCAAGCCACCAAAAAGGTCCTCCTCCACTTCTTCATCCATGGATAGATCATAGAAATGCTTAGGTCCAAGGTTCGGGCTCAATTGAGCCCGATCCAAGTTCAAAATTACATGGTTTTTCCGAAATTTTTCACCTCTCGGGTTCGCCGGAATAGTGCTCTCCGGCGGCCGTGCCGCCGCGCGGCGATAGCCCCCACCTCAACGAAGGTGGTGGCGGCGGTGGCCGGCCAGGGAGGTGGACGGATCGCCGGCGGTGGCATTTGGAAATTGCTCCAGGCGGGAGGAATCCGGACCGTTGGCTGAATGGAGAAGACAAACGGATGCCATCCACAGCTGCTTCAAGATTTCGTGCTTTAATAACTTTAAACTTTAGGTTTAATTAATTTGGTTAATTCAAAATCTGTCACAATGTTACTATTTTATGTTTTAATTGTTTAAAAATAGATAGAGGCACTGTATGAGAAATTGGTCAACATATGAATTGTAGCCCTTTGAGTCTAATGTATTTTAAAATTGTTTTGCACCACTTTGGGTGCCTGGTTTGACCAGGGCACCCATTTTTGTGGGGCCTACACATAAGGCTAGGCAGAAATTAAATTGAGTGCCCACACTTTATCTTTGATCCAAATGAGCTATAATTTTGGAAGGGAGTCAATCTAGACCATATCTAGGAGTACACCAAAAATGGAAATTTTTGGGGACATTATTTCTATAGTGTTGGAAATTATTTAATTTCTCTATGATAATTTAATTAGGTGGTCTAATGACCTCCAAACCCTCCAAATTTTGGTGAGTGGTCCCTGGGCTCATGTTATGTATCTGTATAACGTTTCACCTAATTTGGATGTGTTTTGAATAGGTATTGACCCAACCCTAACTTTACCTTAATAAGGGTATTTTGGTCAAAAGTGCACTTTTGCTTTTGAGTGTCCAAATCACCTCCACAGAGGCTGAAATTTGGGCCACTGACTTGGTATGGAATTTAGCACCTCCCCATAGAATGTTGGGTAGAGTGGAATTGATTTACCCTAAGTTCTTATGCCAAACCCTAAGGAAGGACCTTTGTGCCTTGTGAAGGGCATGAGTCCTAAACACCTTGGATGAACTTCAAATTTTGTATGGAGGGTCCTAGGGTATATAAAACCCTCTGGTAAAAATAATAAAGATTTTGAAAAGGGTAGGGTCCACAAAACCCTAACCCTAGCTTAGGTCATAAAACTTGTTGTGCTAGTTTAGGTTAGCTAAACTCCTTGAAATATAATAAAATTTGGGTAGTGTGGGAATAAGGATATAATGATCCTCTGGTAATTTATTTGGGAATTTTTGATCAATATTTGTAGCACTTCATTTGTAACCAATAGGATTGCCCTAATTAATAATTTGACTATTGTGATCTCACTGCCAATTGAAAGGTCAAGAAAATTTGGCAGAGGTAGTTATATAGCATAATGATCATATATGATTTTTAATAGAATTTTTGGATACATAATTAGGGCATCTACTTCACAAGTGCATTACTTTGGTTACATACTAAATAATTCTTACAAGAGATCAATACTTGTTGAACAATCATGAAACTTGATTCATAGGGTTCCTAGTTCATCATTATCATGTGGGAAGTTATTTGGAAATTTTTGATGGATAATTAGTATACTTTGTTCATTAACCCATAAACTTGGAATTTCATGAGAAAATCAAGTATAGCCTTATTATTAAATGATAAATTATGAAACTTGATCTAGAGTATTTATATGCCATCATAACCATCCTTGAATTTTCTCTGAATTTTTGGAGGTATTATTGCTGTAAAATCTTTTAAAATGACTTATTATGAGATATATTTGAAATTACAATTAAGGGCCTAAACCTTGCTGAAAAATTGGAAGACTTAGGATTTAGAGTTGATTATTCATTTTGTAATTAACATAAATTTAGTGGATTATTATCTTGTCTAAAATTAATACTTCATGTTCAAAACTTGGGCTTTTTGGATACTAGAATAAATAAATAAATTATCAGACAAATTAGGAAAATTTTGAATTTCTGGATTTATGATAAAAATGTCATTATAGCCCTGTAATAATTATCATAGGGGTACTGGATGATTATTTGATGTACCTCCCATTTTACGAGTCATATAGCTTAAGTGGTCTGCATATAGTAAAAACTGCAGAAATCATATTGAAGTATAATTGGATGCATGTCTTGGGATTAGTGGTAGGCTGGTTTGGATGGATAAATATAAGTTCATTATTGGTAGTAGGAGGAGTAGAGGGATGGATTGGCTAGAGTTAGGCGGTGCCCGGGATTCGACGAAAGATCGTCTTCCCCGAGGTGAGGTAGAGTCAAATCACCCTAGGATTAGCCTATTATAACATGAGAAGGTAATGGGTAAGGGAATCAACCAATAATAATAATAAGCACCTTGTGAAAGGGAATGCTGGGCTTAATCCCAACATAGTTCCTAGTGCCCCTTGAGAGCCCTTCATAGGGAATACCGGGGGCAGTCCTGGGTTAACGTAAACTGTATTAACAAGCTGAAAAGAGTAACTTAGTAATTAGGGTTGCACATTTCACGAACACAGATAGCACTGGAAGATAGTTGGAAGCTTCGGCTTGGATGGTTAAGAGACGGACGTTTGGGTCCCGGGAGCTTCGGCTCGATTGTTTGAGACGGACATTTTGGTCCGGGGAGCTTCGACTCGGTTTTTGGATACGTTAAATTTGCATGTGCATAAAAGGAAAGGAAATTAAGGTGGTGGGTCTTCGGTATTGGAGGGTCGATGCACCGACGCCAATACGGCTGACTCGGCAAGTGTGGTTAGCACTTCGCCAACAGAAGTCCGGTGCGCCAGCCGGCAAGAGTACGCAGGAGTCTGCTTCGTGCACCAAGCGTTGAGGCATACGATAGGTCTGACCGGTAGTGCTTTACTGGTTTAAAGGTGGGCGAGGGCCAACCCACCGCTTCTATCTGTCACTACGGAGGTATCCTACGAGGTTACGGCTCCAGAAAGGGGGAACTAAAGGTCTGTGTGCACAGAGTCGGGTGTGTGTGTTGCACTTGCATGATCCATCAAACCCACTTGCATGTCATAGCATAATCGATTCATTTAACCCCGACACCTAAAGTATAAGTGGAATGGGACGCTTATACCTTAGGACCTACAAAACGACCCCTTAGTCTATAAGCTTGTGTGGGCAAGTTTATAAATTAAAGGTTAAATTCTTTATATATATAATGCTGTTATTAACCGACACCCCCAACGTATAAATTGGTATGGGACTTTTTATACGATGGGAGCCCTGTAAAAGATCGCTTGCTTATACGTTCCGTATAAGTTAATGTTATTTTTCATACTTTGCTTTACTGCCACATGTACTATAAAAATTGCTAGTATAGGTCCGCTGCCATCTGATTCTTGTTTACTCTCCACCTTCAAGTACTCCCCTTTCTTCCTCTCCGCTCGGTGCCTAGGGGCCATGGGGGAAGGGGCGGAGGATGATAGGACTTAGTCTTTTAGACTAACGGTTTTCGAACCACATCATTTTAGGGGACCGTGGAGCCCAGCATGGAGGAGCAGCCCCAGAGGTCGGCACTCTTGGAGATCAGGCTGTCTAGTTCCGGAGTTCAGACGGCAAGGACTGTGAGTCCTGATCGCTACTAGTAGTTATATTAGTTTGCTTCCGTGTTGAGAGATTTGTAGTGAGGACATGATGTACTGGGCATGAGCCCAAGATCTTATATTTCTGTGTATCTGTGGACACTCCCTTCGTGGAGATTATTTACATATATATGTGATTTCTGTGGACTTGCTTTACTATTTTGCTACAGTTGCGATCGATTTGGCCGACAGGATCAGCGTTTTTTAGTGATGACCTTCCCGGGTGCGAAGGTGTCACCGCAAAGCGAAGGTTCTGGGCCTAAGACCCCGATGTTGAAAAAGAAAAAAAGGGGGGGGGGGGGTCCTACATAGTGTGGTCGTCAAAGTGGCGGTGGTGAGTCCGGAATGTCTATGGCTTAAATTGACGTGACATTGGCCGGTTCACCGAGAATGTGCCCTGAGTGCACGGGGTATGTGGCCTTGTGTGCCTACACCTGTGTTGTTGTGACATTACTACTGCTTGTTTATAAAGTGCAGGGATGGAGCATCGCCGCCCAAAGTTGGGGGCGGGATCGTTATAATTTGGTCAACATTGCTGACCATTGCCTTTGTTTGCCACCGTGCGGTGGTTTGTTGCTTGCAGGTGTTGCTGGACCAAGCGGTCAATAGTGGGCTAAAGCCCAAATTGCGAAGCCGGCCCTCGAAGGCCTAATTGGATTGTTTACTTGCTTTTTTTCATGTATGACTGGCCTGCGTGTTGTGGTATGGAAAACATGTAATAAGAGTAAACCATTTGTAAGGCCTTAAGGCCAGTACTTGTGTATGTACTTCATTCCTTTATGGCCTGTTAGTGGACATTCCTGCTTGTTGTTGGGTTCTTTTAATTTGCAACTATTTAAACTGCTTCCGCTAGAATGCTCTGTGTAGGACGTTGGATTGGTTGGATGGTTTCCATTGAGTAACCACCCGGTCTGTCTATGGTATATGTCGTCGGGCCCCGGCCGGACCTACTGCTATATGTTATGCACCGGATAGGGGGTGTTACAACTAGAGCGAAGGCCAGCTTTTTCAAGATGGGAAACCGAAGCTCGGCCTTCCTCTGGACCTGGCTCACATAATATATGGGGAGCTGTTTCTTCCCCTCTTATCAAACCAGGACAGAGCTCAAGGCCTCTGCTCCGACCCCGAGCTACAAATATAGGTCCTCCCCCTCCTTCGGCCCTTAGAGGGGGGGGGGGGGGATCCTGAGTCAACTGCTTCTTCAGGGCCCGGAATGCCTCCTCGCACTCCTTCGTCCACTCGAACTTCTGGCCCCCCTCAATGTCTTGAAGAAGGGGTAGCACTTCTCCCCGGCTTGAGAGAGGAGCCTGCTCAATCTTGCCAGCTTCCCTATCAATCACTGCACCTCTTTAGCATTCCAAAGAGACCCCATCTCCATGATGGCTTTGACCTTGTTAGGATTTGGCTTGACCCCAGCGTGGGTGAGAAGATGGCCTAGGAACTTGCCCCTGCTGCACCCAAAAATGAACTTTAGGGGGTTCTGCCTCATCTTATATTTACGTAAGGTGGTGAAGGTTTCCTCCAGGTCCTGTAGGTGAGATTCTATGTCTCGACTCTTGATCATGAGGTCATCTACATAAACCTCCAGGTTCCTCCCCCTTTATTCTTGGAAGACCCTATCGATCATCCTCTGGTATGTTGCCCATACATTCTTCAGCCCAAAGGGCATCATCTTGTAGCAGTAGCACTCATCTCCCATGATGAATGAGACATTTTTGACTTCGGGGGAGGGAGGGGGGTGCATCCTGATCTGGTGATAACTTAAAAATGCATCTAAGAAACTCATTACAGGGAAACCGACTACTGAGTCAACTAGCATGCCGATTCGAGGTAAAGGATAATAGTCCTTAGGGCATGATTTTTTAAGCAAAGAAAAATGAACACACATACGCCACCAGCCGTCTTCTTTTTTAACCATAACTATATTGGAGACCCAACCGGGGTATTGTATTTCGTATACAAAGCCGGCCTTGTGGAGTTTGGCTACCTCCTCCTTGATGGGCTCGACCAGCTTGTCTGCAGTGGACCTCTTCTTCTATTGGACAGGGCGAGCTCCCATGTCCATGTTGAGGCAGTGGTAGGCCACGTCTGTGTCAATCGCCGACATCTTTATTGATACGAACCTTCTCCACCCTGCCTCCAAGGGTGAGAACCTCCATCTCCACGACATCTTCCGCAGCCTCCAGCTTGGACTGCCCCCATTCTCCAACGTTCCCGTTCCCCGGGACTTGGATCTCCTCAACTTCTGCTGCTTCTTCCGCAGCCATCGCCTCAACCGACTCCTCCTGGTCTCCTGCCGCCACCACCTGGGTGCGGCTCTCCTCCACCTCCATCTTCTATCCGCCAGCCTCCTACTCTGCCTCCTCCATTCTCCGCTCCATCTCCTCGGCCCCCTCCTGCTAGGAGATAGACTTCATAGTGGTGATATAGCACTTTCTTGACACCTTGGGGTCACCCCGAAACTGGACCTGGATCCCCTCGGCGCTGAACTTCAGGCATTGTCGGAAGGATGAGGGGACGTAGCGGAAGGCGCTAATGAGGGGCCTTCCGAAGATGGCATTGTAGCTACTGGGGGCATCCACGATGACAAACCTGTAGTTCTAGAACTGCCCCCCAGAGTGACATGGAGCCCCACTCCTCCTTCTACCTCCTTCCTCTCCTCCGAAAACCCAAACATGGGCCCATTTGAGGTCAGCACCCTCTTTGCCTCCACCTTCATCCCGTCGAACGCCCTTTTGGAGATGAATTTGACGGAGCTCCCATTGTCAATAAGGATGTGAGAGACTGTGAAATTCTCGATGGCTGTCTCGATGACCAGCTCATCGCAGAAGGGATCCTCACGATCCGGCATATCACTTCTGGAGAAAGTAATATTGTCCTCTGGGGGTGGGGTCTGAGATGTGGAGCCAACGCTCCGGCGGTACATAGTATGGAGGCTCGCCTTCCGGGAAGCCTTTATCCACACCCCCCATGTATCACCCCGATACCTCCCCAAGTTCCAACATCCACCCGGTCTTCACACCTATCCTCCTCTGCCCGAGGCAGGACCTCCTCAATCCTCACCTCCTAACGACCCTGCTACTGATACAGGTCCATGTTTCCACTCATCTTGAGGAACTCCAGGAACATGACCATAGCGTGCCCTTCCTCCTAGTGGAAGTCACAGTAGGGAAATTCCACCCTGACTTCCCTTCTCCTTCTCCGTGCTCCACTCCTCCTCTCACCCATGGATATAGCCATAGCCTGATCTTGATCGGGGATGGGAGGTCTTTGGGCATACCTCCAACCTGGGGGATTGAACTGATCCGGGCCCTCCTGGCGGTTTTCCCTTCCCAAGTAACCTCTTCGTGGCCCTTGGTCTTGCCACTCTAGCCTCCAACCCATCCGACGGTACTGCTCCTGACGCCCCCACCTGGGCTGTTGTTATTCCTACTGCTGTTGCTATTCCCTCTGTTGGGGTTCAGCTCTCCTTTCCTCCTAACCCCTGCCACTTCTCGGGTCCTTCTCCTCCACAGTGGTCCACCTGGCCAGCTTCCGGGCAAACTCCAGGTTTGATGCCTCCCAATTGAGTTCTCTTGCCGCCCACTCCGCTCTTCAAAGGAGAGGGGCGGCACTCTCTTCAGTTCCATCCTGAAGAAACCTTGTTGTAGCCCCAATGTAAAGGGCATCATCAAGCGATGCTCGGGCATCTCCTAGACCTTGGTGACCTCCTCCTGAAACCAGTCAACATAACTCCCCAAGGTCTCGTTCACCCCTTACTTGATGTGGAACAGGGACTCCAACTCCTTCTTCCCCCTTTTGGAGGTGGTGAACCTCAACATGAATCCTCGACGCAGGTCCTCGAAGAAGTTAATGGAGCTGGCCATTAGTTGGTGAAACTACTCTCTCGCCTTCTCCTTGAGGGTGATGGTGAAGAGCCTGCACTTGAAGCCATCCGACATCTGTCAAATCGAGACTACATCCTCAAACCATTGGATGTGCTGGACCGAGTCCCCCTTCCCAGTGTAGTAGGTCATCTCTGGTTCCCTGAACCCCTCTGGAACTGGGGCTGAGGAAACCAACTAGTTGTAGGGGCTGCCTCCCCTTGCTGGGCGAGCTGGAGTGTCTTGTGCCCCCATCTCGCCGAACTGGCCCCCGCTTGCTGAGCCCGTGAATAGTACACGCCCAGGGAGCTCGCAACATCTCCCTTCCTTGGCGATATCCTTCCCTGCTCGCCTGCCGGCAGTATCCTCACCCAGAGATGGGCGATTATGACTGGAACTGCTGTAGTCGAGAACTCGGCCCATGCGCCGAGTGCGAACTTGACGAGGTTGATCACCTCCTGCCTAATGTCTTCGAACATCCCCACCGTGGCCAAGGGGGTGGGGGTGGCGAGTCGGACCTGTCCGAGCCTTGTCCTCCTCCTGCCATCTAGCCTGCCGAAGATTTTCTATGCTGACCACTCTCCACCCTCACCGCACTAAAAATATTGAAATCGAAAATTCGGTCTCTAGTGGAGTTCACCCTTGGGGAAGGGGTTACCGCGCACCTACTTCTCTCCTGGAAGCCAAATAATAAAAAGAAAAGGGATATGAACACTAGTAAGCATGTTTTCTGAGGTGCCCTTTGGGTCCTATTTATAGGTTTCTGAGAATGGCCTGTAAATAGCCAACATCGACTGTTTTGAACAACTATATGCAACCCAACTGGGTCTGCCAACAACATAACTCTGCTGTTCTAATAGGCTATAGGCAGACTAGCAGGGGCAAAATGGTAAAAAACATCATAGGTCGGTTGACGAGTAGCCCCTGAAGCCTCTGCTCGCATAGGGTGGTGAGCGCTCGATGGACCTAACACTCGCCGCCTCTTCCTGGACTTCGGCGAGTACAGTCCCGGCTGGCCCTACTTGCCTACCTCTTTCCGGACTTTTCTGGGCGAGTGCAAGCCCTTCGGCTTTGCTAGACCCTGATAATCCCACCTCGCCACATCAGTGCTCGCCTAAGACTTAAACTGTTCATCTGACTGGTTGGCTCTTGAGAAATTGAGCCCGAAAAATGCCGAGCTCCGTTTGACGAATGCTGAGTGGACTGGGCATGCTTCTCTCAATACCAAGGAAGAATGACGTTGAGTGTCTAGCCTTCACTCAATGTTAATGTAGAATGACGATGATTGTCTGGACTTCACTCAACGCGAAGGCAGAACAGTGTTGAGTGTCTGGCCTGGAGACTTCTCGATGGAGCTGGCACTCGCCACATCTACCTACCTCCTGGCGAGTGAGGGCCTGGTTGGCCCTACTCGCCTGCCACTTTCCGGGCTCGACTGGGCGAGCTGGGGGATGCCGAGCTCTGGCCCCCCTAGGTGCTTGCCCGGGACTTGAGAAAAGGGAGCTGGCCGGTCTGGCTCCTGGCGACCCCACTCGCTAGATAAGGGGTTATAGAACCACACTCCTATATGGTACTTGGACAGTGGATGTTCCAGGCACATGACTGGGACAAGAAGCAATTTGCAAGAGTGCACTCCAATAAAAGATGATCCAAAGTAATCTTTTAGTGGTTCAAATAGTGGGATAACAAGAGGATATGGTAAGATCACCAATGGCATAATCACCATCACAAAGGTGGCTTAAGTTTAAGGGTTGTGATACAACATTATAAGCATAAGCTAGCTCTCTGATGTTGGCTATGTTATTGTTTTTCACAAGGATGAGTGCCTAATTAGCAGGTCAACTGACCAAGAGGTCATCTTGATAGGCACTAGGAGTGGAAATGTTTATTTCTTGAACTTTTATGCTTAAATACAGACTCTCCTGCCCGTCTAGTGTCAAATGAGAAATCCTCTTACTTTGTCCGATGACACAAGAGGCTAACCCATGTAAATTATAAGACTATTGGAAAGATCTTCAGTGAAGAGCTAGTTAGGAATTGTCCCAATGTGAAGTGCTCTAAGGAGGGCATTTGCTATGCTTGTCAAAAGGGCAAGCAGACAAAAGATTCCTTCAAGCGTATTGGGATCAAAGATTCAGTGAGGTGCCTATACATTCTGTATATGGCCTTGTTTGGTCTCATGCCAGTTCATAGTCTTGGTACTAAGGTCTACACCATTGTGGTGGTTGATGACTTATCTAGGTTTGCTTGGGTATTCTTCCTAAAGAGAAAGAATGAAACCCTTGATATCTTCATTAATTTTGTGAGCAAATTCAGAATGAGTTTAACAGCTCTGTCGTGAAAATCAGTAGTGACCATGGAACATAATTCCAGTTTGATAGCATGCCAAGGCTCTGTGAAGAGCATGAGATTCATCAAAAATTCTCTTCACCTAGAACACCCCAGCAAAATGGTATTGATGAGATGGTAGGACCCTGTTGAGTGAGACATCTCTCCCAGAATATTTCTGGGCTGAGGCAGTAAATACTGCATGTCATGTCCTCAATAGGGCCTCTATCAACAAATGCCACAAGAAGACTTCCTATGAGAACTTGAAAGGCAGAAAACTAAATATGGGATATCTCAGAATCTTTGGTAGTAAATGTTATGTGCTTCATAATGGAAAGTACTATATCACTAAGTTTTTTGCCAAATCCTTTGATGGAATTTTTGTTGGGTACAATACTCATAACAAAGCCTACAAGGTATAAAACTTGAAAAGTCAAGTTATAAAAGAGTCAGTGCATGTAGTCTTTGATGAGTCTTGTATAATTAACAGGGTGCTATCAAGCCCCTCCTCCATCACTGTAGGTAGAGAAAAGATGATGGATAATCCGACCATTAAGGAAGCAGAATCAACTATCCAAAATGAATGGGATATTCTTGAAGGTCCACCAGAAACTCTTGAAGCAGATGAGGATCATGGAGTTGTTCCTTAAGCTGATGCAGAAAGAAGAGTACTTCTAGAAGCTGATGTAGAAAGAAGACTACCTCCAGCAATGAGGCATTTAAGAGACCATCCTGCTAAGCAAATCATAGGTGAACCAAGTCATGGAGTAGTGACAAGAAGCAGAAATCTGAATACAGCTTTGCATGCAAGCTTTCTGTCACAAGTGGAGCCAAATAAGTTTAAAGAGGCAAACATAGATCAATTCTTGATAGTGGCACTGGAAGAGGAACTAAATCAGTTCAAAAGATGCAAAGTCTGTAAGCTGGATCCCAGACCTCGTGGACATAATGTCATTGGATTCAAGTGGATCTACAGAAACAAACTCGATGAAAATGTGATTATAATCGAGAATAAAGCAAGATTAGTAGCTAAGGGGTACAGACAAGAAGAAGACATTGATTTTGATCAAACCTTTGCCCCTATAGCAAGATTGGTGGTCATAATATTATTCCTTGCATATGCTGCACACAAGGGATTCAAGGTCTACTAGATGGATGTGAAGTCAGCCTTCCTGAATGGTGACTTAAAAGACGAAGTCTATGTTGAGCATTCTCCAGGTTTTGTAGTTCAACTCACCTGATTCTGTTTAAAGACTTAGGAAAGCTCTATATGGGCCAAACCAAGCCCCTAGAGCATGATATGAGACTTTGTCTAGCTTCCTCATTGAGAATAAATTCTCAAGGGGAAAGATAGACAAGGCCATATTCCTGAGGGAATTCAAGGGTAAGATCATCCTAGTTCAGATCTATGTAGATGACATCATCTTTGGATCTACTGATGACAACCTCTGTAGGAAGTTTGCCCAACTTATGCAGGAGAAGTTTGAGAAGAGCAGTATGGGTGAACTTAAGTTCTTATTGGATCTACCAGTAAGACAGACTGATGATAGCTTGTCCATATCCAGTCTAAGTTCACTAGGGAGTTAATAAAGAAATTTAGTATGAAAAATACCTCAACCATGAGAACTCCCATGGGATCAAGTATGTCCATATGTAAAGGTGAGTCAGGGAAACCTGTTGATGTGTCTTTGTATATGGGGATAATTGGTTCTCTTCCTTATCTAACTACTAGTAGGTCATACATCATGTATGCTACATGTGTTTGTGCTAGGTATCTAGCTTGACCCAAAGAATCTCATTACTCTGCTATAAAGTGAATTCTGAGGTATCTTAAGGGCACACCAGATCTTGGCTTGTGGTACCCTAAGAATGAGGAATTTGAACTGACTGGCTACTCAGATGCAGACTTTGCAGGCTGTAAGGAAGACAAAAAGAGCACTTCTGGCACCTGTTAATTCCTAGGTGGAAGACTAGTTTCATAGAGCAACAAGAAGCAAACTAGTGCTGCAATTTCAACAGTAGAGTTAGAGTACATCTCAGCAGTAGCTGCTGTGCTCAGCTGCTATTGATCCAGCATCAGCTGCAGGACTATAACCTTCAGATAAGTAGAAGTCCCTTATTCTGTGATTCTACTTATGTTATTTCAATTTCTAGGAATCCTGTCTCCCATAGCAGGACTAAGCACATTGAAATCAGATATCATTTCATTAGGGAGCATGTGTGATAAGCCCGAAATCCGTGACCTGTCCGCGCAGCTTTCCAGACCGGGTGGCCTGATCATTCAAGCCGCCAAGCCTCCCAAGCCGGACAGTCTCCATGCCATGCCACTGCCAACGCCGACCCTGCTCAGCGACAAGGCCCAAGGCCCCAGCAGTCAACTCGCCAGGTGGAATCCGCCAAGCCGTACGGCTTCCATCCTTTCTCATTTTCTTTCTCATTTGCTTCCCCTCACCTCTGCCCGGTTCTCCTGTACCCCGGGCAGCCGGTAACTTTAGCCCTGCCCGCTTGGGCAGGCCCCCGAGCCTATAAATAGGGGGAGGGTGCACTCCCCAAAACACGCTGACTTGTATCCAGGAGCTCGCCATGTTAAGAGCTGCGGTCTCAAGTCTAGTGTTTTGCGGCTTGTAGTCTGGCCGGCTTCCTCTTTTACTCCTTCGTGTAATTGTTTCTCATTTTAAGTAAAGGAAAGCCCGCCAAAAGAGTGGCATTTAAGCCGCGGCGGGCGAACTCTGCTGTTGCCGCTGCCAGCGGCCTCTTTTCCTGCCCTTTAGCTGCGACCGCTAGTAACCGTCTAGTCGACAGTCTCCTCCTTTCCTTTCCTACCCCCGGTGATCGAACTGTTAGCTGGCGGTGTCCGACACCCTGTCCGTTTTCGTGCATCAACAGTTAACACGCGGCCTTCAGATCTCGACTAGTCGATGAAATCAGCGGTCTAGGCAGTCAGACCGCTCTAGCCTCTAGAGTTCGGCGCCCCGTCGAGCAAGCCGCGACTTCGCCGGCTAGGGGTTTTCAGCCTGCCTCCAGCACTGTAGAACCTGCCATTCTATCTGCTAGCTTTTCCGCCGGTCTTCTTATCGGTTTGCAGTATCGTCTAGCCGCCAGCTTAAGCCGCCGCTATTCTGCGGTCTCTTGAAAAGTTCGGCTATTTCCCTCTTTTCAAGATGAATCCTGCAAATGGTCAGAATAAATCGAGCCACATGTCAGTTGCTATAGATCTCTCAGAAGTGCAGGATTGTTCGTATTTTAATAATGAGTCCGTTGACCCTCATAGAGAAATTTTTGCAAACAGTGTTGAGCGTGGACTAGAATCTGTTGCAAATGAACCACTTTATAAGGAAGAAGAAGAGGCCCCTTATCCATTCATTAATCTTATTCAGTGGGATACTGTCTCCGATGACTTCAGAGTGCCGCGTCTCCCGGAGTATTCTGGATGTGATGATCCATTTTCTCACTTGCAAGCTTTTGAATCAGCTATTTCACTGAGAAACGTGTCCAATGGAGTAAAATGCAAACTCTTTGTTATATCTTTTGGCAATATTGCAAGGGAATGGTTTTATAGTCTCCCACCTCGATCGGTAACCAGCTTTAAAGATCTTCGAAGTCAATTTCATTTCAAGATTCACTATTTACAGGAAGCGAAAGAGGGACGTTGGAGCTCTCTTCCGAATCAAGCAAGAAATTGACGAGTCTAATCCAGATTTTGTTGATCGGTTTCAAAAGGAGGTTCTGGATGTTTGTAGCATCCATCAAGACTATTACTAGCATGCTTTTATAAATGCACTTCAAAAAGGCCCATTGAAATTCAAGCTCACCACAAAGTAGCCCAAAATCTATGGAGATCTTATTGATATAGTTAATAAGTTCATAATAGGCGAAGAGGCAAATAAAGGTTATGTTTCGTTTCTGAATCAAATGGCTAAACAATCTCAAGGGACTTCTGGTCACCAGCGATCTGTTTCCTCCCAAGATGTTTCGCAAGTTGAATATTGCAAGTCTCCTCCTCTTCTCCAGGATAAAACTCCAAAGTGTGAAAAAGGTTCAGGTAAGTATGTTAAGTTCAAAATTCCTATGGAAGATCTTTTGATAATCATTCAAGGAATGCCTGAGTTCAAGAAGACTCGACGTTTGAAATCGAAAATCAAGTATCGGCACGAGGAGCTTTTTTGCAAGTATCATAAAGATATTGGCCACCTAGCAGAAGATTGCATAGCTCTCAGAGAATTAGCTAATCAACTTGCAAGAGCTGGAAAGTTGCAAGAATATGTCATTCAGTAACTCTCTAAGGCAGTCTTCCATTTCCTATTCAGTGGTCCAAGCAGGGTTTCCTATTTCTTTATATGATAAAAATGCTTATGATCAGAATAAGTGTATAAAGTCCCCTTCGCAATTGGTATTAATGGGGCATGCTAAAACTTCGGACATATATCCTTTTGCCACATCCTTAACATTGAGCAAACAATATCTTTTCATTTGAAGCTTATTCCTTAGCTTTACTTGTAATGCCAATATGCATGCATGTAGGGGCAAGAGCCCCTTTTGAATTCTTAAGCCCTCCACATCCCGCTTTACGTCAGTCGCAGATGTGTAGTGGAAATTTCACTTGGCCTTCAGTCGCAGACATTGCGTACCTGTCCCGCTTGACTTCAGTCGCAGATATTACGTACTTGTCCTGCTTGACCTTCGTCGCAGACATTGCGTACTTGTCCCGCTTGACTTCAGTCGCAGACGTTGCGTACTTGTCCCGCTTGACATCAGTCATGGATATTAAGAATTTCAATCCCTGCTTATGTGTTCTTTGTGTGGAAAGTACTGCCGCACGCACCTGCCCACATTGACACATAAGTGCATGTCTCCATCTATTCTTGCAGGACAACAGGAGCCTATCCGCTATTTCGTGGCTTTAATTAAGCAGCCTGTGCCAATTTTTATAATTCAGTACATAGGCCGCCCGGTTACATTTTCCGGCTTAAGATATTTGACTTCCTTGTGCCTACCTGCCGGATTATTATTCATATATTTGGGAACTTGGCCGACTTACTTCCGCCAGTCAAGTCTAGGCCTGGTCTATCTTGTTTGGCTTCCATATATCAATTGCTGGTTTGTTATTCACATGGACAGGAAGTTGGCCGACCTGCTTCTGGCACTTAATTCCTGGCTTTGATCTGCCGACTTCTATGGTATTAATTATATTAGCTAATCAGCGACCTGTCGTCACAAAAATTTTCGGCTTCCATGTGCCTATGTCGGCTTATATTATCAGAAGCCGCGATTTCGAATCCCTAGCCGCAATCTTATAGTTCAAAGTCATGGTTTTTTGGCGACTAAGCAAATGGCGGTGTAAACTATTAAGCGCGCGGATTATTATTGACTTATATTCTGAAATAAGCCGCAAGGAAATCTATCTCTCTTACGGATAACTTCGTTGAAGCCGCATTATTGACTCAGACCGGTTTATATGCTAACATTCTACAAAATCGGAATTTATACTGAGACCGGGCAGACTTAAACGAGTAAGAAAAATGAGATGTAGTAAAGAGAAAGGTAAAGTTGCCTTCATTTCTATTTAATTAAGTTTTACAAAGCATTAATCGCGCGGTTACAAAAATAATGCCGCCGATTTCCAAAAAAAGTTCAGAATACAAAAAACAAGTTAAAGAGTTTCTAATCGCCAGGTTTAAGTTTCTTAGGCGCAGGAGAATCTAAATCACCGCCATCACCGCCATCGACGGAGGATAGAGAGTACCCGCTGCTAGTCGTCGAGCTCCCTGAACCGTCGGAAGTTGTCGAATCTGGCCGCGCGGTCTCAGATTCTTGACCGCCGGACTCAAACGATGCGCGTGCACTACGGCTTCCCTGGCCGCCCTCTTCCATGACATCTTCCTCCTCCTCGCCGACTTCTTCCCCGACCTTGCCCTTGCCCTTGATCGACCTGTAGACGTCGGCCACCTGCTCTTTCAGGGTGGGGTAGATGTCGGCACAAGTGAAGTCGGTGAAGCTGGTAGCCAAGCCGCCAAGGTCCCGGAGGCGATTAAGCGCTCCATCGATCCCATGGACGAGTTGCGGGAAGACGTTGTCCGGGAACATGGGGTTTGCTGGGTTGTACACTTCCTGCAAAAAAAGTAGAGGTAAGGCCGCGCGGTTACATAATGCTAACCGCACGAGTATCGGTAATGACTTACCGCCTCCCTTTCCTTTAGCCGCTTGTTTTCTTCCTGTTGTTCCCCTAACTGCCTCTTCAGGCTGCTATTCTCCTTCATCAGCAGCTTGTAGTCACGGCCCATGAAGTGACTTGCCACGAACCTCCTTGCCCCGACATGTGCGGCTAGCCGCGACAGGTCGTCTGGTGGAACTCGGCGCATCGCGCTCAGGTTGCGCTTGCCATACAGCGCACCGCCAACCATGCTCGCGTGGTGGCTTACTTCTTCTCCCCCCCAGTAGGGGTGGGCGGTGGAGATCATCACTGACTTGCCGTCCGGACTCCACTGCAAGGCCGGATCGCCGTCGACGTCCTTTAGGCTGCTGCCCGTTCCTTGCAGCATAAACTCTCCAGAGGAGGCCGACTCCTCCTCCTCCACAACTCGCGCCGGCTTGGCCCGCCTCGCTCTCTTCTCTCTTTGAGTGAGAGTCAGGCCGCCAGGAGTCTGTGGCTTGTTCAGCGGAACCGCCACAGCAGCTGCAAAGATAAAGGCAATGTTAGATTTCAGGCCGTGCGGCTAAGAATTCAGTTCGGTCGGCTTGGAGCTTACTATCTTCCGCTTCTATTCCTACTAACGACGGCAGCAGCGAGATGTAGTGGTTTACATCAAGCTGCTCGCCCTTGAAGAAGTTGTAGATCTCCTTCTCCAAGCCGTCCAAGCCGCCGCTGCCGAAGGCGGCCTCTTCGCGGACTTGCGGGTTGATTGGCAGCAACCCCAGGTTTCTCTCGAAGATGAGAAACAGCTCGAACCAGTTGGCGATCTTGTTCACCAAGTTTACTATCTTTAGCCCTCTGCAGCCGAAGTAGAGGTGCCCCCGGAAGATTTTGTCCCGGAGTCCGGGATAGACCGCACCGAAAAGCATTCCCGGAAGAGCCTCATAGAGAAGCAGACTCTTTCCGACCTCAGGTAGGAGATGAAGCTATATATGATGGATCTCGAATTTGGGGGCAGTTGTCCCGGCACAACTCCATAATGGTCGAAGACCGCTACGGCCTCCATCATGACCGGGAAGCTGAAACCGCAGTCAAAGTGGTCGATGGGGACCGCGATCTGATTTGCGTGGGAAGAATTAATCCGCTCGTCCTGTAGTGGAAGCCGTGCGACCAGCGGACTTCCCTGCATGTGCTTCTCAATGAAATCCTCCAGCTCGGCTTTTGTAAGCCGGCATTCTTTATGATCAGCAGAGTGGAAAGCGGAGGCCGCGTCAGTCCTAACCGCAGTGGCCTTGTCAGACCGCAACGACTTGGACTTAGCCCGCATCCTTTTTGATTTGTGATGAAATCTCTGGGGTCAGCTCTATTTATAGAAAATCTGTGAAGGTACATTGCCCAACGTCAAATCGCGGCTAGTCATCACGCCGCGCGACCTAAACCTGCAAGAAATACAGATCATCTTGGCAACCAAACCGCAGTTTAGTCCGTCTGTCCGCACGGCTATACCCCTGCACTTAGAATAATTCTATGGCGAATCATGTGGATATCAATTATTCAAGCCGGCGCTCTGTTCGCCAGACCGCGCGGCTACTATCCTATACTTTTAATTTTCCAGAACAACGCAGCAGACATGTGGATTATGAATACAAACCGCATAAGCCGCATTCAGTTCGCAGCATAATAAAATACAACAGTTTACAACAACCAAATTGTCCAACATCCAGCAGAAAAAATATATATTACAACATAATATTCAATTGACCGTGCGGCTTAGATCGCTCAAACCGCTCAGCCTTGCTTATCACCTACCAGCCTATCTCGTACTATGTGCGCGACCTGTTCATCGGTTTGCACAATCGCAACGTACACCTGTCTAACCAGATTGTGAAGCGCATGCAGAGACCGATGAACCCGCACAGTATCGCGTTCTACTCTCGCAAATGGGATCATTGGGATCGCCTGACCCCCGAGCCCGCTTGGAACTGCGACCTGTTTAGGCGCCGCGGCCTCCGGTGGATTCGAAGTCTAACCAGAGGCCGGCCGGCCAGTATCCGGCACCTCTCCAGAAGTTGGTAGTGCAGGTTCGCTGTTCTCCACCGGTCTCCGCTGGCTGACCTTGGTCTTCGCCGTCCTCAGGATGTCGAATCTCTTCTCTGTCTCCTTCTCGCCGCGCGGCCATCAGCAAATACTTCTCCACCTTTTCCTGCTCCAAGGCAACCTGCATCTCAGCAATCTTCGCCTCAGCGGTTTCCATCGCGGTCTGGAGCCTGACGGTCTCTTCTTCCATCACGGTCTGGAGCCTGGCAGTCTCTTGCTCCATCGCGGACTTCAACCTCATGGTCTCCTGCTCAAGCGCAGTTTGCAACCTTGTGGTCTCTTGCTCCAGGGTGGTTTGCAATTCTTGGATCCTTTTTTCCACGGCCTCCTGGGCAACCCAGTTCTCTTCGTCCTTAATCCGCACGATTACGGTGGCCGCGTTCAAAGCCCCCTATAGTGTGCCGACCTCCTTATGGAAGTCGGCCATCTCCTTCTCGCGAACACTTGGAGGCGGAGGCGGTGGCAGCATAGACATAAATGACGTCAAGTCGCCCGATTTCATCGCGGTCTCCGGTACACCTACAGAAGAGAAACCGCAGTCAGATTCAGCCGGATTGTTGCGACGTTCTAGTATGGAAATCGGTAGGATAAGACCGCCAGTTTGATGTTTATCTCCTCCAGAGGCCGCGGTATGGATTTTAATCACTGGCCGCCTGAGCCGTTCAGGATCTATCCTCTTTAGCTTTTCTTTCCATAGCCACTCGGCTTCCTTAGCTCGACTTTTCAGTTGAGCCGTGGTCAGGAAAAACTGGCCGGCGGATTTAATATTATATTCGCCCCCTTCTTCCTTGACTGCGACTTGTAGAATTTAATAATTCGCCTAGCGTCCCGGTGTTTACCTTGCAGCAATGGAAGTGTGGTCGCCACCGGCTTCTCGGCGATCAGTTTCTTCATCTCCTCCATCTTCTCTCGAAGCTTCAGTTTCTCGGCTCCTTCAGAAGCCGCGGAAGCCGGTTCGCTAGGCTTCTCCCCAATAACCTGGATATCGGGGCGGTCAACCTCCTCAGAGGCCGCTGGTGTCGACAATAGCGCGTCTTGCTGCTGAAGGGTCTCCATGCCCTTCAGGAGCTCACTAAGCGACTCGCTAACCGCGGGTGTACTCTCCAGTTCGCTCGGCTTGTAATCCGGTGTGGGCGGGTTCTCGGGTACCTCCTTCTCGTGCGGCCTGTGTTGAAGACTGTCCACGCCGGTCTTTGCGGAAATATTGTGGTTTCTGGCCTGCAACTTCCTCATCTTCCTCTTCATCCTTTATTCAAGTGTTTCGCTCCTTTCCTTCTGCTGTTTCAAGGAACTGAACACCTTTTCAGTCCGCTTGCACTGTTCGCCCAAAATCTGTTCGGTCTCCAGCGCCTTCTCTGGCTCGTTGTCATCCACAACGATTACGTCGACCTTGTCCCGCAATTCGGACGGTTTCCCAGATTCGACGCTTCTCTCCTCCGTGCCACCTATTTTTAGGAGTGGTTCTCCTGATGGGGAGAAAGTCAGGTCGAAGGATTTGGCAATTCCGGTTTGTGGTGGAGCAGTCTTCGAAACCTCTTTGGGATCTACTGCGGCCTGCGATGATCCGCCGACGGTCTCTGTCGGCCTCTTTTCAGGTCCAGAAGCCGCTGAAGTCTCCGACTTCCCAATCTTCTTGGCAAGCTGACGGGCAGAATCATCCGAGTTCTCGCTCCGGCTTTGCTTCCTTTCTGGCGGTTTCTTGTTGCGGGCTAACTTTGATGACATAACATCCATCTTGTGAAAGTTCGTGTCGGCTTGCAAAATACTAACCGCAAGTGGCGAGTAGCGACCCATGGTTTGGCAGAAATCTTGAAGAATGACAAGGGCCAGAGGATTTTATAGACGGCGATGAGGTAGTCGCGGTCTCCGGCTTAGTTCAACATTTTCGATGTTTTCTGAAAACTTCAAAATGTGCGGGGATTATGATAAGCCCGGAATCCGCGACCTGTCCGCGCAGCTTTCCAGACCGGGCAGCCTGATCATTCAAGCCGCCAAGCCTCCCAAGCCGGACGGTCTCCATGCCAGGCCGCTGCCAACGCCGACCCTACTCAGCGACAAGGCCCAAGGACCAAGCAGTCAACTCGCCAGGCGGAATCCGCCAAGCCGTGCGGCTTCCATCCTTTCTCGTTTTCTTTCTCATTTGCTTCCCCTCACCTCTGCCCGGTTCTCCTGTACCCCGGGCAGCCGGTAACTTTAGCCTTGCCCGCTTGGGCAGGCCCCCGAGCCTATAAATAGGGGGGGGGGTGCACTCACCAAAACACGCTGACTTGTATCCAGGAGCTCGCCTGTTAAGAGCTGCGGTCTCAAGTCTAGTGTTTTGCGGCTTGTAGTCCGCCCGGCTTCCTCTTTTACTCCTTCGTGTAACTGTTTCTCATTTTAAGTAAAGGAAAGCCCGCCGCAAGAGTGGCATTTAAGCCGCGGCGGGCGAACTCTGCTGTTGCCGCTGTCAGCGGCCTCTTTTCCTGCCCTTTAGCTGCGACCGCTAGTAACCGTCTAGTCGACAGTCTCCTCCTTTCCTTTCCTACCCCCGGTGATCGAACTGTTAGCTGGTGGTGCCCGACTCCCTGTCCGTTTTCGTTCATCAACAATGTGGAATGTGGAGATATCAACCTTGAGTTTGTCCCAACCGACAAGCAAGTGGCTGACATCTTCACTAAGTCACTAGATGAAGCCAAATTTAACACCCTCAAATTTGAGTTGGGTATGTTAAACATGGTATAGCTTCAGTTGCTCCTCATTTTTATTGTAAATTGTTGTGTATTTTGCAGATGGATTTGTTCTTTAGAACAATGAAGTCTTTTCAAGATGGTGCATCAGTTGAGGGGAAGAATGTTCTATGCTGTTCCAGCAATCCAGAACCCTGTCAGCTATTTGCTGAAGTCAAAAAGGGGGAGGATAAGATGAATAGGCAAGGAGGTATCATGATCAAGAATAGCTGCGATAATTCAGTGGGAGTGGTAACTATAAATTATATGCTCATTAAAATTCTTATTGTTGCATAGTGTTATGTATGTAATTGACTCATTATTGAATCATTTGCTTAAGAGTTTTGACTTCCTCAAATAGGGGGAGATTGTTGTGTCCATTGCACTCAATGTCCTAGATTTGAGTGAAGTCAATCTTATCAATGATATACATAAAAGTACTTTATGTCCTAGTAACAATGATAGGACAGATAGCCTAAGTGGCTAGGTCAGGTAAATACTTACCTAGGGTGTGGAATGACAGAAAATTGTCTAAGTCCACAGGTGTTGAGTGAAGGTCATTCACTCAACCCCAGATGACTTACAACGCTGAGTGAAGGCTATACAATCAATGCCATGAAGTGGCAAGCTGATTAAATGATTGGATGTCCTAGTAACAACGATAAGATAAATAGCATAAGTGGCTAGGTCAGGTAAACACTTACCTTGGGTGTGGAAGACAGAAAACTGTCTAAGTCCACATGTGTTGAGTGAAGGTCATTCACTCAATGCCAGATGACTTACAACGTTATGTGAAGGCTATACAATCAATGCCATGAAGTGTCAAGCTGATTAAGTGGCTAAGTCCACAGGCATTGAGTGAAGTCAACTCACTCAATGCCATACAGTTCAAGGAACTCAGAACCCAGTTTGACGAACTCAGAGATCTGCTCGACGAAAAGTGAAGGCTCCGTTCGACAAACTCAGAGCTCAGTTTGACGAACTCAGAGCTCAGTTTGACGAAAGTAAAAGCAATCAACACAGTTGAAAACGGGGAATATTTACCAAGTCCACAAGCGTTGAGTGGGGCAAGCTCACTTAACACCATATGAAAATGTGTTGACTAAATCTCAATGTCAGTGTTGTTTCTTAGACACAAAAACTTGGCTAAGTACAAATGCGTTGAGCGTAGTTCATTCACTCAACACAAGATAAGAGAAGAAAATCTGTTAAGTTCTTTGGCGTTGAGTGGAGCTTACTAACTCAATGCCAAGAAGAAGAAAATTTGTCTTAGGCAGAAAGCGTTGAGTGAGGCATGGTCACTCAATGCTCTCAATGTCATGATGCAGAAATAATCAAGACAGAAAGTGTTGAGTGAGCCGTGGTCACTCAACACTCTCAACGCTTAAGATGTTGAAGAAGCAGAAAAGGTTAAAGCTGAAAGCGTTGAGTGAGTCATGCTAACTCAACGCTCTCAACCCCTAAATAACGGAAAGTATAGCTAAGACACAAGGTATTGAGTGAGTTATGCTCACTCAACGCTCTCAATGCCAAGCATGCAGAAAAGGATGCAGAAATGGTTAAGGCAAAAAGCGTTGAGTAAGGCTTGCTCACAAAATGTTGTCATCGCCTAGATAGACAGAATTGTTTATGTACTTTGGGGTTAAGTGAAGCTCATTCACTCAACACCTATTCTACTGATGCTCGATTTTGGCCAAGTCCATAGGTGCTGCCATCAGCAAGATCTACAAAATCAACAAAGTCAACTTATATCAATTCAAGTACATAGAAGCTACAGAACACGACAAACCCTGCCATGAAGCTACTGTACGTCTTGTTCCGTTGAAGCAAGATGTAGTTGGATACTCTAAGTAGGGCCCGCTTACTTCTAAGAGCTGTTGATCGACGAACTACAAAAGAAAGGGCATGGGCAAGATGACAACAACTTTTAAGGCTTATCATTTTCAAAAAGGGTTGCGGTTGAACTTTATCTTCCTCTCCATTGTTGCATGAAAAATCTTGAAGTCTTACTGCATAAAAGTTGAGTCCGATGTGTGCCTTATACATTGACACCAGCAAGATCAGAAGGTTTTCCTTTGAGGGAGTAGCAGAAACAAGGAAGAAATCTCTGAAAATGAAGTTGTTTCTTATCTCAGTAAGATCTAAACAGAAGATCCATTTTCCGAGGCTGAAAAGAAGAAAGAAGAAAGTGGCTGACTCTGTCCAGGGAAGGAGGAGAAAGCAAAGTAGTTTACTGCTAGATACTTCCAGCTATAAATCTTTGTAGCTGTGAAGAAAGGTTGAGCTGAGAGAACTCAGCTCATGGGGCTGTCAAAGAGAAATTTCTCTATAATAGATATAAATCTAATTTATTCCTATAGGATCCTTTTTGGATCTGAGTTGTAGGGCTTTCTAAGCCTGAGGTAGGGCAATATTGCCTAAGTTGTAGGAGATTGAAGCTCTCTGAGTTGTAGGATCCAACTGGATCTGAGCTGTAGGTGCCAGGAACGGCACTAAGGTAGGTACCTGCTGGGTATTGAGCTATAGGAGTGCTGCAGCACTCTAAGAGTAGGGATGTTTGCCTAAAACTGTATTGCTGTGAAGCCTGAGTTGTAGGCCTTTATGTAAGGCAGTGGTAGGTGGCTAGGGAGTCACTTAGTGTAGGAGCACTGTAGAGCTCTGAGTTAAG
Source organism: Platanthera guangdongensis (assembly GCA_039583875.1). Taxonomy (NCBI): domain Eukaryota; kingdom Viridiplantae; phylum Streptophyta; class Magnoliopsida; order Asparagales; family Orchidaceae; genus Platanthera; species Platanthera guangdongensis. The sequence continues at coordinate 81,040,860 of CM077149.1, read as the reverse complement.
AACCCGTTGGTTCTGAGGTAGGTGTCCTGAAAAGGATACTGTGTGTAGGAACTTTCTGAAGTTCTTAGTGTAAGGTTGAGGGACTGAAGTGTAAGCTCTGAGGAGCATATTTGGACAAGTGCCTTGACTAACAAGAAGTTAGCAAGATGGGAGGAGAGTGGATGTACCCAAATATTAAGGAACCACTATAAATCTAGTTGTACTTGATGTGTTGTTTTTCTTTGTGCAGGTTCTTGAAAACAAACTACTACCAACACACATAGTGTAACGCCCCGAAACTCAAAAGAGCGATGGATGACGTTTCTGTACCAAATATGGAATTTGGCAGGGGTACACTGCCTGGGACACGGGCGTGTCCTAGGGCGTGTCGAGAAGGGTTCGACGATTTAGCTCGAAGATCTGGAAAATCGATCAAGAAGTTTTCTAGGTTAGACGATCGTCGAGTAGTGCTCGACGATCTGGTCACAATTCTACGGTCGACGATCGGGTCGTGGGTTCGACGATCGGGCCGTGCGTTCGACGATTTGTCCAAAGATCTCCATTCGACGATTTTGCTGCGTTCGACGATTTGGCCAGAGATTTCCGTTCGATTATTTGGCTGCGTTCGATGATTTGGCCAGAGAGCTCCGTTCGACGATCTGGCAGCGGTCGACGATCTTGGCTCGACGATCGTCGAGCGCGAGGTGTTTGTGGATTGTTTGACTCTATCGATGCGGAGTGTTGACACGGAGTTTTGGTGGGATCTTGACTAAATGTCCCGACACAATATGATTGGTCGCGGACGTGTCTTGCTTCAGATTGGTGAACTGTGAGGTACTTAGCCCCATTTGTCCAGGTCAGACCTGGATCGTAGCCGTGCATTTCCCTTTTGTGGGATCCGACGACTGGTGGTTAATCTGATTGGGATATACCCGTGTATAGGGTTTCAAAACCCTTATTCTTCTGCCACTGGTTCTCTGTCTAAATTCTAGAGAGAAGGGAGAGCAAAGGAGGAAGAAGAAATCAAGATCTGGTCCTTGGAGGGGCTTCAGAGCTCCAAATCGCGAGCCGACTTCGGATCTACAAAGGCAAAGAGAGTGTGGTGCTTTTCATCAGCTTACATTTCCTTGGGGCCAAGGAAGAACGCTAGGGTAACGGTTCTCTACTTGAGCATGTGAAGATCTCCTTCTTTTGCATAGGAAGCCCACTCTTGCGAGTTTGCAGTGAGTTGGAGGCGTTCCTTCAGGTAGATATGTAAAGTCCCCGTTGTGTAGAGTCCGTAATCGAGAATGGACATAGGCATGATGTGTGAAGCCTATCCGGATATGTTGGTCTTGATCGGTGATGTTGCATTGCATAAATGCCGGAGAAGACTCCGTGCAAATGTTTATTTTTCGAGTTTTCTACGTGCTAGATTACAACAAGGAGCCTTGGGGATTAACCCTAAGGTGCACCCGGAAAACTGGGCGGATGTGTGATCCTGCCAACTTGGTGGCCTGGGAGCCAACTTGAACATACTGGGTTATGTGAAGTATGTGATGGAAACAGGACTCGAAGATATTTTACCTGCGTATATGGCTTAAATTGCCGTTACGATGTGTGCACAGGTTAGATGGAACCGTACCCGTTCTATGTCGTTCGGTTAGAGCCATTGGCATAGATGAGGGTCTTCGGCGGTCCATGACTTAAATTGACGTGACCCATGCCGGGAAGACAAAATGCTCATATGTTTGGTCATCAAAGTGGTGGTGGTGAGTCCGGAATGTCTATGGCTTAAATTGACGTGACATAGGCTGGTTCACCGAGAATGTGCCCTGAGTGCACGGGGTGTGTGGTTGTGTGTGCCTACGCCTGTGATGTTGTGACATTACTACTGTTTGTTTATACTAATAAAGTGCAGGGAAGGAGCATCGCCGCCCCGAGTTAGGGGCAGGATCGTTATAATTTGGTCAGCATTGCTGACCGTTGCTTTTGTTTTCCACCGTGCGGTGGATTGTGCTTGCAGGTGATGCTGGACCAAGAGGTCAATAGCAGGCTAAAGCCCAAATTGCGAAGCCGGCCCTCGAAGGTCTACTTGGAGTGTTTACTTGCTTTTGTTCATGTATGACCGGCCTGTGTGCCGTGGTATGGAAAACATGTAATATGAGTAAACCATTTGTAAGGCCTTAAGACCACTACTTGTGTATTTACTTCATTCCTTTTTGGCTTGTTAGTGGACATTCATGCTTGTTGCTGGGTTCTTTTAATTGCAACTTATAAAACTGCTTCCGCTAGAATGCTCTGTGTAGGATGTTGGATTGGTTGGATGGTTTCCATTGAGTAACCACCCGGTCTGTCTGTGGTATATGGCGTCGGGCCCCCGCTGGACCTACTGCTATATGCAATGCGACGGATAGGGGGTGTTACACATAGTGCAAAAGATAAAATCAAAAAGAAATTAATAACATTTATACAACCTATTCACTCCCCCTAGGTTGTAAGCTACCTTGAAAATATAAGCTTACACCATTCTTGCTGATAAAGCTCATCTTTCTCCGATCGACGAATCCCCTAATGATTCTGACATTCCAGAAGATGTTCCAGTGCTCGAGGCTTCCAGTAATCCATCTTCCAGTTCAACTGACCCCTTTCTGCAAGCAGTTAAAGTAATGTTGGCAAGGCAACAAGCTAAGTTTGAGGCTTCTTTGCAAAAGGTTGTTAAAAGAGTTAAAGATTCTGAAAAGGTTATGCTGAACGGACTTGCAGAGGTAAAGGTTCAGATTGGCAAGCTGTAATAGAGACTTGATGAGTGGGGCTAAGAAGGTGGTACATCAATTGCCTTGACTATGAATGCTCTAAAGAAAAATCTTCATGTTGTTAAAAATGTTAATCACAATGCTCTATCCTTGATTGATGCTCACAACCGGTCAATGGCACACTTCGATACAAGTATGATACATTATGCTAATGCCATTGCTGCCGAAGCCAAAATGGGGGAGGACGCCCGTACAGCTAAGGTGGATGCTAATGTGAATTTGTTGGGAACTTCGATGGAACAACACTTCAAGGCTACAAATGACTACATATATGACAATACTGAGTGGCTCATTAATCAGTTGGCAGGTATTCAAGTCCCTGTTGAGCCTATACCAGTGACTGACAAGGCTTATCCTCCCCAGTATTACTCGCAGTATTGGTCATGAACACATGATTTTGATCCAGACATTACTGCTGCTGTAGCTATCTTTCCAGAAGCTCATAGGGTTGAAGGCGTTGCTCCCCCAACTTACAAGAGAAACAAATTTGGGGAAGGCACATCTGAGGTCGTGACAGTTCCACTCATAGTAGAGCCCAATAGAGAATTGGAAGTGGTTTGGAGCCCGACGTCCGAAGGAATCATTTTGGATACTTTCTCTTTGGTAGAGCTTAGAGTGGAAACACATGAGGACCACTACAGTCAAGAAGAATGGAACAAATACAAGGAAGCGTGCACCAGAAGGAGGATACATTTCAGGAACAACCACGGTTCTGATCCAATACCTCCAGCATCTTCTACATACTATCCGAAGCCCAGAGAATACTTTGAGAGACAGCTTTTTAAGAGAAAGAACATGCATATCTATTTTCTTATATATATTTCAATTGTCGAGTGTTGTGGATTGAATGCTCTGGGCATCGTTCGATCGCATAGAAACGGGCTTCATCAACTTCCACGCAATCCACCATTTCGAAGCCGTACCCGCTACTCGTAGTGTGTGTCTATATTGAAATATATTAATGACATGTCGTATAACCATCACATACCATCTAATCAATCCGCTACTCGTAGTGTATATATATATATACTCGTAGTGTATATATATATATATATATATATATATATATATATATATATATATATATATATATATATATATATATATATATATATGAGTTACCTAATTGTCTTGGAATGGGTGTTATTTTATTATCTCTTCAAGTCTTAATTTAATTTTAATTGGTATGTGCAATTCACCTTAGCTTGTAGGATTGTGGCTTCTCAAAATAGGAGGATATTGTTGGGTATTGTATCAAAAATAACCCTGATTTGAAGAAGGGCCCAGTCAAGCTAAGATGAATTGAGGTTTTATTTGATATTGTACTATATTTATGTACTTGCAGGTTTATTTTGCTAAGTACACACCAATGTCAGGTTACAGTGGGTTAGTAAACACATGACTATATAATGTAATCCTTCATTGTGTAGGCCAATGTGTTGACTCACATGTAATCTCTCTATTGGGGTGTACTTCTATCCTAAGTACAGGAGAAGGATCAAGGAAGGACAATGTTCAGGACTCAGATAAGTGGAATTTTACCTAAGTAAAATTTGGTGAGTATGGTGAGTCATTCACGTCGAATTCATCGAGTATCCCATTCATACTCGCCGAATTCGTCATGTATGCTTCCCAATACCCGTCAAATTCATCATATATATTTAGTGTAAATTCTGGATATCCCGAAATCATCCATGGAAAATTTGCCAAGTATCACTAGCGATACTCGCCGAATTTGCCGAGGATCACTGGTGATACTCCCCGAATTCGTAGGGTATCCCAAACAATACTCTCCTAATGTGTCGAGCCATTTGTCGACCACTCTGGATTTATGGCGAAGCCAAATTCAACGAATATCACTTGTAAATTCGGAGAGTATCATAATTGATATTCGACGAATTCCACTGAATTTGACTTAGGCCGTTTTTCAGAAATTTCTCTGGTTCGAAACCGTCGGCCATGCATAGTAATTTCTAGGGTTCATTTTTTGAAATATTTTATAGCCTGTTGGAACACCCTATTATTAATTTGTGTCAGGATCACTATGTCTCTAGGAAACCTGTTTTTGACCTCCTGTATATCTCAAAAGGTCAATTAGAATTGAGTCTAAGGGTTAGAATTCTAGGTTTGGAAGCTGCCCTCAAGACCAAGGATTTTCAGTTTGAGACTAAGTCATATCGTCGAGCTCAGCACGACGATTCGTCGAACTCCAATCGACGATCGTCTAGCTCAACTTCGATGGATCGTCGAACTCCATTCGACGATCGCTGAGCTCAACTTCAACAAATCGTCGAACTCCATTCGACGATCTTCGAGCTCAGTTCGACGATCTTGACTCAGTATTCGATGACGATCTTTGAGCTCAGATCGACGTTTTTCTGTTGTTGTATAAGTCCATATCGCTGAGTTCAGTTCGACGATAGCAGAGCTCAGTTCGACGTTTTCTGTTGAGTTAAAGGATTTTTCAAGATTCAAATTCAGGAGTTATTCAGCAATTAATTCAGAAGATTTTCTAGCCTTTTTCATTTATTCTAGAGCAAGTTTCAAGGGATTATCAAGGAAAGTTTCTTTGGACTTTCCTCCAGAAGATATTTGCAATTAAGGATGCAATTAATACAGGCCAACAGCTATTCTTGACAGAGGATGTTTTTCTATTCAGTACCAGAGAATAAAATACAAGATTTTTTTTTGAATCTATCTATCACTCAGACACATACAAGAAGAACAAGAACAAAATATTCTCTGTCTCAAAGAATTCTCAGAAGAACACACATCCAAGGAGATCATCCCTCTGAAATCTTCTGATCTCTTGTGATTCAAGTGTTCAAGGCCAACATCTTTCAAGACTCCAGACACCTAACATTTCAGCTGTTGCTGAAATCATCATTTGCTGGAGATCAACTTCTGAAGGCCTATCACCCTACATCAAAGCTTCATTTCCTGAACATCTCAAGAACTCAGGGGAGCTTTGACACCATCAAATCCACATAATCTTCTCAGTAGATTTGAGAAAAAGAAGACTTCCATCAATCTCTCATCCCCATCTTTGTAAAGGGTTTCTCAAACTCCCTTCAAAAGTTTGTGCTTGATTTTTAAGCACCTTGTCAAAAGCTCATTGGTGGCAAGACACCTGATCAAAAAATCTGATTTGGTTTTTGAGCACCTTATCAAAAGCTCATTGGTGCCCAGGACACCTGATCAACTCATCCTGCAGTAGATTCCTACCTAGGGTGGTAGAAGAGTGGATGTACCCAAGTTTAGGGGAACCACTATAGTTCCTTGTGTCTTCTGGCTTGCTTGTCTTTATCTTTTGTTTCTGGCTATTATTGTTTTGTGATTAGTTTAGATCTGTGATTAATTTCTGTTGTAGGTTATTTTGTGATTAGAATTAATAGTTGCTTCCCTGTTCACTCAGATTACAACAATTGTTGTAAAAAGTTTTCAAGCACCATATACTCTATTCACCCCCCTCTAGAGTATATCAGACCTAGTTGCACTTTCAATTGGTATCAGAGCCAGGTTGGTTAAACATACCACACCTTGGTGGTTGCACAGGCTAACACCTGAACCCAAAGATTCCTAGTTAGATCTGTTCTCTTTTGAGTTTAGTATTAGATTTTGTTTTCACAAATCATGGCCCAAAACAAAGATTATGCTAGCACCAGACCTCCAGTGTGCAATCTATCCAAGTTTGCACTTTGGAAAGCAAGGATCAGATTATACATGAATTCTATTGACGAGGATATTTTTAATTCTGTTTTGACAGTTTGTCCAAGACCTCCAGAGAACTCAAGTACAAATGCTGTTCCACCTCCATCAGGAACAGATGCTGACATCAAGAAATGGAAGGTAGCTGATGCCAAGGATATGAACATCTTAGCCCAGACCATGTCTGATGACATCTTTCAAAAGGTGGCTGAATGCAATTCAGCAAAGGAAATCTGGGATAAACTCTCTGAAATAGTCTCAGGCTCAGCTGATGAGAGAAAGGACAGGAGATCACACCTTATATCTCAATATGAGAATTTCAAGAAGGGAGAAACTAAGTCAGTTGGAGATATGTACAACATGCTCAGTCTGATAGTCAGTGAACTTAGGACTTTGGATAAGGAGATATCACTAACTAAACTCAATGACAAAATTCTAATGTGCTTCCCTAGCACTTGAGATTCAAGAATCTGGCCAATCAAAGATGCCAGATGTTTGAATGAGATCACCACAGAAGCTCTATTGGGTAAGCTCAAATCTTATGAGCTACTCATAAAGAATAGAGAAGAAGAACATAAGGCTGCCTCACCAGCCACAAGAAAAGAGAAGACAATAGCCTTCAAGGCAACTAAAGCTCAGCCTGAAGACAAAGTCACAGGCAATGATGAACTTCTCAGTCTGTTGGCCAAAAGATTTTACAAGATGGCCAGAAAGGACTTCAGAAGGAGATCATACAAGGAGCATGATAAGCCAAGGTATGATAAGTCAATTAATAATAAAGAAATTGTTTGCTTTGGTTGCAGGAAACCAGGGCACATTGTTCCTGACTGTCCAGAAAACAAAAACAAGGACAGAAGGGACAAGAAAGAAAGAAGAAGGGAGAAATACTCCAAGAGGAATGGCAATGGCAAACCCTCCTCAAGCAAAAACAAACACACAAGAAAGGGGTTTGTTGCTGAATCCTGGAGTGAGATTGAAGAGGAGTCAGAAGCCTCATCCAGCTCCAGTGATGATGAATATGATACAGAAGAGAAGGAGTTCTGCATGATGGCAATCAATGCCTCACAACATAATTCAGATGAAGAAGAGTCAGAGTCAGATTCAGAGACTCAACCTGAAGAAGACCAGGTAATTAGTTCATTTGATTTTAATTTAGAGGACTTTAAATCTGAGTTTAAAGCATTATGTTTAGACCTGCTAAAATCTGAGAAAGAAATTATCTCTCTCAGAAATCATTTATCTGAACATAATACCATAAAGTCAGAAAACCTCAAACTCTCTCAGGAGTTGGAGTGCTGTAGGGAGCAGATAGCTTCACTGAAAGGTGAGCTATCTGAGGCCAAGAAGCTTGAAGAATCCCTTAATGGGAGAAGCATCAAGCTGATGGACATCACAAGTACAGTGAACTCCAAATTTAGCAGTACACTGGGCTTGGGTGCTTCATCCAGCCAACCCATAGTTCTAACAACTCCAATCAAGTTCATTTCTGATAAAGGAAAGGGAGTTGTAGAGGTAGCTAGGAAAAATTCTGATCTACCCAAGAAAACTAAGTGCTAGAAGAAATCGTCGAACGGAGATCGACGATCGCCGAACGCAGATCGACGATCTCAGGCAAAATCGTCGAACTCAGGTCAACGATCTCAAGTTCCTGAACTCTGCCATAGTCGACCGTCGAACGGAGCTCGACGATCTGACCCAAGATCGTCGAACGCAGCTCCATGATCGTCGAACAGAGGTCAGAGCTCTGGAAATTCTTTCAAGGGCAAATCAAAATCCAATCCTAGGGGTCCTTCATCCCAAATCTTTAACCCTTATACTGAATGGATTATACCTCCAAGGAGATATCATCCTGAAGGTTATAAGAGTCAACCTGGGGTGTCTTTTATTTCAGAGTTTAAAGGTTATCAACCTATGCCCAAGGTAAACTGGGTCAAAAACAAATGAATTATTTTATGTGCAGGTGAAGACCTATCCAACATCTAACCAGCAATGGTACTTGGATAGTGGGTGCTCTAAGTACATGACATTAAACAAGGACAACCTCACATCCTTTAGAGCCAAGGTTGGACCCAAAGTTATCTTTGGTGATTCAAACTTTGGACAAACCAAAGGATATGGTGCAGTACAGATTGGATCAGTAACATTGAAGAAGGTAGCTTATGTGGAAGAACTAAAGCACAACTTAATAAGCATCAGTCAGCTGTGTTATGAAGGATACCAGGTGACCTTCAGCAAAGCATTATGCAAAATCAAGTCAGAGGACAACACAACTGTGTTGACATGTAAAAGGAAAGGTAACATCTATCTAGTAGATTTTCTTTCAACAGATGTAGATATTTTCCTATTCAATTCTGTTTGTAGACCAAATATTTTATGGCATAAGAGACTAGGACACCTAAACCTTAGAACTATTGCTAGGCTATCCAAGGATAACCTTGTTAGAGGACTACCTTCTGGGCCCTATAAGAAGGAAGGACTCTGCAGGGCTTGTCAATTAGGCAAGCAAACTAAAAATAGTTTTAAGTCACTTAATAAGAGTGATTCACCTAGGATATTGTATCTGTTACACATGGATCTTTTTGGACCCATCACAGTACAAAGCCTAGGAGGGAAATCTTACACTTTAGTAGTTGTAGATGACTTCTCTAGATTCACTTGAGTGTTCTTTCTAAGGAAGAAGTCTGATAACTTTAAGTGTTTGACAGAGTTTCTCAAATGTATACAGATTGAGTTCAATACTCACATTGCCCTGATCAGAAGTGATCATGGGACAGAGTTTGATTCTCTTCTTACGCAAGAGTTCTGTCAGAGTGAAGGGATCAGGCACACTTTCTCAGCTCCTAGAACTCCTCAACAAAATGGGGTAGCTGAAAGGAAAAATAGAACCCTTATTGAGAGTCACACCTAACACTAGTAAAGAGGATTCTCAGGTATGTTAAGAGTTGTTTGCTACATATATATGTTTGCATATATCTGGTCATAGTGCTTACATATATCTGGTGTGACTCTCTAGGGCTTTCTTCCAAATTCTGGCTGGGGAAAACGCACTACCACTGGCCATAGTGCGCACGACCACTGGTCGTGCGCTACTGGTCGTGTGCATTATAATTTCTGCAATCTATAAATTCGCAGGTTTCGCCCTAATTCGTGATCGCTCGATATTTATCCGCCATTTTTCATCCCCGACGAAGGTTTCCTCCATTCCCCTTCATCTTCCACCCTAGGGAGGTGCTCCGGGCAAGCTTTCATCGCCAAATCCAAGCCGGAGCTTCCTCTCGGCCTCCTCCTTCATCCTTGAGCTACAAGAAGAGCTTGACCTAACTTTCTCCACCAAGCTAGGAGAAGTTGTGCCATCCTCCACCGGATTGTGACACGAAGAAGACGGGCCATTGGAAGGTGGTGACAGCCCTTCTCTACCCCGGACGCAGTTGCGGACCGAGCTTGGATGCGGATTGACAACCCGACGACTCCAACCGTGAATCCTCAGCAAGGCTTCGTATTCGGTCGATTTCGCACACTCTTTTCTTGATTGGTTGTTGAACTCTTGTATTTGATGAAGTTATGCTTAGTGTAATTTACGTTTATGTGTAATCATGTCTATGTGATTGTATATTTTCATTATATTTACCTGAGGTGCGCCTATTTGTCCATCCACCATCCACCCTTGCCGTTCTAGCAATTGCTAGAAGCGTGCGTAGCGAAGAGGTGCTCACGACCCTCATTCCGCAATTTTAATCTCCTCATCCGCTAGCCTACTCGTCCATCCGCCTAGCGATTCGGTGCATAGCAGCCCGACTAGTCTTCCATCCCGCCAGGCGAAGCATCGCATAGCGGCGTTGCATAGGAGTAGTTGTTAACCTTTTATTTTCTGTTTCCGCAACCATCAAAACCCCCTTAGTTAGCTCCGACCTGAGGACTTCAATCTCAAGTCCTCCTCAAAATTAACTCCACCTTACTGTGTTCCTTGTGAGATCGATACTTGGGAAAACCCCCATTTTATATTACTTGTGCGACAGGTTCACTGCCGTGATCTATAGCATCAAGTTTTTGGCGCCGTTGCCGGGGAACACAGTCGTGTGAGTTTCTGGAGAGGGAGACGTGAGATTGTTTTCCTTTTCCTTTGTAAATCGCTTTTGTTTTGTTCTATTTCTGTTTTGCCTTCCTTTCTATTGTTTGTTTAGGCAATTGTAGTAATATATTGTTGGATTTAGTAATTTGCACAATTTATTTTGAATCTGCTGTTTCGCCACCATGTGGGGATATTCGTATGCCCAATGTCGTTGGTGTGGGAAGCCTTCCCACGCTAGTCATGAATGCCCTACGAGAGATATTGAGCATAAGCCTCAGCGCACAATGCATGAGATGCTGTATTCGTACAGCCTTTCAAACACTGTGCCCCGAGCTTATGGTCAATTGTCCTCGCCACATACACCATTCTCCTATTCCTCTCCGGCCTCACAAGGACCGCAGCGTAATGGGAGAAAGTGTTTGTATTGTCGTAAAACAGATCATGTCCTGAAGGATTGTGCCGAGTACCTCCGTGTTATGGAAGAGGATGATGAGCCGGACATCCGGATCATCCCGACTCCTACCCTTGGTGGCACACCTTCATCCTCTGGTTATGTATCCCTGTCACCTTCATTTGTTGAAGGGCATGATATGGACACAACCACCAGATGTGTGACTGATCTAGGCTTCGACGTGGCTGAGCCTATCTCTCATGTGCATACATCTCCAAGCGTGGAGCCGATTCTTTGTGAGGAACCTGCGCTTGACTTTTATTCAAGCAAAGTTCTTCCGGCTTTTGTGCATTCTACTTTAGTCGTCTCTGGCAACATTTCGATGATGCAAAACAAGTTGAGGCTTGTGATACATGGGTTGTTTCCACTCCCATGGAGGAGGACAACATTCTTGGTGTCGAGGATTCTCCCTTGATACCAAAGGAGGAAGTCCAAGTCTTGGTGGAGGCCTCTATGGATCCAGCCGAGCCTTGTAGCATTGTCGAGATTACTGACGATATTTTTCTACCTCAGCCTTTGGGGAGTGAAACCGGGATCACTCCCCCGATTATTTCTTTATGTTCTTCGTCTCTTTTATTTCTTGACCCACCTTCCTTTTCTGAGCCTGTCCAGGTTGAATCTCCACGGGTAAGTTGGCTTGACGTTGAGCCTTGCGCTCAGGCTGTCGACGAGTGCATCCTCTTATGTGAGGAGGTTCCTACCTCCTTCACATTGGAAGCCCTGCCGTCACCTTCGCCCCCAGCAAACTTGTGGTGGACGAAACCTTGCTAGACAAGGATGTGTTTTGTGGTGAGAAGAGTGAGGACCAGCGCTCCTTCTCTTCTTACTTCCTATTTCCTCTACCTATGTTGGGCAGGTATTACTATTTAGGTAGAGGGGTAACTGCTCTATCACTGTATCGGTACCCGTTACCGAAACGGATATTAGGCCAGTTACCTCTGCACTTTTTATTTCATAGGCCTATAAGCTAGAACTGTTTAGAATTTAATAAGTCGTGCTGGGATGACAATAACCCCAGTACTTATCTTTTATTTCCTGCATTTTTATTTTTAATGTCTCTTTTAGTTTTAGCATTTCTTTTTGTATATTTTGTTTTGTTTTTGCGGAGCTCACCCCTGCAGGTATTCATAGCAAATCGCATTGGCAGGGTTGTGATTCTTCATATGGCGGGCCTGCTTTGGTTTCCACGCGTCTTCTGGTATGCTCACAAGCTGAGCATTGGGTAACCTCTTCCCTTAGCTTTTTATGATTTTAATTTCTTTATTATATGTTGTTTTGCTTAGTTTAAGTATGGGGGAGAGATCTGTTACCTATTGCACGTACACATCTCATGTGCATACTAGAAGCCTTTATTGTTTTATTTTGCTTAGTTCATTGCATCACACACCACTGCACCCACATGAGCGCGTGCTTAGCTTTTTGCATGCTGCGAGTTAAACTCATTTTTTTGTTAGATTTGGGAAAATTATGGTGCTAACATAGGATTGTGAGACAGAGTAAAATGTTGGTCTTGTTGTGTGTCTAGTCAACTGCTCTCGTCTCATGTAGAAATTGGAGTAGATTTAATTTTTCTGTATGCTTTTAGTTTTATATTTTTCTAATTGCGTAAATACTTTTTTATTCTACTCAAAAGTTGGTGAATCCGGTGTAAATCCGACGGTAGCTTAGGGATGTGTGTAGATGGACGTTAGTTTTGTATTGCTCGAGTCTAGAGGATGGATAGTCTTTCTCGTTGGCTAAGAACTTGCCCCTAGCTACTCTCGAAGCATGGGTACATGGTTAGTCAAGTGCGTGCGTGATGTGGGCCATCACTTTGTCTCGTTTGAGCCTTGTACCATTCCCGACTTCTAACCGTTGCTATCCCTGTTGAGCCTGTCCCTTCCTTTGAAATCCCTTCACCTCGCTACCATAGCCATATAGCCTTTCCTACTCGCACATCTGAATATGATCGCTCGGTTAGTTTGTTTTGTTGTAGTTTGTATCCGTTTTGTGTGGGCAGTTTTGTTGGTGTTTGTGCAGCTTGTGGTGTTGCCGTGTTTTCCTATTTTGTTTTGGCTATTTGGATTAAAGAAAAAAATAAAAAAGGGGAAAAGAAAAAAAAATTATGATAGTAAATAAAAAGAAAATTCCCAATGGGGAATACAAAAAAAAGGAAATGTATTTGTATATCTATTATTGCTTAGTTTTGCAATGTGGTTGAGTTGTGTTCGTTTTGGGCTTGCGCGCACCGTCAAAAGTCCAGGTCTGGTGATGCGTCGGACGTGTTTGTCCATTGAGTTTACCTGTGTACGTTTTCGGGCGATCTTATTTTGGGTGTGCGTGTCCGTCTTGTTTACCTTTATATACCCCGCCTTCACCTAAGCCTTTATTATACTCCAAGTCCTACAGATTCGTTCTTGAGTCTAACTAGTGCCGTGGAGAGAGTGTGAAAGGGCAAGCATATGGTCACCAACATTGGTGGATTCCTTTGGAGGTTATCCCGAGCCCCGATCTTTGGCAATGCTCGCCTAGCGATTAGTCTACTTTCTCCCTACGCGTGACCGGATGATTCACCGTGATTCCATTTTTGAGTAATAATAAAATTTTGATACGCATTGTGAAAAGTATATACTATTTTGTATACTTAGAAATTTCTTCTACTATATTTTTACGCGCGCGAGCATGCGACTTCACATGGTACTTCGTATCGCAATTTCTTTGTTAACTTGTAATTTTCCCTATCTGCTTAGATTTTGTTTGCTCGGGACGCGCAAACAGTTAAGTCTGGGGGTGTGATGAGTCCACTTTATATACCTATTTTCGGACTCATCTGGGCTAGTTTTCACGCATTTGTACTTCACTTTTAGTTCTATATCGTTCATATTTCATATTGTCTTTATTTCCATAGGAAGTGCACACTTAGGCTTGTGGTTGTGTATTTTTGTACTTTTAATGTTTGTACTCCCTTTTTGTTATTGCCTGGAATGTCTGCACATATCAGTGCTGGGTTTAGGGGTTGTGTGCATGTTCCGGGGATGTTTGGAAGCAGTAATACTGCGCACGCTCATCGAATATAGTGCGCACGACCACTGGTCGTGCGCCACTGCTCGTGCGCAATGTTCCCTGATTTCCCGAATCTGCTTGGGGTATGCGCACTATCACTGGACACAGTGCGCACGACCACTGGTCGTGCGCCACTGATCGTGTGCGTTGATTCCATTTTCTTCCAAATTCTGGATGGGGAAAACGCACTACCACTGGCCATAGTGCGCACGACCACTGGTCGTGCGCCACTGGTCGTGTGCATTATAATTTCTGCAATCTATAAATTCGCAGGTTTCGCCCTAATTCGTGATCGCTCGATATTTCTCCGCCATTTTTCGTCCCCGACGAAGGTTTCCGCCATTCCCCTTCATCTTCCACCCTAGGGAGGTGCTCCGGGCAAGCTTTCACCGCCAAATCCAAGCCGGAGCTTCCTCTCGGCCTCCTCCTTCATCCTTGAGCTACAAGAAGAGCTTGACCTAGCTTTCTCCACCAAAGCTAGGAGAAGTTGTGCCATCCTCCACCGGATTGTGACACGAAAAAGACGGGCCATTGGAAGGTGGTGACAGCCCTTCTCTACCCCGGACGCAGTTGCGGACCGAGCTTGGACGCGGATTGACAACCCGACGACTCCAACTGTGAATCCTCAGCAAGGCTTCGTATTCGGTCGATTTCGCACACTCTTTTCTTGATTGGTTGTTGAATGTGTAGTTGAACTCTTGTATTTGATGAAGTTATGCTTAGTGTAATTTACGTTTATGTGTAATCATGTCTATGTGATTGTATATTTTCGTTATATTTACCTGAGGTGCGCCTATTTGTCCATCCACCATCCACCCTTGCCGTTCTAGCAATTGCTAGAAGCGTGCGTAGCGAAGAGGTGCTCACGACCCTCATTCCGCAATTCTAATCTCCTCATCCGCTAGCCTACTCGTCCATCCGCCTAGCGATTCGGTGCATAGCAGCCCGACTAGTCTTCCATCCCTCCTGGCGAAGCATCGCATAGCGGCGTTGCATAGGAGTAGTTGTTAACCTTTTATTTTCTGTTTCCGCAACCATCAAAACCCCCTTAGTTAGCTCCGACCTGAGGACTTCAATCTCAAGTCCTCCTCGAAATTAACTCCACCTTACTGTGTTCCTTGTGAGATCGATACTTGGGAAAACCCCCATTTTATATTACTTGTGCGACCGGTTCACTGCCGTGATCTATAGCATCAACGCTCTCCAATATCGTCGAACGGAGATCGACGATATTGAAGACTCTTCAGATTCCTTTAGTAGCCCCGATCGTCGAACTGAGTTCAACGATCTTTCCTTTTCTGCGTCGAACCCTAATATAAAATTCATTTTTCGCCGTCGTTCTCCTTTTGCGCTTTCGATTTCTCTGCAAAAACTTTCTTTCCCTCCAAACATTTCTGCACTTGGTCGTTTTGTTTGTTGATTCTTTGCAGGTAACTATGGTCGTTTCTATTGCTGTTCTCGCCGCCATGAAATTTGATGCCGGCTTTGACATTGACATGGAGTCTTTCAGTACAATAGATCAAGTTTTCCAGGACATCTTGGAGTTGTTCACGGAGCAGAAACTTGCTACAATCATGAACACCAGGATTAAACTTGCTGCTGATGAAATTAAAGAGTGGGTCTACACTGCCCACAATCAGGATCAAAACACAATCGTTGGATCAATCTCTGGCACCCAGGTACCCTTGACCCCAGCAATTCTGACAGCAGTTTTTGAGTTAAGTACTGGTGGAGATTCAGCTGATTTATCTGGAGAGGAATATGCTGATTTGCTTGCAAGAATGGGTCATTCTGAAGCTAACCCTAGCAAGCTGCTGAAGAAGAATCTGTCTGTGGAATATAGATTCTTGGCTGATGTCGTTGGGAAAGTTGTGTTGGCTAAGCACTCTGCCCATAATACTATTTATAGGTATCAGCTCTGCTTAATGGGATCCATAGTGGACAGGAAGAATTTGAACTGGAGAGTGCTCTTCTTTGACCTAATTAAAAAGAAAATTAATAGGAGTTTTGTGAATTTTGGGAGGATTTTAGGCCTTTTTCTGCAGAACAGATGCCCTGCATTGCTAGTATCTTCTGGGATACACATTAATGCTTCCAAGAGACTGTCCTGTGCCCTATTTTGTAAATGGGACAGGCAAATCACCAAGCCTAGCAGGCCCTCTTCCAGCACACCTTCAGGCACCAGGACTGTCATAGTCACTTCCCCTCAGGTCTCTGCCCCAGCAGATGACTTGCCTGCTGCTGCCTCTTCTCCTCTTCCAATTCCATCCACCATTCAAACTCCATCCACTATCATCATATCCAGCCCTTCTCCAACATCAATACCATCTCCAATTCCAACTATCACAGAAGAACCATTCCATCCATTATACTCCTACCCTCAACCAGATATTGCCACTTCACCCTCCATTCCATCCTTCAACCTTATTGATGATTCCTTCATGGATGACTCACCCTCATCTCGTCCTGAGCTACCCTCATCATCAACATCTTACCAAGACCTTCTGCAAGAGATCATTGATCAACCCACCTTCACACCATCTATCTCCATCCCACTGTCCTCCATCACCACTTTACCGACACCTCAACCATCTCTTCCCCAATACACCATCTCTCCTCTACCATCACCAATAGCTCCACCTCCATCCTCTACCTCTGCTCCAGTCACTGTTGAGCAAGTAGATCTTCCAGCCCTTGCTGACAGGATATATGAATTGCTAGCCCCCAGGCTATCTCTTCTCTTGGAGACCTCCTTGGCTCCATTACTCCAGTCAGTGGCAGCTCTTTCTGCCAGGCTCTCCTCCTTAATCCCTCAGGCAATCCCTTCAGCAGTGTGCCTTGATCCAGCCTTGTCTGAATCTAGGCAGGGGGAGATGCCCTATGAAGTGAGCTTGCCTGCTGTTTCTGCAGTTAGTGTTGTTGCTGCTGCTGCTCTTCCTCAAGCTCCAATTCCACTTCCAGTTGCAGTGTTCCCAGTGGACATCAGGTCCTTACTTTCAACATGTGATTCAGCCTACTTCAGTTGTCATCCAGAGACAGTTGCTCTCCAGCCATCAGAGGATTTGTCCAAGGCCATTGTGCCCTTCTCTAGCTGTGACATCATCATCATTCATTCCTTCCTAAATGAAGTGTTCACTGCTGAGCTGTCTGTTTCCACTGATGCTGCTGCCCCTCCTGCTGAAGATGTTGTTGCTGTTTCTGATGCTGCTGCCCTTTCTGATGAAAGTTTTGTTGATATTTTTGTTACTACTACTGTTGTTCCAGTTTCTGATGATATCCTTGTGACAGAGGCACATGATTTTGAGCCTTCTGTACTTTCTGATGATATTCCTGCTGTTGCTGATACTGTTATTTCTGAAAGTGAAACTGTTGCTGCCCCAACTGCTATTGTTATTACTGCTGCTACAACTTCTGTATCTGATGTTGTTACTGCTTCTACTTCAACTTCAATTGCTACAAGTGTTGTATCTGCTGCTGCTCCAACCTCTGCTGCTTCATCTGCTTCAACCCAGCTTAAGAAAGACTTGATGAAAAAGATTGATGCTCTTTATGATGAGAAAAGTTCTGAAAGTGATGAGTTCAAGACAGATTTTGATGACTCCTCTGCCACCATTGCCAGGAAGAGAAATTCAAGGAGCAAATCCATGAAGAGAGTACCTCCAGCCAAAGTCAAGGACAACAATGACATTCCATATTACATTCTTCATGATTGCCCCATAACTGAGCACTGGATGTAGTATTCAAAGAATCAACTTAAAGCCATGAAGAAGAAGAGGAAGTATGAGAAAGGATCTTCCCAATTTCAACATCCTCATCCTCCTCCACCACCTCCTCCTAATGTAGGTGCAGGTGGAAGTTCAGCTGCTCAACCCTCTGCTAGAAGCCAAACCCCCTATCAGCCTCATGCCAGATCCTATCATAGGGGAAGCCAGTCCAGGGGTTCTCAATCCAGAAGAGGAAACTACAGAGGAAATCAAAGGGAAGTCCGGGTTTATTCTAAAGGTTATTCAAGGCAACATCCTTACTCCAGGGAAGGACAAATCTCATCAGACACAACCTCTGGTCCTTTTCCCTATAAACAGAAGGAAGTAGTTTCATCCAGGCCTCCTCAGGATAATCCATCAAATAGATATGAGCCATCGGTGCCATTTTAAGATCCTGAAAACAATCCAACTGCTTGGACTGCAAGGATGAAAGAGCTTGTTGCACTGGACCAGATTAAGAAAGCTAAAGAGCAAGGAAGAGACTCCTCCAACATCACTACACTGTCTGAATAGAGAAAGAAAGAGTTGGAAAGATATGGTTCAAGCAAATTCTTTGATTCTGATAGATACATGGAGCTGCATCCTGAAGGTGTAGTTCCAGGCCCAAACAGCAAACCTCTTTAGGTGCAGCAGATGATACAAGATCAAAGAAGGAAGCTCTCAACCCCAATAGATAAATCAAACTCATTAAGTGCAAGGAGAAGAAATGACTATGTAAGGTGACAATCATCTTGACTTCTGATTATTATCTGGGATGATATATATCCGTGGTTCTGCAATGTCCAGCTTATTGCTTTTCTGTATTGTTGCTGTGTATGTTGTTATTTAATTTTTCCAAATTTTGTAAATAGTAATCCTAACCCAAATAGGGGGATATTGTTGGAACACCCTATTACTAATTTGGGTCAGGATCACTATGTCTCTAGGAAACCTATTTTTGACCTCCTGTATAGCTCAAAAGGTCAATTAGAATTGAGTCTAAGGGTTAGAAGTCTAGGTTTGGAAGCTGCCCTCAAGACCAAGGATTTTCAGTTTGAGACTAAGTCATATAGTCGAGCTCAGCACGACGATTCGTCGAACTCCAATCGATGATAGTCTAGCTCAACTTCGATGGATCGTCGAACTCCATTCGACGATCGCTGAGCTCAACTTCAACAAATCGTCGAACTCCATTCGACGATCTTCGAGCTCAGTTCGATGATCTTGACTCAGTATTGGATCTCTATCTCTGAGCTCAGTTTGACGATCTTTGAGCTCAGATCGACGTTTTTCTGTTGCTGTATAAGTCCATATCGCTGAGTTCAGTTCGACGATAGCAGAGCTCAGTTCGACGTTTTCTGCTGAGTTAAAGGATTTTTCAAGATTCAAATTCAGGAGTTATTCAGCAATTAATTCAGAAGATTTTCTAGCCGTTTTCATTTATTCTGGAGCAAGTTTCAAGGGATTATCAAGGAATGTTTCTTTGGACTTTCCTCCAGAAGACATTTGCAATTAAGGATGCAATTAATGCAGGCCAACGGCTATTCTTGACAGAGGATGTTTTTCTATTCAGTACCAGAGAATAAAATACAAGATTTTTTTTTGAATCTATCTATCACTCAGACATAGACAAGAAGAACAAGAACAAAATATTCTCTGTCTCAAAGAATTCTCAAAAGAACACACATCCAAGGAGATCATCCCTCTGAAATCTTCTGATCTCTTGTGATTCAAGTGTTCAAGGCCAACATCTTTCAAGACTCCAGACACCTAACATTTCCGCTGTTGCTGAAATCATCATTTGCTGGAGATCAACTTCTGAAGTCCTATCACCCTACAGCAAAGCTTCATTTCCTGAACATCTCAAGGACTTAGGGGGAGCTTTGACACCATCAAATCCACATAGTCTTCTCAACAGATCTGAGAAAGAGAAGACTTCCATCAATCTCTCATCCCCATCTCTGTAAAGGGTTTCTCAAAATCCCTTCAAAAGTTTGTGCTTGGTTTTTGAGCACCTTGTCAAAAGCTCATTGGTGGCAAGACACCTGATCAAAAAATCTGATTTGGTTTTTGAGCACCTTATCAAAAGCTCATTGGTGCCCAGGACACCTGATCAACTCATCCTGCAGTGGATTCCTACCTAGGGTGGTAGAAGAGTGGATGTACCCAAGTTTAGGGGAACCACTATAGTTCCTTGTGTCTTCTGGCTTGCTTGTCTTTATCTTTTGTTTCTGGCTGTGATTGTTTTGTGATTAGTTTAGATCTGTGATTAATTTCTGTTGTAGGTTATTTTGTGATTAGAATTAATAGTTGCTTCCCTGTTCACTCAGATTACAATAATTGTTGTAAAAAGTTTTCAAGCACCATATACTCTATTCACCCCCCTCTAGAGTATATCAGATCTAGCTACACTTTCATAGCCGTTATTTCGAATCTCTCTATAAAAAGGTTAGGGTAATTTCGAAATTAGTAATCTTAACCTAATTGCTATTCGATTTTAAAACTTCTATAATCAGAACCCGCTAGCCACACATGGGTCTTGGTTCGCGATTTTCTTCCGATCGGTCGCCGACTTCGAACGATCTTCTTCTTTGACGACTTCTTCGACTGGATCATGTCTTCTCTCAAAATCTAATCTACTCCAGTTCTAGTTATTTGAAGATCGAAGGTTCAAGATTCAAGATCCAAAAGATTTCAAATTTCCGAGTTCTCTGAGTTTCTTGTTCAACCCTTTCAAGAACGTCAGATCGAAGACTTGCAATCATGGTTATTATTGTAATATCATTTTAAATTTTGTAGGAGATTTATCTCCGAGTAAGTTGATCCGTTTTTGGATCGAGAGAGTAGATCCAATTGTGGATCGAGTTTGTATATCTGATTTGTTGATCGAGTTGTAGATCCGGTTGTGGATCTAGGTGTAGGAGAGTTTGTTCTCTGAGGCATAAGAGCATTTCTCCGAGCTATAAGATTGTGATAATCTGAGAAAGGTGAAGTAGCCGAATCTATCCCTTCATGGTAGATAGGTGAGGCGGGATAGTTGACCCACCCAATACGAGGAACCACTATAGATCTCTGTGTTTGTGTGCTTGTTTATTTTTCAATAATTTTTTAATCCGCGAAAAGACACAAACATCACCTATTCACCCCCATCTAGGTGAGTTAGGTAGATGATAAATACTTTCATCTATAATTTGAGCAAGGCTTGAGTCAGCTATAAACAAGAGGGCCGACCTCAGGGGGTATCACAAACCCTTGTAGAATATCTTCACATAACCGCGATCATCCAAGTCACAGGAGTTATCAAACCTAATTAGGTGCTGAAACTCACATTATTGCTACTCCACAACTGATTTGGATCCCTGCTTCAAGCTGGTCACGATTTGTGGAAGGAATGAAAAGCTCTTGGAAGACTTATGAGAATTCATCCCAACTAAGTTATTTGAAAATACGTCCCCGGAAACTGGACCTCGTAAGGGACTTCCACCATCTCATTGCATGTGTTTAGCGGACAGACACTACTAGAGTAACAGCCATGTTTGTTGGGAATCTAATTCCGGCCATCAAATCTTGTACAGTATCTAGCCATTCCTCAGTACGAACAGTCGACTCCATCACATGGTAAGCAGGCGGGGAAAGGGCTCAAAATACACTCAACCAGTTAGAACTCGGGGCTTTCTGCTACACTTGGGCATGCTGGGATTTGAATGCATCTAAGATTGCAGTGAGGGTTTGTCCCAATTCCGACAGCTGAAATTTAGTAGGGATGGAAGGGGCAGGTGTGCCCACAACTGGCACTGTACATGCTGGAATCTATATCTAAAGGCACAAACCTAAGGTCAGTTTGGCTAATCATAGGGTAATAACTAGACATAATTAGTGTGAATTACACATGGGCACACCACTACTTCCGCTAAGTGAGTTTGACCTCAAACTGACCAATCGTGTTGGGGAGGCACCGTTGTTCAATGACTTCTTTAGGTTGGGATCATTGCCAGCTGATATCATTTGTATGACCCCCTTCCCGAAACACAACACACAACCGAAGGGAGTCTTATGTCCAGAATAGCTGCCTTGCGATAGCGTCAACATGCGGGTTGACTGGTACTACAAGACGCCTATTCTCCCATCTCTCACAATATCATCCATGCCAACCCAACATAAAGAAAATAAATAGAAGTCAAAGCATCAC
The DNA here is from genome assembly GCA_039583875.1 of Platanthera guangdongensis. Classification (NCBI taxonomy): domain Eukaryota; kingdom Viridiplantae; phylum Streptophyta; class Magnoliopsida; order Asparagales; family Orchidaceae; genus Platanthera; species Platanthera guangdongensis. The sequence continues at coordinate 81,018,884 of CM077149.1, read as the reverse complement.
AATAAGTAAATGTCCATAGCACAGTACATGAATAATAAGGAACTACATCGGTTCCTTTAATATCAGAGTACAATAAAATTGAACGAAGGCTACATCAAAAGTCACTCAAAACTCTCACACCTCAATAATCAATGACAGTGAGGGTACCATTATATCGTGCCATATCTCCCTGGCCTGGCTGCCCTCCTGCATAACCTACTGATGAGGCTGCTCTATTCACTGGGTGTCATCCTAAAAGGTCATCGTAGCAACCGTTAGTCATAAGACTAAGTGGCTATCTCATCCTCTCACCATGGCAGCTCTTAGACACCGAGCGGGAGAAAGAAAGGATGTACAATATATATATATATATATAACAGTAAGTACAAGCAGGTGGTATATCTCTTCATAACATAAGATTAAAGGAAACAGTGTATAACAAGTGATAACATCATTTTACACTAGCAATTTTATAAAGGTCCAGTAATCATCTACAACATGTAATTTAACAACAAAAATAGTACTTAACTTATAAAAATGTCCATATATATTTATAAATTAAGGACCAGCTTAATAAAAAGTAACTCATTATATAAAAGTGACCATACAAATTTATATGATGATGATCTTACGCGATGTAATGCATTTCAATAATGGTTTATAATTCACCCATACAACTCACATTCTTTATTTAGCTATGTTGACATAGTCCATTAGTTCTCACTTTTCGAGCAGGTAGCTAACCTCTCAAGTGTCATCCATCGTGGCCAGAAGATGAAAGTAGAGCGGGCGTCTCCACTACTAGTTGGGTATCCACACTACTAGGCCTAGGCCTCCGTATGCCTTAATGCTAGTAATACAACAACGGACCCTCTGCGTACTATGACTTAGAGGGTTCTCGAGTAGATGTGCACCAAGAACACAACCCAAACTGGCCTATTTTCAAGGCACAGAAGAATCATATGGGACCGTATTAAAAAAGGACTAAGCCCAACAGTCCATTGGCACGGAAGGAGCCTCAGGAATGAGAACCGTAGAACAAGCCGAAATGCCCAAGGTCTATCAATCAACTCCTGTCGGTGTGATGACTAGCGAGCTCGTAAACCTATCACAATATCATTAACCCAGAATTATGACACCGTGTGTCAACACACACTGCATGCAATTTCACTTAGACATGCCAATAAACATCATAGGGCTCCTACCGAGTCCTTTCTCATCATTACTAATCCAGTGCTCAAAAGCACACTGAGTCACTTATCATCATACAATTCTAGTGCTCAAAAGCACTCAATGCCTACCTTAGCATGGGAGGCTAATCCTCTTAGCCGTCAATCCCGGCATATCTTCATTACCTGAGATAAGTTTCAAACACATCACATGGTCATGGGAATTTTCACATCTAGCCCTTCTTTTACAAATTAGCATGCACCTGCATATCAAATCATACATCTTTCTCAAATTATATATCATTAAACACTTAAGCTTCAACATGATCAACATAACCTTGCAAGGGATACATCACTTGTTCTCACAGATTTATAAGTTAATGATCGTCTTAACAAAAAAGTAACTCATCATATAAAATTGCTCATACAAATTTATATGATGAGGATCTTACGCGATGCAATGGAATGCATTGATGGTTTATGATGCACCCATGCAACTCATGCACTTTGTTTTGCTATGTCGTTATAGTCCTTTAGTTTGCATTTTACCAGCAGGTACCTAACCACTTAGACGTCATCCATCGTAGCCAGATGGTGACAGTAGAGTAGGACTCTCCACTACTAGGCAGGTATCCACACTACCAAGCTTAGGTCTCTGTACGCCTCAATGCTAAGAACACAACAACAGAGCCTCTGTGTAGTACGGCTCAGAGGGGTCTCAGGTAGAAGTGCACCAAGAACACAACCAAAGCTGGCCAATTTTCATGGCACTGATGGAACCACTGGGAGCATATCACCAAAGGAACAAATCCAACCGACCACTAGCACAGAAGGAGCATCATGAATTAGCACTATGGACCAAGCGTGATGAATTATTTTCTCCAAGCTAACCCATGTTTCCAATAGATGAGGAAAGTATACCTATCATTCAGAGTATAGAATCAAGTGTCGTATATCGACTCGGGGCTTGTCGAGTACTTGTACTCACAAGAAAGGGCTATTATTTTATCGGATGGAAATTTGGTTTTTGTTTAAAACGGAAAAGGAGACGTTACGCTAAGAAAGAGAAATTCGATTTTGGGGAAGCTATCACTTGATCTAGAATCCACTTGGACTAAAGTAAACCTCTTGAAAATAAAGAAATGCAAGTTCTAAAATTACTCACTCGAACGTGGAAGTTCCAAAGTACAAAAGCGTCTCTCTCGAGCTCATGCTTTTGACTAACCTTAGGTTGATCGATTAAGACCTCTCGGCCAGTCGAAACCCCTAAGCTTGCTTTAGGAGGTGAACCACACTATTGGATTTGACTCCAATCCGGAGGATTTATGTTGTCCTCTCTCGAGGAGTGCATGCAACTCTTTTTATCTTTGAGTGATCTACTCGTATCCGCAACCTCAAAGGTCATTTAGGATACAGATCTGGGATCGGAAAACATATCCGCAAAATATGAATTCGACGAAATATAAATCAAAGTTAAATCATAAGCGAGCAAAATTAAGAACAAGACATTTGATAAAAAAGAAGAGTTTATTTTATTCCAAGCTTCATCATGATCAAGCACTAAATGAGAATTAGTTACTCATCATCATTTGGGGAATACAAGCTAAGGTAGGGGAAGACATAATAAAAAGCAACTTGAATTGAAACTTAAAGCAAGTCTAAGCTAAGAAAAGGGCAATACAGCAGAATAGAAAAGAAAACTACAAGACTCCCACTCCCAAAATTTGACTCTCAAGCTTCTGAAGTTGTCTGGAATTTATAGAAGAATTTTATGGTTGGTCACGCCCTTAGTCACGCCCGTGACCTAGGGCGTGTCAGGCTCGGAACCGTCGTCTTGAAACCCCGGGAACGTTGGAGAAGAAACCGCCAAAATTCATTAACTGACGGGTCACGCCCCTAGGTCACGCCCGTGACCTAGGGCGTGTCAAGGCTGTTTTTGGAAAATGGCGGGAAGCTGAAAATGACAGGAGTAAATTACAGTTGATGGAGGCGTCACGCCCCTGGGCACGCCCGTGACAAGGTCGTGTCAAGATGGAAACGTCAAGCTAGCGGCAACGACAGGAACGACTCTTTATTGGCTGGAAAACGCACCCAACAAGCCCTGGGTCACGCCCGTACCCAGGGCGTGTCAATTTAATCCGACGTGGCGCGGCCTAACAGTTCTTCCACCGACTGGCACACCACGTGTAAGGGTTACACGGGCATGTGCCCTAGCAACACGGGCGTGTCGGTTGTTCTTCGGTCGCAAATCGACGATCTACTTTGATCTTCTTAGCCCGTCCGTGTCACGGCCGTGGTCATGCCCAAGGAGGGCGTGTCAGAGGGCGTGTCTTGGGCGAGAAGGAGAAAATCCCAATTTTGCTCCAAAACAACTACAGTTTAGCTCTGCAGGATTGAAAATAATTTTATTAGATCAAATAAAGATAAAATATAAAAAATAGTCAATTATGAACTTTAATTATAAAATGGATAACTAAGATCTAACTATTAATAGAAGAAAGTAAATAAAAAATAGAAATAATTAGAGCTATCAAATACCCCCATACTTATCTGTTTGCTAGTCCGGAGCAAACAACTTCCTATAGGGAGAAGAAAAATTTTAAGTGCTAGAAAAGAAAATTGAACCTAAGGAGTAAAATGCAAAGTCTTATGCCTATGCTTGTAGTTATTTTCGTAGAAAAACTAACTCATCATACAAATTAGATTTTTATTTTTCTTAAAATGTGTTTCCACTATTATTTTTACTTTTAAAATAAAAAAAAACCAGTAAATCATAAAATTATATTCAGGGAGAATGTAGCGTGTGTACTAAGATAACATTGCACGAACGAAGATCAAGATACCCTCCAAAGAAATCCGTCAATGTCGATGGCTATAGGCTTGCTCTTTCACACTCTCGCCATGGCACTAGTTTAACTTATAAACATAAATCAAAAGGACTTAACTAGGTTGAAACGTAGGCTTAGGTTTTTGGTGAGGATGATCAAAGATAAAAACGATGGCTAGTCACACCAAAACCTAGAGAAAGCTTGCACACAATAATTTGCTATGGCTTTTAAGAACACAGCCAAATTCCTAATCCTTTTGTTTTTTTTTTCTTATATTTTTTCCAACTCTCTCATCATGTTGAAAATTTTCTTCTACATCTTCATTTTTCCACAGTAATTTTTTTTATTTTGAAGAGGAAAGAAGAATAAATCAACCCCTTTTTTATATAAGAGAAGAGCCACCAAAAATAAAAAGGCTCCTCATCACTCACAAACTGTGTTTGTTTATCCATGTGCAAGCTTGGTCTTGTTTTGCATGAGAAATATCCCCCCCATAGTTAAACAAGACATTGTCCCCAATGTAAAAATGAAGAAAAGAAAGAAAAGGGGACTACCCTGAGAATGTCAAACCAGCATCAAAAGAGACCTATAAGATAGTAGCAAAGCAAAACAGAATATTTTATAGATTGTTTTGCATAATAAAAAAATACAGGAAAAGAAGAACAAAGATATAGATACAAAGAGGGGCAACCCTCTACAAGTCCAAAGAAAAGAAAAGATAGCTACTCCTGGTGGGGAGCATCTCCGTGCTCCTGATAGAAAGTCCGCAGGTTCGCGAACTCGCGAGCAATATGATCCACGGAAGAAGCATGGCTATGCTCTAGCTTGGTAAAGCGCTCATCAAAAGAAGCAAAATGACAGTCAAAATGGGTCTGCAACTCGTTTATGCGCATATGAATCGACCCAAATTGTTGATCCTAATAATTTGAAGGTTCGCGTGCTGGGGAAGAACGCAGCGGTGGTGGCGGAATCTGGGGAGAATGATGAGTACCGCTGGGACCGACATCATGATCAAGATCAAGATCCCCACCACCGACTAATGGGGGAATAGCCTCAAACTCGCCTTCACGCCGGCATGCTAAGAAAAGGGCCTGAAGGGCGGGGAACTAGAGAGCCTGCAGCATTTGCATGCAAGTGAGCCGCGGAAGGGAATCCCAAATGTCGGTCTGCTTGGCTAGGAAAGTGATAAAATTTCCTCCGTGAACCGCCCCTAACCTGACATTTTCAGCCTGATGATAGAAGAAGATTGTGAGCATATAACCAAGGTTGAGTGGGGCCCGAGAAAACATACTATATAAATATAGTAAATCTACCCGAGTCACCACACCATGACTACGCCGCAGCAGGAAAGAGTAAAGGTGAGGAGGTTATGGAGAATGTGCAAGGCGGGGGAAATACTGTGGCCACCCTTCGATTTCTTTGGAGTGTAGGGAGCGGCGTCGTTACTGATTTCCGACCAAAATGTGAGACGTTGAAATCGGAAGGAAAATCAGTTTTGAGGTCGAGGTAGGCGGGGGAATGGGAAAATACCTCCGAGAAAAAACCCATGATGACATTGAGTTGGCGGATGGATAGCTGGTGCATCATCCCACCCATGCGAAAATTGATGAAATCGTCATTCGATGCCCAGCAGAACTCGAAAGACGCCAAGAACTCGATGGTGAGCTCAAGGAAGGCTGGCTCCAAAATGGAGAAAAGGGGAACCCATCCTGGGGTGGAGAGAAACTCCCGAACTAAGTCTGCTGCTCTAAAGGTGGCGAGGATCGCCCAGTCTAAAATACAAAAAACGCCAAAGGGTTTGGCGCACAGTCACTCGCTTCGGTCCTGTTGGGTGGCATTTTTGAAGAGGAGCATGGCTTCCGCGGATGCGGGATCTGCGGGATGCTCGAAGGAAGAAGCGGAGGAACGAGTGCGGTAGCGAGGCATGATGAAAAAGAAGAGGCTTTTTCGACCACAATAAGTAGAGAATATGAGGTTTGATGGGTGGAGGTGTGACGAGAAGAGAAGGGGGAAGAATACTATATATAGGGGTCACGGGTTGGTCACGCCCACCTGTCACGCCTATGACAGGGGGCATGACAAGCACGGGTCAAAGACGAAAGGAATCCGAGGCAGAGTGCCTCAGATTCGTGTGACACGCTCTAGAGTCACGCCCGTGACTCTCAGAGTCACGGCCGTGACGCTAGGCGTGTAAGGGGAATCCATGGGAGACGCGAGGGAATCCAAGGAGCAGGCCTTGGATTCCATGGTCACGCCCCAGGTCTTGCCCGTGAACCTGGGGCATGTATCTGAAAACGAAGAAAGATAATAAAAATAGATTATTTTTTCTTGGGGATTCCCGGGTAAGTCACGACCGTGACATGCCGACGTCGTGGGCGTGACATGAATTAACACGGGCGTGACGGGGCAGAAAGTTTTGGTTTCTTGGTCCATTTCGTCAAACGAAGTTCTGCGCTGGCCACACACGTGTCTGTAACGGAAGACGAACGAGAAACTTTGCTCGACGAAACCACTCTCGGGTTGCGCTAGATGAACTAAACACAGCGCTGTCACGCCCGTGACAGAGGCGTGTAAGAACAAATTTTTTTATATATATTTTTATATTTTTTTCTTTTTTCTTTATTTTTTTTGTAATATATATTTTTTATATATTTTTAAAATATTTTTGAGACAGAAGTAAAAGAAAATAAATTAAAGTTACCGACATGAAGAACTCACAAGAAGTTGATGTTCGAACCCGATCGACCGTCACACCGCAAAGATATTTTTCACACCTGCAAAAACTTAAATAAAAATAATTAAAATAAAAAGAAAAGATAACCATGGCATGCCTCCCACGAGCGCTTTGTTTATAGTCATTTAGATCGACCATAGTGATGCGCGCTTACTATGGGTTTTACAACATTATGTTGTCCACTTGTGCGTTAGTATTATCACCAGAAAGAAATAATTTTAGCCGGTGCCCATTTACTTTAAATTCGCCGCCTTCTGGGTGAGAAATAAGCACCGTCCCGTAGGGCCAAACCTCCTTTATGACAAATGGGTCCGACCAACGAGACTTAAGCTTACCCGGAAATAAGCACAAGCGTCAGTTATGAAGAAGGACTTGGTCCCCCGGTTGGAAGTCTTTTGGGTGCTTAATTTTTCTATCATGATAAAATTTGGTGCGCTCTTATAGAGTTTGTTATTATCATAAGCGAGGGAGCGCCACTCATCGAGCTCGTTAAGTTGGAATTTACGGAGCCCGGGGGACAAATTTTCATTAAGATTTAAAAATTTAAGTGCCCAAAAGGCACGATGTTCAAGCTCAACCAGTAAATGGCATGCTTTCCCATAGACCAATCGATACGGCGTACAACCGATAGCGGTTTTGTACGCGGTTCGATAAGCCCATAGAGCATCATCAAGCTTGACCGACCAATCCTTCCTATTAGTAGAAAATGTTTTCTCTAAAATTCGTTTGATTTCACGGTTAACTACTTCTACCTGGCCACTTGTTTGAGAGTGATAGGGGGTGGTTAACCTATGTGTAACATCGTATTTAGATAAAACCTTAGCATCTTGTGCGTTACAAAAGTGGGTGCCCCTATAACTAACTATCGCCCGCAGTGCTCCAAATTGTGAAAATAATTTTTTAAGAAATCGGGTCACGACTCAGGTGTCATTAGTGGGAAGGGCTTGCGCTTCCGCCCACCGTGACACGTAATCGACCGCTACCAAAATATATTTATTTACATAAGACGTTGGTAGCGGTCCAACAAAGTCGATCACCCATAAATCAAAAACTTCTATTTCTAAGAATGAATTTAATGGCATTTCATCATGGCGGGAAATATTACCTGAGCGTTGGCATTGTTCCAACATCTGGCCAATAGAAGCCTGCTTCAAGTACCTTCCGAGCCGTTCCATTAGCTTTATAGTGCCCACCGGCGGGTCCCTCATGCCAATGCTTTAGAATTTTGGTGTCTTCCTCATGAAAAACACACCTCCGCACTACTTGGTCCGCGCAAACACGAAAAAGAAAGGGTTCCTCCCAAAAATAATTTTTCAAATCAGAAAAGAATTTCTTCTTTTCTTGATAAGAAAAACCATTCGGGAGGGATCTCGCAACAAGATAGTTTGCGAAATCTGCAAACCAAGGATTGGGGATAGTAATTACCTTATGAATGACAAGAAGGCGCTCCTCGGAGAACGTGTCGTCAATGTCCTCCTCTATGAGCTCCCCCGAATTTGGGTTCTCCAACCGCGAAAGATGATCAACCGCCAAGTTCTCCGCTCCACTCTTGTCGCGAATCTCCAAGTCAAATTCTTGGAGTTGTAAGATCCACCTAATCAATCGCGGCTTTGCATCTATTTTTGTAAATAAATATCTCAATGCCAAATGATCAGTATAAACAATAATCTGGGACAAGGTGAGATATGAGCGGAATTTATCAAATGCGAAAATTACGGCTAATAATTCTTTTTCAGTGGTCGTGTAATTTTCCTGTGCGACAGTTAATGTTTTGCTTGCATAATATATAGGATGAAAATTTTTATTTATGCGTTGTCCTACGACCGCACCGACAACAAAACTAATAGCGCCTCACATTATCTCAAACAGAACTTCCCAATTGGGAGCGATCATGATGGGAGCTTTAATCAATTTTTTTAATAAGAGAAAAAGCACGCAAACAATTTTCATCAAAAATAAACGACGCATCTTTTTCTAACAAGTGTATAAGGGGCTTAGTTATTTTAGAAAAATCTTCAATAAACCGGCGATAGAAACCGGCATGCCCTAAAAAACTATGAACTACCTTTACATTTGAAGGGGGGGTGGTAGCTTTTCTATAGTTTCAATTTTAGCTTTATCTACCTCTATGCACTTACTAGAAATTTTGTGGCCTAATACCAAACCTTCCCGTACCATAAAATGGCACTTCTCCCAGTTCAAAACTAGGTTCGTGTCCACACATCTTTGGAGTACATGGGAAAGGTTTGCTAAACATAAATCCAATGAATATCCAAAAATAGAGAAATCGTCCATGAAAACCTCCATGTTATCCTCCACTAGTTCGTCAAATATCGCTAGCATACACCTTTTGAAGGTTGCCGGCGCATTGCACAACCCAAAATGCATCCTTCGATAGGCGAAGGTGCCAAACGAACAAGTGGAGGTTATTTTCTCTTGGTCCTTGGGCGCGATTGGGATTTGAAAGTATCCCGAGAGACCATCAAGAAAACAATAAAATGAGTGCCCGGTTAGCCGTTCAAGGATTTGGTCAATGAATGCCAAAGGAAAATGATCCTTACGGTTGCATCATTTAATTTACGGTAGTCGATGCACACCCGTCATCCAGTAACGGTTCGAGTAGGGATTAATTCATTTTTATCATTAGGCACTACTGTTAACCCTCCTTTCTTGGGTACCACTTGGACCGCACTTACCCAAGAGCAATCCAAAATCGGATAGATGATTCCCGCATCTAATAATTTGATTACCTCGGCCTTGACTACCTCCTTCATGTTAGGATTTAGTCGGCATTGAGGTTGAATGGTTTTGTGTGCGTGTTCTTCCAATAATATTTTGTGGGTGCAAAAGGAGGGATTAATCCCTCTCAAATCCGTGATCTTCCACGCAATTGCGCAGCGATGAAGTTTTAAAGTATTAGATAATTTAATTTTTTTCATCATTGGTCAAGTAGGCCGACACAATAACCGGAAGTTTTGAATCCTCTGCTAAAAATAAATACTCTAAATGATCAGGCAATTGTTTTAGTTCTAGCGCGGGAGGTTCATCATAAGAAGTTTTCAAACGATCACTACCAATTTCTAAAAGTTCGAAAATAGGCGATCGAGAGATTATCACTATTTTCATGAGCAATTAAATCTAAATTTTCAAAATCAGCATCATGATCAATCGAACATAAAAAATTTTCAGAAAAAGGGAAGGAGTCTTCTTCAGGAGAAGCCTCTAAATAATAACATGAGTCATCATTTGAGAGCGAGTTTTTCATAGACGAGTCAATAGTAAAGGTAACTTCTTAATCTCCAACTCTAAGGAGAAGTTTACCCTTACTAACGTCTATAACTGCGAGCGAGGTTTCAAGAAAAGGGCGACTGAGAACGAGGGGTACCTCGGTCTCCTCTTCGATGTCAAAGATGACGAAATCTACCGGAAAGATAAATTTGTCAACTTTGACAAGCACATTGATGCGCCCGCGAACAGACTCTTACTGTGGTTGGTTCGGTGAGTCGATCACTGCGGGCGTGCTCGATGAGGCAAGTGCATCTATCACAAGTAGTACTCGATATTCGGGGGAATACCGAGGTCGTATTGTTCTCGGGGTCGGGTTGACTATTCTTACTCCTCCAGGAGGACTATTATTTTACTGAAAGTAAGGTGGAGATTTTAATTAAGTAAAGATGGAAAAAGTAAAAGAGCGAAAAAACGATTTAGAAAAATTCGATGAAGGGTTAACGCTCGGCATCGAATCAGATTAAGACTAAAATAATTTTTAATAATTATAGGACTTAGTTTTCAAATTAATAAAGGGAAACTTGGTCGTGGAGGTTCCACAGATATGAGCTCACCTAGCTATAGGGATATCGCTCACCTAAACGCTAAGACTATTCGACCGAACATTAGTCCGACGAAGGATTCCTCTTAACGCCCGCTTTATGCTAAGAACCCCGCTATTGGGTGGGGGACCCAATCCGGAAGAATTACGCTTGTCCTTTCTCGAGGGTATGCACGCAACTCTATTTACCCAGGGGTGATCTGTCCATACGCACGGCCTCTCTCGACTAGCTAGCGTATGGATAACGGAAATAGGGCCCACACATCGATTTGTGGTCCTACGCGTCGTTAACCCGGGGCAAACCTTAAGTGCTTAATTAAAGTGAAAATAAAGAGCTTTAATTATTACGAATTATTTTAAATGTCCCAATCATCTTCGATGCCGAGGCTAATAACGATTAGCCACACATCGGTATGGGGATGACTTTATAATTTGATGAGCCGCGAGTTCGAAATTAAGCGCTAAAAGGTTATAAGAATAAGACATGAAAATGACAAACATTTAGAAACCGGAAAAGTTAGCTAAAACAAGAACTCACGCACACTCCAAATTATAAATAAACAGAAACTAAGTTACAAAAAAGGAATATTATAAGTCCTACTCAAACGAGTAGGCGAGAAATAAAGGGCATGCCATATTACTCTTAACGAGTAGGCGGAGATAAATACAATTATAAGTACTGCTCAAAAAAATATAGAGAAATAAAGACCTACCATTTAACTCAAATGAGTAGGCGGAAATAAAGAAAATTACAAGTCCTACTGAAACGAGTAGGCGGGAAATAAAAACACGCCATTTAACTCTTAACGAGTGGGCGGAAATAAATGCGCACACGCACGCACTCTACATAAATTGAAAGAAAGCAAGAAAATAAAGCTTGAAAATTTATCTCCTAAACACACGCACTCTACATAATTGAAGAAAGCGGTAAAATAAAGCATGAAAATAAAGCATGAAAATTTAACACCTACACTCACACACTCTAAATTAAAGAAAGAAATAAAATAAAGCATTAAAATTTATCTCGTACACACACACTCTACATGGAAGTTGAAATGACAAAATGAAAACTAACTCTTACACTAACACATACAAATTAAAAGCAAAAATGAAAGTTACCAAAAATTTAAAACTACTACTTTTCTATACTTAGGTTTTACCAAAAACAAATAAAAAGAACAAAATAAAATTTTAAGAGAACAAAAGTTTTTCAAAACAAATCAAAAAACCAAAGTTCTTTAAAAATTAAAATTTCAACATTTTCATTCTTAGGATTTCATAAAAGTGATAAAAAGGTGAAAAGAAAATGAAAAGAACAAAAAAAGGTTTTACAATCTTACAAAAAAATCTAAGTAAAAAAATAAAATCACTTTCAAAACTCTTTTATAAATACATAAGAATGAAATTTAAAAAAAAACATTAAGGAAGAACATGTTGAAGAAGAGATAAAGATATCATACCATGCTTGGAAATGAAATCTACTACAAAACCTAACATGAAGAGAAGTTAAAAACATGAATAATAAACATGTTACACTCATACACACACACACACTTTTCATAAAGAGAAAAACAAAGGAGAAACTAAGGATAAAATGAGAAGAAAAGTGGGCACATAAGTTCATTCCAAAGCCATTTAAGAAGAGAAAAATTAACATCTTTATTGATTAAAATAGACTATTACAAAGCTATTACAAAGCTAAAGCTAAAGCAAAAACAAACATGAAAGGAAGGGGGGAGAAATCTCCTTACATAGAAAAAGAATCCACAGATGCAGCCCACAAAACACACTAAAGTGGCTCAAAAATATGAACCCTTGGTCATAAAGAAGTGGGGTATTTATAGGAAAAAAATCTAAGTACACGCCCTCCGACACGGGCGTGTCGGCGGGGGTGTCACTACTGTTTGCGAAGGTGGCCGGCGATTTGACGAGAAAGTGGACTTCGGGCTGGACACATGTCGGTCACGCAGCGGTCACGCCCCAGGTCACGGCGTGACAGTGGGCGTGTCAGGGAGGTAGAAATGGGCGCGGGTCGCGTCGAAAGTTGTCGCGCGGGTCTTGTCGAGCCAGGTGGAGTGGTCACGCCCCAGGTCACGGCGTGATGCTGGGCATGTTGGGGGTTCGACGATCGTTGAGCGGAAAGTCATCGAGCGGCAAAATCATCGAGCAGAATTTCGTCAAGCGGGAAGAGGAGTCACGCGCTAAGTCATGGGCGTGACTTTGGGCGTGTCGCGGAGGTATCGACGATCGTCGAACGGAAAGTTGAGCTAAAATCGTCGATCGGAATTCGTCGAGTTGAAATCGTCGATCAGAAATCGTCGATCGGAAATTTCGCTTTAAAAATCGCTGATTCCACGGGTTTGACGAATCACGGCCTGGTCACGGGCGTGACCGACATGTCAATTTTTGACAATTTCCTGCAAAATTTCAGAAATCAAAATTAAGTTAGGTTACGCAAATATTTTCAAAAAAAGACATATTTATAAACAAAAAATAACTAAAAATTATGAATAAGAACTAAAATGATATAAATAAAGTACTAAAATATATGTATATTTATAATTCATCAAATACCCTCATACTTAAGCTTTTGTTATTACAGAGCAAAAGTTTGAGGTGAACTTATAAAGAATAGAAAAAACTCTAAGTTTAGCTACCGCTTAATCAATTATAAGAGAGATCTAAATAAATATACGGGGTGTAAGAGTTAAGTCCTAAAATTATATAGATGATTTAAATAGTGCAACAGTTTTGGCCAAAAGACTTCTTGATGTAATCAAATAGAAAGCAGTAATTGTATTGGTTAGATTAACAAAAAATAGTTTGGAATTATATGAACTTTTAGCTTATAGGAGTTTTACCGTAAATAATGCAGTTTACAAATTATGCTCTCAAAATTTTTTTTTAATTAATTCTAGAATCGTGAAATTAGCTAAGGGGATTGATGTTAGTTTAAGAAGAGGGTTTTGATTTTGAGGTGAGGTAATTTTTTCTCGAACATCCATTTTTTTTATTTTTTGATTATTAGGAAAATGAAATCTTATTTTCCTAATATCATCTTTTTTCTATTCAACTTCATAAGAATAAAACTAACTCAATGTATATGTGTAGGAGTAATGAATTTTATCCTCTTACTCTATAACTTATAATCCTTTTAAATTATTGGGTGTCTATGTTTACGGAACGAAATCTTATTCCCATTGACATAGGATCTTTTATGGATAAAAAAGTTTTCATGCCAAGTAGGTCATGATAGGTAAGGGGAGAAAAGAAAACTAGTTTTTTTTAATTAAAAATAATTTTGAGAGTAACATTAATAAATTTTACGTTCCAATTTTTCAGAAAGCTAAAAGTAAATATAATTGAATCCTATAGTCGTTATTTTCTAACATAGTACACGTGCTCCAATCAATGAAAAATTAGAAGTAGTGCCTAAAACGAGTTCGCTATTTTTAACAAAGCATAATGAATTCTTTAAAACTTAACCCCGACTATTTAAATTTTTCACTCAATAATTAACAAACGAATAGCAAACAGAGAATTAATAAAATTCACATATAAATAAACTCAAAACAAAATTTTTGGATAGCAGAAAAGTTAAGGATGGAATATTTGATTTATTTGTTTCAAAACATTTTTTTATTTTTATAGTTTTTATCATCATTTTTTGTGTTTTTCATTTATTATCTTTTTTTTTGTATTTTTATTTTGTTTTACTCAGTTTTTTTTAATTTTTTTTGAACTATTATCTTTCTTTTGGTTTTTAAGTTTATGTCTTTAATATATATAAAAAAAGATTTTGTATTTTTTAAGAAAATTTTCATTGTATTTACAAAGATTGGGAGAAAAACAAAAATTATTTACAAGAATAAGTGGAAAAAAGAAGGGGGAGAGAGAGAAGATTATTTACATAAAAATATTTACAAAGAAAAAAAATATTTACAAAGTGAAACTAAATAGTTTTTGGAATTTTTGTTTTATAATTTTTTTGGAGTTTTTGGAAAAAAGAAAGAAAAAGGAAATGAATTTTTTTTGGATTTTTCATTTTAATTTATTTTGTGTTTTTTCTCATTTTAAGATTTTTTTTGTTTTGTTGTTATATATATATTTTTTGTATTTTTGAAATGCAAAAAAATAGAAGTGCAGAAAGTAAAGCACGAAAATACCCTCATACTTAAGTCCAGCCTTGTCCCCAATGTTGCAACGTAAGTATGTGGAACAAAAATTAAATAAAATGCTATATGTACAAAAGTAAAGGGGGGGTGGTAGAAATGTCCCTGATGCGCGTTCGGGGAAGTCCATTAGAAACCCTGCATTTATTAGAAAAAGCAGCAAAGATAATAAGGAAACAGCGAAAAAGATAAGCGAGGGGTGCCTCCCCGGAGCGCTTTGTTTATAATCATGTAGCTTGACTATTTTGGCGGGTATATAATGTTAAGGAAAGTTATGGTTTCGTTATGCTGGATCACTAGGTTGCCTGCTATATAAGACTTTAATCGATGACCGTTTACTTTAAACAAACCTTTTTCCGGGTGGGAGACGAGTACGGTCCCATATTGAAAAACTTCTTCAACTAGGAAGGGGTCGGACCATCTAGATTTTAGTTTACCCGGAAAAAGTCTAAGACGTGAATTGTAAAGGACAAGATCGCCCGGAGAAAAAAAATTTGGGGACTTTATTTTTCGATCGTGATATAACTTAGAGAGCTCCGTATAGAATTTATTGCTCTTGTAAGCGTTCGCACGCCATTCATCGAGCTCGTTTAGTTGCAGTTTTCTATTCTGAGCGGCTAAGTTGGCTGCGAGGTTTAAGAGTTTTAAAGCCCAAAGAGCGTGATGCTCTAGTTCTACGGGTAAATGACACGCTTTGCCATAGACTAACCGGAATGGCGTACAACTAATTGCGGTTTTGTATACTGTCTGATACGCCCACAACGCATCGTCGAGTTTAACGGACCAATCCTTCCTATTTAGTGAAACGGTTTTTTCTAAAATTCATTTAATCTCTCGATTTACTACCTCAACTTGGCCCCTTGTTTGCGGGTGGTAGGGGGTGGCAAGCTTGTGCGTGACTCCGTATTTAGCTAACGTCTTAGCCATAAGAGCGTTATAGAAATGCGTTCCCCTATCACTAACAATTGCGTCAGGCGTGCTGAAGCGAGAAAATAGTCTTTTAAGAAATGTAACGACGACTCGCGCATCGTTGGTATGGAGAGCTTGCGCTTCCGCCCACCTCGATACGTAGTCGACCGCCACTAAAATATACATATTTTTGAAAGGCAAAGGTAGGGGGCCAACAAAATCTATGCCCCATAAATCGAAGACTTCGCATTCTAAAAACATGTTTTGGGGCATCTCATCGCGATGAGAGATGTTACCCGACCGCTGATATCTATTGCATGCGTGCACAAAATTATGCGCGTCTTTGAAGAGAGTGGGCCAAAAGTAGCCCACCTCTAGCGCCTTCCGAGCGGTCCGGTTGGCTTGATAATGCCCACCGGTTGGACCCTCGTGGCAGTGCTTAAGAATTTGTAAGCACTCCACACCTGCAATGCATCTTCGGACTTGAAAACCCTTTAGGAAGCACCCGCGCTACTAAGTAATTTGCAAAATCTACGAACCAAGGCGCAGATGACGAAGAATTATGAATGGCAAGGAGTCGTTCCTAGGGGAATCTTTCATTTATTTCAGATTCGACGAGCGCTTCTGCACCCAGATTTTCTAAACGGGAGAGGTGGTCTGCCGCTAGATTTTCCGCTCCCTGCTTATCGTGGATCTCCAAATCAAACTCTTGTAGGAGGAGAATCCATCGAAGAAGGCGGGGCTTCGCATCATTTTTAGCTAATAAATATTTAAGCGCGGAGTGATCGGTAAATACGATAACTTTAGATAGCGTTATATATGAGAGAAACTTATCAAACGCGAAGACGACGACTAAGAGTTCCTTTTCCGTTGTCGTGTAATTTATTTGTGCGGAAGTGAGCGTCTTGCTAGCGTAATAAATTTGATGAAAATATTTTTTCTACGCGTTGGCCAAGAACGGCACCTAAGGCAATATCACTAGCGTCGCACATAATTTCGAACGGAAGGGACCAATTAGGGGCCACTAAAATTGGTGAAGTGATAAGTTTTTGTTTTATTAAATTAAAGGCGGACTCGCATTCGATACTAAAGATGAAACGTGATTCCTTTTCCAAGAGGTGAGTAAGAGGCTTTGTTATTTTGGAAAAATCTTGAATAAATCGTCGGTAAAAGCCCGCATGACCTAAAAAACTCCTAATAGATTTTAAGTTTGTTGGTTGCAGTAGTTTTTCTATGATTTCTATCTTGGCCTTATCCACCTCCATCCCCTTAGACGAAATCATATGGTCGAGGACCAAACCTCCTCGAACCATAAAGTTGCATTTTTCCCAATTTAATACAAGGCTTGTGCCCTCGCATAATTGAAGGACACGATCTAAATTGTGAAGGCAATCGGGAAAAGAGCGTCCGAAAACAGAAAAGTTATCCATAAAGACTTCCATAATGTCTTCTACTAGATCGCTAAAGATCGCTAGCATACAGCTTTGGAATGTAGCCGGCGCATTGCAGAGTCCAAACGCCATTCTTCGATATGTGAAGGTGCCAAATGGACAAGTAAAAGTTGTTTTCTCTTGATCATCGGGGGAAATGGGGATTTGGAAAAACCCCGATAAACCATCAAGAAAACAATAATATGGATGACCGGATAAACGCTCTAAAATCTGGTCCAGAAAAGGTAAAGGGAAATGGTCCTTGCAGGTGGCATCATTAAGTTTTCTATAATCGATGCACACTCGCCAACCCGTAACAGTACGAGTTGGGACGAGCTCGTTATGCTCATTCGCCACTACGGCTAGACCGCCCTTCTTGGGCACGACATGCACGGGACTAACCCAGGCACTGTCCGAAATAGGGTAGATAATGCCCGCATCTAATAACTTAATAATCTCAGCTTTAACGACGTCTTTCATGTTTGGGTTAAGACGATGCTGCGGCTGAATCATTTTGCGGCAATTATCGTTAAGAAATATCTTATGGGTGCAAAAGGAGGGGCTAATCCCCTTTAAGTCAGAGATTTGCCACGCAATTGCGTGGCGATGTTTAAATAAAACTTCCAATAAATCGGAAGTCTCCGAATCACTCAAGTCCGAAGAAATAATAACGGAAAGCGTATCGCCTTTTCCCAAAAAAGCGTATTTGAGTGAGTCGGTTAAGGGTTTGAGGTCTAGGATGGACGGTTCTTTTAGGGTGGTTTTAATTCCTATGTCTTTCTTACCAATTGGTTCGAAAGGCATGTCTAAAGAGGTATCCTCATCGCATTTAAAATTTTCTAGCGCATAAATATCGTCGTTTAAAAATACGGACTCGAAAACGGGAGAAGAACGATCTCCAAAAAAGGTATCTAAAGAATAGTAGAAATCATCGCTCGATGACAAATTGTCCATCGAGGGATTAATAGAGAATGTAACTTGGTCATCTCCTACTCTGAGGAGAAGACAACCATTACTAACATCTATTAGTGCGCGGGAGGTGGCGAGAAAAGGGCGACCGAGTATTATCGGTACCTCGGCGTCCTCCTCGATGTCTAAGATGACGAAGTCTACCGGGAAGGTAAACTTGTCTACTCGAACAAGGACGTCCTCCACTACCCCGATAGGGAACTTAACCGAGCGATCCGCTAATTAGATGGGCATATTCGTAGGACTAGGACTACCCAAACCTAAATGCTAAAAGAGCGAGAACGACATCAGATTAATGCTAGCCCCTAAATCAGCTAAGGCATATTGTACTAATATATCGCCAAAAAAGCACGAGATGGAAAACCGTCCCAGGTCGTTTTGTTTTGTGGGCAATTTATTAGTAAGGTCCGCCGAGCAGACAGCGTTGAGAGATACATGAGAAATATCCTATAATTTACGTTTATTAGAAAGTAAGTCTTTTAAAAATTTCGCATAATTGGGCATTTAGCAAAAAGGAACATTAATGTGAATTTGTTTTAATAATAAAATAAATTTTTCATATTGCGCGTCCTTACGCTCGTTATCAAATTTATGTGGATAAGGTAAGGCCTTGTTTAAAATAATTTTTTCTTTTAAAATCGGTAAATGCGGCGTAATCGAAGAAAGGGGAAGAGGGGTCGGAGGTGAAATATGTACCTGAGGGTCGGTCCGTTTTGGATCGACCACCTCCTTTCCGCTACGGAGGGTTATAGCGTTGGCGTTCTCCCGCGGATTGGGCTCCGTGTTTCTCGGCAGTGCCCCGAGCGCGCGCTCGGACATCATCCTCGCTAGTTGTCCAACCTGTTGTTCGATAGTTTTTAGCGATCCGGTGATGTTCCAGATATTTGACTCGTTGGACGCAACATACTTAGAAAATTTTCCGCAATCGGGGAGGGTTTTGGAAGAGGAGGAGGCGGCAGAAATCCGGGCGCAGAAGAAAGAGGGGGACGCTGCGCATTGTTCGGGTTGCTCCAAGAGAAATTTGGGTGATTCCTCCAACCCGGATTATAGTTATTACTATAAGGGTTGTTATTGGGGTTGAAGGAAGGACGACCCGAATTTCCTACGAAGTCCACGAACTCTTCGGCCACACAGACATTGGGGGGAATAAAACAAGGCGGAGTGGAGGAGGCAGCAGACATCTCTGCCACCTGCTTTGTTAACCTTTCAACTTGAAGGGTTAAGAGAGCGGTGGCATCCACTTCAAAAAGACCAGCCGCCGGCTTTGGGAGTCCCCACGGGACGTTCCATTGATAGGCGTTCATAGCCATCTCTTCGAATAAAGCCTGGGTTGCCTCAGGGGTTTTGTTATTTAGTGTGCCGGGCAGCCGCGTCAATCATTTGACGCGTCTGAAAATTAAGCCCATTATAAAAAATTTGTACTTGTAACCACGTTGGCACCGCATGGTGCGTGCACCGGCGGAGGAATTCCTTAAACTGTTCCCAAGTCTCGTATAGAGACTCAAGATCATTTTGCACAAACGAAGAAATGTCCGCCCGCAACTTTGTAGTTTTTGCGAGCGGAAAGTACTTCGTTAGGAATCGTTCTGTCAACTCAGCCCACGTATTGATACATCCTCGCGGGAGGGCATTCAACCACACCTTGGCTTTGGACTTAAGGGAAAAAGGAAATAAGCGCAAGCGAATGGCGTCATCAGTGACGCCATTAATCTTGAAGGTGTCGCATATTTCCAAAAAGTTGGACAAGTGGACATTCGGGTCCTCATCCGGCAGTCCATCGATCTGCACGGCATTTTGGTCCATTTGAATGACACTCGATTTTATTTCAAAGTTATTATTTGCCACCGTATGGAGAACAATACTAGACCCAGTATCATCCAGTTAGGCCGGGCGTAATAAGACATAGTACGCTCGGTCGCCGGGGCAGGGTTAGGGGCGGCCATTACTTCGAAAGAGGGTTCGCCGATAGATTCTTCGGGATCTAAAGAATGAATTCGGCGTTGAGATCGAATACGCGCAAGGGAGCGTTTGATCTCAGGGTCAAAGTCAAAATCTTCAGACTCGGAGGGTTGTCAACGGGTCATACACCCAAAGAAAAAATAAAACAAAATAAACTCTTTTTTTATTTTATTTAAAATAAAGTTTTTAGCTCTTTTTTTAGTTTATAGAAAATAAGTAAAAGTAATAGACTCCGGAATTCGAAATAGCAACTCGAAGATTTCCCCGGCAACGGCGCCAAAAATTTGATGCGCCCGCGAACAAACTCTTATTGTTGTTGTTTCGGTGAGTCGATCTCCGCGGGCGTGCTCGATGAGGCAAGTCACCTATCGCAAGTAGCACTCGATATTCGGGGGAATACTGAGGTCGTATTGTTCTAGGGGTCGGGTTGACTATTCTTACTCCTTCAAGAGGACTATTATTTTACTGAAAGTAAGGTGGATATTTTAATTAAGTAAAGATGGAAAAAGTAAAAGAGCGAAAAAATGATTTAGAAAAATTCGATGAAGTGTTAATGCTCGACATCGAATCAGATTAAGACTAAAATAATTTTTAATAATTATAGGACTTAGTTTTCAAATTAATAAAAGGCAATTTGGCCGTGGAGGTTCCACGGATATGAGCTCACCTAGCTATAGGGAAATCGCTCACCTGAACGCTAAGACTATTCGACCGAATGTTAGTCCGACGAAGGATTGCTCTTAACACCCGCTTTATGCTAAGAACCCCGCTATTGGGTGGGGGACCCAATCCGGAAGAATTACGCTTGTCCTCTCTCGAGGGTATGCACGCAACTCTCTTTACCTAGGGGTGATCTGTCCATACGCACGGCCTCTCGACTAGCTAGTGTATCGATAACGGAAATAGGGCTCACACATCGATTTGTGGTCCTACGCGTCGTTAACCCGGGGCATACCTTAAGTGCTTAAATTAAAGTGAAAATAAAGAGCTTTAATTTTTACGAATTATTTTAAATGTCTCAATGCTCTTCGATGCCGAGGCTAAAAACGATTAGCCACATATCGGTATCGGGACGACTTTATAATTTTATGAGGCGCGAGTTCGAAATTAAGCGCTAAAAGGTTATGAGAATAAGACATAAAAATTACAAACATTTAGAAACTAGAAAAGTTAGCTAAAACAAGAACTCACGTACACTCCAAATTATAAATAAACAGAAACTAAGTTACAAAAAAGGAAAATCGCAAGTCCTACTCAAACGAGTAGGCGAGAAATAAAGGGCACGCCATTTAACTCTTAACGAGTAGGCGGAAATAAATACAATTACAAGTACTTCACAGAAAAATACAGAGAAATAAAGACCTGCCATTTAACTCAAATGAGTAGGCGGAAATAAAGAAAATTACAAGTCCTACTGAAATGAGTAGGCGAGAAATAAAAACACGCCATTTATCTCTTAACGAGTGGGCGGAAATAAAAACACGCCATTTAACACTACTGTTTGCGAAGGCGGCCGGCGATTTGACGGGAAAGTGGACTTCGGGCTGGACACGTGTCGTTCACGCAGCGGTCACGCGCCAGGTCGCGGCGTGATACTGGGCGTGTCGGGGGTTCGATGATCGTTGAGCGGAAAGTCATTAAGAGGCAAAATCGTCGAGCAGAATTTTGTCAAGCGGGAAGAGGAGTCACGCCCTAGGTCACGGGCCTGACTCTGGGCGTGTCGCGGAGGTATCGACGATCGTCGAACGGAAAGTCGAGCTGAAATCGTCGATCGGAATTCGTCGATCGGAAATTGTCGATCGGAAATTTCGCTTTAAAAAACGCTGATTCCACGGGTTTGACGAATCACGGCCTGGTCACGGGCGTGACATGTCAAATTTTGACAATTTCTTGCAAAATTTCAGAAATCAAAATTAAGTTAGGTTACGCAAATATTTACAAAAAGAGACATATTTATAAACAAAAAAATAACTAAAAATTATGAATAAGAACTAAAATGAAATAAATAAAGTTCTAAAATATGCGTATATTTATAATTCATCACACATCCTCTATGATCCCCATAGTGAACTTGACAGACCGATCCGCCAATTGAATGCTCATTCTTGCGGGCTTAGGTTCCCCTAATACCAATTGCTTAACTAAAGAATAAGACATTAAATTAATTGAGGCGCCTAGATCTGCTAACGCACGTTTTACTAATAAATCACCAAACAAACAAGGAATTGAGAAACTACACAGATCAGGTAATTTCTTATGTAATTTATTAAGTAAAACTGTCGAGCACTCCACATTCAATTGAACGGTGGAGATATCCTCAAGTTTCTTTTTATTGGACAAAAGATCCTTGAAGTACTTGGCATATTTTGGCATTTGTGCTATTATTTCACAAAATGGTAAATTTATTTGAATTTGTTCAAACATGTCTAAAAATTTACTGTGATGCTCATTCACCCGTTCTTTTTGCATTCTAGACGGGTAGGGAAGAGGTGGTTGATAAGCTTTTGGTTTATTAGAAATATAAGGCTTAAGCAGAGGAGAAGATGAAGAAATTGTTACCTCTGTATCAACCGGAATTGGAGAAGTATCAACCGGAATTGGAGAAGTGGTTACCTCCTTCCTGCTTCGTAGAGTGATGGCTTTGGCCTTCTCCTTTCGGTTGGGCTCTGTATTGCCCGGTAGCGCTCCTTATTGGCGTTCGGAGAGCATTTTTGCGATTTGGCCAATTTGTGTCTCCAAACTACGAAGAGATCCAGTGAGATTCTGGATGTTGGCATCATTTGTAGTTGTATAATTTGTGAAAAACTCCTCTAGATTGGGAGCTTTTGGAGCTTGCGGTGGAAAATAGACGGGTGGAATCGTGTTCGGTGGGCGCGCCGCATTCCCCGGATTACTCCAAGAGAATTTGGGGTGATTCCTTATACCCAGGGGATAGGTATTACTAAAATTATTACCCGGATTATAAGGTGGCCGATTCAGATTACCCATGTAATCCACATTCTCGGCAATAGTAGAAGGGTCCCAATATTGGGGCCCACAGTTAGATGTAGATGAGGAAGCAAACATCTCGTTCATCTGTTTTTGTAGTTTCTCAACCTGGAGAGATAAACTTGAAACTGTATCGATTTCAAACATCCCGGACGGTTTATGTGGACGAGACCAGGGTGTACTCCATTGATACGTATTCATGGCCATACATTCTATAAGTTCTTGGGCAGTCGTCGGTGTCTTGTTGTTTAACGTTCCACCGATGGCGGCATCAATATGTTGCCTCGTTTGTTGATTTAGGCCATTATAGAAGGTTTGCACTTGCAAACAATCGGGGATTGCATGATGCGGACAACGGCGAAGCAATTCCTTAAATTGCCCCCAAGTATCATATAACATTTTCGTATCAACTTGGGAGAAATAAGTAATATCATTGCGCAACTTGGCCATTTTTGCGGGCAGAAAATATTTCGTGAGAAAGTTTTCCGTCATTTCGGCCCAAGTAGTGATGGATCCTCTTGGTAAAGAGGCCAACCACTGTTTAGCTTTGGTGCACAATGTGAAAGTGAAAAGCCTTAATCGGATAGCATCATCCGAAACCCCGTTAATTTTAAAAGTGTCACA
The DNA here is from genome assembly GCA_039583875.1 of Platanthera guangdongensis. Lineage (NCBI taxonomy): Eukaryota > Viridiplantae > Streptophyta > Magnoliopsida > Asparagales > Orchidaceae > Platanthera > Platanthera guangdongensis. The sequence continues at coordinate 80,995,294 of CM077149.1, read as the reverse complement.
TATTTCTAAAAAGTTAGAGATATGTGCGTTGAGATCCTCATCTTGAAGCCCATCAAATTGTACATATTGTTGTATCATTTGAATGATGCTTGGCTTCAATTCAAAGTTATTGTTCGCAATAACGGGGCGAACAATACACGATTGAGCATCATCCAAATTTGGTCGGGCATAATAGGACATAGTCCGTTCTTCGGCCATATTTGGATTTTGGTTATTCAAAATAAAAGAAAATTGAGAAGAAGGGGAAGATGAAGAATAAGAAGAAGATGAAGATAAAGAAGAAGAAAAAGTGTTACTTACGAATTCCTCAACCAAATCTGGAGAATTGGGTTCACAGAGTCTTAGGCATCGTCGTAAGCTTTGCTCGATCTCCAGATCCAAGTCGAATAGATTTGACGGATTCCCTTGGGTCATACACCAAAATAAAATAAAAGTAAAAGTTTTAAAATTAAAAATTTATAAAATAAAATTTCTCGGACTTCCCAAGGGCTACCCAATGACGGGTTACCAATGTACTAGGCAGTATTGCTGGATGAAAACCTGGCACGACCCTTTCGCAAGAAATTTTAATTATAAAAAATTAAAGTAAAAACTTTTAAAGAGAACAAGCAAAAAAATTTTTTTGATTCAAAACGGAAAAGAAAAATGATAAAACTAATAGATCCTTGATTTCAAAATATCGACAAAGAAAAGTCCCGGGCAACGGCGCCAAAAACTTGATGAATTATTTTCTCCACGCTAACGCGTGTTTCCAATCGATGAGGAAAGTATACCTATCGTTCGGAGTATAGAATCAAGTGTCGTATATCGACTCGGGCCTTGTCGAGTACTTGTACTCACAAGAAAGAGTTATTATCTTATCAGACGGAAAGTTAGTTTTTTTTAAAACGGAAAAGGAGACGTTACACTAAGAAAGAGAAATTCGATTTTTGGGAAGCTAGCACATGATCTAGAATCCACTTGGACTAAAATAAACGTTCTTGAAAATAAAGAAATGCAAGTTTTTAAATTACTTACTTGACCGTGGAAGTTCCAAAGTACAAAAGAGTCTCTCTCGAGCTCATGCTTTTGACAAACCTTATGTTGATCAATTAAGATCCCTCGTCCAGTCGAAACCCCTAACCTTGCTTTAGGCGGTGAACCACACTATTGGATTTGACTCCAATCCAGAAGATTTATGTCGTCCTCTCTCGAGAAGTGCATGAAACTCCTTTTATCATTGAGTGATCTACTTGTATCCGCAACCTCTCGGTCATTTAGAATACGGATCTTGGATCGAAAAACATATCCAAGAAATATGAATTCGACGAAATATAAATCAAAGATAAATCGTAAGCGAGCAAAATTAAGAACAAGACATTTGATAAAAAAAGAAGAGCTTATTTTATTACAAGCTTCATCATGATCAAGCACTAAATGAGAATTAGTTACTCATCATCATTCGGGGAATACAAGCTAAGGTAGGGGAAGACATAATAAAAAGCAACTTGAATTAAAACTTAAAGCAAGACTAAGCTAAGAAAAGGGAAATACAGCAAAATAGAAAAGCAAACTACAAGACTCCCACTCCCAAAATTTGACTCTCAAGCTTCTGAAGTTGTCCGGAATTTATAAAAGAATTTTCTAGTTGGTCACGCCCTTAGTCACGCCCGTGACCTAGGGAATGTCAGGCTCGGGACCGTCGTCTTGAAACCCCAGGAACGTTGGAGAAGAAATTGCCAAAATTCGTGAACTGACGGGTCACCCCCCTAGGTCACGCCCGTGACCTAGGGCGTGTCAAGGCTGTTTCTGGAAAACGGCGGGAAGCTAAAAATGGAGGGAGTAAATTGCAGTTGATGGAGGCGTCAGGCCCCCTAGGCACGCCCGTGACCAGGGCGTGTCAATATGGAAACGTCAAGCTAGCGGCAACGGCATGAACGACTCTTTATTGGCTACGAAACGCACCCGACACGCCCTGGGTCACTCCCGTGCCCAGGTCGTGTCAATTTAATCCGACGTGGTGCGACCTAACTGGCACGCTGTACAACCCCGTGTCCGGCGAGCAAGGTCACCAGGGGGGAGAGCAGATCAGGCTGGGAGCAGCAGGCGAGCTCGGCAGCGGCAGGGGCGAGGCTGAGCTCGGCATCCGTCGGCCAGAGATCGTCGATCGGCGACCCCGAGCTCGCGATCGGGTTGCATTCGCCGAGCGGGCTGCAACTCGCGCCCTCGCGGTGGAGCTCGACAGCAGCGGGCGAGCAGAACATGCCGAGGTGGCCAGAGCTCCCAGCTCGCCTGGGAGTCAGAGGTACTTTTTACTGTTTTACCCCTGCCGGTCTGCCCATAGCCCTTCAAAACAGCGGAGTTTGGCTGTTGGCAGACCCAACTGGGGGTTTTCTGGTAATTCCAGGTCGGTTATTTTGGTTATTGGCAGTCCTGACTTCAAAAGCTATAAATAGGACCCAAGGGGTACCCCAGAAGGCAGGTTCTTCCGGTGCTCTTCTCCCCAAAAATCTTAAGTGCTTTCTGAGGGTACCTTAGCTCGGCTTCAGGCTAAGGAGGGGAAGCGCTCTGAGATCTTCCGGGTTTGTGGTGGGACCTCCCTGCCGAGCCCTTGGGTCTGTTCTTTCCTTGCTTTCGTCTTTTTTCTTGCAGGAACAAAGTAGGCGTGAGGCCACCCCCTTCCCCAAGGGCGAGCTCCACAAGAAGCCAGGTTCCGGTTTCTACATTTTGGTGCGGTGAGCGTGGACGTGGTCAGCGCAGAAAAGTTTCCGCGAGCTCAATGACGGGACAAGGATCCGACAGGCCGAGCTCGCCCCCCCCCCCCCCCCCCCCGCCTCTCGCAACGGTGGGAATGTTTGAGGATTTCAGAAACGAGGTGTTGACTCTGGTTAAGTTCGCCCTCGGCACGCGGGCTGAGTGCTCGACCCCGGCGATCCAGATCACGGCTGCCCCCTCCTTGGGCGAGGACGCTCCCGGCAGGCGAGCTGGGAAGGAAGTGGCTGAGGAAGGCCGAGGGAGAGAGCTCCCCGGGCGCGAGCTCTTCCCCGACTCGGCAGGCCGAGGTCGCTTCGGCGAGCTGGGCTCGCGAGACTCGCCAGCTCGCCCAGTGGGGGGAGGGAGCCCATTCAGTGAGCTGGTCTCTTCGGCTCCGGTTCCAGAGGGCTTCAGGGAGCCCGAGATGTCCTATTACACCGGGAAGGGAGACCCGGTCCAGCATGTCCAATGGTTCGAAGACGTGGTCTCCATCCGTCAGATGTCGGACGGATTCAAGTGCCGGCTCTTCGCCATCACCCTACGGGAAAAAGCAAGAGAGTGGTTCCACCAGCTACCGGCCAGCTCCATCTATTGCTTCGAGGACTTGCGCCGAGGATTTATGTAAAGGTTCACTACTTCGAAAAAGAGGAAGAAGGAGTCCGAGTCCCTGTTTCACATCAAGCAGGGGGTGAACGAGACGTTGGGAAGCTACGTGGACCGATTTCAGGAGGAGGTTACTCAGGTTCAGGAGATGCCGGGCCATAGTCTGATGATGGCCTTTACCCTGGGCCTGCAGCAGGGGTTCTTCTGAATGGAGCTGAAAAGAGTTCCTCCCTCTCTTATGAGGAGTTGATGGAAAGGGCGGCGAGAGAGGTTGACGGGGAGGCGTCAAATCCGGAGTTCGCAAGGAAGTTAGCCAGGTGGGCCACAGAGGAGGAGAGGGAGTCAAAGGGGGGAAGAGGACAGGAGGAAAGAAGAGGGGAGCCCAGGCAGAGGGAGCAGAGGCAGCTCCAAGGGCCGCAGCAGCCGGGGTGGGGGCGTCAGGAGCCCGACCGTCGGCTGGGCTGGAGGCCTGAGTGGCAGTGGAAAGGGCCACAGAGGGGGAACTTCAGAAGGGGTCACTTTCAGGGGAGGCAAGACCAATTCCACCCCCAGGCTGGAGGCAGGGCCAGAGGCCCCGGCTCCCCGATCAAGAGGAGGCCATGGCCATAGCCTTGGGGGCCAGGAGAGGAGTGTGGAGGAGAAGAAGGAGGGAGATTAGGGTGGAGCTGCCCTATTGCGACTTCCATCATGAAGAGGGGCACGCAACAGCCACGTGCCCGGAATTCTTGGAGATGAGAGGGAACAGGGAGCGGCAGCAGCAGCAGCAGGAGGCGCGGCAGGAAGTGATGATCGAGGAGGTCCTGCCTCGGGCGGAGGAGGATCGCTGTGAAGACCGGGTGGATGTGGGGGCCCGAGGGGGAATCGGGATGATCTACGGGGGAGCAGGGATCGAGGCCTCCCGCAAGGCCAGTCTCCACACCATGTACCGGTGGAGCATCGCCTCTACATCCCAAACCCCACCACCGGAGGAGAGGATCACCTTCTCCAGGAGTGATATGCCGGACCACGAGGATCCGTTCTGCGATGCGCTGGTCATCAGGGCGGCCATCGAGAACTTCACCGTCTCTCGGATTCTCGTGGACAACGGGAGTTCCGTCAACGTCGTCTTCAAAAAGGCGTTTGATGCGATGAAGGTGGAGGCGAGAAGGGTGCTGGCCTCGGATGGCCCCCTGTTCGGATTTTCAGGAGAGAGGAAAGAAGTGGAAGGAGGAGTTGGACTCCATGTCACCTTGGGGGGGGGGGGGCAGTCCCGAAACTACAAGTTCGTCATTGTGGACGCCCCCAGCAGCTACAGCGCAATCTTTGGGAGGCCCCTGATCAGCGCCTTCCGTTGCGTCCCCTCATCTTTTCATCAATGCTTGAAGTTCAACGTCGAGGGGGTCCAAGTCAGGGTTAGGGGAGACCCGAAGGTGGCGCGGGAGTGTTATGTCACTGCAGTGAATACCATCTCCTGGCAGGAAGGAGCCGAGGAGATGGGGCGAAGGATGGAGGAGGTCCACCAAGAAGCAGGAAGGGAGGAGCTGGGAGAGAAGAGCTGCATAGAGGATGCGACAGGGGGAGATCTGGAGGAGGTGACCGAGGCGAGGGCCGAGAAGGAGGCGATGGAGGTAGAGGCCCCCGTTCCGGAGGAAGGGGATGCCGAAGGATGGGCAGAACAATCCAGGCTGGAGGCAGCAGAGGAGGTGGTGGAGCTGGAGGTGCTCACCCGAGGAGGAAGGATGGAGAAGATCCGCGTCAGCGGGGGGCTGACCCCGGAAGACCAGGGCAGGATGCTGGAATGCATCCAGAAGAACGTGGACATCTTTGCCTGGAACGCCGCGGAGATGCCGGGGGTTGACGCAGACGTGGCTTGCCACCGCCACAACCTGGACCCGGGAACACGCCCCTTTCAGCAGAAAAAGAGGTCCACCGCGGACAAGCTAGCGGAGCCCATCCGGGAGGAGGTGGCAAAACTCCTCAAGGCAGGCTTCGTGTCAGAGATTCAGTACCCCGGCTGGGTCTCCAACGTGGTTATGGTTAAAAAAGGGGATGGCCGATGGAGAATGTGTATCGACTTTTCCTTACTTAATAAAGCTTGCCCTAAAGATTGTTACCCCTTGCCTCAGATCGACGCACTGGTTGACTCAGCCGTCGGTTTTTCTGTAATGAGTTTTTTGGATGCTTTTTCAGGTTACCATCAGATCAGGATGCACCCCCCAGACATCAAGGATGTCTCGTTCATCACCAGGGATGGATGCTACTGCTACAAGATGATGCCCTTTGGGCTGAAAAATGCTGGGGCTACCTACCAAAAAATGATGGACAGGGTCTTCAAGGAGCAAAGGGGAAGGAATTTGGAGGTGTATGTAGATGACCTCATGATCAAGAGCTGGGATGTGGACTCCCACCTTCGGGACCTGGAGGAGACCTTCGCCACCCTGAGCAAGTACAAAATGCGGTTGAATCCCCTTAAGTGTGTCTTCGGGGCCAGCCGAGGAAAGTTCTTAGGGCATCTCCTCACCCCCGCGGGGGTCGAGCCGAATCCAGACAAGGTCAAAGCTATCCTAGAGCTGGGGTCCCCGCGAGATGCAAAGGAGGTCCAGCGGCTGACAGGGAAGCTAGCAGGGCTGAGTCGCTTCCTTTCACGGGCAGGAGAAAAGTGCTCCCCCTTCTTCAAGACGCTGAGGGGGGGCCAGAGGTTTGAATGGAGTAAGGAGTGTGCAGAGGCATTCCAGGCCCTCAAGGTGCAGTTGACACAGGCTCCGTTGCTCCAAGGGCCGAAGGAGGGGGAGGACCTGTTCTTGTATCTCGGGGTCGGGGCAGAGGCCCTGAGCTCCGTCTTGGTTGGTGAAGAAGGGAAGAAGCAGCTCCCTATTTACTACGTGAGACGAGTCCTAAGGAAGGCCGAGCTCCGATATCCTATCTTTGAGAAGCTTGCGTTCGTCCTAATCATCTCGGCCCGGAGGCTGCGACCTTACTTCCAGGCACACTCAATCCGGGTGGTAACTGACCACCCTCTCTGCAACGTCTTCCAGGGGGTGGAGCATTCAGGCCGGCTGGCCAAGTGGTCGGTGGAGCTGAGCGAGTTCGATGTCTCCTTCGTCCCGCGACTCTCAATCAAGGCTCAGGCGATGGCCGACTTCCTAGCCGACTATGTGGTGGAGGTAGCGGAGGAAGAGCTTACCCGACCGACTCCTTGGAGGGTGAAGGTGGATGGAGCCTCAGGGAGGCATTCCCTTGGAGTGGGGGTGATCCTGGAAAGCCCTCAGGGGACTCGAATTGAGCAAACAGTGGTGGTACACTTCCCCATTACCAACAACCAGGCCGAGTACGAGGCCGTGATAGCAGGGCTGCGTCTGGCTAGGGAGCTGGGGGTTTCAGATGTGGAGGTCCTTACCGACTCCATGGTAGTGGCTTCTCAGATTAACGGGGAGTTTGAGGCAAGGGAGCCCACCCTGCGATCGTATTTGGCCAAGGTGAAGGGGTTCATTGGCACTTTTCAAACTTTCACCATCTGACATGTGCCCAGGGAAGAGAATGAACAAGCCGATCAATTGGCTAAGCATGGTCCCCAGGTGGGGGGCACCATCACCGACCTGTTTCGCCCCTCCATCGAAGAAGGAGAGCTCATGGAAATCGATCAGCAAGCTTCATGGATGGATCCAGTCATTATTTTTCTCTCCACAGGAGAGTATCCGGAGGGGGTGGACAAGAAGAAGCAGAGGCACAAGTCAGCATACTGCCTCCTCCAGGGCGGGCAGCTATACAGAAATACCCTCTCAGGGATGCTGGCCCGCTGCGTAACCGAGGGAGAAGCGCGAAGGATCTTAGAGGAGGTCCACTCTGGGGAATGTGGGAGTCACTCCGGGAGTCGGACCCTGGAAGGGAGAATAATCAGGCAGGGTTATTTCTGGCCCACCCTGGGCCGAGACGCCGCAGAATTCGCAAGGAGATGTCACAAGTGCCAGCTGTTTGCCCCTCTCCAGCTTCAGCCGGCCCAGCGTCTTCGAAGTATCACGGCCCCATGGCCCTTCGCAATTTGGGGAATGGATTTGGTTGGGCCGTTCCCCCAAGCCAGCGGCCAGAGAAGGTTCCTCCTGGTGATGATAGACTACTTCTCATAGTGGATGGAGGTGAAGGCATTGGCCAAGGTGACCTCCCAGGTGATCAGGAACTTTGTTTGGGGGGAAATAATCTCTCGCCATGGGCTGCCGCAGGCCATCGTCACAGACAATGTGCCCCAGTTCGCCAGTGCCGAGTTCACCAGCTTCTGCGAACAGCTGGGGATCGATCTCAGGTTCGCCTCGGTCCATCACCCCAGGAGTAACGGGCAGGTGGAGGCCGCAAACAAGATCATCGTCAACCTCCTCAAAAAGAAGGTGGAAAACCTGAAAGGGAGTTGGGTGGAGCAGCTTCCCGCGATTCTTTGGGCCCTGAGAACCACCCCCAACACAGCTACAGGAGAGACCCCCTTCAAACTCTCCCACGGGTGCGAGGCCGTGCTCCCCATTAAATTTGAAGTCCGAACACCGCGAGTCGTGGCAACAGAAGAAGGCCGTGGGGAATGGCAAGCAGAGAATGGGGAGGAACTAAGGCTTTCCCTGGACATGGTGGAAGAGGTGAGAGACCTTTCCGCTATCCGGTAGGAGGAGGTAAAAAGAAGAATGGCCAAGTACTTTGACAAGCACGTCAGGGTCAAGCAGTTCGTGGAAGGGGACTTGGTGCTGAAGAAAGTAGATGCGGCAGGAAGGTCAGCATCCGTAGGGAAGCTCAATCCCAGCTGGGAGGGACCATTCATTGTAAAGGTAGCCCTCGTGTCAGGGGGCTACCGACTCCAAAATGTAGAGGGCGAGACCCTGAGTCTCACCTGGAGTGGTGACGACCTCAAGCGATTTTTCCCCTAAAACATGTAAGCAACACTTTGATTATAGTAAATTCCTTCAAGCCCACTGATAATGTTGTAACTAGCCTGCATGGTAGAATGAGATGTGTAACGGACCCCGAGCAGATCCCGCTGTCAGGCTCTCAACTAGCTGGCAGGGCTGGAAGTCACTCGATGTCATCCTTGGACTCGAGCAGATCCCGCTGTCAGGCTCTCAACTAGCTGGCAGGGCTGGAAGTCACTCGATGGAGGTAGTAACGGACCCCGAGCAGATCCCGCTGTCAGGCTCTCAACTAGCTGGCAGGGCTGGAAGTCACTCGGTGTCATCCTTGGCCTCGAGCAGATCCCGCTGTCAGGATCTCAACTAGCTGGTAGGGCTGGAAGTCACTCGATGGAGGTAGTAACGGACCCCGAGCAGATCCTGCTGTCAGGCTCTCAACTAGCTGGCAGGGCTGGAAGTCACTCGGTGTCATCCTTGGCCTCGAGCAGATCCCGCTGTCAGGCTCTCAACTAGCTGGCAGGGCTGGAAGTCACTCGATGGAGGTAGTAACGGACCCCGAGCAGATCCCGCTGTCAGGCTCTCAACTAGCTGGCAGGGCTGGAAGTCACTAGGTGTCATCCTTGGCCTCGAGCAGATCCCGCTGTCAGGCTCTCAACTAGCTGGCAGGGCTGGAAGTCACTCGATGGAGGTAGTAACGGACCCCTAGCAGATCCCGCTGTCAGGCTCTCAACTAGATGACAGGGCTGGAAGTCACTCGGTGTCATCCTTGGCCTCGAGCAGATCCCGCTGTCAGGCTCTCAACTAGCTGGCAGGGCTGGAAGTCACTCGATGGTGGTAGTAACGGACCCCGAGCAGATCCCGCTGTCATGCTCTCAACTAGCTGGCAGGGCTGGAAGTCACTCGGAGTCATCCTTGGCCTCGAGCATATCCCGCTGTCAGGCTCTCAATTAGATGGCAGGGCTGGAAGTCACTCGATGGTGGTAGCAACGGGCCCCGAGCAGATCCCGCTGTCAGGCTCTCAACTAGTTGGCAGGGCTGGAAGTCACTCGATGGTGTCGGCCTTGAAGTCGTCAGGAACAGGCCAAAGTCTATGGCAGGGAACCAAGGGGAAGGGTCCTGTCAGGGCGAGCTCGAGCTCGGCAAGCTCAACCCAGCATGCCGGGCTGGAGGGCTCTGCCTGGGCGAGTTCGGGCTCGCCAATCCGGGCTCGGTATTAACGAGTAGGCCGCAAGCCCGGGCCTCGTCAAAGGAAGCAACCCGGAACGGGACACCGCGCCCCCTTCGCCCACTACACTTGAAAGATTTCTTCTTCGACGGGCATAACCCGGGGGGCTCGCGTGCGAGTAAAGGTAGGCGGATAAAGGGATGGAGGCCGCGTGCGAGTAACAATGTCGTGGTAAGGGTGGAGAGCAACTCGGCATGAAATCGTTTGGGGGTCGGCGAACACTCCAAACGCGTCTCGCTCGCGTGTGCGCTCTCATGCTCACTCCACTGGCGGAACCTGTCTCTGCGAAGTCGTGGAAGGAAGCACTCACATACATTCATAACACAACGAGCAAAGGAGAACACCGGTATGATCAAAAAACTTTCATTGATTATTCACAAATGTACAAGGAGCTCGCCCGGGCGAGTAGTCAAAAAAGATAAAAGAAAAAAGAAGAAAGGGAAAAAATACAAGGCTGTCAGCTGGCCTCACCCCCTCCGCCGGACTGGTCCTCGCCGTCGCCCGAACGGTCCTGGAGGCTCTTCCCGAACATCGCGTCCAGGCTATCTTCCTTCTCGCTGGGCGGCGTCGCCAGAAACAGAATCGGCATCAGGTCCCGAGCAGAGATCTCCCCGCATCCTTCCACCAGCACCCCGGAGTCCTTCATCATCGCGAGGGTGCACTCGGAGGTCTGGATTGAGTTGATCCGCAGTCTCTCGATGAGGTCGGCCTCGCCGAAGATGCGCGGGCTCTTGTAGGGGAGTGTGGGATCGATGTCGTGCGACGTGAAGAAGATCTCCGCCTGGCGACAAACCTCGCCGAGAAGGTGCTGGTTCTCCCCCTTCAACTTCGCGTTCGCACCCTCCAACTCTCCAAGGCACGCGCATTGGCGGCCGTTCTCCTCCCCGAGCTCGGCATTGCGAGCCTGGAGCTCGCCAGCAGCGTCGGCATCCGCGGCCAGTTGCGCGCGCAGGCGGCCGTTCTCCTCCCCCAGCTCAGTGATGCGAGCCTGGAGCTCGCCCGCCGCCTTGGCATCCTGGGAAAAAGCCCATTTAGCGGCAGCAAAGCTTTCTAAGTAAAAGAGAGTGGTGCGTAACACTTACCAGCCCGCCAACAGTGTGGGCGAGAATACTATCCGCGATGCCAAGCCGCCTCGCCTGATCGGCGACCTGCTCCTTGGCAAGGTCGCGAGCCTGCTCGGCCTTTTCGAGCTGGTGGCTGATGGCGAAGCTACGGCGCGCCAACATGTGGTGCAGCTCCAGAGTCCGCAGGTGGGACTGCAGCCCCTCATGGCCGAGCTGCCGGAGGGTCGACCTCTTGTAGGCCTCGGCATCCTCCCGGCCATAAAGGCCGAAGCCGAGGGCGTAGGCGTGACCGGTGGCGGGCTCGCGGTCATGCCAGGACGGGTGCAGAGTGGAGATGGAGACTCGATGCGCGAGCTTGTCCCACTGCAGCATGGGCTCGCCCGCAGAATCCTTCCAGCGCGCGCCGAAGTTGAAGAGGGGGTGCTGCTTCGGCGGCGCGCGCTCGCGGGCGGCCCTCTTCGCCGAGGGAGGAGGGGAGATCGCAGCCGAGGTGGAAGGGCCCTTGCCACCCTTTCGGCCCTTGCTGGTCGTCTCCTTCAGCGGGCTCCCCGGTGACGCGTCGGGAGGAGTCTCCGACGAGCTGATGTACTTGGGGCTGGGCTGATGTTGTTGTTGTTGCCCCCGCGGAGCCAGCAGGGCCCTCCGCATCTTTTTCATCTGCCGAGGGCCGGATGGCGGGTTCGGCCTCGCGTCCCCAGATCGCCTCTTGCTGGAGGAAGGCTGTGAGAGGGCCGCCTAGTCTCGGCAGGCCACCGCCGCCGCCCTCTCGCGAGCAAGAGGGTCTGAATCAAGCCCCGGGTCCGAAAATGCCGGGTTCGCGGGGATTATTCGCTCCCCTGCAGGAAAATACTTGGAAAGGTTAGAAAATTCAGATATGACGATGTGCCGAGCTCGGCGAGTAGGCGAGCTCGGCAAGAAGAGGAAAGCATACCTTCGCCGGGCAGAACCGGAGGGAGCGCGTCGAGGCCCCTCCGCAAGAAGGCGACCTCGAAATCTTTGTGGAGGAAGAATTTGTGGAGCTCGGCGTCGTCGCCGGACACGGCCGGCGGGCGGTACACCTCCTCGCCTTTTTGTTGCGGCGAGTAGGGGATGTTGCCGAGATCGCCCTTGATGAAGGCGATCTTGGTCATCCAGGTATGGTGCTTGTTCGCGATCTCGCGAACTTTGATCAAGGAGCCGCCGAAGTAGGCAACCCCGTCCGTCGTCGCCTTATAGGAGAAGAGTTTCCTGAACACCGTCAGGTTGAACTCGATCCTCTACCGACGGAGATAGCTCGCGAACGCCACCATCATGGCGATAGCGTTTGAGTTCAGCTGCGCGGGGACGGCCCTGTGGTATTTCAGGATCTGCCGGATCTCCGGCCACAAGGGAAGTCACAACCCCACCTCGAAGTGCGAGATGCGGAATGCGAGCTCATTCTCATAGAACGTATTGATGGCCTCGCCCGGCCCCGGCCTGCGCGCCTCAAAGCCCGGCGGCACATACAAGGCTATGAATTCTGCGAGCTCTTCCTCGCTGGTGTGGCCGTCGAAGAAGCAGTAATCCGCGAAGTGTTGCGCGCATTTGGAGCAGCCATCGGCGTCCGGGTTGGTCTTGCCCATGGTCGCAGAGAAGAAGAGAAGCACGGCGCAAGCAAAGAAGGGAGAGCAAGGAGAGGGAAGTAGAGCAATAAAGATAGTACGGGGTAGGTGAGGTGGGGGGCTATTTATAGGAAAGGGAATCTGAGGCAGGCTGTCACATCGGAGCAGCTCGCTGCCCCAGCTCGCCGCCCCAGCTCGCCACCCCAGCTCGCCGACTTCCAGCACATCCCAATCAAGGCTAAGTCAAATATTACGGCTTTTTATTTAAATAACATAATTAAGAATGTCCTAAAGAGTTGTTCATCATAGAAGGGGGAAGTTCAGAACAGAAAAGTAGGCGCGCGAACAGGGAGGGCATCGGGACGCGAGCGACGGTCGGCTCGGCAGAGGAGCCCGCAAACTTACCTACCCCGGCCTCGCGACCCCCGCCCCCCAAGCTGCCGCGCGCGGAGTAAGTCACGAATCCTTCCAGAATTCCTTTGCGCGACCAAGAGACCGTCGTCTATCTCATCCAGGAGTCGGGAGGGAGACATCAACTCGCCAGGTCGGCCGAGGCGTACCTCCTCAGCAAGACACGCATAGTCGCGCTGCAGCGTCTCGTTGACTCCTTGCACCTCGCGCAGCCCGCACACCAGCTTCTTGAGGAGCTTGACCTCCCTCCTCATCAGCTCGCCTTGATCCACCTCCGGACCCAGGTAAGAGTCCAGCGAGCTCGGAGACGGGAGGGTAGAGTGATGGGCTGCCCGCGAGGACTCCTCAGCCGCCGACTGACTGGGAAGGGCTGTAGAAGGCAAACGTCAGCAAAGCAAAAGCTAGTGAAGCACGGGGTTGTACGAGGCAGACCTGAAGAGCTCGGCGGCTCAAAGGAGATGCGGGGAGGGATGAACCTCAGATCCTTCCCGCGACCTGGCCCGCGAGCCCCCGGCGAGATGGGCTCGAAGCCCGGGACAGGAATAGACCCCGGACCTCCCCCGGCGGCCGCGTCAATTTGCCGAGGGGAGCCCTGTGGTGAAGCTGGCCTCTGTGAGCTCACAGGAGAAGCAGGCCTCTGCGAGCTAACATGCAGGATCCCGAAGAGGAGCTGCGGATCCCGGGGATGGCTGTCCGGTGCCGAGAATCGCGAAGTGGAGAGCGTGACCTCACCTCGCGGCGTAGGGACCCGCGGCGCGGTGCCTTCGACATCTGGTAGGCCGCCCTGATCGTTGCCGACAACAACGACTTCTATATCATTCTCCAGAATAGTTCGAGTAGAAGAGCCAGTCTCGCGAGCCAGAGTGGCCCTCAGGTCGTGGAAGATGGGCTCGGCTGCCTCGGGGAACAGCTTTGTCCTCTTGAAGCTCGGCTCGGCGGGGTCGATTTGAGGAACTTTTGCGGGAACCGCCGTCAGCGCGGCGAAGCGAGCCGCGGAAGCATGGCGAGCCCGGTCTATGCGCTCTTGAATCTCCTTAGGAAGGGGCATCTTGGCAAGGCAGCAGAGGGAATGGCAAGAGCCAGGCAGCATAGCAGGTGCATATATATAGCCGCAGGTGGCCCCCACCAGAAGATTCCCTCCAACTCGCCGGCCAGAGCTCGCCGCACACTTCGGGTTGTATGATTCTTTCCGAGCTTGTGCCAAGCTCGAAAAGAGCGGGGATTGTGTACAACCCCGTGTCCGGCGAGCAAGGTCACCAGGGGGGCGAGCAGATCAGGCTGGGAGCAGCAGACGAGCTCAGCAGCGGCAGGGGCGAGGCTGAGCTCGGCATCCGTCGGCCAGAGATCGTCGATCGGCGACCCCGAGCTCGCGATCGGGTTGCATTCGCCGAGCGGGCTGCAACTCGCACCCTCGCGGTGGAGCTCGACAGCAGCGGGCGAGCAGAACATGCCGAGGTGGCCAGAGCTCCCAGCTCGCCTGGGAGTCAGAGGTACTTTTTACTGTTTTACCCCTGCCGGTCTGCCCATAGCCCTTCAAAACAGCGGAGTTTGGCTGTTGGCAGACCCAACTGGGGGTTTTCTGGTAATTCCAGGTCGGTTATTTTGGTTATTGGCAGTCCGGACTTCAAAAGCTATAAATAGGACCCAAGGGGTACCCTAGAAGGCAGGTTCTTCCGGTGCTCTTCTCCCCAAAAATCTTAAGTGCTTTCTGAGGGTACCTTAGCTCGGCTTCAGGCTAAGGAGGGGAAGCGCTCTGAGATCTTCCGGGTTTGTGGTGGGACCTCCCTGCCGAGCCCTTGGGTCTGTTCTTTCCTTGCTTTCGTCTTTTTTCTTGCAGGAACAAAGTAGGCGCGAGACCACCCCCTTCCCCAAGGGCGAGCTCCACAGGAAGCCGGGTTCCGGTTTCAACACACGCCCCGTGTAAGGGTGACACGGGCGAGTGCCCTAGCAACACGGGCATGTGACACGGGTGTAACACGGGGGTGTGCCCTAGTAACACGGGCATGTGCCCTAGCAACACGGGCGTGTCAGTTGTTCTTTGGTCGCAGATCAACGATCTGCGTTGATCTTCTTAGCTCGTCTATTTCACGCCCTTGGTCACGCCCAAGGAGGGCGTGTCAGAGGGCGTGTCTTGGGAGAGAAGAAGAAAATCCCAATTTTGCTCCAAAACAACTACAGTTTAGCCATGCAAGATTGAAAATAATTTTATTAGATCAAATAAAGATAAAATATAAAAAATAGTCAATTGTGAACTTTAAATTATAAAATGAATAACTAAGATCTAACTATTAATAGAAGAAAGTAAATAAAAAATGGAAATAATTAGAGCTATTAAAGCCTAACCTCCAAAGGTCTATCTGTCAACTCCCATCGGTATGACAACTAGTTGGCCCCTAGACCTGCCATAATATCGTTAACTCAGGATTATGATACCACGTGTCAACACACACCGCGTGCAATTTCACTTGGCAATGCCATCAAAATGTAACACCCCCTATCCGTCATATAGCATATAGTAGTAGGTCCGGCCGGGGCCCGACACCATATACCACAGACAGACCGGGCGGTTACTTAATGGAAACCATCCAACTAATAACAACGTCCTACACAGAGCATTCTAGCGGAAGCAATTAAAAGTTGCATTAATAAAGAACCCAACACTAGCATGAATGTCCACTACAAAGCCAAAAGGAATGAAGTACAAATACACAAGTATTGTCCTTATTTCTTTACAATTGTTTTCCTCAATTTACATGTTTTTCAAACCTCGGCACGCAGGCCGACCATCCATGAATAAAAGAAAACACTCAAAATTAGGCCTTCAAGGGCCAACACAGCAACTTGGGCTTTAGCCCGCTATTTACCGCTCGGCTCCGCAGCACCTACAAGCACAATCCACCGCAACGGTGACAAACTATAATTTGGTCAGCAATGCTGACCAAATTATAACGATCCCGCCCCCAATTCGTGGCGGCGATGCTCCTTCCCTGCACTTTATTAGCCTAAACCAAACAGTGTATATAAACATTGCATCACAGGCATTGGCATGCACGACCACACGCCCCGTGCACTCAGGGCACATTCTCAGTGAACCGGTCAATGTCACATCAATTTAAGCCATAGACATCCTGGTCTCACCACCGCCACTTTGACGGCCAAACTATGAGCATTTTGTCTTCCCGGCATGGGTCACGTCAATTTAAGCCATAGACCGCCGAAGAACCTCATCTATGCCAAGGGCTCCAACCGAACGACATAGAGTGGGTACGATTCCGTCCAACCCGTGTTCACATCGCAATGACAACTTAAGCCATATGCGCGGGTCAAACTTCTCCCGAGTCCCGTTTCCGTTACACACTTCACATAACCCGGTTATGTTCAAGTTGGCTCCCAGGCCACCAAGTTGGCATAACCACGCATCTGCCCAATTTTCTGGGTGCACTTGGAGTTAATCCCCAAAGCTCCATGTTGCAATCTACCGCATAGACAACTTGAAAAACAAACATTCGCACGGAGTATTCTCCGGCCATTTATGCAAAGCAACATCACGGATCCAGACCAACTTGTCTGGGTAGGTTTCACACATCATGCCTATATCCATTCTCGATTCCGGACTCTACATGTACACAACGAGGACTATTCATGTCTACCCGAAGGAACGCCTCAAACTCACCGCAAACTCGCGAGAACGGGTTTCCTATGCAAGGGAAAAGAAGAGCTTCACATGCTCAAGTAGAGAATCATTACCCTAGCATTCTTCCTTGGCTCCATGGAAAAGTATGCAGATGAAAAGCACCGCCCTCTCCTTGCCCCCGTAGATCCTAAGTCGGTTCTCGATTTGGAGCTCCGAAGCTCCGCCAGTGACCGGATCTAGACTTATTCTTCCTCGTTACTCTCCCCTCTCTCTCGAACTTAGATAGAGAACCAGCAACCAGAAGATGAGGGTTTTGAAACCCTACACTCGGGTATATCCCAATAGGAATAACCTCCAATCGTCGGATCCCAACATAAAGAAATGTACGGCTACGATCCAGGTCTGACCTAGAAAAACTGGGTCGAACACTGCACGGTTCACAAACCGGAGCAGGACATGTCCGCGACAAACTCAAACTATGCCGGGACATTTAGCCGAGACCCTGTCAAGATCCCTGTGTCGACACTCTATGTCGACACAGCAGGCCCTGTGTCGACACAGCAGGCCCTGTGTCGACACAGCAGGCCCTGTGTCGACACAGCAGGCCCTGTGTCGACACAGCAGGCCCTGTGTCGACACAACAGGCCATGCGTCGACACAGCAGACTGTGTCAAACACGCCACAACCTGCCTTCAA
The DNA here is from genome assembly GCA_039583875.1 of Platanthera guangdongensis. NCBI lineage: Eukaryota > Viridiplantae > Streptophyta > Magnoliopsida > Asparagales > Orchidaceae > Platanthera > Platanthera guangdongensis. Next base: position 80,978,486 of record CM077149.1, on the reverse strand, counting down.
CCCGCGAAGGACACGGCCTATGACACGCCCGTGTCCCAGGCCGTGTGACCCCAGCCAAATTCCAAATTTGGCCCAGAACGCCTCCCGTCGGTCTTTTGAGTTACGGGGCGTGACAACTCTCTCCCTCTTAAAAGAATTTCATCCACGAAATTACATAAAGGAAAGATAAGAATAAAACTTAAACGGTACCTGAGCAAAACAACTTTGGGTACTCCTCAAACATAGCCTACTCTCGCTCCCAAGAGAGCTCCTCCCGACCATAATTGTCCCAACGGACCTTGACGATCCTAATCTCTTTATTGCATAGCCGCTTGACTTCCAAGTCCTCAATACGTATGGGCTTGGCCTTCGTCGTCAACCCACAATTGATCGGCACTTGATCGACCGCGATCACTTGCGTAGGCTCTTGCACCGCCTTCCGTAGTACCGATATATGGAATACATCATGTAGACCACTAAGCTCCACTGACAGCTTCAACCGGTACACTGCTTCACCAATCCGCTCCAGAACCTCAAACGGTCCAAGGTACCTCGGGCTTAGCTTCTTCAAGCACCGCACCCGCGAGACACCCTTGAACGGGTTGATCTTCAAGTACACCCAATCGCCAACATCGAACTCCACGTTCCTGTGCTTGGCATTATAGTACTTAGCCTGGCGATCCTGAATAATTAGCAACCTCTCCCGAATGGTTCTCACCAAAGAAGTAGCATCCTCCACCTCTTGTCACTTGCACAACTTTGACTCGCCCGTTTCCAGCCAAGACAACGGCGTGCGACATCTTCTACCATAAAGGGCCTCGAACGACGCCATTTGTATGCTCTCCTGGTAGCTACTGTTGTAAGTGAATTCCACCAAGTATAGGTGATCTTCCCATTGCTTTCCAAAGTCCAGGACACACATGCGAAGCATATCTTCCATTGTCCTATTGACCCTTTCGGTCTGCCCATCCGTTTGCCGATGAAAGGCTGTGCTAAAACTTAGCTTTGTTCCCAACATCTGCTGCACCAGCCTCCAATCATTGGACTTGAACCGCCCATCTCGCATACTCACGTTGCTGCGGGGCACACCATGAAGCCGCACAATATTATCCACATACAGCTTTGCCAATTTCTCAACCGGATCATCCTTCCTATGCGGAATGAAGTGCGATGATGACACATATTTTGACTAAAATATGTTCATCATTATTATTATATTTATATTATAAATTATATGTATTTACTCTTAATTTTAATATAATTATCTAATTATTAATATATCACAATTATTTATACGAATATCATTTTATTTTGTTTTGTGACAGGCCTGGGGGGAATTCGACATGATTCGACGTAAAATGCCCGCTGTCCATTTTTGTACGAGAAATATTTCCCACGCAAATAAGTTTTGCATGCATGTTGCTTTCCCACCTTTTCTCTCTCCTCCCAATACATGAATTATCCTTTATTATTATTATAACTATTCATATATGTATGCATGGTAATTGATTTTTCATGCATGACCATGTATGAATAGTTATAACTATCAATACATGTAGCCTCCTTTCCCATGCAAGCCTCTTTATATAATTATTTCATGTAGCATCTTCTTATTTTAATTTTTATATAATCCTCTCCCATAAATACATCATATCATGTTGCCACTCATTTTATTTTTTTTTCATTTACATGTGGCCGGCCACATTCCTTCCCCTTCTCTATTTTTAGTTTTTTTTTCCTTTTTTCTCTCTCCCTTTTTCTTCCCCCCATATTTTATTTTCTCCACCACTATTAATAGTAAACCTCATTTCATATGGCCGGCCAAAACTTTCATTCATAACCGCCCACCTCCAAATTAAAACGGGCCATTCATTTCCTCCACCATGCAAACCGCCACATATTCTTAATTCCACTCATAACCTCCTTAATCAAAACCACCCACTTTAAGTTCCTCCTTCATTTCTTAATTAATCACATTAACTCCAATCAATTAAAACCTCATATTCATTAATTCATCACCATTTCATGTGGCCGGTTACCTCCATGTTAAACTCCCTCATTCACCTTTTCACCTCCCTCCACCTCTTCATTTCCCCACATTTATGCTCACCAATTAAATCCTATGTCCTTTCATTTTTTTTTTATCTAGATCCTTCCATGGTTGCTATAAAAGGAGCATGAAGCCATGGCTTTGAGGAGAAGGAAAAAAAGTTGGAGTTGGAGAAGAGAGCAAGTTCAAGAGAGAGAGAGAGAGAGTTCTACCTTGTATGAGAGTTTCTTTTATGTTGTCTCTTATGCTTTAATTTTCCATTGTGTTGTGTACTTTTGTTATTTCCCTTCTAATGAAAATGCAAACTTTTTATTTCATTGTTGTTGTTTTCTTTATCATGAGTAGCTAAATCCTTTCTTAGTACTTGATTGGTTAGTATTGAGATGAAGATTTAATTATAATCTTTCGTCTCTAATTTTTGAATTTTTCATTTCGATTTATTTCCGATTAAAATTTGGCGGTGTGTTTATATTACTAGTATATAAAATTTCGCTATCCGATTGGTAGTCTAGTTAGCCGAGAGGCTCGTGAATGTCATAAATCGCTCGGAAATAAAGAGATTTTGATATTCTTCTATGAGAATTGAGGATATCAAATCTTTTGGATTTGGGATTTTTTCGTTCATGCAATTTTAAATTACTTTCAAATTTTAAGAGATTATGTTTGAAATGTTTTTAAAATTAGGCGGTAGTTGTCTTTAGCGAGTTGCTATTGTATTTTTAATCTCCCAATCGAAACGGATTCTCAAGAATTAGAACGCATCTTTTATAATCAGATTCCCAAGAACGCCCAATCAAGTGCTAAATCGTGAATTTTCTTGTTAGTCAACTCTCTTCGTTTTTACAAAAACCAAAACCAATTTTCACTCGATAAGTTTATAGTTCCACCTTGTGAGTAAAAGTACTCAAAAGACCCGGGAAATACGACACTTGATCATGCTATAAGCGATAGGTGCACTTGCCTACTGCAACAATCAGATTTTAAGCATCAAGTTTTTGGCGCCGTTGCCGGGGAACTAATTTTTGTTATTTTGAAAGCATCAAGTTTTTGACGTCGTTGCCGGGGAACTAATTTTTGATATTTTGAAAGCAAGGTTCTATTACTCTTATCATTTTTTTTTCATAAAAATTTTGATTTTTAAATTTTTATAATTAAAACTACTTGCGAAACGGCCGTGTTGGGTTTTCATCCCACAAGACCGCCTAGTTTCTCAAGAGCCCTTCACCGGGTATTCTATGGGAAGTCCTAGAATTTTTTTTATAAATTTTTAATCTTAAAATTTTTATGTGTGGTGTATGACCCGAGAGAATCCGTCACCTCTTTTTGATTTGGATCCGGAAATCGAGCGAACCCTTCGGCACCGCTTACGATTTCGAGTTCCGAATTTTCAAGATACGGAATCCTTAGGAGACACTCCTAATCCTTCATTAATTCTCTCTCTGTCACCGCCTTCTTCGGTGACTATTTTTGGCAATATTACGAAAGCATCGAGTTTATTACTTTTTCTAAAATTCTAAAAACAAAACATTTTTTTTAACAAAAAAAAATATCAAAAAAAAAACATTTAAGTTTTTTTTCTTTTTGGTAACAATTTTTTTTATGGAATCGTCTTATTTTGGCGCGTTTTGTAATTTTTGCGGGTCGCCGGACCATTTTTATTCTGAATGTCTTTCGGGAACCCCTCCCTATTTTGATTTCAATTTTTTCGGAGCAGGTCAAAGTGGCCAATTTGACCCTTACTCCAATTTTTATCCTACTCGAGAGATTGGGAACCCGTCTTATTTTTCTTATGATTTGGCCCCGCAAATCGCCGCGCCTCTAAATTTTAATTCAATCGATAATGGGTATTTTGAATTGCAAACTTCTCTTGATAATATTAATTCGCATTTCAAAACCATTATCGATTATATTTCTCGTGAGGCCGCATCGTTTTCTTCGCCTTCTTCTCCGTCTTCGTCCCCTCGAATTTCTTCATGTAATGAGTCACCGAGTATCCCAGCTTGTCTTTTTCCTCTCAAGGAGGATAACTATTCGGATATCCCGGATTGTTTCCTTCCTCCTTTAGAAGACACCCCAATGGATACTCCGGTGTGTTTCTTATCTTTTGAGGATGACAAGACGTCTCATCATTCTCTCTCTTTTTCTGAAGACGTTTGTGATTCAATTTCGCTTCAACCTTTAACTGTTCCAACTTTTTCTAGTTTTAGCAAGTCTTTTTCTTCTTCTTCTTTTATTTTAGATAATTCTTCATTAGTCCTCTCTACGCACTCTTCTCCCGAAATTTCACAAGTCTCTCCTTCTCCTTGTAAAATTTCCGTTGATGAAATTTCATTTTCTACTTCTTCTTTTAACGACCCCTTCTTTCCCATTTTACATACGACAGAGTTCTTCTATAACTCCGTCCGTTCATTTTTGGGCGTCATTCCCTTGAAGATTTCACCGCATGTCGGTGCGATTTTTCACTTCTTCATTTTTCTAATTTACTCTCCTAAGCGCATACTTAGGGAGTTACGACTTCATCTTACTTTTTATTATCCATTTAGCTAACCAATAACGTCGGGCTCAGCCGACGTTAAACAAAGAGCGCTCTTGGGAGGCACCCCTTGCTTATCCTTTTTGTTATTTCTTTTTCTCTTTTTTGCTTCTTTTGTTTTGCAGTAATAATGCCCCCGGCGGTTCGTTTGGCTCCATCCTTTCCTCTCTCATGGTGTTTTCAGACTCGCCAATTCAGGGAAGTGCCTGTTTTATTTATTTTCAATTTCTTTTATTTCTTCTTTTTAACATCGAGGATGATGTTTTCCCCAAGTCCGGTGGGATTGAGTTAGTTTGAATTTTGTGTTGTTTTGGTTTGTTTATATTAGAAAATTTCAAAAATCAAATCATATCAAATTTAGGTAAATCAAAAAAAAAATTTCAAAAAAAAATATATTTATTTAAGCTTATGTTTATGTTATTATGTTATAAAAGAAACAAAAACACAAAAAAAAGATAATATTTTAGCAAACAAAAAAAAATCGGAAACTTAAAATTTAGAAACCATCAAAAATTATTTTCTATCATTATTTTAGTATGTTTCTTTGAGTGTTGTGTAGGCTCATGTAGTATTCTTAATCATTGGTAGTATGTTAGGATAGAGTCTAGTTTAACTATATTACTCTTTCATATCTTAATTTTGTCATTTTCTCTTTCATAAATTTTGGCATCATTTTTATTTTAATGGAATAATGTTGTAGTTATCTCTTCTATTCTAAGTGTAATAGCGTGCTTATTTTGTTAGACGATATTATTAGACACTCACTCGCAAGGTAGTCTTTCTTGGTGGCTAGAACTTGCCTCAAGCGACTCTCGATACATTTGCATAACTTTGTCATGATCTTTTAGAAGTGATTTAGGCCTCCTTTTGGGTCGTTTGTGCCTTTTTGCCCACCATAAAAATTCACTTTGTTAAACCATTTTGGGCCTTTCCTAATTTTCTTTGTTAGCTCCACCTTTCATTTTCACCAAAGCCAAAACATTTATCCCATGATCACACTAAATATTTGAGTTTTATTAAAATGTTGTGATGTGGTTTTTATTGTGAAAAAAGTGGAATTTTCACATTTTTATTTGGAGCTGTTTTGTATGAAAAATAAAGTATCAATGTAAAAAAATAATAATAAAAAAATCAAGTGAAAAAGAATTTCATTGGCCAATTTTGAAAGAAAAATATTCATGGCCTTATGTTTCAAAAAAAAGGGAGAGTTTGTTGTAAAATTTTTTTGATTGAGGGTTTTATTTTTAAATTTTATAAAACTCTCACCTTGGTTTAGTGTGATCTTTAGCCTTCGTGTTTATCTTTTGATTTCCAAATTCTTATCATTTACCTAAGCCAAATTTTATTCCTAATGTAAGCCCTTTTGATCTTTAAGTCATGACATTACCTTGTATAGTGGAGAGAGTGTGACCGGGCAAGCCAATGGTCACCATCATTGATGGATTTCTTTGGAGGTTATCTTGGAGTGTTTTGTAGAATAATCGAAGTCTAGCAACATGTTGTTTGTTCAATGCACTTATTTTGGTTGAATCGCTACATCTATTATGTTTGTTAGGTAACATGTTGATGCCTTATTTTTATGTTGGTAGAAAATTTACAATCTAAGTATATGTCATAGTAATATTTTTAATCTCTTCTTTATTCTCCTCTACATTGATTTCTATCACCACACTCATTGGTAGCATATTAATTTTGATAGTTTAATTTTTGTTTTGGTGTTCTTAAAAAAAACAAGAAAATTTTGTTAATTTAACTTTTATAGTAAGTCTTGTTTTGCTTGAGGACAAGCAAAGGCTTAAGTCTGGTGGGATTTGATGACACATATTTTGACTAAAATATGTTCATCATTATTATTATATTTATATTATAAATTATATGTATTTACTCTTAATTTTAATATAATTATCTAATTATTAATATATCACAATTATTTATACTAATATCATTTTATTTTGTTTTGTGATAGGCCTGGGGGGAATTCGACACGATTCGACGTAAAATGCCCGCTGTCCATTTTTGTACGAGAAATATTTCCCACGCAAATAAGTTTTGCATGCATGTTGCTTTCCCACCTTTTCTCTCTCCTCCCAATACATGAATTATACTTTATTATTATTATAACTATTCATATATGTATGCATGGTAATTGATTTTTCATGCATGACCATGTATGAATAGTTATAACTATCAATACATGTAGCCTCCTTTCCCATGCAAGCCTCTTTATATAATTATTTCATGTAGCATCTTCTTATTTTAATTTTTATATAATCCTCTCCCATAAATACATCATATCATGTTGCCACTCATTTTATTTTATTTTTCATTTACATGTGGCCGGCCACATTCCTTCCCCTTCTCTATTTTTAGTTTTTTTTCCTTTTTTCTCTCTCCCTTTTTCTTCCCCCCCCCCATATTTTATTTTCTCCACCACTATTAATAGTAAACCTCATTTCATATGGCCGGCCAAAACTTTCATTCATAACCGCCCACCTCCAAATTAAAACCGGCCATTCATTTCCTCCACCATGCAAACCGCCACTTATTCTTAATTCCACTCATAACCTCCTTAATCAAAACCACCCACTTTAAGTTCCTCCTTCATTTCTTAATACTCTCATTAACTCCAATCAATTAAAACCTCATATTCATTAATTCATCACCATTTCATGTGGCCGGTTACCTCCATGTTAAACTCCCTCATTCACCTTTTCACCTCCCTCCACCTCTTCATTTCCCCACATTTATTCTCACCAATTAAATCCTATGTCCTTTCATTTTTTTTATCTAGATCCTTCCATGGTTGCTATAAAAGGAGCATGAAGCCATGGCTTTGAGGAGGAGGAAAAAAAGTTGGAGTTGGAGAAGAGAGCAAGTTCAAGAGAGAGAGAGAGAGAGAGTTCTACCTTGTATGAGAGTTTCTTTTATGTTGTCTCTTATGCTTTAATTTTCCATTGTGTTGTGTACTTTTGTTATTTCCCTTCTAATGAAAATGCAAACTTTTTATTTCATTGTTGTTGTTTTCTTTATCATGAGTAGCTAAATCCTTTCTTAGTACTTGATTGGTTAGTATTGAGATGAAAATTTAATTATAATCTTTCGTCTCTAATTTTTGAATTTTTCATTTCGATTTATTTCTGATTAAAATTTGGCGGCGTGTTTATATTACTAGTATATAAAATTTCGCTATCCGATTGGTAGTCTAGTTAGCCGAGAGGCTCGTGAATGTCATAGATCGCTCGGAAATAAAGAGATTTTGATATTCTTCTATGAGAATTGAGGATATCAAATCTTTTGGATTTGGGATTTTTTTCGTTCATGCAATTTTAAATTACTTTCAAATTTTAAGAGATTATGTTTGAAATGTTTTTAAAATTAGGCGGTAGTTGTCTTTAGCGAGTTGCTATTGTATTTTTAATCCCCCAATCGAAATGGATTCTCAAGAATTAGAACGCATCTTTTATAATCAGATTCCCAAGAACGCCCAATCAAGTGCTAAATCGTGAATTTTCTTGTTAGTCAACTCTCTTCGTTTTTACAAAAAACCAAAACCAATTTTCACTCGATAAGTTAATAGTTCCACCTTGTGAGTAAAAGTACTCAAAAGACCCGGGAAATACGACACTTGATCATGCTACAAGTGATAGGTGCACTTGCTTACTGCAACAATCAGATTTTAAGCATCATGCGACACCTTCGTTAGAAGATCTACGACCACACAAATGGCGTCGTTCCCCTTTTGCGACCTTGGCAAAGCGTGCACAAAGTCCATAGTAATGTCATCGAACTTCCACTCCGGAATAGGCAAGGATTACAAGAATCCTCCCGGCTTTTGGCACTGCGCTTTCACCAAGGCGCAAGTTTGACACTTCGCCACATAGAGCGCCACATCCTTTTTCAGTCCTGGCCACTAGAACAAGTTCTTAACATCACGGTACATCTTCGTGCTCCCGGGTGAATTGAGTACTTGGTATGATGCGCCTCGTACAACAATTCCACCCGTAAATTGCCCACGTTTGGGACGCACAGACGACCCTCTTCCCAAAGTAATCCATCCTCCACAACGTATTGGGAATTTGACCCGTCCAGAGCCTCTATCATGAGTTTCTTCATGTGGACATCCATATCCAAATCCTGCCGAATCTGATCAGTCAGGTCATATTGGACTTCAGTCCAATTCAATAATGCTTCAGCACTTGATTGCTTGTCTGCGCAAGAGATCTCCAATGCCTCTAACTCCTGAACCAACAGCTCGTCATGGACCGACAGCCAGTTGGCTTGAGCTGGTGCCCAACAACTCAATGCGTCCACAACCGCATTGCCTTTACCAGGCACGTAGTAGATCCTAAACGTATAGTCCCCCAGGAACTCCATCCATCTACACTGCCGCATGTTCAGATCTTTCTGATCCAGCAAATATTTCAGGCTCTTGTGATCGGTGTACATATCAATCTTCACACAGTACAAATAGTGTCTCCACAGCTTCAAGGCAAAAATCATGGCCGCTAACTCCAATTCATGGACCGGATAGTTCCTCTCGTGCACTTTCAGCTGTCTCGAGCCATACGCTATAATGCTTCCATGCTGTAGTAGCACGCAACCCAAACCACTGCCCCAAAGCATCGCTATAAATCTCAAAACCTTCGGTCCCACACGACGAACTAAGAACAGGCGCCGTAGTCAACCGACACTTCAACTCCTCAAAAGCTCGCGCGCACTCCGGCGTCCAAACGAAATTCTGCTCTTTCCTAATCAAAGTAGTGAGAGGTAACGCTATCAGCGAGAAGTTCTCCACGAAGCGCCGATAATAGCCGTCAAGCCCTAGAAAACTCCGGACTTCCGCTACCGTAGAAAGCTCAGGCCACTCTCGTATCGCAACAATCTTCGTCGGATCCACATCAATACCCTCTCCACTCACTATATAATCGAGGAATGCCACTGAGGACAACCAAAACTCGCATTTCGAGAACTTGCCGTACAATCGATTGCTCCTTAGCATCTCCAAAACCAAGTGAAGATGCCTGAAGTGATCTTCCTCACTCTACAAGTACACCAAAATATCGCCGATGAAGACGATCACAAAATGGTCCAAGTACTCCATGAACGTCCGGTTCATCAAATCCATGAACACTGATGGCAAATTAGTCAGCCCAAACGGCATGACCGTAAATTTGTAATGCCCGTATCTTGTACTGAACCCTGTCTTAGGGATATCACTCTCCCTTATCCTCAGCTGATAGTAACCAGAGTTGAGATCCAACTTAGAGTGCACCGTCGACCCGACCAACTGATCAAAAAGATCATCGATCCTTGGGATTGGGTACGTGTTCTTTTTCGTTAGCTTGTTTAACTCCCAATAATCAATACAAAGTCTCAAGCTCCCGTCCTTCTTCTTTACAAAGAGGACCGGTGCACTCCAAGGAGACGAACTTGGACGCACAAACCCTTCCTCCAACAACTCTTGAAGTTGCACTTTCAGCTCCGCCATTTCCTTAGGCACTAGCCGATACGGAGATCGTGACACAGGCTTCGCACTTGACACTAGCTCAATAGTGAAATCTATCTCACGTTGAGGCAGGGCTCCAGGAAGATCGGTGGGGAACACATCACGATACTCAGCTACCACTGAAATACTATCCAACGTAGGTTTCGGCTTTACAACCTTCACTAGTGTAAAGAACAGTTCTGCACCAGCACGAACCACATTCACCACCTAAAGAGCAGACATCAACGTCTTGCTCGACCCTTTCAAATCCGTAAAAGTCGTCTCACGACTTGCTCCCAACTTGACTTCCTTGCGACCGCAATCAATATAGGCTTGCTGCTCCAAGAGCCAGTCCATGCCAAATATAACGTCAAACTCCACCAACGGATAGTAACGATGCTTGAAGATCGAACTCTTTATTCCCAATGCAAATCTTAACACCGCAGATTTTATCCGCGCGCATCGAACACCCATTCGGTAACAACACATCCAACTTGTCTTTCGCCATCGAAGAAGGTACTTCCGATGCGAGATATGAATCCTTCAGACAAGAAGGAGTGTGAAGCTCCCGTATCAAAGAGTGCTCTCGACAGAAACTCACAAATCAAAACAAATCCTAAACAAGCAGCGGTAAGGTAACATACGCATAACAAGTATTTAAAGAAATTTAACTTACTATAAATTAAACCGTACCTATCACCACATCCGCTTGTTTGATGGCCTCCTGTTGACCAAGATTATAAACCCTTGGTTGAGCCGGAGCATAATGGGACGCGGTTGACTCCACCGCCTTGACCTTCTCTTCATAAGTTGCTCCCGGCTTCCTTTAGGACTTGGGACGTCCGCTCCAACAGTCACGGGCAAAGTGCCCCGGTTCCCACAAGTAAAGTATGCACCCGGGGTCCGACCCATAGTCGCCGCAGAAGCACCGGAAGAAGGAGCTGGACCCAAAGTCCTAGCCTTCTTAAAGAACTTACGGTACCCAGACTTTGAGTTAGCCGACACCTTGAACTCAGAATTCTTATCACCTAATATTTTCTTCGCTTGAACATACTTCATGTCTTTCTCCAAGGACCGGGTCGTGTTGACCAGGGTCAAGAAGCCCTGCGTCATTGGCCCCGAGAGTAGTAGCCTCAAGTCATTCCTCGGACCTTCATAGAAACGGTTGGTATGACACTCCTCATCCGCGAACGTAGAGCTAGTATACCGACCCAACCGGGTGAATTCATAAAGATACTGATCCACGCTACCCTCTCCTTGTACCAACCTCTGAAACTCGTTCTCCAAAGCTATCCTCTGCATCGAAGGGAGGTACCTAGCCAAGAACAGTCTCGAGAACTCTTCCATCGAAACGTCTATAAGTGGCCTTCCTCTCAATAGATGCAACTCCAAACCCTCCCACCACAGCCTTGCATCTCCATCCAACAGGAACGTTGCTATAGTGGTCATCTGCCACTCCTCTATCTCCATCTCTATCAAGACTCTCTTCACACGGGAGAGCCAGTCTTCAGCTTGAGATGGGGTCCCCAACCCCGAGAATACCGGAGGACTAAAGCTCATGACATGTTTGAGCTGTCTCTCGGTTGCCCTCCTCGGCACCAACGGTTCCACTACTACCTGCTCCACTCTTCTCAGCTCAACCTCTAGAAGAGGTACCTGCTCCATCGCAGGAGAGGGCTGTTGCATTTGGCTTGCAGGCTGCGCATTGATCATGGGAAACACTACTTCGGCCACCAATCGTATGCTCTCAGACGATGGAGGTGTTGTAGGAGCATCGTTTGGTGCACTACTAGCCTCAGAAACTCGGCGTTCCGACGGCCCATCACCGCTTTTGGTCAACTATAGTGGTACAAAACACCGTAAGGGACCAAACAAAATTACAAAATGCAATTATAGGAACACGCAGGTTCCTCAAACACGTGTATTTTTCATTCCTAAGAGCACATTCATGGGTTCTTTTGCTGTTATAACGATGATGCACACACATGTGCTCACCACCCCTTAAAACGAATTCGACCACGAATTCATTGTAAGCCTGACCGAAACCAGTAGTGTGATACCAAATTGTAATACCCCTATCCGTCACACATCATATAGCAGTAGGTCCAGTCGATGCCCGACGCCATATACCACAGACAGACCGAGCTGTTACTCAATGGAAACCATCCAACTAATAACAACGTCCTACACAGAGTATTCTAACGGAAGCAATTAAAATTTGTATTAATAAACAACCCAACACTAGCATGAATGTCCACTACAAAGCCAAAAGGAATGAAGTACAAATACACAAGTACTGGCCTTATGGCCTTACAATTGTTTTCCTCATTTTACATGTTTTTCAAACCTCGGCACGCAGGTCGGCCATCCATGATTAAAAGAAAATGCTCAAAATTAGGCCTTGGAGGTCCAGCACAGCAACTTGGGCTTTCCCCTGCTATTTACCGCTCGGCTTCGCAGCACCTGCAAGCACAATCACCACAACGGTGGCAAACCAAAGCAACGGTCAGCAATGCTGACCAAATTATAACGATCCCGCCCCCAATTCGGGGCGGCGATGCTCCTTCCCTGCACTTTATTAGCATAAAACAAACAGTGTATATAAACATTACATCACAAGCATTGGCATGCACGGCCACACGCCCCATGCACTCAGGGCACATTCTCGGTGAACCGGTCAATGTCACGTCAATTTAAGCCATAGACACCCCAGTCTCACCACCGCCACTTTGACGGCCAAACTAGGAGCATTTTGTCTTCCCGGCATTGGTCACGTCAATTTAAGCCATAGATCGCCGAAGACCCTCATCTATGCCAACGGCTCCAACCGAACGACATAGAGCAGGTACGGTTCCGTCTAACCTGTGCTCACATCCCAACGACAATTTAAGCCATATGTGCAGGTCAAACTTATCCCGACTCCCGTTTCCTTTACACACTTCACATAACCCAGTTATGTTTAAGTTGGCTCCCAGGCCACCAAGTTAGCAGAACCACGCATCTACCCAGTTTTCCGAGTGCACCTTGGAGTTAATCCCCAAGGCTCCCTGTTGCAATCTACCCCGTAGACAACCCAAAAAACAAACATTCGCACGGAGTCTTCTCCGACCATTTATGCAAAGCAACATCACCGATACAGACCAACTTGTCCGGGTAGGTTTCACACATCATGCCTATATCCATTCTCGATTACAGACTTTACATGTACACAATGGGGACTATTCATGTCTACCCGGAGGAACGTCTCAAACTCACCGCAAACTCGCGAGAACGGGATTCCTATGCAAGGGAAATGAAGAGCTTCACATGCTCAAGTAGAGAATCATTACCCTATCATTCTTCCTTAGCGCCATGGAAAAGTATGCGGATGAAAAGCACCACCCTCTCCTTGCCTCCGTAGATCCGAAGTCGGTTTGTGATTTGGAGCTCCGAAGCTCCGTCGGTGACCGGATCTAGACTTCTTCTTCCTCGTTGCTCTCTCCTCTCTCTAGAACTTAGATAGAGAACTAGCGAACAGAAGATGAGGGTTTTGAAACCCTACACTCGGGTATATCCCAATAAGAATAACCTCCAGCCGCCGGATCCCAACATAAAGAAATGTACGGCTATGATCCAGGTCTGACCTGGAAAAACTGGGCCGAACACCGCACGGTTCACAAACCAGAGTAGAACACGTCCGCGATAAACTAAAACTCTTCGAGGACATTTAGCCGAGACACTGTCAAGATCCCTGTGTCGACACTCTGTGTCGACACCCTGTGTCGACACCCTGCGTCGACACCCTGCGTCGACACCCTGTGTCGACACCCTTCGTCGACACCCTGTGTCGACACCCTGCGTCGACACCCTGTGTCGACACCCTGCGTCGACACAGCAGGACCTGTGTCGACACAGCAGGACCTGTGTCGACACAGCAGGTCCTGTGTCGACACAGCAGGCCCTGTATCGACACAGTAGACTGTGTCAAACACGCCACAACCCGCGAAGGGTACGACCTATGACACTCCCGTGTCCCAGGCTGCGTGACTCCTTCCAAATTTGGCCCAGAACGCCTCCCGTCGCTCTTTTGAGTTTCGGGGCGTTACAAAACATCCTAGGGCTATAACCGAGTCCCTTCTCATCATTACCAATCTAGTACTCAAAAGCACTCAAGGGCTCCATACTGAGTCCCTTATCATCATAATGTTGGGTTTTACTAGATGACACAACACTTGTGCACGTAACAGAAATAAAGAACAAGAAAACCCAAAAGAAGTTCAGATCTAGCAATAAACATATATCAAGAAGAAAATGTTGTAAATAAAATTTACCTCTTTGGGATTGAGTCTACACTCAACCTAGATGCTCCAGAAAAACTGCCGATCACCAAGCAAGTACAGTCCTTAGTGTATAATAGTGTCCGCACCTCTACAGGAAATCCACAAGAACGGGAGAACCCGTAGACACTTGTCGAAAAAAAGCTAGGTCGGAAGAGGAAACTTTGTATCTTCACGGACTGCTAGGTCCATTATATAAGAGGCGGAGGCGACACTCACAGGAATAGGACTAAGAGACAGTGATGGCATCGACGGAGGCCGAACAACTTCTGTCGGCCTTTAGGTCTCGAGATTTCACATAGTGTGTCTCGTGTGCTTTTCAGGATTTTTGTTCTGTGTCAAATCAATTCCCCAAGAAACCATAAAATCCTTCTATTTATACGCAAGGAATAAACTGAACACCCCATTGCTATTCACAGACCTAGGACTTAGAATACATCTTTTTCGACCAGACAACCCTTGTCTCAACGAATCGTCGAGTATCCATGATATATTCGACGAATCATCGAGTATACAAACTATACTCGATGAATCGTAGAGTATCCATAAGATATTCGACGAATCACGTTGAGTGAACTTAATGTTTTCAATGCTCTTAGCGCATAACCTGTCGAATAAACATTTGACTCGATGAAGACATTGAGTGAACTGAACGGACTCAATGACTAAGTGCCAGATTCATCGATCCAACCTTTAACTGGACAAAGGCGTTGAGTGCACTAAACTCACTCACTCCTGAGACCCAGACTCGTTGAATCAACACCTTGACTCAACGATTCGTTGAGTAAACTCAACACACTAGATGCTTAAGTGTCATACTCATCGAATCAACACTTTGACTCGACGAATCGTTGAGTAAACTCAATACACTCAATGACATCATTCGACGAGTCAACACATAACTCGACGAAAGCGTTGAGGGGTCTCAACTCACTCGATTCTTTCTAAGCCTGGCTGAGCTAAGTCTTTTCCACTCATCATATGAGTAAATTATACTAATCCAATCTCCTAATTTCTCCAAAGATTCTTATGTGCATCCCTGATAGGCTCATACTAAATTGGCAGTGAGGGCTTGATCACTTCCAGATCACAATGGTAATACCAACAGTCTCCCACTTGATCTTGAAAGTTTCAAACAAAAGCTTCACAAATAATGGGCGGCATCTACCATTGCATCATTGCTCCTCAAGAAATAAGAGTTTAGAACTCTAAATCAATCGTGACAAATGTATCAGTGTTGTCATGTTTATTCATCTCTTACATCCAGATAGAACTAGAGGTATAGACTGTGTCACCCTCATAATTATTCAATCCCAGTTTCCTGATCTACAATAGAATTCCAGAAATTGGTGAGCCCAATATTATATATTGACTCAACCAAGCTTGGTCATGCATTTATCAGTCTCATTCCATCAAGGGGCCCATGTATTCAACCCTTGTCATATAGGATGACAAATCACATATATACTCACACGCAAACAACAAAATGATTCGTAACGTACCCAATAACCACCTTTATCGTCCAACTTTCTCAAGATTGGACTTTTGATAGAATCAAAGCACGCTCTTCTTCACTCGATGAATGTTATGACTTCAGGTCAAAGGATCACAAACACCATTGCCACTTGAGCCATACTTGTGGCACGTTCATATAACAATCCACAAAGTATTCTCATGGTGGGTCTGTCCAGTACAACTTATTCACTAACAAGTACACATGTGATGACTTGATATCACAATATCATGAACTGTGATAACTGATCATTAGTCAACGCACATATTAGTCTTAATGTGTCATCATCGCCCTTAGCTTCTTAGATGACACTCGACTAGGGACCATTTAAGAATGAAGCTTCTAAAATATAGGATCTCACATTCAAGTCACTACTTGACTCCTATGGAAGCAAACATTCTAAGGGCATTTATAATGTTAAATTACTCTATCACAATAGAAATAAATTTACAAAATAAAAGAACTTGCCAAAATATATAAATGAAATGTATACAGTGCTCTATTCATCAAATGAATTATTACAGACAACAAGCATACAATCTACAAGACTCCCACTAGGGCTGATCATTAATGTATCGTATAACCATATATCTAACATGAACATCTTTCTTTCTCTGCGATAGAGGCTTTATTAGTGGATCTGTAATATTTTTTTCTGTCGGGACTCTGGTAATGCTCACATCTCCTCGATCGACAATCTCTCAAATAAGATGGAACCACCAAAGTTTGTGCTTGGAGCGCTGATGAGATCTAGGTTCCGAAATAAGTGCAATTGCATCGTTGTTGTCACAGTCGAGATCTACAGGATAAACAATGCTAGGAACTACATCGAACTCGCTGCTGAATTTCCTAATCCATACAGCCTCCTTCACTGCATTTGCTGCAGCGATATACTCGACCTCAGTTGTGGAATCAGCAACTGTCCCCTACTTGGAACTCTTCAATCTAACATCACCTCCATTTAGGAAAAATATGAACCCTGATTGATACTTCGAGTCAACCCTATCAGTTTGGAAGTTAGCATCTGTGTAACCACTTACAACGAGCTCTTTCTCTCCACCATACACCAAGAACGTTTCCTTTGTCTTTCTCAAGTACTTTACGACGTTCTTGATGGCTATCTAGTGACCATCACTGGGATCAAATTGATACCTTCTAGTCATGCTTAAGGCATAAGAGACATCGGGTCGAGTAGATATCATTGCATACATTATTGACCCAATTACTGAACCATATGGATTCAACTTAATGCAATCCTTATCTTCACAAGATTTAGAACATTGGTCCTTAGAGATACTCACACCATGTAATATGGGTAAGCGTCCTTTCTTGGACTCAATCATGTAAACAGCTTCAACACCTTTTCAATATATGTTCTTTGGGTCAAACCCAGCAACTCTTTGATCTATCTCTATAGATCTTAATACTAAGTATATAAGTCGCTTCACCCAAGTCCTACATAGAAACGCAGTTCCCTAGGTTGTTCTTAATAACTTGTAGGGTCGGTTTGTCAATCCCGATCAGTAGTGTATCATCTACATATAATAGCAGGAAGACAATAATGCTCCCACTAATCCTCTTGTAAACACACGGTTCATCCTCGTTCTTGATAAAACCAAACTCTTTGATGTTCTCATCAAAACGAAGATTCCAATTTCGAGAAGCGTGTTTTAATCCATAAATGGATCTCAACAGCTTGCATATTTTAATGGCTTCACTTGGAGACACAATACCCTCGGCTTGTGTTATATACACTTCCTCAAAAAGGTTTCCATTTAGGAAAGTCGTTTTGACATCCATCTGCCAGATCTCGTAGTCATAATACGCAACAATAACAAGCAAAATTCTGATGGACTTAACCATGGCAACAAGGGAAAAGGTCTCATCATAGTCAGTAGTATGAATTTGCTTGAAACCTTTAGCAACCAGTCGTCCTTTGAAAGTATGTACATTCCCATCCATGTCGGTCTTCTTCTTGAACACCCGCTAGCACCGTATGGGTCGTACGCCTTCAGGTGGATCCACCAAGGTCCAAACTTGGTTTTCATACATGGAGTCCATTTCAGATTTCATGTCCTCAAGCCACTTCTAAGAGTTCGGTACACTAATATCCTCTTGGTAGGTTGAAAGCTCATAATTATGATACATAAGCAACACATTACCTATTTGAGACACGAGAAATCCAAATCTCTTAGGCTAAAATCTTGGTCTACCAGATCTGATGCTGCCGCCCCGCTACCTCCACTTGATGATGATCCGGTTGCTGAGGCGCTACTGCATAAATACCTTCAGAGCCGTGACGATGCTAACGGAAGATGACGCCACAACCTCCGCCCGCGGCGTGCTAAACCCACTTGAAGACTATTTTAATTAATATATCATGCTCTAATTAATTTTAATTTTATATGTCAGAATATAAAATTATTCCAAGCTTGGTTAATAATTCTATATTCATTTTGGGACTTGTAATATTTATTTCCTCCAATTTAACAAACATTTTGGTGTGTATTTAGCCTTCCGGATGGATGAGATTTCATCTCCATCTTGGATGGTTATATGTGTGTTGTAACTCATATATATGGAGCCCCCCTTTATGAGAATGAGATTAGAGAATTAAAAAAGCAAAACCAAACCCTCATTGAGAGAGTTTCGGCCAAGGAGCTTCCTAGCCGCCGCCCATGGTGTGAAGCCGCCGGCCCCTTGCTTCCTCTTCCCAACTTCGGTGCGACACCGGCGTGGCTTCCTTCGGTGCGACCCCAAGGAAGAAGGATTGCAGCCCATTCGGTGCGACGCCGGTGGAACCATGGAGAGAGTGATTCTCCCACCATATCAAGTGTGTTCATGAAAACGGGTTGGGTAACTTCTCTTCCCTAATCTTTGTGATTTCTTGCTTAGTATTGTGTGGATGATGAACAACCGTTGTTTTTCTTTGATTTTAAATACCATCGCATGCCATTTACGAAATTGATTTCATCGTTTTAAGCTTCTATAATCTGGATCGGGTAGATCTTATTTGCTTGAGTGGATCTTAGCCTATAGCCAATATTTTACTCTAAAAAAGGAGTGGCAACCTTTATGTTGATTTGGGGAATCATCCGACTCTAATTTTTTGATCGTTATTTTAAAGTCAATCTCTCCTCCTTGTGGTCTTAAGTGTTGCGTTTGAGCCGATCTGTAACGAGACGATAAATGCTTGTGTAGGTGCGGTAGGATTAAGGCGTGTTGGGCATGGTAGTCTACCTTGTGTCCGTTACGCTCTCCGAATGTCGGACACTTACTACGTCAATTTGGTATCAAAGCGAGGTTGTCGCAACTTCTTAGTTGACGCGTCCTCACTAGAGTTTTTTTCTGCACGCGCAGTAAACAAATTTTTTTATGTTCTGCCAATAGCGCTCTAAAAACTTTAATTTTCAGCAAAAAAATTTTAAAAACATTCTGCACGCTCTACGTTTTAATCACTTCGGGAAACTATAAAAATATTTTGTCTTCAGTATAGGTACAGCCCTAGGAAAAATCCTCTCTCCAAAAATTTCTATAAACATGTAAGTGCACTAGACTAGGAACGGAGTACACTACACCGTCATTGTCTAGGATGGCTACGAATGAACACGGGCATCCCAACGATGAAGCCATATATGGATTGCATAACGATATGGCCAAGCTTCGGACCATGTTAGCACAAATCCTTCGAAATCAAGGAGGTCCTCATCTACCAAACCAAGGTCCGCCACCGCCACCCGTTAATGTTGCGCAACCCAACCGACACCAACCGGCACATGATTTGGATTCTAATGGAGACTCCCCCCGAGTGCCTCCTCGAGAGCACAGCCCCGAGTGTGACTTCAATCTTACTAGAGCCATTAAGATCGACGCCCCCACTTATGATGGGTTGGGAGATCCCCAAATCTTCCTTACTTGGGTAATCGATATTGAGTGCTACTTCGAGTGGCACACTCTTACGGACCAGCAAAAGGTCTAGGTTGTCAGGATAAAGTTAACTAGTCGTGCAAAAACTTATTGGCTGAACGAGGAGCGTAGGTTAGGAATCGGGCGCGGGGTCCCACATATTGGATGAGTCGTAATGAAGAACCTATTGACCGATCAGTACATCCCCGCATACCATCGCACACAGATGTTCTATGAGCTTGCCACCCTGCGGCAGGGCTCCAAGTCGGTAGCTGAATATATGGGAGAGTTGAAGGACCATATGGTGCGTTGCGATCTTAAAGAGAACCCCGAGGTCACCTTATCTATATTCCATGAGGGACTATCTTCTGATATCCAACTGAGACTCCAACGCTACGGACATACAGATTTGAACACAACTTTCAATGCCGCCCTCGGCTTGGAAAAACATTTTGCCTCTAAGGCTCACTCCCGTTATTCCAATGCAAAAGGAAAGTCCACACCAGGGGCATCCTCATCCAAATATCAGGACAAAGGAAAGTTTCGCTCCAATGAGTCTTAATAGGTAGTTATCATAGCTAAGAATGCTAAGAATCCCGCCATTGAGCGTATCCCCATAGGAAAGGTTAGTAAGTCCAATACAACGTGTTATGCTTGCGGTGTCCAGGGACACTATGCCTTTGAATGCCAAACTAAGACTAAGGCCATAACCCTATTAGATTCGGCTACCGACCCCTCTGACCTACTTTATGAGGCCGCTGAAGCGGATGGAGTCCCTAGTGATTTGGAGGACGAATCCCCCCTTATGGTGATGTGTTGTATCTTGACCACTCCACGCCCGCTAGATGACTGGAAGAGGATGAATATATTTTCCTTGATTTTTAAGAGCGATGAGAAGTTGTGGAAGTTGATCATCGATAGTGGTAGTTGTGTGAATGTCATTTCCGAAAATGTTGTTACACCTATGACCCTGACCACACAACCACACCCAACTCCATATCAGGTAGCTTGGATCAACAAGGTTATCGTTCTGGTCACCAAGCGCTGCCTAGTGCCCCTCTCGTTCATGTACTATATAGATGAGGTGTGGTGTGATGTCCTTCCTATGGATGCTTGTCACGTGTTGTTAGGCCGCCCTTGGCTTTACGATCGCGATGTGACACACTTTGGGAGAGCCAACACGTACGAATTTAAATTTAACGGCAAGGTCATTACTTTGAGGTCGACCGTTCCAAAGGAACCTGTAGGGCCGAGTAAGGACACCACTGTTCTGGTTGAGAGGAAGGCGCTGAACCTTGTGGGTAGGAATGATTTTGTGAAGGATCCGTTTCTTGATGGAGTAATGTTTTCACTCGTACTTATGAGCACGAGGACTGATACAGGAGTGATGGGTGATTTACCTAGAGGGCTATGGGTGTTGTTAGAAGAATATAAGGACGTTTACCCGGATGAGCTACCCTCGTCGTTACCACCGCTTCAGGATATACAACATGCGATAGATCTTATCCGTGGTTCGTCCCTACCCAACCAGCCCCATTATAGACTCCATCCCACTGCCCATGAGGAACTACAGACCTAGATTGAGAACTTGGTAAGGAAGGGGTTATTCGGCCTAGTCTGAGTCCATGTACCATCCCAGCCCTACTTTCCCCCAAAGGAAGGACGAAACATGGATGATGTGCGTTGATAGCCGTGTTATCAACAAGATTACCATCAAGTATAAGATTCCTATCCCGCGATTAGATGACCTCTTAGATGTCTTATCTGGCACCACCATCTTTTTGAAGTTAGATTTACGGAGTGGGTATCACCAGATTAGGATCCGTGAGGGAGATGAGTGGAAGACAGCGTTAAAATCTAAGGATGGATTATATGAGTGGCTTGTGATGCCATTCAGGTTATCCAATGCCCCCAACACCTTCTCCCGGATGATGACACACATCTTTCAGCAATATATGGGGAAGTTTGTGGCAGTTTATTTTGATGATATCCTAGTCTATAGCACCACCATTGCCGAACACATATCCCACAAACGAGTGATTCTTTCCACCTTGCGGAAGGAGACATTATTTCTGAATTTTAAGAAGTGCACGTTCAATGTTCCTGAGGTGGAGTTCTTAGGTTATATAGTCGTGACTGAGGGTATACGAGTTGACCCTGGAAAGGTTCAAGTGATAAGGGACTGGCCCGAACCCACTATCCTACGGGAGGTGCGTAGTTTTCATGGATTAGCTACGTTCAATCGCCGTTTCATATGGGACTTTAGTAGCATTATGGCCCCTAATAGTGATTGCATGAAGAAGGGTGAGTTTACATGGACGAAGTCCGCCACCTCTGCCTTCCAACATATTAAGAAGCTTATGACCGAGGCACCGGTGCTACGTCTACCTGACTTCACCGAGGTCTTTGAGCTTACATGCGATGCATCTAGGGTGGGAATAGAAGGTGTCTTAAGTCAGGAAGGTCACCCAATCAGTTACTTTAGTGAGAAGTTAGTGGGAGCCAAGTTGAATTATTCAAACTATGATATGGAGTTTTATGACATTGTGTGTTGTTTGCATCAATGGAGGCACTATCTTCTCTCCAAGGAGTTTGTGATCCTCTCCGACCATGAAGCTTTGCGCTTCATAAACGGTCAGCACAGAATCAGTCCGTGTCACGCTAAGTGGGTAGCCTTCTTGCAAGGATACACGTATACTCTCAAGAACCTTAAGGGGTCTGATAATCACGTTGCTGATGCTCTTAGCCGCCTTACCCTATTGCTATCCACCATGCAAGTCCACGTTATAGGGTTCGAGCGCATTAAAGACGAATACGCCACTTGCCCGGATTTTCAAGAGATGTATCTATCCGCCCAGGACAGCTCTCCCATGACTATTTCGTCCTTTACTATTTAGGATAGTTATCTCTTTAGGCACAGAAAGTTGTGTATTCCGCGTTCTTCATTACGACATCACATTATTTGGGAATTACATAGCGGCGGTTTGAGTGGGCACTTTGGGTCGGATAAATCAATTGCTCTCGTTGAGGAGAAAGTTTATTGCCCTAAACTTAAGGCAATGGTTAGAGGAGTAGTGAGTAGTTGCCGTACATGTCAAGTCTCTAAGGGAACTAAATCTAGTTTTAGGTTATACACCCCACTACCCATCCCTTCTGTACCATGGGAAGACGTTAGCATGGATTTAAGTTTATGCCTTCTCATCACCTTCCGACGTCACGATTCTATTTTCATAGTTGTGGATAGGTTTTCTAAAATGGCGTATTTCCACCGTGTAGTAGGACTAACGATGCGTCTCACATTACATAATTATATTTTACTAATGTTGTTAGCCACCGTGGAGTACCAAAGACAACAGTCTCGGATATAGAGGTCAAGTTTACGAGTTATTTCTGGAAAACGCTATGGATTTTAATGTGTACCAAATTATTGTTTTCCACCGCCTATCATACCCAAACCGATGGGCAGACGGAAGTGGTTAATCGGAGCTTGGGAAATCTTTTAAGATGTCTAGTTAGCGACCACAAAGGTACTTATGATTTACTTCTTCCCATGCCCAATTAGCCTACAATAATTCCAAAAATAGGTCCATGGGTATGTCTCCAAACGAGATTGTTCACGGGTACAAGGCCCCGGTGCCACTTGACTTGGTTCCATTGCCCCCAGCGTATAAAGCAAGTCAGTTTGCATAATCCATCGCCCAACACATTCAGGACCTACATGCACATATACGGGCTACCTTGGCTTCTCAATACGAGTCTTATCAAGCGCACGCTAATCTACATAGGAGAGTGTCACACTTTGAGATTGACGAACTGGTCTTAGTCCGGTTAGTTCCCGAACAACTGCCAACTGGCACCGTTAAAAAGTTAGCACCAAAGCGCGCCGGCCCTTTTCGGATTATAAAGAAGTTAGGAGACAATGCTTTTGTTTTGGATTTGCCTGCTGATTGGGATATCTCCCCCATTTTTAATATCTCGTATTTGACGCTGTTTGTTTCGCCTCCACCAGATTGAATTCTTTGTCGTCTTCTCCTTCCACTGAACTTTCAAATGGGTTGGGGGAGTGGTAGTTCAGATGATCTCTCTCTTACGGTCCCCACAGGTATCTCCTCGGATGGTGAGTTGCATTCCTTTATTCCTACTGCTAACATGTTTCCCAGGTTTCCCAAGACATTCCTTACTCCAGATAGTATCCTGGCGGCTGAGCCACTTGTTACTCCTGATGGAGCTACCTTCCTCTTAATCGTCCGTTGGCGTGACCGCCCCCCTTCAGACGACTCTTGGGTCCTCGAGATGGAGCTTCAACGCTTAGATGCCGCTCTTCTCCATTGCTATCTCTTGGACCACGCATCAGAGATACGTGATTTTGAGCAGGGGAGGATTGATGTCGCCGCCCCACTAGCTCCACTTGATGATGATCAGGTTGTCAAGGCGCTACAGCATAAAGACCTTCGGAGGCATGACGAAGCTAATGGAAGACGACACAACAACCTCCGCCTGCGGCGTGCTAAACCCACTTGAAGACTATTTTAATTAATATATCATGCTCTAATTAATTTTAAGTTTATGTGACAATATAAAATTATTCCAAGCTTGCTTAATAATTTTATATTCATTTTGGGACTTATAATATTTATTTCCTGCATTTTGACAAATATTTTGGTGTGTATTTAGCCTTCTAGATGGATGAGATTTCATATCCATCTTGGATGGTAAGATGTGTGTGTTGTAACTCCTATATATGGAGCCCCGCTTTATGAGAATGAGATTAGAGAATTAAAAAAGCAAAACCTAACCCTCATTGAGAGAGTTTTGGCCAAGGAGCTCCCTAGTCGCCTCCCATGGTTTGAAGCCGCTGGCCCCTTTGCTTCCTCTTCCTAACATCGGTGCGACGCCGACATGGCTTCCTTTGGTGCGACTCCAAGGAAAGAGGATTGCAGCCCATTCGGTGCGACGCCGGTGGAACCATGGATAGAGTGATTCTCCCACTATATCAAGTGTGTTCATGAAAACAGGTTGGGTAACTTCTTTTACCTAATCTTTGTGATTTCTTGCTTAGTATTGTGTCGAGGATGAACAACCGTTTCTTTTCCGTGATTTTAAATACCATCGCTTGCCATTTCTGAAATTGATTTCATCGTTTTATGCTTCTATAATCCGGATCAGGTAGATCCTATTTACTTGAGTTGATCTTGGCCTATAGCCAAGATTTTACTCTCACAAAGGAGTGGCAACCTTTATGTTGATTTGGGGAATCATCCGACTCTAATTTTTTGATCATTATTTTAGAGTCGATCTCTCCTCCTTGTGGTCTTAAGTGCTGCGTTTGGGCCGATCCGTAACGAGAAGATAGATGCTTATGTAGGTGCGGTAGGATTAAGGTGCATTGGGCATGGTAGTCTACCTTGTGTCTGTTACGCTCTGCGAATGTCGGACACTCACTACGTCAAGATCTATGTGGAACTTGTGTTTCCCGAGCAGGATCTCTAGCTACAACAACTTGTTGTCCTTGCTCAGGTTCCAATTCCGTTTCATTCACAGTTTGTGGTTCTTGAACTTCGTCAAGTTCTACCCTGATAGTCTTTCTACTTAAGAACTCTTTCTCAAGAAAGACACCAGTCCTTGTGACAAACACTTTGCCTTCGGACGGTAGGTAGATATAGTACCCTTTAGTGTCCTTAAGATACCCCACAAGATAACACTTATCTGACTTGGATTTCAGCTTGTCAGGCATTTGACGCCGCACGTATGCCTCAAGCCCCAAATCTTAATGAACGACATACTAGGACGCTTCCTACTCCATATCTCATATGGTGTCTTTGGAACCGCTTTCATTGGAGCACAACAGTTTCTAGAGCAAAACCCCAAAAGGTAACATGCAGATCTGTCTGACTCATCATCGACCGTACCATATCTAACAGAGTACGATTCCTCCGCTCAAACATACTTTTATGATGTGGTGTTCTAGGTGGAGTGAGCTATGATAGAATACCACACTCTTTTAGATGATCATGGAACTCATGACTCAGGTATTCGCCACCTCAATCAGATCGGAGTGCTTTAACCTTCTTACCTAACTTGTTCTCTACTTCATTCTTAAAATCTTTGAACTTTTCAAAGTTTTTAGATATGCACTTGGGATGGGGTTGCGGTTTAATGCACCTTATCAAGGCAGTCGTGGGATCAAAGTCCCGCCTCAACAACCTAACGTGCTGATAAACAGGCCAGAGATGGGTTGGGGTGCCATGGGCTGCATCCCTGTAACAATGCTTGGGGTCGGCGAGCATGCCGTGGGCCGGGTTGTTACATATCTGGAGTGAGAGTAATGTTGTGCATAATATAGTAAGGGGTGTCTGCAGTAGGAGAGGGTTTAGGAGTTTCCCTGGGTGGATCCTTCTTCTTGAGTTTTCTATTTTTAGAACCAAAATCTTCTGAATCATCGGAATCATCATCATCATCATCATCAAATTCTTCACCAGGATTATCATAGAGGGAATTAATCTATTTAATCATTTCAACAGAGAATACTGTATGAGCCTATGGCTGTATATTAGTATATATTATCTCATCATGTGGTTGTTCAGCTATAATTTCTTCTTCAGCCTGAGGCTGTGCTTGAACTTCTATCTCTTTAAGTACAAAATCTGTGATAACTTGAGCCTGAATACTGTCAGTCTCTTGTTCCATATCATGAAACATGATTTCCTCAAGATTAGGCATGGGGTATTCAGCCCAGCCAAAAGTTGGAGGTGAGAAAGCCTTTGGCTCTGTATCAGTTATTTGCTATATAATATTCTCATTAACATGAAAAACTTGTCCTTAGTTGTTCCAAAACTACAAGACTTATTGGTGATGTGTAGCAGACTATAACTTTAGAATAAGTATCAAAATCTGGTAAGGTGGTGCTATTGGAAACTGTATCAAAAGAATAAAGTAATGACGAAAGATCAACTGTGAGATTAAGGATAAAATCACCAACAGTGATGATTTCTGGAATTGAAAAATCTTTTGCTTCTTCTTCTATACAAACTGGAAGCATTTCTGTATCTGTTTCTGTTGGAATTACTACTGCTGGAGTTTCGGCTGGAGCTTCTTCATGAATTGTTGGAGCTTCTTCATTGGAGATCTCCCCCTGTCTGGATTCAGAGATACCCAAACACAGGCCCCCAGAAGAGGACACAGTGGAGAAGGAAGCTAGCTGTGAAGAAAGAATTTTGATGGAAGCAGCAAGTGGAGTAATGACCTCATCTATGAGTTTCTTGAGTATAGGGGTAATAAGCTCAAGAATGTTGGCTGATATAGAAGAGGATGGCATGGAGCGGGTTGGACATATGGTGAATGCTTGTGGAATGGATGGTGCTGCAACATCAGTTGGAATGTTGGAGGTTGATACATTAGGGAGGATAATATCTTCCTAAATATGGGATGGAGGTAGTGATATATGAATTTGAGGTCAAAGAGGTGGAGTGTGTTGTGGAGATGGAGATGAAAGTTGATCAAATGTTGGAGAAGAAACCAGTATATATGTATCATCAATATGTGATGGTTGATGTCGTGGTAGAGGTGATTGAGGAGGTAGAGATGGTGTTTCCTCCAAAATGTGGATTGGTTAGTGTTGAAGTTGGAGACCGGGCGGTCTGGCGGTCTGTCTTGGCGGGTTGAAGACTGCGCGGTCTGGCGATTTCCCTTCAGTGGTTTGGTTGCTGTGTTGTTGCTGTCTGGAGCTCGAGAGGCCTAGCGGCTTGCCTTTGGAGACTTGGAGACCGGGCGGTCTAGCGGTCTCCCATGGTGATCTCTCTCTCTGGTGGTAGCCGAGCGGTTAGCCCTTCTGTCTAACCATGCGGCTTGTGCGAATTGTTCTGTATAAGTCCGCTTAGTCCTGTAAATTTTTAGTCCCACATCTACTATTTGTATTCTCTCATCTCTCCTCCATTCTATATAAGGGAGGCCATACCTTTCTAATCGATACTTTTTTCAGATAATAAAGTCTCTGTTAAACCACTTCCAGTTTGTTTTTGTTTGTTTCTAACATGGCATTAGAGAAAACGATCTTTTCCTCCTGATTCATTTTCTCTTCTTATTTGCACGGTCTCTTGCCACTGCCCTTTGTGTGCGCGGCCTCTGTGTGTGATCTCTTTTCGGCTCATACGCATTTGTCTCTTTCACACGGCCTTCTCCTTCTTCTTCTGTTCATGCTGGCTACCTTCTAGCCGCTCGACTTCTTCCCTCAGCTTGGTTCTATGGCTTGGTCGTGCCTTCTTTGGCCGCTGGTATCAATCATCATGACCGCTGCAGATCTCCTTCTCCTACCACTGCGATATCTCCCTATTCGCGCGGCTTGTTTCCTCACCGCACGACTTGTTTTCTAACCGCGCGGCTTCCTGTTGTTTTCCTCTATGGCTTTTTCTGATGCTCCTACTGCCACCACTCCTACCACCACTCCTGTCGCCAATCCGGCTCTGCCTCTTCCTTCTACTCCTTCCGAAAAACTTGGGACCGTTTCCAAGCTTGTCGGCTCCAACTACCCGGATTGGAGCGTCTCCTTCACCTTCCTCCTTCGCTCGCAACGCAAACACCACCATCTCGTTGATGACCCACCTCCAACCACTTCACCTCTCTTTGATGATTGGGATGCGAGTGACGCTCTTGTGCGTACTTGGATTGCTAATAGCCTATCTGATGAGTGTCTTCCTGTCATCTGTCATGATGAGACGGTCAAGGCCGCTTGGCTTCATCTTGCCGCTCTGTACTCCAAGGGGGCTCATACGTCATGCATCTATACGTTGTAGCGGACCTCTTTGCCCGTGCTACCTTGTCCCCTGCTACTGCCTACCAACAGGTTCAGGCTCTTGGAGCTAAGATTCTTCAGAATCGCCCCTTTTTGCGAATTTGACTCAACAACTTGAGCACTTCCAGGAGATTTCGGTTGTGTGTTATCTACTCCGGCTTCCTAATACTTATGATATGAATCACCAGCAAATTCTGGTTGAGGCGGAATCTCCTACCTTAGATGCCACCATTGCCCGCATCGCCGCTGTCACCTCTCTCCTTAAGCACCAAATTCTGCCTGCTCCTCCTCCACCGGCCAACTATACTCACCAAACTCAGCGGAGTGGCTCTGGTAGCCGCAGTCACCAGTCTGGCGGACGTGCTCTTTCCCGGTACCTCTGCTCTCACTATGGCCGCACCGACCATACTTTTGACCGTTGTAGACGAAGCATCCCCATCTTTGCCCCTCGGGTGACTCTTCTGCCTCCTCTTCCAAGTCGTCTGCCTCCATGGTCACATCGTCAGGTAGTGCCCACGTGGTAACTCAAGATAAATGGCTTATCGACTCTGGATCAACTAATCACACGACGAGCAATCCTCACTGCTTCACTCTCCTCAAACAGCATGATCGGGTGCCCCAGTTCTTATTGCAGACGGTTCTCCCTCCCCGGTTCATGGGTCGGGAGTGGTCTGTGTTACTCCGTCTCTTCGCCTAGCAGACACTCTCTATGTGCCCAAATTTCCATGCAATTTGTTGTCGGTTACCTCTTTATGCAAGCAGCTTTAGTGCTCTGTAACGTTTACTCCGACTTCTTGTTATTTTCAGGATCCGAGCTCCCAACGGACGATTGCTATTGGGACTGAGAGCGGCGGCCTCTACTTCCTCGACAACATTTCCGCCTTGTCCGCTTTCTCCTCCTCTTGTACGGATCTTCTCCAGTGGCATCTCCGCCTCGGTCATCCTCCTCCACGGCTTCTACATCAACTTCTGCCCCACCTCCGTCCTTTCGGTCCTCCTCTCAACTGCGATGCTTGTCAGCTTAGCAAGGATCACCGTTCCTCCTTCCTGCCAAAGCAAGGTTGGGGCTCAACCCGTCTGTTTGATCTAATCCACTCCAATGTCTGGGGACCTGCTCCTACCCTCACCATTGGTCGGGGTAGTTCTTATTTTGTTACTTTTATTGATGACTTTTCTAGATGTACTTGGGTGTATCTCTTACGAGATCGCTCTGAACTTTCGGATGTATGAGTTTCTTTTTATCAATTAATCAAAACTCAGTTTGGTGTTTGTATTAAAACCTTTCGCTCAGACAATGCTACAGAATATTTGAGTCATGCTTTTACATCTTTCTGCGTGCAACATGACATTATTCATCAGACTAGATGTGTTTAAACCTCCCAGCAAAATGGGGTGGCGGAACACAAAAACCGTCATCTCCTCGATGTCGCTCGCACCTTGATGACCCAGATGCATGTTTATCGCTCCTATTGGGGATATGTTGTTCTCCTTGCCTACTAACTCATCAATCTCATCCCCTCAACGGTTCTCCACGGGAAAACCCCATTTTCCATTCTATATCCGGACAAGGAGCCTTTTCCTCTCCCTCTCCGCATCTTTGGGTGCACTGCCTTTGTGCATGCACCCTCCACCACCCGTGATAAGCTCTCCCCTCACTCCACCAAATGTGTCTTTCTGGGGTACTCCACCACTCAGAAGGGACATTGTTGCTTTGATCTCGTTCTTCGTAAGCAATTCGTCTCTGCTGACATCACCTTCTTCGAGAATGCCTCCTACTTCTCGGATGCCTCCTCTCCTCTTCCCCGAGCTTCTGATTCTCCTGATATTCCCTTCGTTCCCTCGTCTCCTACTGCGATATCCACCCCTCCACCATATCCGTCCACTCCTCTCCCTCCACCTCTCTCTCCCTCTTCTCCGCCACTGTCTCCCTCATCTCCGCCGCCGCCGCTCTCTCCTCCCGGGCCAGCTCTCTCTGCCATGCATGCTCTGGATATCGAGGGACCTGCTGACCTGGATCTTCCTGTAGCTCTTTGCAAAGGGGTGCAGACGTGTACCCTACACCCCCTTGTTGTTGTTGTTTCATATGATCGTCTCACCTCTTCTCGCAGGGCCTTTGCACTGGCTATCTCTGTCACTACCACACCCCATTCCTACCAGGAGTCCCTTGTTATTCCTCATTGAAAGATGACCATGGATGAGGAAATGGCGACCCTAACTAAGCAGGGTATGTGGACTCTTGTTCCTCCTCCCCTCGGTACTGATGTCTTTGGCTGTCGCTGGGTCTTTGTGGAAACATTTTCCCCAGACAACACTGTGGATCATTATAAGGCTCTCCTTGTTGCTAAGTGATTTACTCAGAACTATGGGGTTGATTACTTGTGGCGGTCAATTGAGATTGGCCGATTTCCCAGCTAGATGTCAAAAATTCCTTCCTTTATGGTGATCTTCAGGAGGCTATCTACATGGAGCAACCTCTTGGGTATGTTGCTCAGGGGGAGACACGAGTATGCCGGCTGAAGAAGGTAATCTATGCCTCAAGCAGAGCCCTCGAGCTTGGTTCGACAAGTTCAGCGGCATCGTGGAAGCCGTTTGTTTTGTGCGAAGCTCTGCCGATCACTCGCTATTTATTCACAAAACTTCCTCGTGATTGGAGGTTCTTGCTGTGTACGTCGATGACATCCTTCTCACTGGCGATGACCAGGAAGGGGTAGCCTTGACAAAGCGGCATCTTTGTCAACATCTGGTCACGAAAGATATGGGCTCCCCGAAGTACTTTCTGGGGATCGAAATCTCTCGGAAGCCCAACTCCTTTGTCCTCTCCCAATGTAAGTATGCCCTTGATCTTTTAAAAGAGTCAAGATTGAGTGGAGCTAAACCTGCCCGATGCCCCATGGCAACTGGTGAAGGCAAAACCTGGATAGATGATTCGCCTCCTCTTTAAGATATTACGCAGTACCAGCGTCTGGTTAGTAAGCTCATATATCTCACCGTGACCAGACCCGACATTTCCTATGTTGTGGGCAAAGTGAGTCAATTCATGCAAGCACCTAGAGAGTGCCATCTATAGTCCGCCTTGACGATCTTGGAATATGTCAAAGCAGCGCCTGGGAAAGGATTACTCTTTCAGAAGAATGGTCATCTGAGGGTTGAAGCATACTCAGATGCGAGTTACGCTGATGACAAAGGGGATCGCAAGTTAACCTCGGGTTTTTGCACCATTGTTGGGGAAATCTGGTGAGCTGGAAGAGCAAGAAGTAGTCAGTTTTTTCCAGGTCTAGTGCTGAAGTAGAGTATCGTAGTATGGCATCGACCACTTGTGAGTTAAAGTGGCTACGGGCTCTCCTGCTGGACTTAGGAGAGGTATACAACCATCCTCTACCTATGTTCTGTGTTAACAAGGCTGCCATATACATCTCCAAAAATCCGGTCTTCCATGAAAGAACCAAACACATTGAGGTCGACTGTCATTTCATTCGTGAGGAGATTCTGAAGGAACAAATTTGCACTCCCTTCGTCACTTCAGATAAAGAGCTCACTGACATGTTCACCAAGTCAGTCTTCGCCTTGTTTCTTCATATATGGGACAAGCTGGGCATGATCGATATATATGCTCCAGCTTGAGGGGGAGTGTTGAAGTTGGTGACCTGGCGGTCTGGCGGTCTATCTTGGCGGGTTGAAGACCGCACGGTCTGGCGGTTTCCCTTCAGTTGTTTGGTTGATGTGTTGTTGCTGTCTGGAGTCCGATCGGCCTAGAGGCTTGCCTCTGGAGACTTGGAGACCGGGCGGTCTAGTAGTCTCCTATGGTGATCTCTCTCTCTATGGTGATAGCCGAGTGGTAAGCCCTTCTGTCTAACCGCGCGGCTTGTGCGAATTGTTCTGTATAAGTCCGCTTAGTCCTGTAAATTTTTAGTCCCACATCTCTTATTTGCATTCTCTCATCTCTCCTCCATTCTATATAAGGGAGGTCATACCTTTGTAATAGATACCTTTTTCAGATAATAAAATTTCTATTAAACCACTTCCGGTTTATTTTTGTTCGTTTCTAACAGTTAGTGTGGAGGATATGGACTGGATGGTGAGACAGGAGGGATGGAAGTAGAAGGTGTGTCTGTAATGATAGTGGATGGTTGTTGAAAAATATAAACATCAACAAATGGAGTTGATGAAGGAAATATAGAATGAAGTGGAGATGGAGGAGGAGAGGTAAGGTGTGGAGCAGGAGTTTCTTCAGTGGTTGGGAGAGTGGTTGTTTCATCACTTGTGTCCTCTAAAGCTATCCTGGAAGAGGAAGCCCTGGAGGGCTTTGGGATAATCCTCTCCCATTTGCCAAAGAGGGCATAGGTAAGCCTCTTAGAGGCATTGATGAAGATGGCCTGTGAGACCAGAAGTTCTGGAACCTTTGCCTGTCAAAAGATTCCCATAACTCTACCAAAACTAACATCCCTCTCACTAATTTTCTTCTTAATAAAATCAAACACAATTTTCTTCACTGATTTTGGATTAACCAGGGCACTCATCAGAAAGAATTGGTTCCAGGTTATGTAGTCATGGGCTGAGTGCTTGCCTAAGATTATCTTGCCAACAACATCTGCCAAGGACTTGTATTCAACTGACAAGTTCTTCTTTACCAATTTGTTAGGGTTTCCATAAGAGTGACCCATTATAACTAGCATATCATCAAACTCAGTACTAGATAGTTCAATATCATCTTCCTTATTGATAAACCGAAAAATTTCATTTAGAATAGCAGGGGTAAGAGAAACCTGGTGTCCAGAAATCGATCCAGAAATGGAGGTTTGATCTGGAAAGGTTCTATGAATACCCATTCCTTGATTTCTTGCACTGGAAGTTTGATCCTTAAGGTCATGAACTTTCTCAACTATGGTGCCTCAAACAACGGAAGGATGTTCTTGAAGATTTGATCAGAATGGCTGAATGAATCAATGACAATGTCAAACACTGCATCAAATTTCATTCCAGAGAGGGTTGCCGCCGAAATCGACATTGCCTGCAAAAATAAAAGATCAAGTGCAAAAGAACTGAACAGCGCGGGATGGAGTTCGATGAAAACCTATTATAAGTTTTCAAAAGGTGAAAAGACGAACTCTGTCCAACGAAAAATAGAAACTTCGAACTCAGTTCGACGAAAAATCTCATAAAGAAATAAAAGCGTCGATCTAAGTTTGAAGCGGGGGAAAAATAGTTCGACGTTCTCCATCCGACGAAATTTTTTTTTGAAGCAAACGTCTTCGATCTCCATTCGATGAAAAATCTAATGAAACAAATTCGTCGATCTCTGTTCGATGAAAATATTTCGCAAAGGAAGGTTCGACGATCTCTGTTCGACAAACACTCCACGAAGAGTTCGTACTTCGTCGATCTCCGTTCGACGAAATATGAATAGTTCGTCGACCACAGACAAAAATTAAATTAAAGCTTCTCCATTAATCATACCTAACTCATTTAGGAAGAACAGATGTTTCTTTTCATCTAAGGTTTGGTGAAAATATCTGCTCTTTGTAAATCAGTAGAGATAAAGATAAGTTTAATTTTATTTTTATCCACACAATCTCTAATGAAATTATGTCTACTCTCTATATTCTTTGTCCTACTATGATGTGCTGGATTTTGTGCAATAGAAATTGCACTGGTATTATCACAATAGATAGTTGAATTATTTAAGTTGAAATAATAATCCAGGATCTGATTTTGAATCCACAAAATTTGTGAACAGCAACTACCTGCTGCTATGTATTCAGCTTCAGTAGTTGATGTTGACAAAAAAGTTTGCTTTTTGCAAAGCCAGGACACAAGCCTATCACCAAGGAACTAACAAGTTCCTATTGTGCTTTTCCTATCAACTCTACATCCAGCAAAATCAGCATCTGAGAATCCAGATTATTCAAATTCTGACTCATTAGGATATCAGAGTCCTAGATTAGGACAACCCTTTATATATCTTAAAATCCTTTTTAATAAGATATGATATGATTCTTTAGGATTAAATTTAAATCTAACACAAATGAAAGTAGCAAACATAATGTTAGACCTACTAGCTGTAAAATATAGTAAGGACCCAACAATAGCCATATATGTTTTCTGATCAACTAGTTTGCCCTGTTCATCAGAATAAACTACAACATTGGATGACATGAGTGTTTTCTTTGCAGAGGCATCTGTCATCCCAAATCTTTTAAGTAGCTCTTTAGCATATTTTTATTGGGATATAAAGATACCATCAGGGGTTTGCTTCACTTAAAGACCAAGGAAATAGGATAGTTCACTCATGCTACTCATTTCAAATTTTGAATACATCAGGTCAGAAGACCTTTGCAAAGGTTGGAATCAGTAGAGCCAAATATTATATCATCTATATAGATTTGGACTAGAAAAATTTTAGATTTATGATGTATAATGAATAAGGACCTATCTACAATGCCTCTAATGAACATATGCTCTAAAAGAAAACTAGCTAAGGTCTCATACCAAGCTCTTGGAGATTGATTTAGACCATAAAGAGCTTTATGAAGTTTAAAAATATAAGATGGATGAGTTGAGGAGATAAAACCTGGAGGTTGTTCAACATAAACTTCCTCTTTTAGTTGTACATTTAGGAATGCACTTTTGACATCCATCTGATAGACCTTGAACTTTTTGTATGCTGCATATGCAAGAAAAATTCTGATGGCTTCAAGTATTGTAACAGGAGCAAAGGTCTGATCATACTCAATTCCTTCTTCCTATGAATATCCTTGAGCTACCAACCCTGCTTTGTCCCTCACAATAAATCCTTATCCATCCAACTTGTTCCTGAAGACACATTTAGTTCCAATGACTAGGTAGTCTTTGGGTCTTGGAAGTAAATCTCAAACTCTATACCTCACAAATTTATTAAGTTCCTCTTGCATTGCAATAATCCAGTGGGGATCTAGCTTTGCATCTTTTATGGATGAGGCTCAAATTGAGAAATGAAGCAAGCATACATCAGATCTTGGTTGAGTTGATGCCTTATTTGCACACCTGCTGATATGTCTCTAATCACTTGAGATATGGGATGCTCTGTAAGTGTGACAAGATCAGGAGGAGGAGTTGGTTCATCAACAGCTTGTGGAATTAATTCCTCTTATGGAATATTTTTTGCTGTTATGGGTTCAACTGCTACAACACATTCTTCTTCACTGTCTTCATCAATCTGTGGAGAAGGATGCAATGTAACCTCTTGGATAAGGTTTAAAAAATCCAACTTCCCACACAGATAGGGTACCTCTAAAGTGTCTATGGCAGAAGAATCCTTCTCATTGTAAAATATGTTAGCATCATCAACGGATATATGTACAGATTCTTCCATTTTTAATGTTGATTTATTAAATACCATGTAAGCCTTGCTGACTTGGAAATATACAAGGAAAATTCCATCGGCAGGCTTGGCTTCAAATTTTCTTATGTGTTTCTTGTTATTATTGTGAATATAACACTTCCATCCAAATACTTTAAAGTAATCTATTTTAGTTTGCTTCCTTTTAAGTAATTCATAGGGGGTCTTACCTTTTAGCTTATGAATTAAACTTTTGTTAAGAACGTAATTTGTTGTGCTTATAGCCTCTGCCCAAAAGGATAGGGGAAAATAAGCATCTGCAAGCAATGTTCCAGTATATTCAATAAGAGTTCTATTTTTCCTTTCAACTACCCCATTTTGTCGAGGAGTTTTAGGAGCAGAAAAATAATGCCTGATACCTTCCTTCTCACAGAATTCTTGCATGAGAAGAGATTTAAACGTGGTGCCATGATCACTTTTGATCAATACAACCTTAGCAGAGTACTTAATCTGCATGATCTTATCTCTTAAGAAAATCTGCAAGAACTTTAAGGTTATCTAACTTGTTTCTTAGAATGAACACCCAAGTGAATTTAGAGAAGTCATTAACAATAACTAGAGTGTATGACTTTCCTCCCAAACTTTGTACAGCAATAGGGCCAAAAAGGTCCATATGTAGCAGGTACAAAATCTTGGGTGAATCACTTTTATTAATGGATTGGAAACTATTTTTAGTTTGTTTGCTTAATTGACAAGCCCTGCAGATTCCTTCCTTCTTGTAAGAACCAAAAGTCAGTCCTCTAACAAAGTTGTCCCTAGATAGTTTAGCAATATTCCTATGCTTTACATGACCTAGTCCCTTATGCCATAAATCATTAGTTGAGATAATTTGATTAAATAAGCAAATTTCTAAATTAGCAGATTTGAAATTAACTACATATATGGTTCCTTGTGTAATTCCAATTAAAATAGTTTTGTTTTTGTTAGAAGTAATAATACAAGAGGACTGATTAAATGATACCTGATAATCTTCATCACATAATTGGCTTATGGATATTAGGTTATGCTTGAGACCACTTACATATGCCACCTTCGTGAAGGTAACAGCTCCAACTTTGACATTTCCATATCCTTCTGTCTGTCCATAGTTAGAGTCGCCAAATATCACCTTTGGTCCAAGCTTTGCTTTGAAATCAGTCATGTTGTCTTTACATCTTGGCATGTGTTTTGAACAGACACTATCCAGATACCGCTGTTGCTTTGTGGTAGGATAGTTCTTTACCTGTAGAAAACAATATTAGTTGTTCTTGACCCAGGTAACCTTGGGTACTTTTTTTTTCAAATTTATGAATAGAAATGTAAGAATATTCATATTGGTCCTTGTAACCTAGTGGATGATATCTCCTAGGAGGAATAATCCACTGAGTAAAAGGATTAATAAAGGTTTTAGTTTTATTGAAATTTTGAAAAGAATTCAAGTTTTTGTTATGAGAAACTGGGTTTGACAAAATATAATAGGTTCGTCGATCCGCATTCGACGAATAGGGATGAGTTCGTCAAACTCCGTTTACAGAATGAAAGTGTTCATTCTTTGAGCCCCACGTTCTTCGATCGCGGTTCGACGAATCATATTGAGTTCGTCGAGCGTAATTAGATGAATAGTTATAACTAAAATCTGCGTTCATAGTTTGTCGATCTGAGTTCGATGAACCATATTCATTTCGTCGAGCTTAGTTCGATGAAATATGTTGAACATTATTTTTTGTTAAAATTTTTCTTTTTCTTAGGTTGAGTCTTATGTAAAATTTCTATTTCTTTATTACTAACTTCTACTTTTTCTTTACCTTTTTCAGAAACAAATTTTATGGGAGTAGACAAGATATTTTTCTGTAAAAGAGGAGGCTGATTAGATGAAGCTCCCAACCCCAGTTTGCCATTAATCCTGACATTCACTATGCTTGTGATATCCATCAATTTGATACTTCTTCCATTAAGGGATTCTTCAAATTGCTTAACCTTATTTAATTTATCTTCTAAAGTTAATATATGTTCATTAGCAGTTTTTAAATCTTCTTTGTGTTTTATTTTTTCTGAAGACAAATTGTCAAGTTCAATCACTTTTTCTCTGAGGAGTTTAATTTCCTGCTCAGATTTAATTAAATCTTTACATAATAATTTGAAATCTATTTTAAATTTATCAGAAGTAAAATCAAAAGAAGAGATTACCTTATCTTCTTCTGAAATAAATTCATATACTGAGTGGTTAGCTTCTGAATCAGGAGCTTCAAAGATGCTGCAAGATGCATTGATTGCCATCAAGCATATCTCTCTGGCCTTAGACTCTTCTTCATACTCACTGGAGTTGGATGAAGATTCTGACTCAAATTCACTCCAAATCTCAGCAACAAATCCTCTTTCCTTCTTTTTGTATTTGCTGGAGGATGGCTTGCTGGAATGTTTCTTGGAGTCTTTCTCCTTTCTTTTGTCTTTCTTCTGTGTCTCTAGACATTTTGGTAGTATGTGTCCAGTTTTCCTGCATCTATAGCAAACTATTTCTTTAGTAGGGTTTTATCATACCTTGGCTTATCAACTTTTCTGGAAGATCTTCTCCTGAAATCCTAATTCCTAGCCATCTTATAGAATCTCTTAGCCATAATACTCAGTAGATCTTCATTATTTGGAGTGGCTTCTGCTTCTTCACTTGCTTTGAAAGCAATGCTTTACTCTTTCTTTGCTGATGATGAAGTAGTCCTTTGCTCAGCTTCTCTGATCTTGATGAGCTGCTCATAAGACTTGAGCTTGCCCAACAAGGTTTCTGTAGAGAACTAATTTAGGCTTCTCGCCTCCTTGATTGGCCAGATCATAGAGTCCCATGTGCTAGGTAGGCACATAAGAATCTTGTCATTTATCTCTGTTAAAGAGATGTCCTTGTCCAGAGTTTTCAGCTCATTGATTATGAGGTTGAGTCTATTGTACATATCTGCAACTGACTCTGACTCTTCCTTCTTGAAATTTTCATACTGAGAGATCAAGTGTGATCTACTATCTTTCCTTTCATTAGCAGATCCTGCCACCATAGCATTTTCAGAGTCCCAAATGACCTTTGCTGAAGTGCATTCAGGAACCTTCTGGAATATGTCATCAGACATAGTTTGGGCCATAATATTCATTGCTTTGGCATCAGCAATCTTTGCCTTCTTTTGTGCTTCAGTCCACTCAGGTGGTGGTACAACACTTGTGCTTTTGGTTGCCACTGGTAGTGGAGGACCTGTCAAAATAGATTTATATATGTCTTCATCAATGGAATTCATATAGAGCCTAATCCTTGCCTTCCAAAGTGAAAACATATTAAGATTACAGACTGGAGGTCTTGTGCTTGAATA
This sequence comes from Platanthera guangdongensis, assembly GCA_039583875.1. Classification (NCBI taxonomy): domain Eukaryota; kingdom Viridiplantae; phylum Streptophyta; class Magnoliopsida; order Asparagales; family Orchidaceae; genus Platanthera; species Platanthera guangdongensis. The sequence goes on along the minus strand of CM077149.1, from coordinate 80,939,218 downwards.
ATCGTTATTTTGTGCCATGATATAAAAGGCAACTAGAGTAGATAAGATCAATCAAAGATCTTTTGGTTTAGGTGTTAGCATGTACAACCAAGTAACATATCCCTCTGATACCAATTGAAAGTGAGGGATTGGTCTAACAAACTCTAGATGAGGGGGGGGGGGTGAATAAAGTATTTTAAAATTTAACTTTGTTTTTACAGCGGATTAAAATAGGTGATACATATATATAAAAATAAAGATAAGTATCACAACACAGAAAATAAAAAAGTAAAGCACAACCAGATGTCACAAGGAGATTATTGTGGTTCCCCAATAAACCTGGGTACATCCACACTTATACCACCCTTGTAGGAATTCACTACATGTTTTTGTTCAGGTGCCTTGCCACCACAGGTTTTTGATCAGGTGCCCTATCACCATAGGTTTTTGATCAGGTGCCCTTTCACCACATGATCTATTTTTTAAGGGAGATCTAGCAACCCTATGAGGTTTTGATCAGGTACCCAAAAACTAAACCAAATATTTTGATCAGGTGACTTGAGAACCAAGGAGTTTAACTTTTGAAGGGAGTTATAACCCTGTGCACAGTGAAAGAAAATAAAAGGATGTTGTCTTCTTTGTCTCAAATCTCTAAGAAGACTAGTGGATATTGTTGGTGTTATCAAAGCTCTCCCTGAGTTATAGAAATCTAATCAGGAGTGGAAGCTTTGCTTCAGGGTATAGGCCTTCAAATATGAAAACTTCTTCTTCCAGTAAATGATTCTGAGAGATTGAAATTTTTATGTCTCAGATTGAATATGTGTTGCTGGAATACAAGCTTGAAGAAGAAGATGATGAACAAGATGTTTCTTTTTTTCTCTATCTCTTGTTCTCTGTTTGAAGATTTTCTCTTTCTTCTTCTCTTTATCCTTTATTACTGATTCTTTATTGCTCTAGGCAATCTTCTGAAAATTTTCTTTATATATTGATTGTTGATTCAAACACATTTGAATCTCAAATTCCTTGAAATCTTTTGCATAATCTCTAGGAATTGGAACGGTTGATTTTTATCTTTAATGTGTTTCCCCAACTGTCCTAGTAAAAATTGTATGGTAATAACTCTATGAAATCCATAATTAATGCTGCTAGGAAACGGCTATATTCTTAAGAATATTGAGCATTAATTAAAAGAGTATTACTGTCTTAATATTTGAAATCAAACTGCTTTAGTCGAACAGAGAAACTACAGAGAAGAATAGTCGAACAGAACCTACAAGGAGTTAATCGAACTAAGCAAAGATTTTGTCGACCTGAGCTCCAAGTTCATCGAAACGATAATTCTCCTTTGTCGAGCTGAGCAATAAGATCATCGAACAGAAAATATATTTGCCAATCTGAGCTCCAATGTCATTGAACTGAGATGTCACTTCATCGAGCTGAGATTCTAAGGAAGGATCAGAGTTCGTCGACCTCAGCTAGACTTTTGTCGAGCTCAACTCAGATAAGGAACTCTGAGTTCGTTCGTCGAGCTGAGTTCAGCTATAATCGAACAGATTTTCTGCAATATTTAAAATTATCTTGTCTCTAAAGTCTTGTGTATATGAAGTCTTCTGAAGGTAGGTTTCAATAATCTCACCTTATGTGACTGACCTTAACCCTAGAACTAACTTATGACCCTAGACTATACATGTTGGGTCATCTTAACAACCCTAATAGTGAACCTAGCCCAAATCACATGTAGGGTTCCAATAGGGACCTTATTCATCTTGCCTAACAACAAGATTCAAATCTCTCAAATGATTCATAATCATATGAATCCAATAGTCCATCTCTATGGAGCTTGGATATGCATTTCTCATTTATATGGCCCAAACAACTATGCCAAAGGTACATAAGGTTTCAGTCATTCGTTCTTAGTGTTTTAGTATTTACTATATTATAGATCTGATGGTCTAAGTTCAAAAAATATAAACTATTAAACATTTGAGCTATACCATAACAAACATCATTCTTAAATGTATAACAAAGATTATTCTTAATAATAAAAAAATCCAACTATGTCCAAACATGAAATGGATATAATATTTCTAGTTATGGAAGGAACAAAATAATAATTATCTAGTTCTATTACAAGCCCACTGGGCAAAGAAAGACGGTAAACACCTACGGCGACAGAAACAACTCTTACTTCATTTCCAACACATAGGTCCACCGCCCATTTACTCAGCAATCTTATCTTTCCCAGTTCCTACATATTTATACAAATGTGAGAACCACATCCGGTATATAATACCCGGGATGAGGTAGAGAAAGGTTTATCTCTATAACATAGATACTTGAATCAGAAGTCATATCTCCCCTTATCATTTGCAGACCCTCAATGTACAATGGACAATTCCTCCTCCAATAATCAGCCCTGCGACAATGGTTGTATTTCCCTTCTTTCACCAAGCACTTCCTCTTTAGTGTTAAATACTTGGGCTCTACAGCAGACTAAGGTCATACCATCTTCTTGAAGCCCTTGGCCTTTTTGTTTCCTTTATGCACCATCAGTATGGGACTAGCAGGCTAGGCCTTCTTTATATTGATCTCGGCAGTTCTTAACATGCCTAGGAGCTCAGGCAGTGTCTTGTCTATTTCATTCATGTTATTATTCAACATGAACTGCTCATAACTGTCTGAAAACGATTGTAGGATCAGGTTTGTGGCCAACTCTTGGCCCAGAGGGAAGCCTAATCTCTCAATGTTCCATATATACCCAATCATCTTGAGTACGTGAGTTCCTACTAGGTCCCGAGCTCCCATCTTACACTGAAACAATACCTTAGTGATGTCAAACCTCTCTTGATGAGCTTGCCATTGAAACATTTTATTGAGATGCTCGTCAATTTCCTTGTAACCCATGTTCTCATGTTGCTTTTGGAGTTCTAAGTTCATGGTTGCCCGCATGAGGCATTCAACATCTAAGCAGTCATCAAGATACTTCATATAAGAATCCTTATCAGTACGGGACACATTCCCTGTAGGATCTTTAGGGTTTCCTCTTCCAAAACATAAAGCTCGCGCTCTTACCGGAGAACAATTCTAAAGCTCCTCTTCCAGTCCAAATAATTAGTCCCACTCAGCTTTTCCTACTCAAGGATGGCTCTGAGGGATAGGGTGGAGTGCGAACCACTTGTCATGGAAATCCACAATGATCAATGCAAAGTAAAACTAGTACTGCATTTCAAAATACATTTTATAATTTCAATTAGGACATCAATCAAAATAACTCCCACTATTTTTATCAAACTGATAACCCTCGATATCAATTCAAAGAGTTTATACGTGTAACTCTCTTTGTGGACAAGATCCATATTTCACTAACACTATGAGTCATCTTTGGTTTTTCTCTCACAATGCAGCTATCTAGGTTGGCAACGATTGCCAATTGCAACACAATGCAACTCATATATGGCCGGTGAATAACTCTTTATACGCATCCATCATATGGTGCATGCCAACCCCATACCTCTAGGAACTCAACCTTTGATGTCATCCAGTTAAGCCTGACCCAATATCGATAGTAGGATATTACAATTATCTGCTCGCACCATTACCAAGATAGATTAATTCACCTTGCTTTGGCATGCCCACACTTCATCGATCGTGGCAAGAAGAGTGTCAGCCATCGGAAGACGTCTGAATACTTAATATTGATTAAGGGATTTTAGATTGTTGATTAACACTTAATCATGGTTAATAATGAACAAATGTGCACTTTTCAAAAAATAATATTAGACAGCATTCATAATCCAAGTGCATCTCAGATGTGCACCAGAAGGATCATCAACAGTTGATGAACTTGGCTAAATCTGAATGTCCAGAACCCTTCTACATACTTAGATTTACATGCACTGGACATGAGCACCACTAACTCCCCGTAGACAGTAGACAAGATCGTCTCTTTATGTAAGATACATAATCAAACATACTTAGTTTCATAAACCAACAAGAGGGACGGTTACTGTCAAAGGGTAATAAGGATATCATTTATGTTATCACAGCAAAATCACATGCATTCTTGTCGGGATCCCAAGAATAGGTTTGGCCATTTAGAACATTTCTAAATTTCCAGATCCACACCCCATGTTTATAACACTTCTGATACCATGACCACTGCCGCAACCTATCTCTGATAACACTGTTGGGTTTTACTAGATGGCACAACACTTGTGCATGTAGTAGAAATAAAGAACAAGAAAAACAAAAAGAAGATCGGATCTCGCAATGGTCATGTATCAAAAAGAAAATGATGTAAATAAAATTTACCTCCGCGGGATTGAGTCTATACTTAACCTAGATGCTCCAGAAAAACTACCGATCACCAAGAGGCTACAGTACTTAGTGCAGAATAGCGTCTGCACCTCTACAGGAAATCCACACAAATGGGAAAACCCGTAGACACTTGTCGAACAATTGCTAGGTCGGGAGAGGAACTCTGCGTCTTCACGGACAGCTAGGTCCATTAAAGAAGAGGTGGCAGCGACACTCGACGAAATTGGACTAAGAGACGACAACGGATTAGCATCGGCGGAACAACTTCCGCCGACCTTAAGGTCCCGGGATTTCACACAGTGCGGCTCATGTGCTATTCAGGATTACTGTTTCGTGTCAAATCAATTCCCCAAGAAACCCTAAAATCCTTCTTTTTATACCTAAAAGAATAAACAGAACACCATGTTGCTATTCACAGACACAGGACTTAGAATACAGCATTTTCGGTCAGTCAACCCTTGTCTCGACGAATCGTAGAGTATCCATGACATATTCAACGAATCATTTAGTATACAAAACTATACTCAACGAATCGTCGAGTATCCATAAGATATTGATGAATGGCATTGAGTGAACTCAACACTTTCAACACTCTCAGTGCCAAACCCGTCGAGTCAACATTTGACTCGATGAAGGCATTGAGTCAACTCAACGCAATCAACGCCTAAGTGCCAGATTCGATCAATTCACCGATTTTAGTGGCACCCGATTGGACATTTCTATTCGAGATTATGTGCGACGCTAGTGATATTACAGTAGGTGTCGTTCTTGGCCAACGTATAAACAAATATTTTCATCTAATTTATTACGCTAGAAAGATGCTCACTTCTGCACATGGAAATTACACGGCACCGGAAAAGGAACTTTTAGCCGTCGTTTTTGCATTTGATAAGTTTCGTTCGTGTATAATGATATATAAAGTTATTGTATTTACCGACCACTTCGCCTTAATAAATTTGTTAGCAAAAACGGACGTCAAGCCCTTCCTTCGATGGATCCTCCTCCTGCAAGAATTTGATTTGGAGATTCGGGATAAGAGGGGCGTGGAAAATTTTGCCGCTGATCACCTCTCCCGCTTAAAAATTTCGGTGTGGAAGCACTCATCGAATCTGACATAAATGACAGATTCCCCGAGGAATGCCTCCTAGCCATAAATATTAGTTCATCTTCCCCACCTTGGTTCGCAGATTTTGCGAACTATTTAATTGCGCGGCTGCTCCCAAAAGACTTTTTGTGACAGCAAAAGAAGAAATTCTTTTCTGACTTGAAATATTTCTTTTGGAAGGACCCTTTCCATTTTCGTATCTGCAAAGACCAAGCGGTCTGAAGATGCGTTGCTGGTGTGGAGTCCACGCAAATACTTAGGCACTGCCACGAGGGTCCGGCTGGTGGGAATTATCAAGCTAACCAGACCGCGTGGAAGGCGCTGGAGGCGCGCTTCTTTTGGCCCACTCTATTCAAGGACGCTCACAATTTTATGCGCTCATGTGATAGCTGCCAGCGGCCGGGTAACATCTCTCGTCGTGACGAGATGCCCCAAAATTGGTTTTTAGAACGCAAAGTATTCAATTTATGGGGCATAGATTTTGTCGTCCCCCTTCCTCCGTATTTTAAAAATAGTTATATTTTAGTGGCGGTCGACTATGTATCGATTTGGGCGAAAGAGCAAGTTCTCCCCACCAACGATGCACGAGTCGTCGTTACCTTTCTTAAAAAACTCTTTTCACACTTCGGCACATCTCGCGCTATTGTGAGCAATAGGGGAACACATTTCTGCAACACTCAAATGGCTAAGACGTTAGCTAAATACGGTGTCACGCACAAACTTGTCACCCCCTACCACCCGCAAACTAGTGGCCAAGTTGAGGTAGTAAATCGGGAGATTAAGCGTATATTAGAGAAAATCGTTTCGCTTAATAGGAAAGATTGGTCAATCAAACTTGACGATGCGTTGTGGGCATATCGTACCGCATACAAAACAACATTTAGTTGTACGTCGTATTGATTAGTCTACGGAAAAGCTGTCATCTCCCCGTAGAATTAGAACATTGTGCACTTTAGGCTTTAAAACTCTTAAATCTCGACACTAATTTAGTCGCTCAGAATAGAAAACTACAACTAAACGAGCTCGATGAATGCTTACGAGTGTAATAAGTTCTAATATAGAACTGCAACTAACTTAGTCTACGACAAACGCTTATGAGTGTAATAAGTTCTATAAGGAGCATTCTAAGTTTTACCACGATCGAAAAATCAAGCCCCAAAAAATCTTTTCTCTGGGCGATCTTGTCCTTCTATATAATTCACGACTTAGATTTTTTCCCGGTAAATTGAAATCACGATGTTCCGGCCATTCAAAGTCGAAGAGGTTTGGTCATATGGGACCGTACTCATCTCCCACCCGGAAAAAAGGCTCGATTAAACTGAACGGTCATCGCTTAAAATTATATATAGCAGACGATCCAGTGGGCGGTACTATCGAATCCATAACCCTCCTCGACATATAAACCGCCAAAATAGTCAAGCTACACGACTATAAACAAAGCGCTCCTGGGAGGCATCCCATGTTTATCATTTTCGATATTTCTTTACTTTTTCTTCGCTATTTTTTGTTAATAATGGAGAGTTCCTAAACTGGGCCTCACCAACCTCCTTTCAGGGAAGCTTCTACCCCTCTCTCTATTATCTTTATAAATATTGCATTTTCTTTTCTTTTTGTTCCGCATACTTACGTTGCAACATTGGGGACAATGTAAGACTTAAGCATGAGGGTTTTTTCTTTTTTTTTCTCTACACTTCTATTTTCTGCACTCCTAAAATTTTTAAAAAATATACAAATATATATATATATATATATATATATATATATATATATATATATATATATATATATATATATATATATAATTTAAAAATGAAAACTCCAAAATATTTTTTTTGTTTTTATCATCAAAAATAAATTCAAAAAAATTATTAAACAAAAATTCCAAAAACATATTTAGTTTTATTTTGTAAATATTTTTTGTAAATACTTTATGCATATATCTTTTTGTAAATATTTTTGAAAAAATTCTTTTATCTTTCCCCTCTTCCTTTCTTTCTCTTCTCTGTAAATAACTTGTTTCTCTTTCCTTATTTTGTAAATATTTGCTTATAAAAAAGAATAATACAAAAAATTTAGAAAAGAGAAATAGTTCAAAAAATATATCTTTTTTGCATTTTTAGTATGTATATAACAACAAAATTAAACACAACACAAAAAAGATAATAAGTCAAAAATTCCAAAAAAAAGTGTAAGACAAAAACAAGAATTCCAAAAAAAGATAATAAATTAAAAACACCAAAAAATAATGAAAACTCTAAAACATCCCAAAAATAATTTTATAAAACAAATAAATCAAATATTCCATTCTTAACCCTTTTTGCTCTCCAAAAATTTTGTTGCAATTTTATTTATAAGCGAATTTCATTTATTCTTTGTTTACTATCCATTTATTAATTAGAGATTGATAGATTTAAATATCCGGTGTTAGGTTTTAAACAATTTTGTATGCTTTGTTCTTGAGATAGGGGACTTATTTTAGACACTACTTTTAATTTATCTAAAATATAGGCATGTGTATTATTTTAGAAAAAACAACTATAGAGTTCAATTATTTCTACTTCAAGCTTTTTAGAAACACAAGAATGTTCAATTTATAAAGGTTGCTCTCAACATTTTTAATAAATACAATTTTATTTAAAAAAAACCCATCTCCCCATATTTTATCCTTAAAAGAACCTATGTCAATGAGAATAAGATTTCGTTCCGTAAATATAGGCATCCAATATTTGAAAAGATTATATGTTACAGAATAAGAGGAAAAAATTCATTACTCCAATACATATACATTGGGTTATATGAAGTTGTACAAAAAAATTAGTATTGCATGTTATGGAATATTAGATTTCATTTTCCTAAACATCCATTTTCAAAAACTTTTATTCGAGGTTTAAAAAAAAATATACCTCACCTCCTCCAAAGCCCTCTTCATAAACTAAAACAATCCCCTTAGCCATATTCAATGATTTTAGACTGAATATAAAATCTTTTTGAGAACATAATTTTGAAATTGCATTATTTTCTTTAAACTCTTAAGCCAAAATTTCTATAATTCCAATCTATCTTTGTTAGCTAACAATTACAATTTTTTGCTTGCTATTTGGCTACTTCGAGAAGTCTTTTTGGCCAAATCTTTTCCTCTATTTAAATCAATTTCATGATTTAATACTTAACTCTTATACTCGTGATAATTATTTTGATCTCTCTTTCAATTAATTCAAGCGGTAGCTAAATTTATGATTTCTTTAATTTCTTATAAGTATATCTCCAACTTTTGCTCTGGAATAGCAAAAGCTTAAGTATGGGGGTATTTGATAAGTTATAAATATACGTATTTTTACGTACATTATTTAAGTCATTTTCTTATTTTTGTTATTTTTAGTTATTTTTCTTTAATAAAATTCTCCTTTTTTGTATATATTTTGCTAACTTAGCTTTATTTTAATTTTCAGAAATCTGTCAAAATTTGAAAGTTGTGCCCATGTACTTCTAGGTCACGCCCATGACCAGGGCTTGTCGCTTTGATTCCAACATAAGTTGCGGCCCGTAAAGAAAAAGCCAAGTCACGCCCGTCTCCAATGTTACACGCCCGTGACCACGCCCCGTGTCAATCCCCTTTGACGATTTGGTGAACATGCTTGTCACGCCCGTGTCAATATTTGACACGCCCGTGACCTCTCCACTTGTCCTAGACAAGACGTCACCGGTGATGAAATGACGCGACGTCTTCCCCCAGATGTACCTTCCGGACACACCCATGCTATACGCCCGTGTCAGCAGGGTCACGCCCGTGACTTCCACGTGGACCGCCTGAAAGTCAACATGCATTGAATGCTCGACTTCACTTTAGCAACAGTACTAACACGCCCCCATACACGCCCGTGACCTAGGGCGTGTAATCTGATTTTTTTTTGCTATAAATAGGACCTTGCTGTAAGGGTTGGGGGTTCAAAATTTTTAACCATTTTGGTGTTAGGGGCTGCTTCTAGGATGCTTGTTTTACTGCTATCGCATAGTTTATAACTCACGCCTAACCAAACTCATAAGCCATCCCCATCCCGATGAGTGGCTAATTGCTTTTAGCCCTCGGTTTCAAAGAGAATTGGGATATAAAAGTTTTTTAAAAAATTAAAGTTCTTGTTTTTCTATTTAATTAAAAACGTAAGGTTTACCCCGGGTTAACGACGTGTAGAACCACATATCAATGTGTGGGCTCTATTTCCATTATTCATATGCTAGCTAGCCGAGAGGCCGTGCGTATGAAATGATCATCCCTGAGTAAAGAGTGTTTCGCACTAACCCTAGAGAGAGGAGGCGCGTAATTCTTCCGGATTCGGTTCCCACCAATAGCGGGGTTCTTAGCATAATGCAGGAATTAAGAGGAATCCTTCGTCGGATGAGAGCCCGGTCGAATAGTCATAATGTTCAGGTGAGCGATAGTCCTAGAGATAGGTGAGCTCATTTTTTTGGAATCTCCACGGCCAAGTTTCCGATTTAATTGAATTGAAACCTAGGATCTCTAATTATTCAAATCTATTTTAGTCCTAACGTAATTCGATACTGAGTGTTATTTCTTCATCGACCTTGTTCTTATCTACTTCCAGCTTTTGTTAGTTAAAATCGACAACTTAAATTTTTCGGTAAAATAATAGTCCTTTCAGAGCAGTAGGGATATTAACCCATTCCCGGGAAATTTACGATCTCGATATTCCCCCGAATATCATGTATTACTTGTGATAGGTGCACTTGGCTATAATTCACCGCGCGATATCCGTACCCACCGCGCTCCCTAGATAAACCAGAGCCGGGCTTCGCGCGCATGAGTTGCACTTGCATATTCTTATCATAGCATACCTGCATGACATAGCATAATCATTGCATATAACCCTTGACACATATTATATAAATTGGTATCAGACTCTTTATAAAATAGGCCTTACAAAATGACCCCTTAGTCTATAGGTTTGTATGGGATTTCCTATAGGTCATGGTTACTTAGTTTACCTTCAAGTACTTTCACTTGCTCACCTTATCCATGTGTACACTCATACTGCTTACCTACTATTGCTTACTTATACTTGTTGTGATTATATACTCATGATAGACTAGTTCCGCCATCACCTGCTTACTTTTGATACTCTCCTCCTTAAGTACCTTCGCTTTCCTTCTTCCCGCACGGTACCTAGGAGCCATTGGGGGATGGATGGGGGATGATATGACTTAGTCATGTTGACTAACGGTCGTTTACCAAATCATTTTAGGGGATCATGGAGCCAAACCAGGACATGCAGCCCCATAGGTTGGTGCGCTTGGAGACGGGACAGTCTAGCACTGGAGTTCACGCAGCAGGGACAATGAGTCCAAATCATTAGTAGTTACTATAGATTTTCTTCTGCGATGAGTGACTTGTAGTGAGGATCATGATGTATTGGGAAGGAGCCCTTTTATTTGTACTTCGGTTTATCGTTACTGTGGACTTTGCCTTCTTGGAGATTTACTTTATATTCATATGATTTCTGGTGGACCAGCATTTGAGTTTTATTTCACTCATGTACTTACTCTTCTCTTCTGCAATCGGTATGGCTGGAAGAATCGGCGTTTTATAGTGATGACCTTCCCGGGTGTGTTGGCGTCAAAGCAAAGCGGCGGTTCTGTGCATAAGACCCTGTTGGTCTTGCAAAAAAGTGGGGTCTTACAAACTAGTATCGGAGCGAAACTCGATTGGAAGAGTAGACGTCCAGTAACCCCGGGTCTCCCCCGCCCGTGTTTAGTTTCGGGACAAACTAAGTAGCGGAAGCTATGGTGTGCCCATATGGGGGATCACATGTAATTGTCAACTTTTTAACTAGGTTTGAGTCAAATTTCTTACAATTGGCCATTGTTATGCAACCCTCGACACATCCTACACAGTAGGGAGGAGCTCAGCAAACTCCGAATGTTGCACCACCTCCTGTGGCTCCCACTCCGTTTATACAGTTAGATATGGGGCAGACTCTGACAGCCATCCTGGAGGTCTTCAGGGGCCAATAGGCTCTGGCTTCGTAGCCGAAACTGGGGGCCAATTGGTTGAGCATCTTCCGAGGACTCTCTCCCCCATCTTACATTGGGACCGAGTCTGCTGTACGGACGGAAGAGTGGATTAATATCATGTTTGATATGCTGACCAGGATACGGTGCCCGTGGGAGGAGAGGGTACCTCTTGTGGTCTCCTGCTTGGAGTCTCATGCAAAGAGGTGGTGGAAGACACTTCTGGATACGGTGTTTACAGGTCGGGAGTTTGCTGACATCAATTGGGAGGAGTTTAGGTCCTCACTGTTGGAAAACTTTGTCCCATAGTCAGCAAGAGATGAGCTGGAAAACAGGTTCCTGTAGATGAGGCAGGGCAACAGGACGGTGATGGAGTACCACCGGGAGTTCACTCACTCATCCCGGTTTGCAGACTCCTATTAGCTGAATGATGTGGGGTATACCAAGAGGTTCTATAAGGGCCTTCGTGCGGATCTAAGACATGTTATTCTGTTTGTATTCGTAGGGCCTATATCTCAGATTCTGGAGATAGCAAAGAGGATGGAGGCTGATTGGAACATGACTCGAGCCCAGAAGAGGCCAACAGTGGATCAGGGTCTGGGAGGAAGGAACGATCAGCGGAGGGGCCACTTTCCTAATGAGAGAGGGGCAGAGGACCAACCCCACTAAGAGGTGAGATAGGAGCCGAGGGATTCAGTGGTATTGGCCCCTCAACTTCTTTAGATGAGAGATATACAGAGGCCCGGAGGTATGACACTTCCCCCACCCGAGTGCTACAACTGTCATCGGATAGGGCACATCCGAAGGAACTACCCCATGAGAAGGGCAACTCTACTGGCACCACAGGCTGCCCCACCCGCTCAGTAGTTTGTAGGCGGAGGCCGTGGTCAGAGGACGTGGTTTCCAGGGCAGAGATCGAAGGTAAGAGAGGGAGCAGGTGTATGCTCTAGACTTGGTTCCACCTCAGGACTCGGGCATGGTGATTGCTGGTATGCTAGTAATTTTATGTTATTATTTACCTTTCGAATTTTTGAAACAAGAATCAACATTAGCATACTAGAAAAAGGAAACTATAGGCCCAATTACCTAACCACAATTAAATAAATAGAAATAGTTTTGGTTTGCGGCAAACATGCCCATTCCTTGGTGGATACGGGGGCGTCGCACTACTTCATCTCCGAGGAGTTCGTAGAGGGATTGGATGGAGTCGGACTTTATTTGTGAGTCACTAGGAGGGTGCGTATCCCCAGCGGGATGGAGGTCTTAGCTACTACTAAGTGCCTCTTGAAGGTGAATAATGATGGCCCGACACTCGAGGCCTCTACGACGCTCTTAATGATGACGGACTTCGATCTGGTTCTGGGCATGACATGGCTTACTTGGAACTATGCCCTGATAGATTGCCCGGTAAGGAAGGTTGTACTGAGTTATGACGGCACCTTCGCGACCTTCGAAGGTATTGCCCCAGTTTCCCGCCCTTTTCTCACGTCTATTCAGGCCATCAAGGCCCACATACAGAGAGACGAGGACTATCAGGTGTTCTTCGAGATGGTCGAGGCAAATAAAATTGTTGTTGATATATCGATGGTGTGAGACTTTGCGAATGTGTTTCCAGAGAAACTACTAGGATTGTCGCTGCACTAGAAGAAGGATTTTCTGATCCAGTTGGTGCTAGGAGCTAAGCCGATGTCTAGGGCTCCTTATCGGATGGCTCCGAAGGAGCTGGTGGAGTTCAGGAGTCAGCTGCAGGAGCTTATGGAGGCTGAATTCATTAGGCCAAGTTCCTCGCCTTGGGGTGCTCCGGACTTGTTTGTGAAGAAGAAGGATGGGACCCTCAGGTTGTTCATCGACTATCATGCACTAAATCGATTGACAGTCGGGAACACATGTCCACTGCCTAGGATCGACAAGTTGTTTGATCAACTAGAGGGAGCACATTGGTTCGAAGATGGCGTTTAGCAGTAGATATGGCCTGTATGTGTTTATCGTGATGCCCTTTGGGCTCACGGATGCGCCATCGGCTTTGATGAGTTTGAAGAACAGGGTGTTCGAGCTATACCTCGACAGTTTTGTCATTGTATTTGTAGATAACATCCTCATTTATTTGAGGACAAAGGAAGAGCATGCACAACATCTGTCCTTCACATAGGAGAAGTTCAGGGAACATCAGTTGTATGCCAAGTTTAGCAAGTGCTAGTTTTGGCTGACGGAGGTAGCCTTTTTAGGCAACATGAAAGAAAACGGTTGTCAACCTAAATCACCTAGAGGGGGGTGAATAGGTGAGTTGTACGTCTTTTGCGGAATAAAAAAAAATATTTAGAGAACAACACAGAACTATCTACCAATATCACAGACGACACAAGATTTATAGTGGTTCCCCAACCTTGGGTACATCCACTTTCCCTCACCGATCTAGCAATCAACTAGACTCGGCTACTCCACTATCTCGGATCAAAAACCGATCCTACCCTCGGAACAAAGTTCCTACAAACTCGATCCAAACAACGGGATCTACACCTCGGAAGATAACACTTCCTACAAACTCGGAGTGAAAAACTCCTACACTCGGAGAAACTTTCTCCTACAATATTAATACAGTTTTGAAAAATTATACAAACAGTAAATCCAATCAGATCTGATGAAACGGCCAGAAACTTCTTCTTATGGACTTTGCAGCACTATCAGAAATCGGTGAAAAGAATCTCGGCCCAGATCTGGATCTTCTTTGCCTTTACAGAATCGAAGAGAGAAGATGAGCAGTGATGTCGATCTCGATCTGTAACTTTCTTCAGAATGAGTCCTCTGAAATTAGAAGCAGTGGCCGGAGAAGATGGTGGCGGCGGCGGCTTCCGCTTCGTGAAGAACAGACAGAGGAGTTGGCTGAAAACTTTCTCAAAATAAAATGACAAGAAGGCTTGGAGAATACTTAGGGTTTGCCATTTTCTGATAAGACTTTATATAGGAGAGGATAACGGTCATAATCGGTCATAATGATGTACACGTGGACCAATCATGTCGCGTGATTTGAAAATCCCGTCAGAAAAAAGACTTAGACAAATTTCAGGAAAGTTCATCCATATACACGAGTAAAAGAAGTTCTACTCGAGTAGTTGAATAACTACTCAAGTACATGAAGGAGAACATATTCGGGTATATAAAGATAGGCTAATCGAGTAGGCAAAAACATCTACTCGAGTGTGTATAGAGAACTACTCGAGTACATAAAGGAACTACTCGAGTACAAGAAAAACTACTCGAGTATATTACATAAACTACTCGAGTACATGAAGGACTACTCGAGTGGAATACTTGGAATAAATTATGATGTCAGCAAGCAGCTACTCGAGTAGTTGAACTAAACTACTCGAGAGGAAGTGATCTACTCGAGTAGGTGAAAGTTTCAAAGTACACGAGTGAAAAGACTTAGAAAATTCTGGAGTTAGGAAAATTTCAAAGTACACGAGTGAAACACGATCTACTCGAGTAGATATAATGAACTACTCGAGTATGTCTCTATCTACTCGAGTATGTGAGTATACTTGCTCGAGTATATGAGTGTTTATACTCGAGTCCATGACTTAGAATAATTTTTATGAGAGAAGCCTTAAATACTCGGGTATAATGAGTGATCTACTCGAGTATATAAACATGCTACTCGAGTATATGACTAAGTCTACTCGAGTACATGACTTAGCTACATGAGAGATACACTTAAGTACA
The DNA here is from genome assembly GCA_039583875.1 of Platanthera guangdongensis. Classification (NCBI taxonomy): domain Eukaryota; kingdom Viridiplantae; phylum Streptophyta; class Magnoliopsida; order Asparagales; family Orchidaceae; genus Platanthera; species Platanthera guangdongensis. The sequence continues at coordinate 80,924,073 of CM077149.1, read as the reverse complement.
CGAGTAAAAGGTTTCTTTACTCGAGTAAATTATACCCAATCTACTCAAGTAGTTATGGACCTACTTGAGTAAAAGACTTAGAGAATTTTTGTTGTTGGAAAGCTCTTTCTTCTAATGTAGTCAATCTTCCAATCCTTTTCCCAAGGTCCAATAGCTTGAATATGAAGTGTATCCCAATAGAGAGACCACACATGAGTCAACACCTTGGAATATGAAATGAGGGATTACATTGCACAGTTCCTGTGTTTGCTGACCCACTGTGGACTGACATTGGTCTACACTTCCCAGTGAAATTCCTGCAAACATATAACTCAAACCAAGCATCAAATACAACTTAATTCATCTTAGTTCCAGGGTGACTTCATCAAATCTGGGTTAGTGGATGTAATACCCAACAATCTCCCCCTATTTGTTGAATTCAGAACCCCTTACACTAAGGTGAATTATAGACATAAAAGTAACTAAGTAGAAAAACATGAGCAGGTAAGCAATAGACAATGAAACAGATAATTAGACAGAAATTTAGAATTGTATATATGTAAATTTCCAAAAACATCAAGTCTACAACTTGTCATTTCAATCTCTCAACATCTTTTAGGTTTAGGCTTGGGTTTTCTGCTTTTCCATCTTTTCTTGCTGTCTCCTTAGATAGCTGAAAGGCTTAGGGAAATATTTAGGAGGCCTTGGAGGAGCAGCATGATTATTTCTCCCAAACTCTCTGTCATGGATCCTCCTTTTTAGCATAGATTTCTCATATAGCTCCCATTCCTGAGAACTATAGTGAATGCTCATGTTCTCATTGAGATCCATAACTAGCCTGAGTGTGTCCAAAATTAGAGACTTGGAAGTTGGAGACCAAGCTTCAGCATGTTCAGTAGCTATGGAAGGAGCAGTCCTGCTAGCAGAGGGGCCTTCACCATACTTCCTTTTCTTATTGTGGATTCTGATCTCTGGAGGAGCTTTGAGGAATATATCAGCAGGGTCTTCCGGAGCATAGGAGTCTGGAGGGTCAACTGTGTCTCCAGGCTTGGGGAGAAGGAGGGTTGCAGAGGAACAGCTGGGGTAGTAACATCTGTAGCTAGAGGGTTGAGATGATGGGGAATGATGTTGGGGTCAACTGCAAGGTCTAGCAAGATCTGATTGTGCATCCAGACAGCAGTGTCATAGGTGTGAAATTTGACACTCTGTATCTGGGCTAACACATCATCATGAATGGCCTTCACATGAGTTTCCCATACATCTGTCTTCCGAGCAGCAGATTTTCTACCTGTTCTTTGAGTCCTTTTATCAAACCCTCCCCCTTTCTGATTTCAACAGATAGCTGGGCTATAGCATCATCTTTGAAAATACCCACTTCTTCACAAATTTTCATTTTATTAGCTTAATTTCTCTTGTCTAACTCTATCTGATTGTTAGCAAGTGTGACACCTTGTTCCATAACATTGCCAACACTAGTGATAGTGTGGTCTATGACTTTCCCACCAAGTTGAAATAAATACTGGAGCTTGTCAGTATTATGCTGAATTTCAGCAAAGCCTCTGCTCATCTCAGTCTCAAGAGCAGTTACCTTGGCAGTGACTATCTTTAGAGAGTTGTCAAAATAATTTCTCTGTTCTTGAAGAAGAAGTGCAATATGTTGCAGCAAATCTGAGGAGGAAGAGACTGGAACAACAGTAGAGGGAGCAGCAGTAGGGATAGGAGGAGTTACCCAAGGAGCTATTTCTTCAATGATGACAGAGCTGAGAGCTCTGGTGGTATGAATTATAGCATCCATTTCTTCTGCATCATGGGGGATGGAGAAATCTAGGTTTCTGAGAGGAGCCTCAGCTGGATCTGGAGAGGTCTCAACAAAAATAAGAATGGTGTCTTGCTTGTCTTTTGGGGGATCTGGAGATGGTGTTGGAGTCCTGGCTGGAGAATGGGCAGGAGAATGTGCTGGAGTGAAGTGCTTGTGACATTCAGAGGTTGAAACAGGAGGAGATTGAGGAGGAACGGGCATCACTTCTTCAGAAAGCTCTGCAATCATAGCATCTATGGCAACAGCTGTGGACAGAAGAGAATCTTGATGTATCTGGTCTGACGGAGTGGCTGGACTTCCTGGAGTATGAGGGAGGGAAGAAGGTGCTGGCTGAGGAGAGGGCTGCTTGACTGGGATAGAAGGAGCAGTCTCCCCCTCACTTAGTGCACCAGAGGAGCTGGCCACATGATGAGGAGAGGGAGATGGAGTCCTGTCCTCTATAACTGGAACTCCTGGAACTTCTGAGAGCTTTGCAGCTTGGGCAGAATTCTTTAGCTTGAGATCCCATCTCTGAATGGAAGAGATGGAGACCTTCTTTATGTGGTGAAGAGGGGTCCCTTTGGAGAAGTTGAAGACCTCAGGATTTGTTTCATGGAGGAGCAGAGAGATAATTCTGGCGTAGTTGGGGGATTTTAAACTGTCCTTTATTTTATCCAGAATCAGCATACCAAATTGGTATTTCTTGCGGCAGACAATTGCTTGCATTATGTCGAAGAAATATGATGGAATGTCTTTGATGGAGTGTGTCTTGCACAGTAAAATTTTGCCAATAATATCAACTAGAAATTTTCCTTCAGCATTCATGTCTGACCTTTTAATATACTGAGCTTCAGGAGAAATGCCACAGAAAAGGGCTGTCCTGTCAGAGTCTTCATCATCTAAATCATCTTCTTCATCGACAATCGGCAATCGGAGAAGCTGACATATAGAGGTATTGGTGAGCTTAAGTTTCAGACCCTTCACCTTGGATTTCAGGACTTTTCCATTCCTTCTGACCTTGAGATTGGAGAAGAATTCGACAGCTTCTGGGAATAAAACTCGACAGGGTTCCTGGAGAATGAAGGAGAGGCCGGCGGTGTCGAGAAGGATGAGAAGGTTGTAGAAGTTATCTGAGAGCTCTGCAATACCGGTGGTGACGAGTTCTGATCCGACACCTATCTTGGAAGAAGCGTCCATGGCTGCGGTTGACTGGAAGTGATGAGGAGGGAAGCGGCTCTGCAACAGTGGCGGAGGAGAGTAGGAGAAGCGGCAGAGTATGCGAAGCGGCAGAGGGTACTCGAGAGGATGAAATGATTTCGTGTAGGTTGGGGTTTTCGGATATTCATATATATAAAACCCTAAATTACATCTAATTACGTCTAATTAGTTTGGCAGAAATTAATTAAAGCAAGGGAAGATGCAGCATTTAGCCTTGTGTGGCGAATAGAACAAATTTCAAAATCTGGAAACCACTACACGAGAGAGATATCGACTACGCGAGTAGGTAAGAGGTTACTCGAGTAGATCTCCAGAAATTACTCGAGTCGGTCTGCAGAAAGTACTCGAGTAGGTAAGTGACTTACTCGAGTAGGTAAGTGACTTACTTGAGTATATCAGTGACTTACTCGAGTAGGTAAGTGACTTACTCGAGTAGGTAAGTGACTTACTCGAGTAGGTAAGTGACTTACTCGAGTATGTAAGTAGAGAAATGTACTCGAGTAGGTAAGTTAACATACTCGAGTATGTAAGTAGATACTCGAGTAGGTCTGCAGTGACTCGAGTAGGAGAATTAACATACTCGAGTATATCTTATGCTTCTCGAGTCAAACTTTGAAAAATTTAGAAAATAAAAATTTTAACTAACCCCTTGGAATTTCTTGCTTCTTAGACATACACCCATCTTTAGTCCTCTTTATTGAGCATCCCAAGCTCTGTCTTGAAGAACGAGAACTTGGTCTCGTCCAGCGGCTTTGTGAAGATATCTGCAACTTGCCTATCTGTAGGCACATATTGGAGATCTATGTCTCCATGCTCCACATGTTCCCGGATGAAGTGATACCTTAGCTCGATGTGCTTTGTCTGGCTGTGGGAGACTGGATAGTTGGATATTACAATTGTGCTAGAAGAGTCACAGTACAAAGGAATATCCTTGAACTGCAGGTTGTATTCCTCGAACTGATTCTTTATCCATAGCAACTGTGCGCAACAACTGTCTGCAGAGATATACTCTGACTCGGCCGTTGAGATTGCGACACAGTTCTGCTTCTTGCTACTCCAGGAGATTAGCCCTCTTCCTAAGAATTGGCAAGTCCCTGAGGTGCTTTTCCGGTCGTCTTTGCTACCTACAAAATCTGCATCTGAAAACCCAATTAGTTCGCAGTCATTACTTCTTGGGTACCATAAGCCAAGATTTGGTGTGCCTTTAAAGTATCTCAGGATCCGCTTTGCAGCAGCGTAATGAGATTCCTTAGAGTTCACCTGAAATCTAGCACAGACACATGTTGAAAACATTATGTCAGGCCTACTGGCAGTAAGGTAGAGCAAGGATCCAATTATGCTTCTGTACTTGGTCTCATCAAAAGGTTTCCCTTTTTCATCCTTGTCCAGAGACATAGTTGAGCCCATTGGAGTCCTCATATAGGTTGCGTTATCCATTTCGAATTTCTTAATTATCTCTTTGGTGAACTTGGTCTGTGAGATGAAAATTCCATCTTCACATTGTTTCACCTGAAGCCCTAAGAAAGACTTCAGCTCGCCTATACTGCTCATTTCAAACTTCCCTTGCATAAGTCTTGAGAACTTTTTGCAGAGGTTGTCATTTGTAGAGCCAAAAATAATATCGTCGACATAGATTTGCACTAGAAAAATCTTGCCTTTTACTTCCCTAAGAAATAATGTCTTGTCTATCTTTCCCCTTGTGAACTTGTTCTCAAGTAGAAAGGTAGACAGCGTTTCATACCAAGCTCTAGGAGCTTGTTTCAGACCATATAGGGCCTTGTGCAGAAAATAGACATGATCAGGGAAGTTAGGATCAACAAAACCTGGAGGTTGTTCCATATACACTTCCTTCTTTATGGTACCATTTAGGAAGGCCGACTTCACGTCCATCTAATAGACGGTGAAGCCTTTGAAAGCAGCATATGCTAGGAACAACCTTATTGCCTCCAGCCTCGCCACTAGAGCATATGTCTGGTTGAAGCGATTCCTTCTTCTTGACGATAGCCTTTAGCGACGAGTCTGGCCTTATTCTTTATGATAGTTCCGTCTTCGTCCATCTTGTTCCTGTAAACCCATTTTGTTCCAATGATGTTCTTCCCTTTGGGTCTTGGAACAAGCATCCACACATTGCAGCGCTTGAACTGATTTAGCTCTTCTTCCATTATCATTATCCATGATGCGTCTGAGTTTGCTTCCTCAAATTTCTTTGGTTCAACCTGTGAGAGAAAACTCAAATGAAGATTCTTATTAGTTGTACCTCTTCGAGTTCTGACACCATCCCGGGGATCTCCGATGATCTAGTCCATGGGATGATCCTTCAGATGTCTGAGCTCTAGAGTTCTTGCATCTGGAGTATCTTCAATCACTGGAGTGATTTCTTCATCCTGGATGATTTCTTCATTTTGATCATCAGCCTCTCCAATAGGAGTTGGAGTGGTGATCTTAATGAGTTTCTCGCCTTTGTCTTCGGACGGATCATCCAAGCTAGTTTCTTTCAGCTTTTCACCTACATCTTCAAAGAGCACACTAGACGGATTGCTTTGCAGCAAGCTCGTCTCACCAAATACAGCATGTATCGATTCTTCCACCACCAGGGTTTTTCTATTAAATATCCTATATGCCTTACTATGGCTGCTATAGCCTACAAAAATACCTTCAAAGCTCTTTTCGCTGAACTTGGTGGTATGATACTTACCATTATTAAGTACGAAGCATTTACAACCAAAGATTCTAAAGTATGAGACTGTTGGTTTCCTGTCTTTCAGAAGTTCGCAAGGTGTATTATTGTGGTCTTTGTTTATGAGTGCCGGATTTTGCACGTGGCATGCAGTGTTGATGGCTTCAGCCCAGAAGTACTCCGGTAGTGAAGCATCACTCAACATGGTCCTGCAGGCCTCTATGAGTGTTCTATTCCTTCTCTCAGCCACCCCATTCTGTTGTGGAGTACGAGGAGAGGAAAACTCATGAAAGATACCTAAGCTTTCACAGAATTCTGTCATGGCCCCAAATTTGAACTCTGTTCCATTGTCACTTCTGATTTTGACTATGGAGCAGTTGTATTCATTCTGGACTTGCCTGACAAAATTAGTAAAGATTTCGAAGGTATCTAACTTGTGTTTCAGAAAGAACGCCCACGCAAAGCCCGAGTAGTCATCAACAATTACCAATGTATAGTCCTTACCTCCCAAACTTCTAATTTGCAGTGGACCAAACAAGTCCATGTGCAGTAGATGGAGACATCTGTTAGAGTCTTTGCCAATAATGCTTTTAAAGATAGCCCTTGTTTACTTGCCTTTTACGCATGCATGACAAGGCCTATCTTGGACGCATTTGACATTTGGGGCATCACGCACTAAGATCATTGAAAATAGTTTATTAATGGTTTTGAAAATAATATGTGCTAGTCTCTTGTGCCATTGGTCACCAAGAGACAAACTACCTTTTGCTAAAAGGCACACTGGTGTAGAGGAATCAATACAAATGAAATTTTAACAGAAAATATTCCTGCTTCGACTGCCAGATAGAATCGTTTCCATATTGTCAACGGATTTTATTAAGCACTTATCAGCATGGAACTCAAATATGTATCCTTTATCGCAGAGTTGGCTTATGCTAATGAGAATGTGTTCCAATCCTTCGACATAGGCCACATCCGAGAAGGATACATTGCCGTTAGTAATCATACTGTAGCCTCTTGTAATTCCTCGGTTTGAACCTCCAAAGATGACTTTTGGCACATTCACTACTGGAGTAAAGTTCTGAATGAGGCTTCTAGTCCCAGTCATATGCCGAGAGCATCCGCTGTCCAAGTACCAGATGGGCATTTTGTTGGCCTTTGGACATCCCTGCAATCATAATCAATTTGCCTTAGGAACCCAAACACGTTTGGGTCCTTGGTCTTGGGTTAGAGTGCTCCCCCTACGAGTGTTAACATTATGAGCGGTCTTTCTCATACTGCTGACATGAGGGGTTGCAGCATTTCTGGAATTGAACCAGCAATCTATGGCGAAGTGACCAACCTTGCCACAGCACCAACAGTCAAATCTGTTGTACCTTTGCCTTAAGATCTCCTGATTGACCTTTTGGAATTTTGGTCTAGCAGGGGTAGCATTCTTGGAGGAAGATGCCTCATGATAATCTGTTGTACCTTTGCCTTAAGATCTCCTGATTGACCTTTTGGAATTTTGGTCTAGCAAGGGTAGCAATCTATGGCGAAGTGACCAACCATGCCACAGCACCAATAGTCAAATCTGTTGTACCTTTGCCTTAAGATCTCCTGATTGACCTTTTGGAATTTTGGTCTAGCAGGGGTAGCATTCTTGGAGGAAGATTCCTCATGATAATGGCAATCACATGGCTTCTTCTCCTATATGGGCTTCTCTACAACAGGCTTTATATTTGGTGCCTTCTTAAAGTTATGCCCATGATTGAAAGGTCCATAGCTCTGAAGAATAACTTCTTCATAAGGTGACTTAAAGACACTTTCACCAAAGTTTCGGGGTCGAGTCCATCCTTGATAGCGGGACTTTGGCTCTACATAGGTAGGCCTAGCAAAGTGCCCGTAGGATGAGTCAAAATCAAACTCATTTGATGGAAAGATGACCTTTTTGAATGTAGTTTGATTTTGAGGGGCTTTTCCCTTTTCTTCGGCTGAGGCCTTTTTGGCGGCCTTATTATTCCGTTGATTCTTGTTTCTCCTAGAGGATTTACTAGGAGCTTCTTCATGGCCTAGTCCAGCTCCCTTGTCCTTTGCTGAGAATTCAGCAATGAATGGAAGAACTGTTTTGGGCTTCGAGAAACTCTCAACAATTTTCCTTTCTGCTGCAAGTTCGGCTTCCAATCCCTTGATGATCTTCTCCTTAAGGTCAAGGTGCTCAAGAGCCTTGTTATATTCTTCAATAGCATTATTGAAGTTTTCTTCGAGGAAGTCAGTTTTTGCGACTTTCTCTCTCAAGATGCTATTTTCGGCTTTTAGAGATTTGATCTCTTTAGCCTGAGTCTTCACGACTCGACGACATTTGTCGTAAGCCATGATTAACTCCTTGTACTGGGCCATTAATTCTGACTCATCGTTAGAGGAGCTACCCTCGCAATCATGTTCAGAGACTTTAAAATCTGAAAGAGGGGTATGATAGTTTACCTTACCAGTGAACTGGGGCTCTTGTTCATCATCTATTTGAGCCATTAGCCCAAAATAAGTTTCTTCTTCTTTACTTGACTCAGATGTGTCAGAGTCGCTAAGAGTCTTGCTCTTTTTGGCTATGAGGCTCTTCTCTTTCCTCTTCTTGCTGTGTAAGGATTTCTTCTCTTCTCTTCTACCACCCTCCTTCTTCTTATGAGGGCAGTCGGCAATGACGTGACCTGGCTTATTACAACAATAGCAAATGATGTCAGTTGAAACGTATTTGTTCTGTTTAGTGTTGTACCTTTTGTGGCTGCTTGAGCCTTTTCTTTGTCGATTGCCATCGCATCGCGATCTTCTGTATGAGACATCCTTGCCTTTCCATTGTTTCTTTTTATTAAGAAACTTCTTGAATTGCCTCGAGAGTAAGGAAAACTCTCCTTCAGATAGTTCAGAGCCTGAAGTGCTAGGCTCTGATGTTTCTTCTTCTTCATCAACTTCTGGAGCTGGAGCGGGGGAGGCAGCCTTAGTCTTTCTTGAGATGTCTGCCTTCAAAGAGACAGATTTCTCCTTGAGTGCAGGCCTGCCTTTCTCTTCTTCAGCTTTTCTTGTATTGATTTGGAGTTCATAAGACATAAGCTTTCCAAAGAGATTTTGCGGGTCCGTTTCAGCTAGCTTCCCGAACTCCCTGATGGCGCATACCTTGTTATCCCATTCCTTGGTTAGGGATCTCAAGAATTTGTCGTTCAGTTCTCTGTTGGTGAAGACACGACCATACACCCTTAGGCCATTCACAATTTTGAAGAAGTTTTCAAATGTGTCGGCAATTATTTCCTTATTCCCTTGTCGGAACGCTTCATATTTTTGGTTGAGAAGGGATCTCCGATCATCCCTTAATTCTTCAGTTCCTTCCATCAAAGTGACTAAGGAATGGCAAATCTCCTTAGCCGATTGACAGTGAATCAAATTCTGCAACATCGAGTCATCGACTGCACTTGCTATAATGTTCTTCGCTTTCTTGTCGAGGGAGACAAGTGCGATCTCGTCTTTGTCGAGATCCATTAGCTTTTTGGGAACATTCTTGGTAGGGTCGATAGTGGATGTAGTCATGGGAACGTAAGGACCTTCTTCGACGATCATGAAGATCCTTGGATCCACAGCTTCCATGAAAAATTTTATCCTTTCTTTTCACATGGGAAAGTTATTTTTGTTGCACAGTGGAAGCTTGGCGAAATCTTTGCCCTTGTCCATTTTATGGTAGAATCTTTCAGACAACAGATTTGGATCTGATCAAGGTGTTAACCTTTTGACGATCAAACTCCCTCTGATACCAATTGAAATAAAATGGTTGTCAACCTAAATCACCTAGAGGGGGGTGAATAGGTGAGTTGTGCATCTTTTGCGGAATAAAAAAATATTTAGAGCACTGCACAGAACTATCTACCAATATCACAGACGATACAAGATTTATAGTGGTTCCCCGACCTTGGGTACATCCACTTTCCCTCACCGATCTAGCAATCAACTAGACTCGGCTACTCCAATATCTAGGATCAAAAACCGATCCTACCCTCAGAACAAAGTTCCTACAAACTCGATCCAAACAACGTGATCTACACCTCAGAAGATAACACTTCCTACAAACTCGGAGTGAAAAACTCCTACACTCGGAGAAACTTTCTCCTACAAGATTAATGCAGTTTTGAAAAATTATACAAACAGTAAATCCAATCAGATCTGATGAAACGGCCAGAAACTTCTTCTTATGGACTTTGCAGCACTATCAGAAATCGGTGAAGAGAATATCGGCCCGGATCTGGATCTTATTTGCCTTTACAGAATCAGATAGAGAAGATGAGCAGTGATGTCGATCTCGATCTTTAACTTTCTTCAGAATGATTTCTCTGAAATTAGAAGCAGTGGCCGGAGAAGATGGTGGCGGCGGCGGCTTCCGCTTCGTGAAGAACAGACAGAGGAGTCGGCTGAAAACTTTCTCAAAATAAAATGACAAGAAGGCTTGGAGAATACTTAGGGTTTGTCATTTTCTGATAAGACTTTATATAGGAGAGGATAACTGTCATAATCGGTCATAATGATGTACACGTGGACCAATCATGTCGCGTGATTTGAAAATCCCATCCGAAAAAAGACCTAGACAAATTTCAGGAAAGTTCAGCCATATACACGAGTAACAGAAGATCTACTCGAGTAGTTGAATAACTACTCGAGTACATGAAGGAGAACATACTCGGGTATATAAAGGAGAACATACTCGAGTACATGAATAACTACTCGGGGATGCTTCTCCGTGTCGCTAGGAAGTGTGCCTCGGGTGCGCTCAAAAAATACGTGGGCCAATTGTCACAATTTCATTTCCAAATTCCTCATGGAATCAGTGTAATGACTCCATCTGTTCATAGGTATATACTAGAAGGTCCGGTCGGGGCCCCACAGCATATACCATAAAACAGGCGGGGAAGACACGAAGGGATACCAGAGGTGCACATCCTAACTCATTGCATTCTAGCGAAAGCCTATAACACGAAGCTGAACTCACACATATGAATGTCCACCATATAAAAGTTCAACATTTATATAAAGCAGGAATGTCCAAATACAAAATAGTTGTCCTTATGGCCTTACAGGGCTTTCATAACAGTGGCCTTAAACATTGGCACGCAGGCCGTCCGCGTATAAAAAAATAAAGCATTCAGCTTTAGCCTTCAAGGGCTAACGGCAGCAGCAGCAACAACACCAGGAACTTCAGCCTTTATGTGTCCCGCTTGGCTCTCCAGAACCTGCACAGGGACAACCCACCCAATGATGGTAAACAGGCAACGGTCAGTATTCAGCAGACCAAATTATAACAATCCCACCCCTTTCCCTGGGCAGTGGTATTCCTTCCCAACATGCATAGCATTTCACAGGCAGATATGTATATCATACAATGTGCTCTCACGCACATACATTCCATCACAATCGTCAGCACCGCGGCCCGACGATCCATGCACTAAGGGCATATTCTTGGTGTATCGGCGAACCAGTTGCCCACCACCGTATCAGGGTTGCAACCCAACGGTAAAACATTGAGCATTTACTCCATGGTGTACAACCGGAGATTATAGTCTTAGTGAACCGGGATTGGCCCGTAGCCCCCTATTGTATCATGGTGCGCAGTCCTAAGACTCTCGCTATGTGCTCCAGCAGACAGTACTTTCTGGTCTCACGTTGGATGGACATAACGCAGGTCGGATCATCCACCCCTCATTGCTCAAATCACCTTGTCATCACCAAGTACGACGTACTCATGGTTAAATAAAAGGCGCGGGTGGGCTTCACCATTCCTGTTGCCTGGGTGTTTTCCTGGGCGCACCAGTACTTCCATCACACCCATTATATATCATAACATCAGAGGGTCTTTCTTGGGCACACCAGTACTTTATGCTACTCCTTTTACATGCACAACCCCATAATTATCATAAATGTAAAGGGTCATTTCCTGACTTACGACGCCAGTACTTCTTGCTACTCCCCTTCACAGATACAACCCATGAGCATCAAGCATTACAAAGGGTATTTCCTGAGTACACCAGTACTTCCTGCTACTCCCTTTCACAGGTAGAACCCAATTGTACAAGCATCACAAAGGTATTTTCTTGGACTACCACTCCAGTACTACCTGCTACTACCCTTCGCAGGTCTAACCCGTCGACTCCTTAAACTACATGTTTATCACAGAGTCTTCTCTGGTGTATATATGCAATATCACAAATCCAGACCAACCTGTCTAGATGGGTTTCACAGAGCATGCCTATTCCGTACTCCTTTTTCGGATCTATATGCCAAATGATTGAGGATTCCATGAATCAACCCAAGGGACTCCCATAACAATCCACCGTCTGGTGGGGGAATCTTATGCACGCGCAAAAAAGGAAGCCTTCACATGGCTAGGAAGAAAAGGCGTTACCCTCGAAGAACGCTTCGTTGCCATGAGCTCCTAACTGGCTGTAAAGAAACACAACGGCTTTTCCTCCGCAACGGTGGCCTCGGATCTCTTGTCGGAACTCCGCAGCACCACCGGTGTCCGGCTCTCCTTCCTCCTCCTCCTTCTTCCTCTCTTTCTCTCTCTAGGCGTTTAGAAAGACGAAGGCCAAAATTCAAATGAGAACTTCCTTCTCACCCACGTCCTTAAGGAATTAGGGAGGCACCTCAACAATCAGATCCCAGTTGAAGATTTGGACAGCCACGGTTTTGCCACAAAATCACATTTTTACCTGACACGGCCTGTGACACGCCCATGTTCCAGGCTGTGTGCCTCAAGTGTTGCTCAACTAACTTATCCAATCCAGTGACATGCCCATGGGACATGCCCGTGTCATGAGCCATGTCACCTGACATGCCTTAAGACACACCCGTGTCTATAGTCATATTCTTTAGGTTGTACAACATCGAGATCAACCCGAGAGGGAGATGGCCTGCAACACGCTCGTGTCCCAGGCAGTGTGCACATACACAGCACAAGATATGCCCCAGCTCCACTTCGTCGAGCTGCGTTCATCGACTGCGAGGACTCGCCTTATGGCACGCCCGTGTCACTAGCCGTGTACTCTACACGCGACAATCGTCGACCGACTTTTGTCGACCACTCATCGACTGCTCACCCAAGAAGGACATGCTCAGGGACACGCCTGTGTCCCGGGCCCTGTCACCCAAATTTTGCCAAATTCTGGGCTTTGGGGTGTTACAACCCTCCCCTCCTTACAAAAATTTTGTCCCCGAAATTTGCAGAAAGTAAGGAACTCAACCAGAAGTATTTCATTGCACAAACATTCATTACAACTCGAAATACACTGCATAACAGTTACATAAAGAGCTCAGGAAACTCAGCTCGCGTGGTCTTCTCTCGCTCCCATGTCAGTTCTTCACGGCCGCAATTATCCCATCGGACTTTGACCATCCCGATCGTCTTGTTTCGTAACTATTTATTGTCACGATCCTCGATCCGAATGGGCCTAACCTTCGTCGTTAGCCCATACTCTACCTGCACACGATCATTCTCGATCACCTGAGCTTGATCCTTCACGGCTTTCCGCAGCACCGAGATGTGAAACACATCATGTAATCCACTCAAGTCTGCCGACAGAGCTAGCCGATAAGCGGCTTATCCAACTCGCTCCACAACTTCAAACGGCCCCAGGTACCGTGGACTTAACTTTTTCAGACGTTGAATCCTGGATACGCCTTTGAATGTTTTGATCTTCAAGTATACCCAATCGCCTACGGCGAATTCCACATTCCAATGTTTGGCATTGTAGTATTTCGCTTGTCGATCCTCAGCTATTAATAACTGTTCCTGAATCGTGCGTATTCTCGAGTTCACTTCTTCGACTTCTTTACGCTTATACACTCTGGCTTCACCTGCTTCCAACCAAGCTAAAGGAGTACAGCACTTCCGACTATAGAGCGCTTCAAACAGTGTCATATCGATGCTCGCTTGGTAGCTATTATTGTAGGCAAACTCCACCATATAGAGATGATCTTCCCATCTCTTCCCAAAGTCCAGGGCGCACATCCGGAGCATATCCTCCATCGTTCTATTGGTTCTTTCAGTTTGGCCATCTATTTGGGGATAAAAGGTCGTACTTAACATCAACTTCATGCCCAACAGCTGATGGAGCAGCCTCCAATCATTCGATATGAACTGCCCATCTCGATCGCTCACTATGCTCCGATGAACACCATGTAGCCGCACAATTTGTTCAACATACAACTTTGCCAAACTTTCGACTGAATCGCCCCGTTTATTCGGAAGGAAGTGCGCCACTTTCGTCAGCCGGTCCACAATCACCCAGATTGAATCATTTCTGTGCTGAGATCTCGGCCACCCGTGCACAAAATCCATGGAAATATCATCGAACTTTCATTCAGGAATCGACAACGACTTCAAGAAACCACCCGGCTTCTGGCATTCCACTTTTACCATAGCACAAGTCTGGAATTTGGCTACATAATAAGCGACATCTTTCTTCAGTCTTGGCCACCAGAAAAGCTTTTTCATGTCTCTGAACATCTTTGTGCTCCCAGGGTGAACTAAGTACTTCGTATAGTGCGCTTCATACATCAGCTCTTCCGTAATTTGCCCATACTTGGGACACACAAAAGGCCTTCTTTCCTCAAAAGCCCGTCATCCCAAGAGAACTTGCCCTCTGGCCCATCCTTGCCATAGAATTGGAGACTCTCATCTAGCTCCGTTGCTCGTCGAACTCTGTCCGTAAGGTCACACCGCACCTCCGTTCAGTTCAAACATGATCGGCTATCGCATTCTTGCCAACACAAGAAATCTCTAATGCTTCCAACTCCTGGATAAGACGTTCATCATGCCTCTACAACCAGCCTGCCCTTATCGGAGCTCTCCGACTCATGGCATCCGCGACAACATTTCCCTTTCCGGGCATATAATGAATCATAATGGTGTACTCCCCAAGGAACTCCAACCACCTTCGTTGTCGCAAATTCAGGTCCTTCTACTCCAACAAATACTTTAGGCTCTTGTGGTCTGTATAGATTTCCACTTTCACGCCATACAGATAATGCCTCCACAATTTCAGTGCAAAGATCACCGCTGTCAACACTAAGTCGTGGACTGGATAATTTCTCTCATTCACCTTCAATTGGCGAGATCCATAAACAATCACTTTCCCATTTTGTGGAAGAACGTAGCCTAAGCCACTTCCTGACGCATCACTATAGATTTCAAATCCATCAGTACTACATGGCGACGTCAACATAGGCACCGTAGTCAACCGACACTTTAGCTCTTCAAAATCTCGTGCGCACTCCAGCATCCAAATGAGCTTCTGATGCTTTCTCGTCAGTGTGGTTAGAGGCAAAGCAATCCGCGAGAAGTTTGCAACAAATCTTCTGTAAGACCCCCCCTCCCGGATCCCAAAACACAGCACGAAGGGGGGTCTTATGCCCGGAACAGCCGCCTTGCGGTAGCATTAGCAAACGAGCTAACCTGTACTACAAGATGTCTATTCCGCCGGCTACAACCAATATCAATTTATACATGTCAACCCAACCATAATATAAAAGAGAGAGAGAGAGAGAAGTCAAATAAACAGTAAGCATATTTGTCCAAATACATCAAATAAGAGAAGCTAAAACATTCTTCTACAATATTAGAGTACAGCTATAAAGTTGCCCAAACGGGCTACATCAGAGTCGCTCAACTCTCACATCTGTAACCGACGGTAGCGATGGCACCATCACATCAGAAATTATCGTCCTGGCCTTACTGTCCTGCTGCAAAGTCTGCGGCTGCTCTACCTGCGGGATGACCTCCTAAAAAGGAAGACATAGCAACCATTAGTCGAAAAGACTATGTGGCTTCACATCTGCTCCCCCGGCGACTCCTCGGCACCGGTGGAGAAAAGAGCAAGAGTACAAGTATAATAACTAGTATATCAGGTACAAGCAGGTCGTAATGGTACAATAAGATTAATAACATTTTATTCTATTAGTTCTACATAAACAATAACAAACTATCAAGTACATGTGTCTACAACAGGAAAGTAACTTAACTTATAAGGATGTCCATACAAGCTTATAAGTTAAGGATCAGGTTACATAAAAGTAACTCATCGTATAAGAGTGCACATACAAACTTATACGATGAGGATCCTGTTGTGCAATGATGAAATGGTATGTATGCTTTGCTATGACTCACCCATGATCACACACATGCAATTGTCATGTCGACACAGACTAGTATTTCCCACTATTCGAGCAGGTAGCTAACCTCTCAGGCATCAACTGCCGTGGCCAAACGGTGACTGTAGAGCGGTCATCTCTACTACTCAGCGGTTATCCATACTACTTGACCTAGGCCTGCGTACGCCTCAACGATAAGAACACAACAGTGGAGCCCATGCGTACTATGGCCCAACGGGGTCTCGGGTAAATGTGCACCGAGAACACATCCTGAACTGGCCTGGTGTGACCCGGAAGGGGCCTCAGAAGAAAGCACGATGACACAGCCCAACCGTTCACTTGGCACGGAAGGGGCCTCGGGACGTGAACACTGAGGACACAGCCCAACCGCCCAAAGTCTAACTGTCAACTCCCGTCGGTCTGACGATCGGCGAGCCCGTAGACCTGCCACACTATGCTTAACCCAGGATTACGACACCGCGTATCGACTCAATCCGCATGCAAATTTCACATCACCGTGGTATGGAAGAGGCCTCAGAAGTAAGCATGAGGACACAGCCCAACCATCCATCTATACCTCATCTCAACTCGAACCCAACTAGTGACGGTCAACACCACACTTACATCCCTCCACAATACTACCCGTAGGGAGACTACGCTCTAAGTATTGGACTACTAAATTTCATTTCAACCTTCAAATATACTCATGGCCATAGTTTATCTTTCTATATGTCATTCCAAATGATTTCAACATAATATAACATAATGCGCATAAATAATAGTCTACCAATTTCTAAGAAGTCACTATGTTCAAATAAGCTTGCTTCACAATTCAGTTATATGAAACCCAATTAGTAATCTACATCATTCATAGCACTACGGTGTTCAACATAAAATAGTTCACCAAAATCTCAAGTTAAATTTGAAACATAAATTCCACTGAATCCAAATTCATATTATATAAAAAACCAAAATTTAAGTGCAGAATAAATCTGGAGAGCAATTTAAACCGGGGATTCCTGAAGCTACAGGAAATTGGTGAAGACGTGTAACCCCTCGATGGAACTGTCTTTCCATGGGCTACAACTTTTAAGTTTAGACCACAACCCAGATTCTATAATATCAAACTTGAAATCAGCGTTGAAGTCCGCTGCGTACAGAACACAATTTCTGCATGCAGGATTTATCAGACGTCATGTTCATTCAGACTTTTCCATGGCTACAGACTTCGCATGAAGACATGCAACCAGTTGTTGGAAAGGTATTTTCAAAGGCTTCAACTTTCATGTTTAGTCGAAAGCCCAGATCTGGCCATATCATATTAGAAAATGGCCAAGAAGATTACTGCGCACAGAATACAGCTTCTGCATGCATCTTAAAGAGGAATGAACGGCATCAGTTCATCTTCCTCCTCAAGTCAATCCTCCAAAATAACCTCTAGAAATTCCTCCACCCTTAATCACCCTCAAGAGGCCTTTACTCTTCATGAAACCATCCCCCATCTTCGCATAGAAGGTTGGAGAGTTTAAAGACACGACTAGCCTTAGAGCTCAAGCCCTAGGACGGCCTCTTCCTAGAGAAATCACCATCTCGCAAGTCTAGACTCTCTTGAGTCGACATCTCACCTAGGTAACTACAGATCTAGCACCAAGGGAGAGGGGAGGAAGCTCACCTCATTTCCGGCATTTCCACTATTTCCGGCCATGGATCGTGTAACTCTTCTCGGTGGAATCTTCTCCTTCACGGCGGCGGCGGATCATCTCCTCCAAAACATTCTCCATCAGTTTCCCTCTCTACAGAAGTTTCTCTCAGGAAATATGGGATGAAATGAGCATGGAAACCGCTAGGATTTTCACTTCCCCTTATATATTAAAATTGACACGGGTAGGGACACGCCCATGTCATTACCCGTGTCCTGCTTCGGGCGAAGCGTAAACGACGGTTTCAGCGTTGGTTCAGCACTCAACATGGGTAGGGACACGCCCATGTCCCGACCCATGTCCACATGACACGGTCGTGTTCCCTGGCCGTGTCCTTATCTGGATACATTTCGACGAACTCAACTCGACACAACGACACATGGGTAGGGACACTCCCATGTCGCTACCCATGTCATACAGTTCGTCGATCTCGTAACGTAGTTCGTCGATCTCGACACTCTCTTTCGAATGTAACTTGAGACACACGGTTAGGTACATGTCCGTGTCGCTACCCGTGTCTTACAATTCGTCGATCTCGCCACGTAATTCGTCGATCTCGACACGCTCTGTCGAGTGTAACTCGACACACACGGGTAGGGACACGCCCGTGTCGCTACCCGTGTCATACGATGTCGACACACCTCATCGATCTCGACACGCCTCATCGAGTTCAACTCGACGCACACGCACACGGGTAGAGATACGGGCGAGTCTCTACCCCTGTCACTTCACACGAGTAGTGACACGCCCGTGTCACTACCCGTGTCCTATGCTTAACTGATTTCTCCTCCGTTTCACATGTGTTGCCCTGTTGTCAGCACTCCCCCTGAACCTAATGTTAACCCCTCAGTCCGCAACACCTTTAAGTTGACCAAGACCCTCTTTTATTATTCGCGGACTCCATTAGTCAGTCCGCCCTGTCCGGCAAAGCAGCAACAATCAGCCACCAAGGATGATCTCCCAGTGGCGGACTCAATGCTCTGTTCGCTCGGTTCACCATGCCTTTGCATCTGGATTCTCTATATCGGCAGACGCAGTGTCCCGTCTGCCTAGGCTGCCATCCTCCAGCAGGATTGCGCCTAGCAGCAGATGGAAGCTCCAGTCCGCGAGCCCAGTCCGCCCCTTCTGCGCGGACTGGCGTGTTCTTTCTTTTTGCTTCTCGTCACCGCTAACCGGTTCTCCTGTACCCCGGGAAATCGGTTATTTTAGCCCTGCCTGTTTGGGCAGGCCCCCCATCCTATAAATAGGGGGGAGGTGGTGCACCTAAGCCACGCTGACTCAGGCCCAGGAGCCTACTTGTTGAAGGCTACGGACTCGAATCTCGTGCTTTGTGGATTCCACCTTGCTCAGCTCTTGTCTTCCTTTTTCTTTCACTTGTAACCAAACCTTTCTTCAATCAAGGAAAAGCCCATCGCAAGAGAGGCATTCAGGCCGCGACGGGCGAAGTCTGTTGTTGTCGTGGCTCGCGGCCTTGCTGTTCTTCCTGCTCTCGTCCGCTTAGTAGATTGCTACTCGCAGTCTCTCCTTTACCTTCTCCCCGGTGCTCGAACCGTTAGCTGGTGGTGCTCGACCCCCTTTGTGTTTTTGTGTATCAACAGTTAACATGCGACCTTCAGATTCGAGTAGTATTTTGAATACAGCGGACAGACATGTTAAACCGCAGCGCCCGCTCTTCAGACCGCTCCAGTTCTTCGAAGGATTCTCTCTGGGATGCAATTGAGCAAGCTCGCTTTGAGGCTGAGCAGTCCCGCAGGCAGACTGACCAGCGTCTCGACGCGATCAGCCAAGCCCTGCTTGTGCTAACCCAGCGACTTGCTCCTCAGGCCGCCGCAGAACCAGCGGACTCGCCAGTCTGCCAGACTCCAGCTCGCCGAAATCCGCTTCGGCAGTCGCCAGCCACTCCTCGGAATCCTGCCCAGTCCGCTGCCCCGCTGCGCCCACAGGAGGAGCAGTTTGCTTTTAGGAATTTTTCAGAGAAGCTGCCAGGGGCACTCCTGCTCGCCAGCTCCATTTTGCTGACCGCCAGTCCGCCGTGCCAGCGGAGTCTCCAGCTTCAGTCCGCCCTTCTACCCTGCTAAGTTCGAGACTCTGTCCCCCTTCCTTGATCGAATTTGATGGGAGTCGGCTCCAAACAACTTCAGGTAGCCTCGCCTTCCATTCTATTCTGGAGAGACTGATCCAGTCTCCCACCTCCAAGCGTTTGAAGGGGCAGTCTCTTTGAGATGCCTCTCTGACGCCATCAAGTTTAAACTCCTGGTAACCACTCTCGAAGGACAGGCGAGAGAGTGGTTCTATGAGCTGCCTTCGGGTACAATCTCTTCTTTCGCTGAGCTTTGCAATGAGTTGTTGCTGAGGTTTGCTACCTCAAGAAAGAGGAAGGATGGGCCAGCAGCTCTCTTTGAAATCAAACAAAGGGACAACGAATCAGTGGCGTGATTCGTTGATCGCTTTCAAAAAGAGATCCTAGGGGTAAGGAATGTGAACCCCGATTACTACAAGGTTGCCTTGATCCATGGCCTCCGGGAAGGCCCTCTGAAGTTTAAAGCAACAACAAAGGCACCTGAGACATACCAAGAGCTGATCGCCATGATCAACCGCTTCATTGAAGGAGAAAACACCAATCCCACTAATGTTTCATCCCTGACAGCTAAGGATGAAGGAAGGGATGCATCCGGTTTTTCTTCCCACAGCAAGCCCCCTCGCCCAGACTTCCAGCCTCCTTCTCAAAGAGGCCGGAATTTCCGCCATAAGAAACCTTTCCTTGGCCATCAACAGTTTCAGGAGCGGAGACTGTCGTTGGCCACCACTCCCGCCATTCCATTGTAAGCACTTCCTATCCTCCAGCGAGCAGCCTTGCCTGCTCCAAGCCGATGTGATACAAGCCCCATGGAGGAAATTGCAGATCTGGACCTTGACGAAGTCATCCAGATCTTCCAAAAGAGGTCGGAAGAAAAGAAGCAAGAGCCTTAGAGAGTGTGGAGGCCAAGGAACAATGCGCACTACTGCCAGTTCCACAAAGAGAAGGGCCACTTGACCGAGGATTGCAAGACCCTTCGTATGCTGATAGAGAAGTTACTTGCTGAGGGAAAGATTGACTTGAGCAAGAAGGATTCTTCTTCGAAACCATCCACCTCCAACGGCAAAGAGGTAGCTGAAACATATCAGAAATGTGTGGAGGTCGAGGACAAAGGCCGTCTGGGGCCAATCAACGTCCCGGTAGAGTGCTTCGATGCCGATGATGAAGGGGTTCTGGGACGCCTCTTCTTTATCCATGGTGGAGTAGGAACCGAGTCTACTCAAAAATCTTCAATCTCTAGGGTCACTCGAGCAGAGGTGGCCTCTACCTCTTCGGTTGCTCCACCAAGTGAGATCACCTTTGGCCCAGCTGATCTACCCCAAATAGCCAATCCGTTCGATGATGCAGTAGTGATCAAGGCTGTGATTGGGGATTTCACAGTGCATAGGATTCTGGTTGACACCGGAAGCTCAGTCAACCTCCTGTGGAAATCAACTTTTGAGGCCCTGAAGACTGGAAAGCCTCTGCTTTCCACCGAAGGGCCACTCTATGGCTTCTCAGGAGAAAGAAAAGAAGTTGAAGGTAGCGTCATCCTGCCCGTGAAGCTTGGAGGGGCAATTAAGCAAGTGCAATTCATAGTGGTTGACGCTCCCAGTAGCTATCATGCCATCTTCGGCAGACCTCTATTAAACAAGTATCAAGCGGTGGTTTCAACTTACCACCTTGCAATCAAGTTCTTCGCTGATGGACGGATGTGCCGGGTCAGGAGTGACCCAAGAAGAGCAAGGGAGTGCTACGTTCGCACTGTCAACATAGTTGATGCTAGTCCTTCCCTTTCTCCAGCAGCAGCAGCAAAAGCCTCTCCAAATTCAGAAACTGCTGCTGATAGAGGAGCTCACCTGGAACCTGCCCAGGTGACGCAAGCAGTCCACATTGCTGAGGGGGAGGAGAGGAAGCTCTCGATCAACTCGGAGTTGCCCGAGGATCAAAAGGCCGAGCTGATCTCCTGCCTGTTAAGAAACCTGGATGTCTTTGCCTGGTCAGCAGAAGACATACCTGGAGTGGATCCGGATGTTGCATGCCACCGCCTTAATGTTAATCCCAGCTGCAAGCCTGTGCAACAAAAGAAGAGAGATATAGCAACAAAGCTTGCTGAGCCAATAAGAGAGGAGGTCGCGAAGCTCCTCAATGCGAATTTTATTAGAGAAATTCAATACCCAACCTGGATATCTAACGTTGTAATGGTTAAAAATCCAGGAGGAAAATGGCGCATGTGTGTAGACTTTACAAAACTCAATAAAGCATGCCCCAAAGATTGTTACCCCTTACCTCGGATAGATTCTTTAGTTGATTCTGCGGTAGGGTACTCTTGCATGAGTTTTTTAGATGCATTTTCTGGTTATCACTAGATAAGAATGCATAAACCTGACATTCCTCATACGTCATTTATTACCAATGATGGTTACTACTTTTACCTCGTGATGCCCTTTGGGCTTAAAAATGCTGGTGCAACCTACCAACGCATGATGGACTATGTGTTTAAGCAACAAAAAGGAAGAAACCTAGAAGTGTATGTAGACGACCTCTTGATTAAAAGTAAGTCTTTTTCCCTGCACATGCAAGATCTAGCAGAGACGTTTGCTACTCTGCGTAGATACAAAATGAAACTCAACCCGTTGAAATGCACCTTTGGGGCGAGTAAGGGGAAGTTCCTTGGTCATCTCCTTACTCTAGAAGGACTTGCCCCCAATCCGGATAAAGTGAAAGCCATTCTTGATATGCCTACCCCTCGTTCACCTAAGGAAGTTCAACAGTTAGGGGGGAGGCTAGCAGGTCTTGCAAGGTTTCTCTCCCGAGTTGGAGATAGGAGTGCTCCTTTCTTTAAAATTCTTCGAGTAGCATCCAAGTTTGAGTGGACAGAAGAATGTTCCCAAGCCTATGAGCAGTTGAAGAAACAACTGACCTCAACACCTCTGCTCCAGAGTCCTCGGTCAGGGGAGATGCTTTTCTTGTACCTAGGAGTTGGCCCAGAAGCAGTCAGCTCTGTTCTTCTTCGAGAGGAGAGCAGTAAACAGTTCCCGATTTATTATGTTAGCCATATTTTGAAAAGCGCGGAGACACGGTACCCGATTCTGGAGAAGTTAACCTTGGCACAAGTCATGTCAGCTCGCAGACTCCGTCCATATTTCCAAGCGCACTCGATTCAAGTCATTCCCGATCAACCTTTGAAAAGTGTGTTGGAAAAATCGGAGCATTCTGTCAGATTAGCTAAATGGGCAATAGAGTTAAGTGAGTTTGAAATCTCTTATGTGCCCAAGACGGCCATCAAGGCTCAAGTTCTAGCAGACTTCCTGATCGACATGCCAGAGTCCAGTTCTGGTCAGGCAGAAAGGTCACCTCTGACTTGGACCATCTATGTTGATGGTGCCTCAGGCAGAAGTTCTTTTGGAGTAGGAGTGGTTCTCATTAACCCAAACGGCGTCAAACTGGACCAGGCCATCAAGTTTTACTTTCCAGTAACCAATAACTAAGCCGAGTATGAAGATTTGATAGCAGGCTTGAGACTTGCAAGAGAACTCGGAATTGATCATGTTCATATTAAGACTGGTTCTCTGGTAATGGCGTCACAAGTCCTTGGTAACTTTGAGACAAGAGAGCCGATCTTGAAGAAATATCTTGCTCTTGTGAAAATAGAAGTCGGCAAATTCAAGAGCTTTACCATTGAGCACATCCCCAAAACAGAAAATGAGGAGGCAGATGTTCTTGCTAAGTATGGGCTGCCATCAGGAGGAACAACTTCCGAGCTCTTCCGCATAGCAGTGATGGAAGGAGAATTGATGCAAGTGGATCAACGTCCCTCCTGGATGGACCCATTCATTCTCTATCTGTCAACAGGAGATTTTCACCATTCAATCAAAGATAAGAAGAAGTTCAGAATAAAAGCAGCTCACTACTACTTAGTGGCGGGAATACTTTACAGAAGAACATTCCTCTCTACCATGGCCAGATGTGTTTCAGAAGAAGAAGCTCCCACTATTTTAGAAGAAGTTCATTCAGGAGAGTGTGGAAGTCACTCAGGAGAAAGAGCTTTGGAAAGACGGATCCTCCGGCAGGGATATTTCTGGCCCACTATGAAGAGAGACTCTGAGGTCTATGATAGAAAGTGTGTTCAATGCCAGAAGTTTGCTCCACTTCAACACCAAGAAGCTCAGTCACTCAGATCGATTTCAACTCCTTGGCCCTTTGCAGTTTGGGGAATGGATCTCATTGATCCTTTTCCCATGGCAAGTGGACAACGGCGTTTTATCATCGTGATGATCGACTACTTCAGCAAGTGGATTGAAGTCAAGGCATTGGCAAAGACAACAACTCAAGTCATCAAAAACTTCATTTGGGGGGAGATTGTCTGCCGACATGGAATACCTATGGCTATAATCACTAACAATGAGCCACAATTCAACAACTCAGAGATGATAGATTTTTGCAAGCAGATCAGAACAGAGCTGCGGTTTGCATCAGTTTGTCATCCCAGGAGCAATGGCCAAGATGAAGCAGCCAACAAGCAGATCCTTAATTTGCTCAAGAAGAAAGTGTAGAATCTCAAGGGCAGCTGGGCTGATCAGCTTTCATCAGTCCTCTGGTCCCTTAGGACAACACCTTCATCCATAACTGGAGAGACTCCGTTCAAACTTTCTCATGGCTCAGAGGCACTCATTCCAGTTGAGTCTGAAGTCCCGTCACCCTGAGTTCTGCTTGCAAGGCAAGACATTGAGGACTGGCTCGAGCTGAATAATGAAGAGATGAGATTCAGCCTGGAACACATCGAGGAAATTAGAGACGAAGCAGCTATAAGTCAGGTGGAGGTCAAAAGAAGGATGGCCCGTTATTTTTATCAGAACGTAAGGATCAAACACTTTCAAGTGGGAGATCTATTTCTAAAGAAATTTGACGCTGCTGCAAGAGCTGGCTCAGTTGGAAAACTTAATCCAAATTGGGCCGGCCCCTTCATTGTCAAAGAAGCATTAAAGAGCGGCGCTTACCACTTGCAAACGTACGAAGGAGAGGATATGCCACATACATGGAGCGGGGATGATCTCAAACGGTTTTGTTCCTGAACCTCCTCTTTTCTGTTTTGTGTATCCTCTTCAAGAATCATTATGAATAGAAACTGCTTGTTAACGTTTCTTCAAGTATTTTGTCTATTTAAGCATAACAAATGACATGCTAAGAAAGATTCCAAAAACGATTCCGCCCTTGAACTCTCTTTTCTTTCTTATGCTTGCTTTGCAAATGCATTTTATTAATCAAAGGATTCATACTGACACTTTTTCCTAGTGTTCTCTCTCTTTTTCTCCCAAAGATCAATAACGGTTTCCTGATACCAGGAGACATCGCCGAGTTCAGCAAAACATCCCGTAGAGATGTTGTCATTAGCGTAACACCACGAAGACAACGTGTTGCGAGGAGATTTCACAGCAGGTAGTGGGAGCTTGCAGGCTCTAGTGCGGAGGATTCTGGACTTCGGATCCCGGCTAGTACCTCACCCCACCTCTGCATTATGGAGGGACAGGGTGGGAGTTAAGCTCTTCCATGCCGCATTAGCGATATCAGTACAACTTTGATGATCGTATGTGGAAAGCAATGATTACCGCACCTGCCCACCGACCATCTTAGCTTGTAACCCTCGAACACTCCATGGTACCCTCAAGCAGTGCCTGCAGGAGACCCACAGCTTACTTGATCTTGAGGAAAGTTTTGCCGCTCCGGCCGAAACTACCAAAAGGATCAACTTAGACTGTACTCCAGGCAAGAGGGCAGGGGACCGTTCCATCAAGTCTGCATCTTGATCTTCACAAGGAATCTTCCTAGTGCGGACTGGTTTTCTTTATCCGCGCATTCCACCAGTTTTCTTTGGGTTGATCTTATAGCTTGTGGCTGGTGAGGAAAGCAGTGCCTACCGCACCTGCCCACCTATCGCAAGCTATAGATCATTTCTTGTTTCAGTGCGGACTGATTTTCTTTATCCACGCAGTCCGCCAGTTTTCTTTGGGTTGATCGTATAGCTTGTGCCTGGTGAGGAAAGCAATGCCTACCGCACCTGCCCACCTGGGCGCAAGTTATAGATCATTTTTATTAGCATATGCGCGAACTGTGAAATTATATCATCCCAGTCCGCCGAATGGCTTCCCATATAAAGTTTGAAAGATTAATAGAGAGAATTGCGGACTGCTATTGGAACTGAATGAAATCCGCCTGATATTATCATCAGCCAATTATTCTCATTCTTACGGCGGACATTGACCAGATTGATAAATGGAATTTCCTAATCAGCAAGTCCAAGAACTCATTATGATAATTGTATCTCGCAGACTGCAATTGGAACTCAACGGAGTCCTCCTGATATTTTCATCTCATTCTTACTGCGGACAATGGTCATCTAATCAGCAAGTCAAAAAGCTCATACAGTATGATCTATCTGCGTATCACGCGGACTACTAAATCAGATCGAACTTAATTGCATTTAACGCAGAAAATAAAGAACATCGCAGGAAGCACACAGATACCAGAATATCCTTTTTATTTGATCAAAAAAAAATTTACATCTTTGTATCTATTTCGGCGGACTGCAATCTTGAGTCCGCTCCGTTTACAAAAGCAAAAAAGCAAAAATACATTAATCTTCAGTAGTCCTCTGTTTCGTTTCGGCAGGAGGTGGTGGACTTAGGCCTTCGACATCAACTTCTGGAGAATAACCCTCCGAGCCGCTTCCACTACTGCTATCTGATCCAGTGCTTGAGGCAGGCTCGCTATGCGAGCTCCTATCAGCAGAGGAGGATGTAGAGGTGCTGGACTCGGCAGACTGTTCTCCGCCTCGCTGGCTTGAGCCAGTGTCGTCCGCTGTTACCATGATGCCTTGCTCCTTCGCCTTGCTCTTCTTCTTCTTCTTCTTCGCCTTCCTCTTCCTCCTCGATGATATCTTTACCCTTTGCAGCCCGCTCCATTACAGCGACCTACGGTTCCAACTGTGGGAAGAGATCCAAGAAGGGAACACCATCCACTCCATCCTTTGCAAAGCCGCCGCGGACAAATCGCTCGATGGCGACCTCTACGGTTTCCTTCACAAAGGGGAGCATGGCGGCCTAGAAGCTGTTATTCTCCAAGTCATAGGCGACCTGCACAAAACATAGGAGCAAACATCAGTTCGCTGCGGACTACAAATTAAGGCCGCTGCGACTTCAACTCACCCCAAGCTCTTCCTTTTGATGAGCGACTTTCTTCCCTAACCGTGCATTTCTCTCTTTGAGTACCTTGTTATCTTCTTGAAGCTGCTCATTCTGTCTAATCAGGTCTCTTGCCAAGGAGGCGACAAAGTGGTTCGTCACCACACTATTCTCACTAGCCTGGGAGGCTAGCAGGGGAGATCGGCAGCGGCCACCTTCTTCAAATCGCTCAGGTTGCGCTTTCCATAGAGGGCGGAAATCGCAACATGGGCATGGTGAGTTATTCTCGTACTCTTCCACGAGGGGAGCGCGGTGGACAAGCGGACATGCTTGTTCTTGTTATGCCAGTGGATCATTGGGTTTCCCCTAAGATCCTTCCGGCGGTTTCCGAAGCCGCTCATTGTAAAACTTTCAGAGGGAGAGTAATCCGCTGCGCGATCCCCTTCTTCTTTCTGCTTCCTTGCAACTTCTTGTTTCTTCTATCATTGTGTAGGAATAAACCCGATGGGCATCTGCGGCAAATTGGCGGGTACCGCCAAGGTCGCTGCAAAAATAGAAGAGTTAGCACTAAGGTCGCTGCGGATACAAAACTTGAGTTTGCAAAGAGCTTACTTTCTTCGGTAGAAATGTCCGTCAAGCTCGCCAGCAGCGGAATATAATGCTCAATGTCGAGCCTGGCATCAGCAAGGAATTTGACGATGGCGGACTCCACCGCGTCCAGCGGCACACTCTTGAAGGCGGAGTCTGCGTGCACTTGCGGATAGGTTTGCGCGAACCCTAGGTCGCCTTCAAAAATTAAAAACCTGGAGGTCCAGTTGTGGATCTTGTTTGGAAGGCCCACAACCTTCATCCCTCTGCAGTAAAAGTATATCACCCCCTTGTAGGGGCGGCCTTCGGATGCAGTTATTGAGCGGACGGAGGACATCTTGCGGAAGACGTTCATGGAGAAAGCAATCATTTCAGACCTCAATTAAGAGATAAAGCTGCAAATTGCAGCAAGAGTGTTGGGCGCGAGCTGGCCCGGCACCATTCCATAATGTTCAAAAATATCAGCGAGCTCCCGTAATAGTGGAAACTTGAATCCGCTGTCAAAATGATCAATCGGAATAGAGATCTGAGTCGCGGTTGAAAAATTTAGCCTTTCTTGGTGAGCTGGAAGGCGGACAAGCAAGTTTGAATTCGTCATCTTTTTCTCAACAGAAGCCTCAAGATCGGCCTCAGTTAAGGTGCACTTTCGGTGGTCGGCGGTGTGGAAAGCAACAGCAGCATCATTTCTGGCGGACACCATCTTTGCAGGCCGCATGGTCCTCTACTACAACAGTTTTCCTGCATAGAAGAAGCGGCAAGGCTATATTTATAGTAGTGGGGCCTGACAACTTTTTGGCCAGGCCGAACAACTCGCATTATCAATCTGCATAGTTCGCAAAAATTCAATTATTCAGCAAAAAATAAAAATAGCGCGGACACAAACATAAATTCACATGCCAAGCAAAGTTCAACGCACAAAAAAAGGCGGACACAGTTTCAGTCCGCCCAGCTCGCGTTGTTTCCCACCTGCAGACAAATTATGAGAAGCGGACACAGCATTAGTCCGCAGAGTTCGTCGCAGATCACAGCAAAAATCAGCAACATAATTTGCGGATATCATATTCTGTCATCATAAATCACAGAACAGCATTAAAATCCACAATACAAAATATTGTTTAAAGCACACAATTATAAATCAGCCAAATTGAGTTTGAATTCTCGCGGACTCAACGGTCTTTTGTATCAGTCTGCGCTGGCCTTTCGGTTCTGTCTCTAAACAAGTGAGCAGCTGGGTCACTTATTTGAAGGACTTCACTATACAACCGACAGATGTGGTGGTGGATAGAGTTGATGGTCCGGTGCATATGGGCAGCCTCCCGGTCTACCCGACTAAGTGGCACCATCGGCTCCATTGCCGGCCTCAACTCCTCATCCGCTACCTGTTGGCCACCATCTGTCGGTGCTGCAGCCTCCGGAGCAACGCGATCTGGCAATCGCGGTCTGTGCTCAGCGACCTTGGCAGCCCGCTTCCCCTTTTCTTCTCGCACAGACGCCAAGTGCTTCCCCTTGTAGAAGCAGACATCGTCCGCGAGCCTCTTCTTTTCCCTATCGGACCTCTTCAGCGCCCTGGAGATGCCGACGATCTGGTCCTTTAGGGATTTCTCCCGCTCCCCAGACGCTTTCTTGCGCTCTTCTGCCTTCTTTAACTCTGCTTTGATATTCTGAATTTCAGCTTGAAATTTATTTTCTAACTCTTTGATGATATTCAGGCTGGGCAGCTCATCCCCTGCAGATTCCTCATGCGAGACCGTATCAACACCATTATTCGGTGTAACTACGATCTCGCCACTTTCGACGGATCCCGGCGGCTACCTGCAACAAAGAAGGTCAATTTCATCATTCAAATACAGTCCGCAACGGACACAAAGAATCAGGATAATTGATCACTTTTAGAAAAAGCAACAGCGAGTTGCCGGCTGTCGAAAATAGGCCGCCTTGCCCGCTCTGGGTCAATGGCGCTTAGCCGCCTCTTCCATTCGCGATGAACGTTGGTCCTTTTTTCCGCATCAGAACTTGTTGAAACAACAATATAGTCGGTCTCGGTGATGATCTTAATTGGTCTCGACCTCCACGGCGGCGACCTGTAAAGCCACTGATGCTTAAAATATCTAGGCGTCGGTTGGAGATTACCTATCCGCAACAGCTCTGCGCCAGTCCGCAGATCCTCAGCATTCTTGTCCGTCGCGGTCTGCTTTGAGGCCGCCTCCACCACAACTACATGAGCAGCGATTTGTTTCTTCTGCTCCTCTATCTTCTGTTTCAGTCTTTCCCTTTCTTCCTCAGCAACGGACAAAGAAGGGAGTTCGCCACCGTTATCCCCAAGGGCTTTTCCTAGATCTTAACTGTTGATGCATAAAAACACAAAGGGGGTCGAGCACCACCAGCTAACGGTTCGAGCATCGGGGAAAAGGGAAAGGAGAGACTACGAGTAGCAATCTACTAAGCGGACGAGAGCAGGAAGAACAGAAGGCCGTGAGCCACGACAACAACAGACTTCGCCCGTCGCGGCCTGAATTCCTCTCTTGCGATGGGCTTTTCCTTGATTGAAGAAAGGTTTGGTTACAAGTGAAAGAAAAAGTAAGACAAGGGCTGAGCTAGGTGGAATCCGCAAAGAACGAGATTCGAGTCCGCAGCCTTCAACAAGTAGGCTCTTGGGCCCGAGTCTGCATGGCTTGGGTGCACCACCTCCCCCCTATTTATATGATGTGGGGCCTGACAACTTTTTGGCTACGCCGCACAGCTCGCATTATCAATCAGTATAGTCCGCAAAAATTCAATTATTCAGCAAAAAATAAAAATAGCGCGGACACAAACATAAATTCACATGCCAAGCAAAGTTCAAAGCACAAAAAAATGCGGACACAGTTTCAGTCCGCCCAGCTCGCGACGTTTCCCACCTGCAGACATATTATGAGAAGCAGACACAGCATTAGTCCGCACCGTTCACCGCAGATCACAGCAAAAATCAGCAACATAATTTGCGAATATCATATTCTGTCCGCATAAATCACAGAACAGCATTAAAATCCACAGTAAAGAATATTGTTTAAAGCACACAATTATACATCAGCCAAATTGAGTTTGAATTCTCGCGGACTCAGCGGTCTTTTGTATCAGTCCGCGCTGGCCTTTTGGTTCTGTCTCTACACAAGTGAGTAGCTTGGTCACTTATTTGAAGGACTTCACTATACAACCGACAGATGTGGTGGTGGATAGAGTTGATGGTCTGGTGCATATGGGCAGCCTCCTGGTCTACCCGACTAAGTGGCACTATCAGCTCTATTGTCGGCCTCAACTCCTCATCCGCTACCTGTTGGCCACCATCTGCCGGTGCTGCGGCCTCCGGAGCAACGCGATCTGGCAATCGCAGTCTGTGCTCAGTGACCTCGGCAGCCCGCTTCCCCTTTTCTTCTCGCACAGACGCCAAGTGCTTCCCCTTGTAGAAGCAGACATCATCTGCGAGCCTCTTCTTTTCCCTATCGGACCTCTCTAGCGCCCTGGAAATGCTGGCGATCTGGTCCTTTAGGGCTTTCTCACGCTCCCCAGACGCTTTCTCACGCTCTTCGGCCTTCTTTAACTCTGCTTTGATATTCTGAATTTCAGCTTGAAATTTTTTTCTAACACTTTGATGATATTCAGGCTGTGCATCTCATCCCCTGCGGATTCCTCATGTGAGACCGCGTCAGCACCAGTATTCGGTGTAACTACGATCTCACCACTCTCGACGTAGCCTGGCGGCGATTTTCTACCTGCAACAAAGAAGGTCAATTTCATCATTCAAATACAGTCCGCATTGGACTCAAAGAGTCAGGATAAAGGATCACACTTAGAAAAAGCAACAGCGAGTTGTCGGCTATCGAAAATAGGCCACCTTGACCGCTGTGGGTCACGGTGCTTAGCCGCCTCTTCCATTCGCGATGAACCTTGGTCCTTTTTTCAGCAGCAGAACTTGTTGAAACAACAATATCGTCGGTCTCGGTGATGATCTTAATTGGTCTCGCCCTCCGCAGCGGCGACCTATAAAGCCACTGACGCTTAAAATATCTAGGCGTTGGTTGGAGATTACCTGTCTGCAACAGCTCTATGCCAGTCCGCAGATCCTCAGCATTCTTGTCTGTCGCAGTCTGCTTCGAGGTCGCCTCCACCACAGCTACATGTGTAGCGATTTGTTTCTTCTGCTCCTCTATCTTCTGCTTCAGTCTTTCCATTTCTTCTTCAACAACGGACAAAGAAGGGAGTTCACCACCCTTATCCCCAAGGACTTCCACCTCAGATTGTTGCAGTACAAGCAACAAGGATTTGTTGATTAGATCAAGTTGATCAACATCAATAGAATCTAGTATCTCATCTGTGGACAAATTGACCGTGGAGAGGGAATTGCCCCCCCCGGATTTGAGCCTCCGGTGTAATCAAATCGTTGTCGGGAACTTCTTTTTCACGCGGTCTCCATACTGGTTGGAGATATTCTTCTCTTTCATCGCGCGGAATTTCTTCTCAACCCGCTCGGCCACGGTCGACTCGTCCCTCTTGCTCTTCATTCTAGAAGCTCTCTTCTCGGCAGAGTCCGCGACAGCCATTCCTAAATCGAGCTGGCTCTCGCGGATCGTCTCAGGGTTCGCAGCGGCCAATGCCTGCGAAGGCACGTCTTTCCCAACTTCCTCTCCCGCAAACCGCGTGTCTTCATCAAGGTTAATGATTGGCTCTTGGACGTTGGGGGCAGATGTTTTGGCCTCATTGTGCTCACCAACGGTGTCCGCCGAATTTGTCGTTTTCTGGGAAGGGGCGGTGTCCGACAGAGTTAGTAACTTCTCACTTATCAGCGGTTGTTCAGCGTCAGGAACTGCGACATCCTCCTTCTCGCGCACATCAGCGCGGCTGACTGCTTTCTCAGCAGGCTTCTGGCTGTGGGAACTTTCCCCACTAGAGCGGACAAGCTCCCCTCTCGACGTTCTCTTTATTATTTTCGTGGTCTTCATAGGCGTTAGTGCCTTATCGCCTTTTGCAGTGAGACTAGAGCAGAAAGCTCCAAGCCTTGCCATGCCGGACTGCAAAGTGGAGACAACAAGTGGTGAATAGCGCCCCGTGTCGATCGAAATTTCTATCAGTTCCAGGCCCTCCAACAGTATTTATAGCGCTGACGACATTAATGAGGGTTGCGGACTCGGCAGTTAAGGAAACATTTTCTAAGTTTTCTGGAAACTTAAAAATGTGCGGGGATTATGTTAACACCTCAGTCTGTAACACCTTCAAGTTGACCAAGACCCTCTTTCATTATCCGCGGACTCCATTAGTCAGTTCGCCCTGTCCGGCAAAGCAGCAGCAATCGGCCACCAAGGATGATCTCCCAATGGCGGACTCAATGCTCTGTTCGCTCGGTCCACCATGCCTTTGCATCTGGATTCTCTATATCGGCGGACGCAGTGTCCCGCCCGCCAAGGCCGCCGTCCTCCAGCAGAATTGCGATTAGCAGCAGCAGTTGGAAGCTCCAGTCCGTGAGCTCGGTCTGCCCCTTCTGCGCGGACTGGCGTGTTCTTTCTTTTTGCTTCCCGTCAACGCTGCACGGTTCTCCTGTACCCCGGGCAGTCGGTTATTTTAGCCCTGCCCGTTTGGGCAGGCCCCACATCCTATAAATTGGTGGAGGTGGTGCACCCAAGCCACGCTGACTCGGGCCTAGGAGCCTACTTGTCGAAGGCTGCGTCCTCGAATCTTGTGCTTTGCAGATTCCACCTTGCTCAGTTCTTGTCTTCCTTTTTCTTTCACTTGTAACCAAACCTTTCTTCAATCAAGGAAAAGCCCGTCGCAAGAGAGGCATTCAGGCCGTGATGGGGAAAGTCTATTGTTGTCGTGGCTCACGGCCCTGCTGTTCTTCCTGCTCTCGTCCGCTTAGTACATTGCTAATCACAGTCTCTCCTTTCCCTTTTCCCCGGTGCTCGAACCGTTAGCTGGTGGTTCTCGACCCCCTTTGTGTTTTCGTGCATCAACACCCAAGTCAGCTCTCCTGACTCAAAAACGTGCACGAGGGGCCTAGTGCAATTCGGGACGTCACAAATCCTATAAACAAAATAAAAGATTTCGTCCCCGAAATCAGGCTTAGGCTATGGGGAGAAAAGCATAACAGAAAATCTAATATGCTTTAAAATAAAATTACCTCGAGCAAACTACTCTGGGTAGTGTTTTTGCATCAAATCCATCGGCTCCCATGTAGATTCCTCCTTCACATGATTAGTCCATAGCAATTTCACCAAGGGAACACTTTTGCGACGAAACATTCTGGTCTCATCATCTATGATCCGCACCGGTTCTAGTCGCACAGACCTATCCGACGCCACAACATCATCAGTTGTGGGGATGTATTGATCGAGTTACGACAGCGCCTTCCGAAGCGACGACGCATTGAACACTTCGTGGAGGTTCTCCAGCTCGGACGGTAATTCCAACCGATAGGCCAACGGGCCAATCCTTTCCAATATAGTATAGGGCCCAACATACCTCAGGCTGAGCTTTTTCACACCACGCACACGTGACACTCCATGCATCGGTCAGATTTTCAGGAATACCTTATCACCCACTTGAAACTCCACCATCCGGTGCCTTGCATTATAATACTCTGCGTGCCGACTTTGAGCCTCCAACATGCAATCCCGTATCAGTCTAACCGCCGCATCGGTATCATCAATATATTCAACACCCAAAGCCTTCGGGTCTTCATCTTGCACCCAAGACAAGGGGGTTCTACACCTTCTTCCATAAAGATCTTCATGAGGAGTCACGTCGATACTAGCCTGCTGGCTGTTATTGTAGGAGAATTGTACCAACGTTAAGAGTCTTTCCCACGGCTCTCCTATATCGAACACACATAATCTCAACAAATCTTCCAATGTCCGGATGGTCCTTTCGGATTGCCCGTCCGTCTGAGGATGAAACGAGGTACTGAAGGTAAGGCACGAGCCCAAATACGCCTGTACCGCTTTCCACTCCTTGGAGGTAAACCGACCATCAGGATCAGACACGATCGTCTTCGGCACGTCATGATACCATACAAATTCATCCATAAAGAGGCGTACTAAGACATCCACATGAGCTTCTTTCTTCATTGGGATAAATCGGGCTACTTTCATCAGGCGATCAACTATCACCCACACCGAAACATTTCCTGAGCGTGAGCAAGGTAACCCATGTACAAAGTCCATGAAGATATCCTCAAACTTCTACTCGGGGATGGGAAACGATTGTAGCACACCACCGGGACTCTTGCATTCCGCCTTCACACGTTGACAAGCTTCTCAATATGTAACAAAATATCGGACATCCTTTTTCATTCCCGGCCAACACATGGTCTTCTGTAGGCCGACGTACATCTTAGCAATGCCCGGGTGCACTGAATATTGAGAACAATGAGCCTCTCTCAAGATATCCTCCCGGATTTTACCGCCTTTGGGAATGTAGAGCCAACCACGAAAATAAACGAGGTCGTCGTTTAGTGTATACTCATCCGTAGTCCCATCTTCGATTGACTTGATTGCCGGGGCCAGGGCCGCATCCATTCCTTGCTCCACTCTGAATCGGTCCCGGATATCACAAACTATGCTCATGCTTGCCAAGTACTCTGTATACTCTGCCGAAGGAGCCTTAAATATCAATATAATATCCATCTCCTCAATCATCCGAGCCAACTCCATACTCATCAACCGAGACTCTGTACTAGAACCTGGTACCTCTCTACTCAATGCATTGGCCACCGAGTTCGCCTTTCCGGTGTGCTAGTTCATGGTGAACTCATAGTCGCATAGAAATTCTAACCACCGTCGTTGTCTCAAGTTCAAATCCTTCTGAGTATGAATGTACTTCAAGTTTTTGTGATCTGGCAAGATCTCGCAATGGATGTCGTATAGATAATGCCTCCAAACCTTCAAGGCAAACACCACTGCTCCCAATTCCAAATCATGAACCGGGTAATTGATTTCATGCTTCTTCAACCGTCTTGAAGCGCAGGCAATCACGTGTTCTTGCTGCATCATCACCGCTCCCATCCCTTGAAATGATGTGTTGGATC
Organism: Platanthera guangdongensis; assembly: GCA_039583875.1. Classification (NCBI taxonomy): domain Eukaryota; kingdom Viridiplantae; phylum Streptophyta; class Magnoliopsida; order Asparagales; family Orchidaceae; genus Platanthera; species Platanthera guangdongensis. The sequence continues at coordinate 80,888,665 of CM077149.1, read as the reverse complement.
CCTAGTTGATTTGTGCTAGGTTCACCTTAGGATGTGACCCAACATGTATAGCCAGGGTCAAATTTATGTCGTAGAGTCTAGGCCAAGTCCTTAGAGTCAACTTCAGATGAACCAGCTATCAACAAGACCATTAGAGACTCAAGAATTAGAAGATTTCCAGACTAAGTAAAATGAGTTCGACGTTCGTCGAACTCAGGTCGACGAAAGGCAGTCTGGGCTCGACGATCTTGCGACATTTCTCTATGCTGAGCTCGACGACCTTTGTTCTCTGTTCGACGAAGACTGAGATACTTCAACAAGTTAAAGTCAGGATAACTCCAGATTTTTCTAAGTCAAACTTCAGGCTTTAGTCGACGAACAAGATTCTGAGCTCGACGAACTTGGACCTCAAGTTCACAACTTCTCAGGTCGACGAAGTCAACTTCTCAGGTCGACGAATTCAGTACTCTACTCCACGATTTCAGGTCTACGATTTGAATCCTTCTCAATCATAGACTTCACAGATTCTAAGTCCACAATCATTCTCAGCTCGACGAATTTGGATCTCAGCTCGACGAATGAAGATTTTCAGTTCGATGAAGGTTAAAGCAGAATTGATAAGTTTCCCTGGAAGACTAATTGCTACTGTCTGGTCGACGAACTCATCAAACTCAGATCGACGAACTCAAGCTCAGCTTGACGAACTGTGAACTCTGCTCGACGATTTGTGTTCTTCGTTCGACGATTCCAGACTAGGTCTTCTCCAGTTTCCCGTCCCTTTTCTCGGCGATGATTCCTGAGTAATCAATGCTCAATCTTCTCGGAATGTTACCGTTAGAACGTGCATTGATTATGGATTATTACATGCCATTTTTTCCATGGGACAGTTAGGGAATTCATTGATTGCCGCTTCCTTCCCAGACCGACTGCATTTACTGCTCAAGGTTTCAAATTTCGAATGTTCTCCAGTCAGTCTTCAGTCAGAAGAAAAAGAAGATCAAGTAGTGACAGAAATACAGATACTGACATACAGATACAGACAGACAGACATTGCACACAAGAACAATCTTACAGAAAAATCAAAAGTTCTTTTCTGCAATCAGCCTTGGCCAGAGAACATCTTCAAGAAGAAGAAGAAGAACATTCAATCACTATCAAGAGTCTACTTCTTTCAATCCTACAGGACAACTTCAGAAGGACAACAATTTCTATCAGTTAAAGAAGTTCCTGAAGCATCTCTGGTTAAGGCAGTCAAGTCTTTGAAGACCTGTCACCCTGAAGCAGTGTTCTAGTTTTCCTGATCCATTCAAGATCTCAGGGGGAGCAATCTGCTAACATCAATCCACAAGTCTTCTCAGTTGTTATTGAGAAAGAGAAGACACCATCACCCTTTTTCCATCCTCTGTACAGGGTTTTAAGTCCCTTCAAAATTATTCCTGGTTGCAAGTCTCCTACCAAAAGACTTGAGGATTTGGTTTTTGAGCACATGAACAAAAGCTCATTGGTGTCAGGCACCTGATAAAAACCTGAGTGGATTCCTTCCACGGTGGTAGAAGAGTGGATGTACCCAGGTTGGAGAACCACTATAAATTTCTTGTGTCGTCTGGTTGCCCTTTTCTTTTGTTTTGGCTGTGTTCTGTGATTTACTAGGTTGCTGTGCTTATTATTTTGTTTGCTAACTTATTCACCTAGATTTACATCAAAAGTTGTAAAACGTTTGTAGAGAGCACAATACTCTATTCACCCCCCCCCCCTCTAGAGTACTTCAGATCTAACATGCACTTTTAATTGGTATCAAAGACAGGTTGATTAAAGTACCACACCTAAAGAGGTTTATTGGTTGTACAGGCTAACACTTGAACCATAAAGATCCCTCTTGTTAGATCTGATTGTTTTGGTTTTGTTATTAGATTTATTTTTTCACAGAAATGGCTCAAAACAAAGATTATGCAAGCATCAGACCTCCAATATGCAATCTTAACAGATTTGCCATCTGGAAGGCAAGAATCAAATTATATATGAATTCTATTGATGAGGATATTTTTGCTTCTATCTTGACAGGAGTACCTCCAGCACCTGCAGCTTCTCCAAGCACCTCTACCGACATGACTGCAATACCTCCTCCAGAGAATAATGACGCCTACAAGAAAGCCAAAATTTCAAATGCAAAGGCAATGAACATCTTAGCTCAGACTATGTCAGAAGACATATTTTAGAAGGTGGCTGAGTGTACCTCAGCCAAGGCCATTTGGGATTCCCTCAACCAAATGGTAGCTGGTTCAGCAGATGAAAGGAAAGATAGGAGATCAAATCTCATATCCCTGTATGAGAATTTTAAGAAGGATGAGGCTGAATCAGTGGCTGAAATGTACAACAGGTTGAGCTCAATCATCAATGAGATTAAACCCTTGGATAAAGACATCACCCTTATAGAGGTGAATGATAAGATCTTGATGTGCTTCCCTAGGTCTTGGGATTCAAGAATCTGACCTATCAAAGAAGCTAGAAGTCTGAATGAGATATCAACTGAATCTCTGCTAGGCAAATTAAAGTCCTATGAGCAGTTGATTAATTTAAGAGAAGCAACTAAAAAAACATCAACAACCCTAGTGAGAAAGGATCACAGTATAGCCTTCAAAGCATTAGAGGAAAGTGAGACCTCAACATCCAATGAAGAACTCATGAGCCTCTTTGCAAAAATATTTTATAAGATGGCTAGAAAGGATTTCAGAAGAAAATCATCCAGGTAGGATGATAAGCCTAAGTATGACAAGACACCAACCAAGGAGGTTATGTGCTTTGGATGCAGAAAGCCTGGACATTACATCTCAAAATGTCCAGAAAATCAGAAGAAAGAGAAAAGCAGAGAAAAGGACTCTAGGAGAAAACACAGCAGCAGACCCTCCTCAAGCAAGTACAAAAAGAAAGACAAGGGCTTTGTTGCTGAAACTTGGAGTGATACTGAAGAAGAATCATCCTCTTTCAGCTCAAGTGAAGAAGAGGAAAAAGCTAGATCCAAGAAGGTTTGCCTTATGGCAATTGATGCCTCTAGGAGTTGTTCAGGATCAGAAGGAGAATCTGAAGATGAGGCACCCTCAGACTCAGAGGCAGATCAGGTTCTTTCAAGCTTTGATTTTAATTCTGATTTATTTAAAATTGAATTCAAAACTATGTGTTTAGATTTAATTAACTCAGAGAAAGAATTAAAAACCATTAGAGAAAAACTAGGAAACCTTGAAACTGTTAACTCAGAAAATCTGAAACTAAAAGATCAACTAACTTTAGCAAATGAACAGATAATCAACTTAAAATCTAAATTATGTGAGGCTAGACAACTTTAACAATAACTTAATGAGAGAAGTCTCAAGCTGATGGACATAACAAGCATAGTAAATGCCAGATTAAATGACAAGCTGGGCTTGGGTGCATCATCAGGTTTGCCCCACATAATTAAGAAAAATATACTTACAGCACCCATTAAATTTGTTTCTGCCAAGGGAAAAGAAAAGATAATAGACAAACCAATGTCAGAAAACAACCCAAAACCCATACACAAGAGAAATAAAAATCAGAAAACAGCTAATAAAAACAAGGTTCAGCAGCATTCATCGAACACAGATCGATGAAATGTGGCCAGTTCGTCGAACCTAGATCGACGAACGCTGAACGCAAACTTCAGCTATAACAATTCGTCAAACTGCAATTGATGAACTTTATATGGTTCGTTGAGCAGAGGTCGACGAACATGGGGTGCAGAAAATGACTATTGTCATTCTCTGAGCAGAGATCGACGATCTCAGCCCTATCCGTCGAACTCTGGTCGACGAACTTACAAGAATTCATCGAACCCAGAGGACCAAAATTAAATCATTTCTCTTACATAAATTCTAAGCAAGCTAATAAACCATTCAATAAAGTAGCTGATTGGGCTATTCCACCTACGAGAAATCACCCCTTAGGTTATAAATCTCAACCTGCTTTATCAGTTATATCTAGTTTTTCATTACAACCAAATAAAGGACCCAAGGTAACCTGGGTCAAGAACAATTGAGTTTTGTTTTTCATTACAGGTACAGGTGAAGAGCTGTCCAAGGGTAAGTCAGATCTGGTATTTGGACAGTGGTTGCTCCTAACATATGACAGGCAGCAAGGACAATCTATCCAATTACAAGTCCAAGCTAGGACCAAAGGTGATCTTTGGTGATTCAAATAGTGGCCAGTCTGAAGGATATGTAGCAGTAAAGATTGGGACAGTCACTTTCAAGAAAGTAACATATGTAAGAGGACTTAAACATAACCTAATATCCATAAGTCAATTATGTGAAGAAGATTATCAGGTACACTTTAACTCTACCTCTTGTTCCATTATTAATAATGAAACCAAACTGTTTTAATTGGAATTAGACAAGATAACATATATCTAGTAGATTTTATTTCTGCCAAAACTGATGTTTGTTTACTCAATATCACTAGTAATCAAAATGAGTTGTGGAATAAAAGTCTAGGACATGTAAACCTTAAAAATATAGCTAGGTTATCTAAAGACAACCTTGTTAGAGGCTTACCTTCTGGACCCTACAAGAAGGAAAACCTATGCAGGGCTTGTCAATTAGGAAAGCAAACTAAAACTACCTTCAAATCCATTAATAAGAGTGATTCACCTAGGATTTTGTATTTGCTTCATGTGGACCTATTTGGACCCATTGCAGTACAAAGCCTAGGAGGGAAGTCTTATACTTTAGTAATTCTTTATGACTTCTCCAGATTCAGTTGGGTGGCCTTTCTGAGAACTAAGTCAGATACATTCAAGGTTCTTACAGATTTACTCAGGACCTACAGATTGAGTTCTCTACTCATGTTGCATTGATCAGAAGTGATCATGGCACAGAGTTTGAGTCTCTTCTTATGCATGAGTTCTGTGAGAAGGAAGGTATCAGGCAGTGCTTCTCAGCTCCTAGAACTCCCCAACAAAATGGGGTAGCTGAAAGGAAAAATAGGACACTCATTGAATCTGCAGGCACATTATTGGTAGATGCTAACATACCTCTATCCTTTTGGGCAGAAGCTGTAAACACTGCTAACTATGTACTGAATAGAAGCCTTATACATAAGCTGAAAAATAAGACCCCCTATGAGTTACTTAAAGGGAAGAAACCTAAAATCACATATTTTATAGTTTTTGGTTGTATATGTTATATTCACACAAACAACAAAAGATACATTAGAAAGTTTGAGGCTAAGGCTGAAGAAGGGATTTTTCTAGGATACTCCCAAGTAAGCAAGGCCTATAGGGTATTTAATAAATCCACTCTTAAAATTGAAGAGTCAGTCCATGTATCTTCTGATGAAGCTAACATGTCTTATAAGGAGAAAGAGATTTCTACCATAAGCTCTTTGCAGGTTCCACAACTGTGTGAGTCTATGGATGGACTAAACCTTACCCAAGAGGTATCAACCCATCCTTCTCCACAGGTTGCTGAAGTCAGTTTAGAAGAAATTCAAGTGGAAGTGGTTGAACTTCCCTCAACAGCTATTAACATTCCTCAAGAGGAATTAATTATATAAGATGTTGTTGAACAAACTCCACCAACTGATCTCGTCACACTTAGAGATCACCCCAGATCTCAAGTGATTGGAGACATTTCAGCAGGTGTACAGACAAGGCATCAACTCAACCAAGACTTGATGCATGCCTATTTTCTCTCTCAGATTGAACCTCTCTCCATACATGAAGCTGAGCAAGATCCCCACTGGATAATTACAATGCAAGAGGAACTGAATCTGTTTGAGAGATTTAGAGTTTGGAATTTGGTTCCAAGACCTCATAACTACCCAGTTATTGGAACCAAATGGGTTTACAGAAACAAGTTGGATGCTCAAGGAAACATAGTGAGAAACAAGGGTAGGCTTGTTGCTCAGGGCTACAGACAAGAGGAAGGAATTGACTATGACCAAACATTCGCCCTTGTTGCAAGGTTAGAGGCCATAAGAATATTACTTGCCTATGCAGCTCATAGGAGATTCAAAGTTTTCCAAATGAATGTTAAGTGTGCATTTTTGAATGGAGTGCTTCAAGAAGAGGTTTGTGTGGAACAACCTCCAGGTTTATCTCTCTAACTCAACCCTCTTTTGTATTTAAATTGCATAAAGCTCTCTATAGTTTAAAGCAAGCTCCAAGAGCTTGGCATGAGACCTTAGCAAGCTTTCTTTTAGAGCATAAATTTACAAGAGTAACCATAGATAAAACTCTTTTCACTAGACATCATAAGGACCAAATTTTGTTAGTACAAATATATGTGGATGACATCATCTTTGGGTCAACTGATCCCAAATGATGCAAGAGGTTTGCTAACCTCGTGCATTCTAAATTTGAGATGAGTAGCATGGGTGAGCTTTCCTACTTCCTTGTTCTCCAATTGAAGCAGCTCCCTGATGGTATCTTCCTCTCCCAAGCTAAGTATGCTAAAGAGCTTATTAAGAAGTTTGGGATGGGTGATGCTTCAGGAATGAAAACAACTATGGCTACTAATGTTGTTGTGCATTCTGATGCAGCAGAGAAACCTGTAGATCAGAAGCATTATAGGGCAATTGTTGGATCCCTATTATACCTAACAGCTAGCAGTCCTAATATCATGTTTGCCACATGCCTTTATGATAGGTTCCAAGTGAACCCTAAAGAATCTCACCTTATTTTCTTAAAAAGAATTTTGAGATATATAAAGAGTTGCCCAAATCTAGGACTCTGGTATCCTATAGAGTCAGAGTTTGAGTTAACTGGATACTCAGATGCTGACTATGCTGGATGTAGAGTGGACAGGAAGAGTACCTCTGGAACTTGCCAGTTCCTAGGTATGAGACTTGTCTCCTGGTTTTGTAAAAAGCAAACATTTGTGTCTACATCAACTACAGAAGCAGAATATATGGTTGCTGGCAGCTGCTATTCACAAATGTTATTGATACAAAACCAACTCCTAGACTATGGTGTCAACTTAAATAATTCAACATTATTTTTTGATAATACTAGTGTTATTGCTTAAGCACAGAATCCAGTTCACCATTCTAGGACTAAGCATATTGATATAAGACATCATTTCATTAGAGATAGTATAGACAAAAAGAAAATTAACCTAATCCATATTCCTACTGATTTACAGAGAGCAGACATTTTCACCAAACCCTTGGATGAGAAAAATCATCCGTTCTTTATAAATTAACTAGAAATGATCAATGGAGAATAGTTAAATTAGTTTCTGTCTGCATTCGACGAATTTTCTAGAGTTCGTCGAACGGAGTTCGACGAATTAGGGAAAGTTTGAGAGATGCTCGTCGAACGGAGATCGACGAATTCTCTGTGTGGAAACAACTTTCGTCGACCGGAGATCGACGAACTTTGCTTCGGAAGATATTTCGTCTAACGGAGTTCGACGAACTATTTTCATTTCTTCTGGATGAGATAAACGAATTATCTATCTATAATTTATTAAGTCGACCTCAATTCGAAGAATTTTTCATTTTCGTGGAACGGAGATTGTCGATTCATATTCTGGAAAACCTTATATCTAGGTTTTCTTCGACCTCCATCCCGCGCTTTCTGTACCCTTGCTCTTGATCGCTGTTTTCTCTGTCTCTCTTGCAGGTCATCAATGGCGATTCCAGCGAGCACCTTGGCGGCCATGAAATTCGACGCCAGTTTTGACATGGATTTTGATTCATTCCAGCATTCAGACCCAATATTTCTCTACATTCTGGAACTTTTAGAAGAACTTGGTCTCAAGGATTTTATGACCAGAAGGATTAAACTGCATGCAACTAAAATTAGAGAATGGGTATACACTTCTTCTATTTCTGAGGAAAATGTCTTGACAGGAAATATCGGGAGTAATGCTGTTTCTTTATCTCCCGCCGTTCTTTCTGAAATTTTTGGATTAGTAAATGGAGAAGATGATTTGGATGTAGATTCTGATGATTTTAGTGCAATGCTGAAGTTGATGGGGTTTACTGGGAGTAACCCTTACAAGTTGTTAAAGAAACAACTATCTGCCGCCTACCAGTTCTTGGCGAACATTATGGGAAAAGTGCTGATGGACAAGCACTCTGTGCATGATTACATCACAAGACACCAATTCCTTGTCATGTGCGCTGTGGTCAACAAGAGACAAGTTGATTGGGTCCAGATTTTCTTTGAGTTGATCAAGAAGAAGATCAGCAAGAAAGAGGTCTGCTTTGGAAGAATCTTGGGGATCTTCCTTCAAGAAAAGGCGGGTGAATTTATGGTCTCCCTGACCATCTTCATCAATGCCAGCAAGCGCCTCACATGCGCTTTATTTGGCAGATGGGAGAGGATGATCACCAAGCCATCAAAGGCTTCCTCCTCCTCCATACCTGCTTTTGAGAGCACCAAGGCTGTAAAGGCCACTCCCCATCCTGCAGAATAGGTAATCCCATCTCCACACCCTCTTCCAGTAACCCATCTTACACCTTCAACCAGTCTTCCATCTCCTCCAGCACCCTAATCCCAACAACACTCTCATGTCCCTACTCCTCCTTCCTCTCCACCACTTGACATCCCTGACAGTCCATCTACCCCCCTTTCATAGAATCCAAACCCAACTCCTCCAGCATCACCTACTCCACCTAATCTGTCTAGCATCCCACATTTTCATATACCATCCCCTTCTCCACATCCACCAAAAAATACCATAACAGATGCCATTCCTCCTCTATCTCTTCCATCTGTTCCCCTCCCTTCATCTACTTCTCTACCTACACCATCTACCTCTCCATCTTTGGAACCCTCCACTGTATCTACAATCATCTCCATGCTCACTCCCCTCATTAAATCCCTAATCACAGACGCCATTACACCTCTTGTGAATTCTATTAATTCTTTGTCTGCCCAAGTTTCTCTCCTCTCTACTACCCCATCTTTATTCAGGGGCCTGGCTCCAGGATCTCCTGAACCCAGGCAGGGGGAGATGCTCTGTGATGAAGCAGCAGCAGATGCAGATGCAGCAGCAGATGCAACAGCAGTTCCTCCAGCAGCAGATGCAAATGCAGTTTCAGATGCAGATGCAGAAATTTTGCCAGAATATGATTCAGAGCTGATTGAATTGATTCATTTCATGGATATTGACATTGACTTAGATGAGTCAGCTCCAGAGCAAATAAAAACTATTGGTGATTTCCATTTAAATCCCACAGTTGATTTGACTATTTTATTGAGAAATTTTGATACTATATATATGCAGTCTCTTCCAGAAGACTAAGCCACATTTGGCTAATGTGCCCTCTACATCTCCAATAAGTCCAGCAGTTGCTAAGCAACTCTGTGATAGTTTTGCACCTCCAGGTTTTTCTCCAACCTCTACAGTTATTCCATCACCTCCAGAAGATGTCTCAGCTCCAATTTTTTTTATGGATGGCTCACCAATGCCTGATCTGGATGAGCTGATCTTGGCAGATATTGAAGAGGAAAATAGTGCAGCAGCTGAAAGCTCTGTCCAAATTACCTCTGATTCTTGTGTAGTTTCTTCTGAAATTATTGCTGAAACTCCATTTGTTGAAACTTCAACTTCTGCCCCTGCTTCAGAAAAGGCTATCATTGATGCTAAAACACTGAAAGCATTGGATGCTTTATATGATAACCCTCAGGGTTCTGACAATGAAAATGATGAAGATGATGATGATGATGATTCAGATGAAGAAGCTTCAAGGAAAAAGAAGAAAATGCTGTCAAAGAAAAGAAAAGCTCCTCCTCCTCCAGCTCCTAAGCCTAATCCAACTGCTGACACTCCCTACTACATTTTGCATAATGTTACTCCTTATAAGGGAATTCCTTCTTGGATGTGGTTATCTAAGAACCAGCAAAAGAAAAGGAAAAGAAGTAGGAGATATTCTCCTCCACCAGTCCATAGATACAGAAAAGACCCTCCTCCTCCTCCTCCTCCAGCAACTGGTGCCACTGGATCTAGCTCTCAGAGATTTGCCCCCATGCAAACTTATCATAGACATCAAGGGAGATCCTGTGGAAGCAGTCAGCAAGGCCATCATTCCTCAGGAAATCAGCATCAGCAGCAACAACAACATATATCTGAAGATCAGAAAGCTGAAAGTCCTAAAAGACCTTACTCTCCCCCTATTCCATTTGAGGATCCTGAAACAGCCAATACTGCATAAATGGCCAGGTTCCAGGAACTTATTGGTCTGTAATTGATTAATAAAGCCAAAGCTGAAGCTAAAGACATTTCAGGATACTCAACCATGTCTAAGTACAGGAAGGAAGAATTAAAGAGATTTGATAAATCCAACAAGCTTTTTAATGTTGATGATTATACGAAGCTCCATCCTGAAGCTGTTGTTCCCAGGGCTTCTAGTCAGAAAATGCTTGGGATAGCTGACATGACAATGACTGCAACTCAGGCTCTAGATCCAAATAGAGAATTTATCTTCAAAAAGGCAGGAGAGAAGACAACAAAAGACAAGTTTATGCAGAAAAAGAAGAAGTAATCTTTATTTTGTTTCAATTTCTTTCTGCATTTATTTTCAACTATGTTAATTGGTTAAACAAAGCTTGTGTATATATATATCTGCTGCATGTGTTAGTAATTCTCTACCAGATATATTTCCTTTCTTGCTTTGTTTATCTAATTGTTTATGTTTGGTTCTCTTAGTGACCTCACCGAAATATGGGGAGATTGTTGGATCCCTAGTTGATTTGGGCTAGGTTCACTAGCTTAGGATGTGACCCAACATGTATAGCTAGTGTCAAATTTGTGTCCTAGAGTCTAGGCCAAGTCCTTAGAGTCAACTTCAGATGGACCAGCTATCAACAAGACCATTAGAGACTCAAGAATTAAAAGATTTCCAGACTAAGTAAAATGAGTTCGACGTTCGTCGAACTCAGGTCGACGAAAGGCGTTCTGAGCTCGACGATCTTGAGACATTTCTCTATGCTGAGCTCGACGACCTTTGTTCTATGTTCGACGAAGACTGAGATACTTCAACAAGTTAAAGTCAGGATAACTCCAGATTTTTCTAAGTCCAACTTCAGGCTTTGGTCGACGAACAAGATTCTGAGCTCGACGAACTTGGACCTAAAGTTCACAACTTCTCAGGTCGACGAAGTCAACTTCTCAGGTCGACGAATTCAGTACTCTACTCGACGACGATTTCAGGTCTATGATTTGAATCCTTCTCTTTCAGAGACTTCGCTGATTCTAAGTCCACAATCATTCTCAGCTCGACGAATTTGGATCTCAGCTCGACAAATGAAGATTGTCAGTTCGACGAAGGTTAAAGCAGAATTGACAAGTTTCCCTGGAAGACTAATTGGTATTGTCTGGTCGACAAACTCATCAAGCTCAGATCGACGAACTCAAGCTCAGCTCGACGAACTGTGAACTCAGCTCAGCGATTTGTGTTCTTCGTTCGACGATTCCAGACAAGGTCTTCTCCAGTTTCCCGTCCCTTTTCTCGACGATGATTCCTGAGTAATCAATGCTCAATCTTCTCGAAATGTTACTGTTAGAACGTGCATTGATTATGGATTATTACATGTCGTTTTTTCCATGGGACAGTTAGGGAATTCATTGATTACCACTTCCTTCCCAGGCCGACTGCATTTACTGCTCATGGTTTCAAATTTTGAATGTTCTCTATTCAGTCTTCAATCAGATGAAAAAGAAGATCAAGCAGTGACAGAAATACAGATACTAACATACAGATACAGACAGACAGACATTGCACACAAGAACAATCTTACAGAAAAATCAATAGTTCTTTTCTGCAATCAGCCTTGGCCAGAGAACATCTTCAAGAAGAAGAAGAAGAAGAAGAACATTCAATCACTATCAAGAGTCTTCTTCCTTCAATCCTACAGGACAACTTCAGAAGGACAACAATTTCTATCAGTCAAAGAAGTTCCTGAAGCATCTCTGGTTAAGGCAGTCAAGTCTTTGAAGACCTGTCACCCTGAAGTAGTGCTCTAGTTTTCCTGATCCATTCAAGATCTCAGGGGGAGCAATCTGCTAACATAAATCCACAAGTCTTCTCAGTTGTTATTGAGAAAGAGAAGACACCATCACCCTTTTTCCATCCTCTGTACAGGCTTTTAAGTCCCTTCAAAATTATTCCTGGTTGCAAGTCTCCTACCAAAAGACTTGAGGATTTGGTTTTTGAGCACATGAACAAAAGCTCATTGTTGCCAGGCACCTGTTAAAAACCTGAGTGGATTCCTTCCAGGGTAGTAGAAGAGTGGATGTACCCAGGTTGGAGAACCACTATAAATTTCTTGTGTCGTCTGGTTGCCCTTTTTCTTTTGTTTTGGCTGTGTTCTGTGATTTACTAGGTTGCTGTGCTTATTATTTTGTTTGCTAACTTGTTCACCTAGATTTACATCAAAAGTTGTAAAAAGTCTGTAGAGAGCACAATACTCTATTCACCCCCCCCCCCCCCCTCTAGAGTACTTCAGATCTAACCTGCACTTTCAATTGGTATCAAAGATAGGTTGATTAAACTATCACACCTAAAGAGGTTAATTGGTTGTACAGGCTAACACTTGAACCATAAAGATCCCTCTTATTAGATCTGATTGTTTTGGTTTTGTTATTAGATTTGTTTATTCACAGAAATGGCTCAAAACAAAGATTATGCAAGCATCAGACCTCCAATATGCAATCTTAACAGATTTGCCATCTGGAAGGCAAGAATCAAATTATATATGAATTCTATTGATGAGGATATTTTTTCTTCTATCTTGACAGGAGTACCTCCAGCACCTGCAGCTTCTCCAAGCACCTCTACCAACATGACTGCAATACCTCCTCCAGAGAATAATGATGCCTATAAGAAAGCCAAAATTTCAAATGCAAAGGCAATGAACATCTTGGCTCAGACTATGTCAGAAGACATATTTTAGAAGGTGGCTGAGTGCACCTCAGCCAAGGCCATTTGGGATTCCCTCAACCAAATGGTAGCTGGTTCAACAGATGAAAGGAAAGATAGGAGATCAAATCTCATATCCCTGTATGAGAATTTTAAGAAGGATGAGGCTGAATCAGTGGCTGAAATGTACAACAAGTTGAGCTCAATCATCAATGAGCTTAAACCCTTGGATAAAGACATCACCCTTACAGAGGTGAATGATAAGATCTTGATGTGCTTCCCTAGCTCTTGGGATTCAAGAATCTGGCCTATCAAAGAAGCTAGAAGTCTGAATGAGATATCAACTGAATCTCTGTAAGGCAAATTAAAGTCCTATGAGCAGTTGATTAAGTCAAGTGAAGCAACTAAATAAAAATCAACAACCCTAGTGAGAAAGGATCACAGTATAGCCTTCAAAGCATCAGAGGAAAGTGAGACCTTAACATCCAATGAAGAACACATGAGCCTCTTTGCAAAAATATTTTATAAGATGGCTAGAAAGGATTTCAGAAGAAAATCATCCAGGTAGGATGATAAGCCTAAGTATGACAAGACAACAACCAAGGAGGTTATGTGTTTTTGATGCAGAAAGCCTGGACATTACATCTCAGAATGTCCAGAAAATCAGAAGAAAGAGAAAAGCAGAGAAAAAGACTCTAGGAGAAAACACAGCAGCAGACCCTCCTCAAGCAAGTACAAAAAGAAAGACAAGGGCTTTGTTGATGAAACTTGGAGTGATACTGAAGAAGAATCATCCTCTTTCAGCTCATGTGAAGAAGAGGAAGAAGCCAGATCCAAGGAGGTTTGCCTTATGGCAATTGATGCCTCCAGGAGTTGTTCAGGATCAGAAGGAGAATCTGAAGATGAGGCACCCTCAGACTCAGAGGCAGATCAGGTTCTTTCAAGCTTTGATTTTAATTCTGATTTATTTAAAATTGAATTCAAAACTATGTGTTTAGATTTAATTAACTCAGAGAAAGAAATAAAAACCATTAGAGAAAAACTAGGAGACCTTGAAACTGTTAACTCAGAAAATCTGAAACTAAAAGATCAGCTAACTTTAGCAAATGAACAGATAATCAACTTAAAATCTGAATTATGTGAGGCTAGACAACTTTAACAATCTCTCAATGAGAGAAGTCTCAAGCTGATGGACATAACAAGCACAGTAAATTCCAGATTAAATGGCAAGCTGGGCTTGGGTGCATCATCAGGTTTGCCCCCCATAATTAAGAAAAATATACTTACAACACCCATTAAATTTGTTTCTGCCAAGGGAAAAGAAAAGATTATAGATAAACCAATGTCAGAAAACAACCCAAAACCCATAGACAAGAGAAATAAAAATCAGAAAATAGCTAATAAAAACAAGGTTCAGCAGCATTCATTGAACACGGATCGATGAAATGTGGCCAGTTCGTCGAACCCAGATCGACGAACGCTGAACGCAAACTTCAGCTATAACAATTCATCTAACTGCGATCGATGAACTTTGTATGGTTCGTCGGGCAGAGGTCGACGAACATGGGGTGCAGAAAATGACTATTGTCATTCTCTGAGCAGATATCGACGATCTCAGCCCTATTCGTCGAACTCTGGTCGACGAACTTACAAGAATTCGTCGAACCCAGAGGACCAAAATTAAATCATTTCTCTTACAGAAATTCTAAGCAAGCTAATAAACCATTCAATCCAGTAGCTGATTGGGCTATTCCACCTAGGAGATATCACCCCTTAGGTTATAAATCCCAACCTGCTTTATCAGTTATATCTAGTTTTTCATTACAACCAAATAAAGGACCCAAGATAACCTGGGTCAAGAACAATTGAGTTTTGTTTTTCATTACAGGTACAGGTGAAGAGCTGTCCAAGGGTAAGTCAGACCTGGTATTTGGACAGTGGTTGCTCCTAACATATGACAGGCAGCAAGGATAATCTATCTAATTACAAGTCCAAGCTAGGACCAAAGGTGATCTTTGGTGATTCAAATAGTGGCCAGTCTAAAGGATATGTAGCAGCAAAGATTGGGACAGTCACTTTCAAGAAAGTAACATATGTAAGAGGACTTAAACATAACCTAATATCCATAAGTCAATTATGTGAAGAAGGTTATCAGGTACACTTTAACTCTACCTTTTGTTCCATTATTAATAATGAAACCAAACTCTTTTAATTGGAATTAGACAAGATAACATATATCTAGTAGATTTTATTTCTGCCGAAACTGATGTTTGTTTACTCAATATCACTAGTAATCAAAATGAGTTGTGGAATAAAATTCTAGGACATGTAAACCTTAAAAATATAGCTAGTTTATCTAAAGACAACCTTGTTAGAGGCTTACCTTCTGGACCCTACAAGAAGGAAAACCTATGCAGGGCTTGTCAATTAGGCAAGCAAACTAAAACTAGCTTCAAATCCATTAATAAGAGTGATTCACCTAGGATTTTGTATTTGCTTCATGTGGACCTATTTGGACCCATTGCAGTACAAATCCTAGGAGGGAAGTCTTATACTTTAGTAATTGTTGATGACTTCTCCAGATTCAGTTGGGTGGCCTTTCTGAGAACTAAGTCAGATACATTCAAGGTTCTTACAGATTTTCTCAGGACTTACAGATTGAGTTCTCTACTCATGTTGCATTGATCAGAAGTGATCATGGCACAGAGTTTGAGTCTCTTCTTATGCATGAGTTCTGTGAAAAGGAAGGTATCAGGCAGTGCTTCTCAGCTCCTAGAACTCCCCAACAAAATGGGGTAGCTGAAAGGAAAAATAGAACACTCATTGAATCTGCAGACACATTATTGGCAGATGCTAACATGCCTCTATCCTTTTGAGCAGAAGCTGTAAACACTGCTAACTATGTCTTGAATAGAAGCCTTATACATAAGCTGAAAAAGAAGACCCCCTAGGAGTTACTTAAAGGGAAGAAACCTAAAATCACATATTTTATAGTTTTTGGTTGTATATGTTATATTCACACAAACAACAAAAATACATTAGAAAGTTTGAGGCTAAGGCTGAAGAAGGGATTTTTCTAGGATACTCCCAAGTAAGCAAGGCCTATAGGGTATTTAATAAATCCACTCTTAAAATTGAAGAGTCAGTCCATGTATCTTTTGATGAAGCTAACATGTCTTATAAAGAGAAAGAGATTTCTACCATAAGCTCTTTGCAGGTTCCACAACTATGTGAGTCTATGGATGGACTAAACCTTACCCAAGAGGTATCAACCCATCCTTCTCCACATGTTGATGAAGACAGTTTAGAAGAAATTCAAGTGGAAGTGGCTGAACTTCCCTCAACAGCTATTAACATTACACAAGAGGAATTAATTATAGAAGCTGTTGCTGAACAAACTCCAGCAACTGATCTTGTCACACTTAGAGATCACCCCAGATCTCAAGTGATTGGAGACATTTCAGCAGGTGTACAGACAAATCATCAACTCAACCAAGACTTGATGCATGCCTGTTTTCTCTCTCAGATTGAACCTCTCTCCATACATGAAGCTGAGCAAGATCCCCACTGGATCATTACAATGCAAGAGGAACTAAATCAGTTTGAGAGATTTAGAGTTTGGAATTTGGTTCCAAGAACTCATAACTACACAGTTATTGGAACCAAATGGGTCTACAGAAACAAGTTCGATGCTCAAGGAAACATAGTGAGAAACAAGGTTAGGCGTGTTGCTTAGGGCTACAGACAAGAGGAAGGAATTGACTATGACCAAACATTTGCCCCTGTTGCAAGGTTAGAGGCCATAAGAAAATTACTTGTCTATGCAGCTCATAGGAGATTCAAAGTTTTCCAAATGAATGTTAAGAGTGCATTTTTGAATGGAGTGCTTCAAGAAGAGGTTTGTGTGGAACAACCTCCAGATTTTATCTCTCTAACTCAACCCTCTTTTGTATTTAAATTGCATAAAGCTCTTTATAGTTTAAAGCAAGCTCCAAGAGCTTGGTATGAGACCTTAGCAAGCTTTCTTTTAGAGCATAAATTTACAAGAGGAACCATAGATAAAACTCTTTTCACTAGACATCATAAGTACCAAATTTTGTTAGTACAAATATATGTGGATGACATCATCTTTAGGTCAACTGATCCAAAATTATGCAAGAGGTTTGCTGACCTCATGCATTCTAAATTTGAGATGAGTAGCATGGGTGAGCTTTCCTACTTCCTTGTTCTCCAAGTGAAGCAGCTCTCTGATGGTATCTTCCTCTCCCAAGCTAAGTATGCTAAAGAGCTTATTAAGAAGTTTGGGATGGGTGATGCTTCAGGAATGAAAACAACTATGGCTACTAATGTTGTTGTGGATTCTGATGCAGCAGAGAAACCTGTAGATCAGAAGCATTATAGGGCAATTGTTGGATCCCTATTATACCTAATAGCTAGCAGTCCTAATATCATGTTTGCCACATGCCTTTGTGCTAGGTTCCAAGTGAACCCTAAAGAATCTCACCATATTTTCTTAAAAAGAATTTTGAGATATATAAAGAGTTGCCCAAATCTAGGACTCTGGTATCTTGTAGAGTCAGAGTTTGAGTTAACTGGATACTCAGATGCTGACTATGCTGGATGTAGAGTGGACAGGAAGAGTACCTCTAGAACTTGCCAGTTCCTGGGTATGAGACTTATCTCCTAGTTTTGTAAAAAGCAAACATTTGTGTCTACATCAACTACAGAAGCAGAATACATGGTTGCTGACAGTTGTTATTCACAAATGTTATTGATACAAAACCAACTCCTAGAATATGGTGTCAACTTAAATAATTCAACATTATTTTTTGATAATACTATTGTTATTGCTTAAGCACAGAATCCAGTTCACCATTCTAGGACTAAGCATATTGATATAAGACATCATTTCATTAGAGATAGTATAGACAAAAAGAAAATTAACCTAATCCATATTCCTACTGATTTACAGAGAGCAGATATTTTCACCAAACCCTTGGATGAGAAAAATCATCTGTTCTTTATAAATCAACTAGAAATGATCAATGGAGAAGAGGTAAATTAGTTTCTGTCTGCATTCGACGAATTATCCAGAGTTCGTCGAACGGAGTTCGACGAATTAGGGAAAGTTTCAGAGATGCTCGTCGACTGGAGATCGACGAATTATCTGTGTGGAAACAACTTCCGTCGACCGGAGATCGATGAACTTTGCTTAAGAAGATATTTCGTCGAAAGGAGTTCGACGAACTATTTTCATTTCTTCTGGATGACATCGACGAATTATCTATCTATAATTTATTAAGTCGACCTCAGTTCGAAGAAATTTTCATTTTTGTGGAACGGAGATTGTCGATTCATATTATAGAAAACCTTATATCTAGGTTTTCTTCGACCTCCATCCCGCGCTTTCTGTTCCCTTGCTCTTGATCGCTGTTTTCTCTGTCTCTCTTGCAGGTCATCAATGACGATTCCAGCGAGCACCTTGGCTGCCATGAAATTCGACGCCGATTTTGACATGGATTTTGATTCATTCCAGCATTCAGACACAATATTTCTCTACATTCTGGAACTTTTAGAAGAACTTGGTCTCAAGGATTTTATGACCAGAAGGATTAAACTGCATGCAACTGAAATTAGAGAATGGGTATACACTTCTTCTATTTATGAGGAAAATGTCTTGACAGGAAATATCGGGAGTAATGCTGTTTCTTTATCTCCCGCCGTTCTTTCTGAAATTTTTGGATTGGTAAATGGAGAAGATGATTTGGATGTAGATTCTGATGATTTTAGTACAATGCTGAAGTTGATGGGGTTTACTAGGAGTAACCCTAACAAGTTGTTAAAGAAACAACTATCTGCCGCCTACCAGTTCTTGGCGGACATTGTGGGAAAAGTGCTGATGGGCAAGCACTCTGCGCATGATTACATCACAAGACACCAATTCCTTGTCATGTGCGCCGTGGTCAACAAGAGACAAGTTGATTGGGGCCAGATTTTCTTTGAGTTGATCAAGAAGAAGATCAGCAAGAAAGAGGTCTGCTTTGGAAGAATCTTGGGGATCTTCCTTCAAGAAAAGGCTGGTGAATTTATGGTCTCCCCGACCATCTTCATCAATGCCATCAAGCGCCTCACATGCGCTTTGTTTGGCAGATGGGAGAGGACGATCACCAATCCATCCAAGGCTTCCTCCTCGTCCATACCTGCTTCTGAGAGCACCAGGGCTGTAAAGGCCACTCCCCATCCTACAGAAGAGGTAATCCCATCTCCACACCCTCTTCTACCAACCCATCTTACACCTTCAACCAGTCTTCCATCTCCTCCAGCACCCCAATCCCAACAACACTCTCATGTCCCTACTCCTCCTTCCTCTCCACCACTTGACATCCCTGACAGTCCATCTACCCCCCTTTCAGAGAATCCAAACCCAACTCCTCCAGCATCACCTACTCCACCTAATCTATCTAACATCCCACATTTTCATATACCATCCCCTTCTCCAGCTCCGCCAAAAAATACCATAACAGATGCCATTCCTCCTCTATCTCCTCCATCTGTTCCCCTCCCTTCATCTACTTCTCTACCTTCACCATCTACCTCTCCATCTTTGGAACCCTCCATTGTATCTACAATCATCTCCCCGCTCACTCCCCTCATTAAATCCCTAATCACAGATGCCATTACACCTCTTGTGAATTCTATTAATTCTTTGTCTGCCCAAGTTTCTCTCCTCTCTACTGCCTCATCTTCATTCAGGGGCCTGGCTCCAGGATCTCCTGAACCCAGGAAGGGGGAGATGCTCTGTGATGAAGCAGTAGCAGATGCAGATGCAGCAGTAGATGCAATAGCAGTTCCTCCAGCAGCAGATGCAGATGTAGTTTCAGATGCAGATGCAGAAATTTTGCCAGAATATGATTCAGAGCTGATTGAATATATTCATTTCATGGATATTGACATTGACTTAGATGAGTCAGCTCCAGAGCAAATAAAAACTGTTGGTGATTTCCATTTAAATTCCAGAGTTTATTTGAATATTTTGTTGAGAAATTTTGATACTATATATATGCAGTCTCTTCTAGAAGACTAAGACACAGTTGGCTAATGTGCCCTATACATCTTCAATAAGTCCAGCAGTTGCTAAGCAACTCTGTGATAGTTTTGCACCTCCAGTTTTTGCTCCAACCTCTACAGTTATTCCATCACCTCCAGAAGATGTCTCAGCTCCAATTTTTTTTATGGATGGCTCACCAATGCCTGATCTGGATGAGCTGATCTTGGCAGATATTGAAGAGGAAAATAGTGCAGCAGCTGAAAGCTCAGTCTCAATTACCTCTGATTCTTGTGTAGTTTCTTCTGAAATTATTGCCGAAACTCCATTTGTTGAAACTTCAACTTCTGCCCCTGCTTCATAAAAGGCTGTCATTGATGTTAAAACACTGAAAGCATTGAATGCTTTATATGATAACCCTCAGGGTTCTGATAGTGAAAACGATGAAGATGATGATGATGATGATTCAGATGAAGAAGCTTCAAAGAAAAAGAAGAAAATGCTGTCAAAGAAAAGGAAAGTTCCTCCTCCTCCTGCTCCTAAGCTTAATCCAACTGCTAACACTCCCTACTACATTTTGCATAATGTTACTCCTTATAAGGGAATTCCTTCTTGGATGTAGTTATCTAAGAACCAGCAAAAGGAAAGGAAAAGAAGTAGGAGATATTCTCCTCCACCAGTCCATAGATACAGAAAAGACCCTCCTCCTCCTCCTCCTCCAGCAGCTGGTGCCACTGGATCTAGCTCTCAGAGATCTGCCCCCATGCAAACTTATCATATACATCAAGGGAGATCCTCTGTAAGCATTCAGCAAGGCCATCATTCCTCAAGAAATCAGCATCAGCAGCAATAACAACATATATCTGAAGATCAGAAAGTTGAAAGTCCTAAAAGACCTTACTCTCCTCCAATTCCATTTGAGGATCCTAAAATAGCCAATACTGCATAAATGGCCGGGTTCCAGGAACTTATTGGTCTGCCATTGATTAATAAAGCCAAAGTTGAAGGTAAAGACATTTCAGGATACTCAACCATGTCTAAGTACAGGAAGGAAGAATTAAAGAGATTTGATAAAGCCAACATGCTTTTTAATGTTGATGATTATACGAAGCTCCATCCTGAAGCTGTTGTTCCCAGAGCTTCTAGTCAGAAAATGCTTGGGATAGCTGACAGGACAATGACTGCAGCTCAGGCTCTAGATCCAAATAGAGAATTTATCTTCAAAAAGGCAGGAGAGAAGACAACAGAAGACAAGTTTATGCAGAAAAAGAAGAAGAAGTAATCTTTATTTTGTTTCAATTTCTTTTTGCATTTATTTTCAACTATGTTAATTGGTTAAACAAAGCTTGTGTATATATATCTGCTGCATGTGTTAGTAATTCTCTACCAGATATATTTCTTTTCTTGCTTTGTTTATCTAATTGTTTATGTTTTGAGTCTCTTAGTGACCTCACCCAAATAGGGGGAGATTGTTGGATCCCTAGTTGATTTGGGCTAGGTTTACTATCTTAGGATGTGACCCAACATGTATAGCTAGTGTCAAATTTGTGTCCTAGAGTCTAGGCCAAGTTCTTAGAGTCAACTTCAGATGTACCAGCTATCAACAAGACCATTAGAGACTCAAGAATTAGAAGATTTCAAGACTAAGTAAAATGAGTTCGACGTTCGTCGAACTCAGGTCAACGAAAGGCGTTCTGAGCTCGAAGATCTTGTGACATTTCTCTATGCTGAGCTCGACGACCTTTGTTCTCTATTCGACGAAGACTGAGACACTTCAACAAGTTAAAGTCAGGATAACTCCAGATTTTTCTAAGTCCAACTTCAGGATTTGGTCGATGAATAAGATTCTGAGCTCGACGAACTTGGACCTCAAGTTCACAACTTCTCAGGTCGATGAAGTCAACTTCTCAGGTCGACGAATTCAGTACTCTACTCGACGATTTCAGGTCTACGATTTGAATCCTTCTCATTCAGAGACTTCGCAGATTCTAAGTCCATAATCATTCTCAGCTCGACGAATTTGGATCTCAGCTCGACAAATGAAGATTGTCAGTTCGACGAAGGTTAAAGCAGAATTGACAAGTTTCCCTGGAAGACTAATTGCTATTGTCTGGTCGACAAACTCATCAAGCTCAGCTCGACGAACTCAAGCTCAGCTCGACGAACTGTGAACTCAGCTCGACGATTTGTGTTCTTCGTTCGACGATTCCAGACTAGGTCTTCTCCAGTTTCCCGTCCCTTTTCTCGGCGATGATTCCTGAGTAATCAATGCTCAATCTTCTCGAAATGTTACCGTTAGAACGTGCATTGATTATGGATTATTACATGTCGTTTTTTCCATGGGACAGTTAGGGAATTCATTGATTACCGCTTCCTTCCCAGGCCGACTGCATTTACTGCTCAAGGTTTCAAATTTTGAATGTTCTCTAGTCAGTCTTCAATCAGATGAAAAAGAAGATCAAGCAGTGACAGAAATACAGATACTGACATACAGATACAGACAGACAGACATTGCACACAAGAACAATCTTACAGAAAAATCAATAGTTCTTTTCTGCAATCAGCCTTGGCCAGAGAACATCTTCAAGAAGAAGAAGAAGAAGAACATTCAATCACTATCAAGAGTCTTCTTCCTTCAATCCTACAGGACAACTTTAGAAGGACAACAATTTCTATCAGTCAAAGAAGTTCCTGTAGCATCTTTGGTTAAGGCAGTCAAGTCTTTGAAGACCTGTCACCCTGAAGCAGTGATCTAGTCTTCCTGATCTATTCAAGATCTCAGGGGGAGCAATCTGCTAACATCAATCCATAAGTCTTCTCAGTTGTTATTGAGAAAGAGAAGACACCATCACCCTTTTTCCATCCTCTGTATAGGGTTTTAAGTTCCTTCAAAATTATTCCTTGTTGCAAGTCTCCTACCAAAAGATTTGAGGTTTTGGTTTTTGAGCACCTGAACAAAAGCTCATTGGTGTCAGACACCTGATCAAAAACCTAAGTGGATTCCTACCAGGGTGGTAGAAGTGTGGATGTACCTAGGTTGGGGAACCACTATAAATTTCTTGTGTCGTCTGGTTGCCCTTTTTCTTTTGTTTTGGCTGTGTTCTGTGATTTACTAGGTTGCTGTGCTTATTATTTTGTTTGCTAACTTGTTCATCTAGATTTACAGCAAAAGTTTTAAAAAGTTTGTAGAGAGCACAATACTCTATTCACCCCCCCCCCTCTAGAGTACTTCAGATCTAACCTGCACTTTCATGATGCGTTAGTGTAGACTTGAAATCCTTCCTTCCCAGGCGGAAGTGCAAGGATGGGGGCGGAGGTAAGTCTATCCTTCAACTCCTAGAATGCCTCTTCATATTGGGGTGTCCACTCAAATGGCACACCTTTCTTCGTCAATGAAGTAATAGGAAGAGCAATCTTTGAAAATTCGTTTACGAACTTGCGGTAGTACCCGACAAGTCCAAGGAAACTCCTCACATCGGCCGCTGACTTCAAAGGCGACCACTCCTTCATGACAAGAACCTTGGCCGGATCCACTGCTAGTCCTGCTTCACG
Organism: Platanthera guangdongensis; assembly: GCA_039583875.1. NCBI lineage: Eukaryota > Viridiplantae > Streptophyta > Magnoliopsida > Asparagales > Orchidaceae > Platanthera > Platanthera guangdongensis. Next base: position 80,865,207 of record CM077149.1, on the reverse strand, counting down.
GATCACATGCCCCAAGAAAGCAACCTCTTTATGCCAGAATTCGCACTTGCTGAACTTGGCGAACAAGGCGTGCTCTTTTAATTTCTTCAATACCAAGGTCAAGTGCTTAACATGCTCCTCCTCCGTCTTTGAGTAGAATAAGATGTCATCGATGAAAACAATGACGAAGACATCCAAATAAGGTTCAAACACCTTGTTCATCAGGCTCATGAAGGCCGAAGGGGCATTTGTGAGCCCAAACGGCATTACCGTGAACTCGTACAGTCCATATCTTGAACTAAAGGACGTTTTCTGGATGTCACCTTCTTGTATTCTCAACTAATAATACCCTGAGCACAAGTCCAGCTTAAAAAACCAATGTGCTCCCACTTGTTGATCGAACAACTCGTTGATCCGAGGTATCGGATAAGCGTTCTGCACCGTCAGCCGATTGAGTTCCCGATAGTCTATGCACAAACGCAGGGTCTCATTCTTCTTCTTCACAAACAATACATGGGCTCCCCAGGGAGACGAACTGGGGCGAATGAACCCTGACTCCACCAGTTCTTGCAGTTGAACACTAAACTCCGCGAGTTCCTTCGGGGCCATTCAGTAAGGGGCCTTGGATACCGGCTTGGCACCCGGTACTAGACTAATCTGGAAGTCAACCTCTCTATGTGGGGGTATTCCTGGCAGTTTCTCAGGAAATACCTCGGGGAAGTCCCGCACTACCTGTACGTCTTTTATATCCAATGCTATCTCCTTCAAATCAAAACAGATCATGAAGACTTCATCCCCCTTCATATGGGCTTTTACTACCTGAACTAAAGACAACATCATACGAGGTGCGAAGCTAATACCTTGAAAAATGGCGTCGATGTCTCCATGCCTCAAGTAGATTCGTTTCTGTGCACAGTCAATACTTGCAAAGTGTCAGTCCAACCATGTCATGCCCAAAACGATGTCAAACTCTGGCATTCTCAAGACTGTGGCAGGCGTATCAAAGGACTTTACCCCCAATGAATATCTCTAGCTCGCACTTAGTGGTTGCGGTCATCTCAGAGCCGTCCTGTAGGCGTACTCTTCGAGTAATACCAGTGAAGTATTACACTCCTTCTACGGTTTTAACGAAGTCTTCCACACAAATGAGTGTGTGGCACCGGTATCGAATAGAGTGTAGGCTGGTTTCTCACTAATCATTACGCCTAAGTATCAGAATCGTGAAGGCTCAAGCCATATTCCTAGAACAACTTAGGCAGACTAAGGACGAATGCTTAATTTCCTCCTCGTATTCCTTGTCCTAGAGTTGTGTCATGGCTCAATTACTCCTTCAGCGAGTCTTTTAACACTTGGCTGCTATAAACAAAAGTGGTTGCCCGAGGGAATCTGCCATGTCTATTATCTCCTCCAGATTCAAAATCCGCTATAAACAAAAGTGCTTGCCCTAGGGGATCTTGCAAGAATTTATACAATAGGTTTACATACCTAGGGTGGTCTAAACTTTGGGAGATCGACGTACAAAGGTACGTACCTAATGTCAGGTTGGCTAATCATAGGGTCAAAGTTGAATAAACTTAGTGTGAATTACATATGGACACACCACTACTTCTGCTAAGTCAGGTTGTCCCCAGACCGACTAATCGAACGGGGGTGGTACCATTGTTGAATGACTTATTTAGTTGAGGATTTGCTTTGATACCATTTGTAAGACCCCCCCCCCATCCCGGATCCCAAAACACGACACGAAGGGGGGTCTTATGCCCGGAACAGCCGCCTTGTGGTAGCATTAGCACACGGGCTAACCTGTACTACAAGATGCCTATTCCACAGGCTACAGCCAATATCAATTTATACATGCCAACCCAACCATAATATAAAAGAGGGAGAGAGAAGTCAAATCCATACTAAGCATATTTGTCCAAATACATCAAATAAGAGAAGCTAAAACATGCCTCTACAATATCAGAGTACAGCTATAAAGTTGCTCAAACGGGATACATCAGAGTCCCTCAACACTCACATCCGTAACCGATGGTAGCGACGGCACCGTCACATCCGGCCCTGTCGTCCTGGCCTGGCTGTCCTGTTACAAAGTCTGCGGCTGCTCTACCAGCTGGGTGATCTCCTAAAAATGAAGATGTAGCAACCGTTAGTCGAAAAGACTAAGTGGCTTCACATCCGCTCCCCCAGCGACTCCTCGGCATCGGGAGGAGAAAAGAGCAAGAGTACAAGTATAATAACTAGTATAACAGGTACAAGCAGGTGGTAATGGTACAATAAGATTAATAGCATTTTATTTTAGCAGTTCTACATAAATAATAACAAACAATCAAATACACGTGTCTACAGCAGGAAAGTAACTTAACTTATAAGGATTCTCATGCAAGCTTATAAGTTAAGGATCGGGTTACATAAAAGTAACTCATCGTATAAGAGTGCCCATACAAACCTATACGATGAGGATCTTGTTGTGCAATAATATAAAATGGTATGTATGCTATGCTATAACTCACACATGATCACACACATGCAATTGCCATGTCGACACAGACTAGTAGTTCCCACTATTCGAGCAGGTAGCTAACCTCTCAGGCATCAACCGTCATGGCCAGGCGGTGACAGTAGAGCGGGCATCTCTACTACTAGGCAGGTATCCACACTACTTCACCTAGGCCTCCGTACGACTCAACACTAAGAACACAATAGTGGAGCCCATGCGTACTATGGCCCGGCGGGGTCTCAGGTAGATGTACACCGTGAACACAACCCGAACTGGCCTGGTGTGACCCGGAAGGGGCTCGGAAGAAAGAACGAGGACATAGCCCAAACATTCACTTGGCACGGAAGGGGCCTCGGGACGTAAACACCGAGGACACAGCCCAACCGCCCAAATACTAACTGTCAACTCCCGTCAGTGTGACGATCGGCGAGCCCATATACCTGCCACACTATCCTTAACCCAGGATTATGACACCGCGTGTCGACTCACAATGCATACAAATTCCACATCACCGTGGTATTGAATGGGCCTCGGAAGTAAGCACGAGGACACAGCCTAACCATCCATCTATACCTCATCTCAACTCGAACCCAACTAGTGACGGTCAACACCGCACTTACATCCCTCCACAATACTACCCGTAGGGAGACTACGCTCTAAGTATTGGACTACTAAATTTCATTCCAACCCTCAAATATACACATGGCCAAAGTTTATCTTTCTATATGTCATTCCAAATGATTTCAATATAATATAACATAATGCACATAAATAATAGTCTACCAATTTCTAACAAGTCACTTTGTTCAAATAAGCTTGCTTCACAATTCAGTTATATGAAATTGAATTAGTAATATTCATCATTCATAGCACTACGGTAGTTAACATAAAATAGTTCACCAAAATCTCGAGATTAATTTGCAACATTAATTCCACCGAATTCAAATTCATATTATATAAAAACCCAAAATTTAAGTGCAGAATAAATCTGGACAGCAAATTCAACAGGGGATTCCTGAAGCTACCAGACACCAGTGTAGACGTGTAACCCCTCGATGGAAAGGTCGTTCCATGGGCTCAACGTTTAAGTTCAGTCCACGACCCATATTCAATCGTATCAAACTTGAAATCAGCCTTGAAGTTCGCTGCGTATAGAACACAATATCTGCATGCAGGATTTATCGGACGTCGAGTTTGTTCAGACTTTCCTGTGGCTACATACTTCGCATGAAGATGTGCAACCACTCATTGGAAAGATATTTTCAAAGGCTTCAACTTTTGTGTTTAGTCGAAAGACCAGATCTGGACATATCAAATCATAAAATGGCCAAGAAGATTACTGCGTGCAGAACACAGATTATGCACTCATCTTAAAGAGGAATGAACGACATCGGTTAATCTTCCTCCTCAGGTCGATCCTCCAAAATCACCTCCAGAAATTCTTCGACCCTTATTCACCCTCAAGAGGCCTTTACTCTTCACGAAGCCATCCCCCATCTTCGCATAGAAGGTTGGAGAGGTTGAAGACACGACTAGCCTTAGAGCTCAAGCCCTAGGACGGCCTCTTCCTAGAGAAATCACCATCTCGCAAGTCTAGGCTCTCTTGACTCGACATCTTGCCTAGGTAACTATAGATCTAGCAACAAGGGAGAGGGGAGGAATCTCACCTCATTTCCGGCCATGGATCGTGTAACTCTTCTCGGTGCATCTTCTCCTTCACGGCGGCGGCGAATCTTCTCCTCCAAATCTTTCTCCAACAGTTTCCCTCTCTACAGAAGTTTCTCTAAGGAAATAGGGGATGAAATGAGCATGGAAATGGCTACGGTTTTCACTTCCCCTTATATATGAAAATTGAAATGAGTAGGGACACGACCGTGTCCTTACCCGTGTCCTGCTTCGGGCGAAGCGTCACCGATGGTTTCAGCGTCAGTTCAACACTCGACACGGGTAGGTACACACCTGTGTCCCGACCCGTGCCCACATGACACGGCCGTGTTCCATGGCTGTGTCCTTCTCTAGATACATTTCGATGAACTCAACTCGACACAGCGGCACAAGGGTAGGGACATGCCCATGTCGCTACCCGTGTCATACAATTCGTCGATCTCGACACGTAGTTCGTTGATCTCGACACGCTCTGTCGAATGTAACTCGACACACACGGGTAGGGACACGCCCGTGTCGCTACCCGTGTCATACAATTCGTCGATCTCGCCACGTAGTTCATCGATCTCGACACGCTTTGTCGTGTGTAACTCGACACACACGGGTAGGGACACGCCCGTGTCGCTACCCGTGTCATACGATTTCGACACACCTCGTCAATTTCAACACTCCTCGTCGAGTTCAACTCGACGCACACGCACACGGGTAGGAAGACGGCTGTGTATCTACCTGTGTCACTTCACACGGGTAGTGACACGCCGGTGTCACTATCCGTGTCCTTCTCTGGACATACTCGAGTCTTCGACTCAAGAGCTGGCCACTCCCACATGGGTAGGGACACGCCTGTGTCTATACCTGTGTCCTATGCTTGACTGATTTCTCCTCCTTTTCACATGTGCTGCCCTGTTGTCAGCACTCCCCCTGAACCCAAGTCAGCTCTCTTGACTCAAAAACACGCACGAGGGGCCTAGTGCAATTCAGGACGTTACATCTTCTATAGTAGCCCGCTAGTCCAAGGAAGCTTCTGACTTCAGCCACAGAAGACAACACTGGACACTCCTGCATGGCCCTTATCTTTGTCAGATCTACCGCTATGCCCTCTCCGCTTATCGCAAGGCCCAGAAAAGCCACTGACGATAGCCAAAACTCGCACTTTGAGAACTTGACATAGAGCTAATTCTTCCTTAACGTTTGGAACACCAACCGCAAGTGATTTTCATGATCGGCTTCAGATCGAGAGTAGACCAAAATATCATCAATGAATACTTTCACGAATAGGTCCAAGTACTCTCGGAACGTTCGGTGCATCAAGTCCATGAAAACTGATGGCACATTGCACAACCCAAACGGCATTACTGTGAACTCATAGTGCCCGTAACGTGTTCCAAATGCGGTTTTGGGAATGTCACCTTCCCGAATCCTCAACTGGTAGTAACCAGACTTCAAATCCAACTTGGAGTAGACGGTTGACCTCACCAGCTGATCGAACAACTCATCAATCTGTGGGATCGGATACTTATTCTTCTCGGTGAGTTTGTTCAGTTCACGGTAGTCAATACATAACCGCAAACCACCGTCCTTATTTTTCACAAACAGAACATGCGCACTCCAAGGTGACATGCTTGGGCGAATATAACCCTGCTCCAACAACTCTTGCAGTTGGACTTTCAACTCCTCCATTTCCTTTGGTGCAATGCAATATGGCGGGCTGGCCACAGGTTTCGCACCTGACACCAACTCGATCGTGAAGTCAATCTCTCGCTAGGGTGGTAGCTAGGGAGATCCTTGGGAAATACATCTGCAAATTCCGATACCACCGGAACATCGCTCACATCGGCCTTAGGCGCCACAACCTGAATCAGCGTAAAGTAGCACTCTGTGCCCTTCCGAACAGCCTTGACTACTTGGAGTGCAGACATCAATGTCCTGCCCACTCCTCGTATCCCTGCAAACTTTGTCTCCTGCTTGGTATTCTGGCCCAACGTGACCTCTTTGGCATTACAATCAGTCAAGGCATGCTGCTCCGCGAGCCAATCCATACCAAAGATCACATCAAATTCCGATATCGGCAATACAGATGCAGTCAAACAGAAGTCCCGACTTCCTATTTGGACCACCACATCGCAAGCTCGATCCGCGAGCATCAAACAACCATTCGACAACACCACCCTGACGCTATCTGTCTTTGCACGACTAGGTATCCCAAGCCGCGCTATGAACTCCTTAGACAGAAAAGAATGTGAAGCACCCATATCAAATAGTACTCGCGCTAGCGTGTTCCGAATCATCACAAATCCTATAACAATCATATCACACACACACAAGCCGTATACAAATATGCAATACAAAGCATGCAATAAGCAAAACAATACAATAACTTAACTTGTACCTGTGACAACGTCACTCTGCTTAATGGCCTCCTGCAGTCCAAGGTTATAGACTCGGGGCTGCGCTTGCGAGGCAGAAGACTACACGACTACCTTTCCTTTCTCCGCATATGACGCTCCCGCCTTCTTTTCACTCTTTTGCGGTACCCGACACTGATGGGATATATGCCCCACCCGTCCATAATTAAAGCATGTACGAGTCTCCGACTTTGAAGTGGCCCCCGACATTGCTCCTGATGCAATGGTAGAAGGAGCTTGTCCAGCAGACTTGGACTTCTTGCCCCATCTCTTCTTATAATATGATATTTCAGGTCGGGGCACTTTGAATTTTGGCTGTGTCACAGCCAAGGCCCGCTTCACATGCACCCTCTTCATATCTTTTTCCAGTGCACATGCAGTGTCAACCAACGCTTGGAAGCCTTAGTTCACAGAACTAGAAAGCATGAACCTCAACTCATCCCGCAGTCCTTCATAGAACCTATTAGTCTTCCTTTTCTCATCAGCAAAAAATAGAACTCGCATACCATCCCAAGCGTGTAAACTCATGCAAGTACGTTTCAACACTACCTTCTCCTTGCGTCAGCCTTTGGAATTCGTTCTCCATGGCAATACGCTGTGCCGCTGGAAGGTGCTTTGCAAGGAAGAGGCGTGAGAATTCTTCCAGCGACACTTGTGATAACGGTCGACCCGGTAAGTGGTGTAGATTCATCTCATCCCACCATAAACGAGCCTCTACTTCCAGCAAGAAGGTGGCTTAAGTGACTTTCTGATGTTCCTTCGTTCCAATCGCTGTCATAAACCTCTTGACGCGCGACAACCAATCCTCAGGATGCGAAGGGGATCCCAGGCCCATAAATGTAGGCGGGTTGAAACTCATAAACTGCTTCAACTGCATCTCAGCTGCTCGAGGATCCATAGCCGCTACAGGTTCTGGCCTCGCCGCAACCTGTTCTGGCCTCAATGTCGGCTACGCCTGCTCTAGCGCCTGCCCAATCGACTGTGCTTTAATCATGGCAAACGAAGCCTCAGCAACTAATCACACATTTTTCGCGGAAGGCGGAGGTGTAGGAATCTCAGCTGGTGTCGTACTTTCATCAGAACATTGGGGTTCCGACTGCCCCGCACCACTCCATGTCTCCTATAGGTGAATAAGACGCTCACATTAGCGACCGCACACAAGTAAAACAACAAAATAGGAACGCGCAGGTTCCTCAAACACATGTATTTGCATTCCTAAGGTGTACATTCGAGAGTTCATTAGTGTTAACTTGGTTCGCACAGATACGTGCTCGCCACCCCACAAAAGAATTTGACCACGAATTCGAAAGTGAAAGACCGAGACAGCTGATACCAAAAATGTAACGACTCCATCTGTTCACAGGTATATACTAGAAGTTCCGGCCAGGGCCCCACAGCATATACCAAAAAACAGGTGGGAAGTCACAAAGGGATACTAGAGTTGTGCATCCTAACTCATTGCATTCTAGAGGAAGCCTATAACACGAAGCTAAACTCACACATATGAATGTTCACCATATAAAAGTTCCACATTTATATAAAGCTGAAATGTCAAAATACAAAACAGTTGGCCTTATAGCCTTACAGGGCATTCATAACAGTGGCCTTAAACATTGGCGCGCAGGCAGGCCACGTATAAACAAACAAAGCATTTAGCTTTAGCCTTCAAGGGCTAGAGGCAGCAACAGCAGCATGGACTTGAGCCTTTATGCGTCCCGCTTGGCTCTCCAGCACCTTCACAGGGACAGCCCACCCAACGGTGGCAAATAGGCAACGGTCAACATTCAGTTGACCAAATTATAACGACCCCACCCCTTTCACGGGGCAGTGGTATTCCTTCCCTACAGGCATAGCATTTCACAGGAAGATATGTATATCATACAATATGCTCCCGCACACATACATTCCATCACAATCGCCAGCACTGCGGCCCGACGATCCGTTTACTCAGGGCACATTCTTGGTGTACTGGCGAACCAGTTGCCCACCACCGTATCAGGGTCGCAACCCAACGGTAAAAGAATGACATTTACTCCATGGCGTGCAGCCGAAGATTATAGTCTTAGTGAAATGGGATTGGCCCATAGCCCCCTATTGTATCACGGCGTGCAGGCCTAATACTCTCGCTATGCACTCCAACAAACCGCACTTTCTGGTCTCACGTCGGACGGACATAACGCGGGTCAGATCATCCACCCCCCCCCCCCCCCCCCCCCCCCGTTGCTCAAATCACCTTGCCATCACCGAATACGCCGTACTCGCGGCTAAATAAAAGTCGCGTGTCGGTGTCACTGTTCCTCTTGCCTGGGTGTTTTCCTGGGTGCACCAGTACTTCCATCACACCCATTACATATCACAACATTAGAGGGTCTTTCCTGGGCACAATAGTACTTCTTGCTACTCCTTTCAAAGACACAACCCCGCAATTATCACAAATGTCAAGGGTCTTTTCCATACTTATCATGCCAGTACTTCCTGCTAATCCCCTTCACAGGTACCACCCATGAACATCAAGCATTACAAAGGGTATTTCTTGGGCACACCAGTACTTCCTGTTACTCCCTTTCACAGGCAGAACCCAATAGCACAAGCATCACAAGGGTATTTTCCTGGACTACCATTCCAGTACTTCCTACTACTGACCTTCGCAGGTCTAACCCATCGACTCCTTAAACTACACGTTTATCATGGAGTCTTCTCTGGTGCGTATATGCAACATAACCAATCCAGACCAACCTGTCCAGAAGGGATTCACACAATATGTTTATTCTGTACTCCTTTTTCGGATCTATATGCCAAATGATTCGGGATTCCATGAATCAACCCAAGGGACTCCCATAATAATCCACCCCCTGGTGGGGGAATCTTATGCACATGCAAAAAAGGAAGCCTTCACATGGCTAGGAAGAGAAGTCGTTACCCTCGAAGATCGCTTCGGCGACATGAGCTCCTAACTGGCTGGAAAGAACCACAACGGCTTTTCCTCCGCAACGCTGGCCTCGGATCTCTTGTGGAACTCCGCAGCACCACTGGTGTCCGGCTCTCCTTCCTCCTCCTCCTTCATCCTCTCTTTATCCCTCTAGGCTTTTAGAAAGATGAAGGCCAAAATGAAAATGAGAACTTCCTTCTCAGCCACGGCCTTAAGGAAACATGGAGGCACCTCAGCTATCAAATCCCAGTTGATGATTTGGACAGCCACGATTTTTCCACAAAATCACATTTTTACCTGACACGGCCTGTGACACACCCTTGTTCTAGGTCGTGTGCCTCAAGCAGTGCTCAACCGACTTATCCAATCCAGTGACACGCCCATGGGACACGCCCGTATCACAGGCTATGTCACCTGACACGCCTTCAGACATGCCCGTGTTTGTGGCAGTGTTCTTCAGGCTGCACAACATCGAGATCAACCCGAGAGGGACACGGCATGTGACACGCCCGTGTCCCAGGCCGTGTGCCCATACACGGCACAAGACACGCCACAGCTCAACTTTGTCGAACTGAGTTCGTCGACCGCGAGGACACGCCCTGTGACACGCCCATGTCACAGGTCGTGTACTCTACACGTAATAATTGTCGACCGAATTTTGTCGACCACTCGTCGACTGCTCACCCAAGAAGGACATGCCCTGGGACACGCCCGTGTCCCGGGCCGTGTCGCCTAAATTTTGCCAAATTCTAGGCTTTGGGGTGTTACAAGCAGTCTGAGTAGCCATATTCGACTGGGCCATTTCAACAAACTTTTCCGTCATCTCCTCTAACGCTCTCTTTCGCGACCCTTGCAAATTCTGATTATAACCCGGCTTTGATGGCCGTGGCTGGCTACCAGAATCCCGAGCATCGAATAGATGCTGGCCCCCCTGCAATCTTTGACCAGGCGCGTTTTGGTTCCACGAGAAATTGGGATGGTTTCTCGCGTTAGGGTTATAAGTATTATTGTAAGGCACAACATGATTTTGATTATTTATAAAATTAACATTTTCTTCGCAAGCCATACCTTCCTGTTCAGCAAACAGTTCACCCACAGGGCACTCATAAGCGTGGTGGCCAGAGTTACCACAATCCTGGCACGATATGCTTATCATAGGGGCAGGTGGTGTGGTAGATCGGGTCAACATCATCTTCCAATCCAAAGCAGGATGCCTCGATTCCGCGTGCAGACCCACCACATTTACATCAAACAAATTTCTCGCCCCTCTAGGAGCATTCCAGCCCGCTGTCCAGTACATGCTGTAGGAGTCCATTTCTTTAATGAGTCTCAACACTTCCTCAGGAGATAAGTTCATGATCGTGCCACCCGCCGCCGCATCGATCATTGCCCTGAAATTTGGCTCAATGGTAAAATAGAATATCTCCACCAAATTCCGAGGCACACGGCCATGTTGAGGACAACAGCACTGCAGGTCAGAAAATCTCTCCCATGCCTTAGAAAGAGTTTCTTGATCCATCTGTCTGAACGTGGTTATTTCCCTGCGAGAATTAACAATTTTATCAACAGGATGAAACTTAGCCAAAAACATGGAAGATAAAGCTTCCCATGTGGTAGCGGTGCCAGGAGCGATTGTATGCAGCCACATCTTGGCCCTATCCCTCAGTGAAAAAGGGAACAACTTTAGTTTCACAACTTCATCTACAATGCCCGCATAACGGAAAGTACCACATATCTCATAAAACTCAGCAAAATGTAGCTGAGGATCCTTGCTCGGCAGACCCGAGTACTGAGTATTGTTCCTAATCATACTCAAAATTGCAGGCTTGATCTCAAAATGATTATTGGTAATGGCTGGCCCAAACCCTGGATAAACACTCCCCACAATAGGGGTAGTGAAATCCTGCATTGTCCTAATGCGAGGCTGGGCCACATCATGGTTCTCAACAATTCGTTCCCCATGGCCGTTTCCCAAATGGCCCAAGTCATCCATCCTAAAGGATCAAGCCCATAACCAACTGTTCCAAAAAGCTCGGACTGTTGGAAAGGGTGCTACTTAATTTCATAAATAAGTAGAAGGGCACCACAGATCAAGTGAAGGAACGTCGGACCAAACAATCCCCCCCTAGCGTCCAGCACAACACGTCGGCTCAGAGGTGGAGATACCACATGGCCCTCGGCGTCCAGCACAACCCGTGACCTGCTCTGATACCAATTGAAAGATCATGCGCATAACCAACTGTTCCAAAAGCACGGACTGTTGGAAAGTGTACTACTTAATTTCTTAAATAAGTAGAAGAGCGCCACGGGTTAACTGAAGGAACGCCGAACCCAACACATCCTTCCCTCAGCTACAGCAGCACGCAAGCGAGCTCTCCTTGCTCGTGGAGTCTCATGATCAATACCCAAATCTTTGCACCTTCCACCAGGGTTCAGATTTGTCATAAAACACTCACAAAAAGAAAACACTAAAAACACCAAAACACTCACAAACTTTTCCCAAAAGAAACAAAATCCACGCAACAGTTGAACTCCCCGGCAACGGCGCCAAAAACTTGATGCGCTGGCGGTAAGATTACCGTTCACGGCCAATTAATAAAATGGAGGAGTAGCTTCCCCACGTATTGATCTCACATGGTGTGCAAATAGGGAGCATGGATTTTTTTTCAGAGAAATGAATAAAAGTGCCAAGTAAAATTGAGGGGTTTGATTTTGGTTTTCCTAACCTAAGCAGCATCAAACTAGTGCGGGTCACCTTCACCGCGTCACCAGGGTGAATTACCCCAAAGATTAATAGTGGAGATGAAAAAACTATCGAGGGTCGTAAACACCTCTCCGCAACTCGTGCTTCTAGCAGTCACTAGAACGGGTCAAACACGACTTTCTCTAACATGGGGGAAACTCATCAACATACATCATGAATAAGAAATCACCGTAACAAGACCTTGAACAAAACATGGTTAAAAAACCTCAAGAATACTAGCACAAGATCAGTTTAAAGTAAATCCAAGAAAAGAGGGGATGAAATACAACCAAGCACTCGAAGACTCTCAAAGATTCACGGCCAGAAGCGAGGGTTGTCGAGCCTCGTCCTAGCTCGGTCTTTGGAAGGTATCCAGGATCCCGAAGGTCTGTCACTTCCTTCTTCACACCCGGCTTCTTCGTGTTGTAGTTGTTGATGTGGATTGGAGCGAAATGCTTCACAAGTTCTGCAACTAAGTACTCAAACAGCAGCTTGGATGTCGGCAATGGTGATGGCGGCCGGAGACAAAGCTTTAGCAAGCTCCTTGGAGGAGAAAGGGTGGCCGGATCAACCCTCCAATTAGGAGAGAGAAAACTACAGCTGGAGGGGCGAGTTCCTGCTCCAAGGGGCGGAAATGGCGAGGGAAAATGAAGTGTTATCGGTCCAGGAGAAATCTGCGGCTTAAATAGTAAAAGTCAGCAAAAATGGTCACGCATGGTCTACCGCACGATCGTGCGTGAACCGTGCAATATTAATAACCTGAATGCGCATGAGGAAGAAGAAGCGTTGACTCCTTCGTTTCCTTCACGCACGAGCGTTCAGCCCGTGCGTGAAGTAATTAACACGGGTAACGGTAGCGAGCAGAAATAGCAGGCAACCAAGAGAAATCATGTGTTTTACACGCGCACGGGCGCTTCCGCCCGTGCGTGAAGAAGACGCACGAATAACCACAGAATAGAGAAAAATCAAAAGGATACAGGAAAACCATGTGTTTCCTTCACGCACGGTTCCGAAGAAACCGTGCGTGAAGCAATTGCACGGGCTGGTCAATCTTCGAAAATAATCTGCAAGAAAACGCATGACGGAAACAAACCGTGCGCCAATAAAACGCACGGACGTGCGTTTTCCTCAAATCAGTATTCTGAAGAAGGGAAAACTGACCACCTGGTGCACACAATAAAACTAGCAACGGAAGACCCTCCAGCAATCAACAAAATGCAATAAAACTACTGGAACAAGCCCCAGGGAGCACCTAGTGCATACCCCCAACAATCGAATGCGCAATTGCGCACCCACAGGCTAGAAAAGTGCACTAAACGTGAAACACAGTAGGAATGAAATATCAATGAAAACAACCGAAAAGTGAAGTGCAAAGTCAGGAAAACCAGCCCAGATGAGTCCGCAAAACCTATATAAACGGGACTCAACAACTATTCCTAACCGCAGTGAGAACCAAGTCCCTGGCTTTCCAGCGCTGTCTGCACAATCTGCACAGCACAACCCGGTCAAATTTTTCAAACTACGTGGATAGAAAACCCAAACCGCAGCAACTTTCCCCAAGTTCACTTACTGTTCACTCAGTAATGATTAATGTGACAAGGGGTCCTATTTATTGGCGCAGAGAGGAGTGTGATCACCGCACTAGATGATAGGATAACTGCCCCATCTCACGGCGAGGACCAAGTCTATCCTCTAGGCCACAGATACACAACAAGACTGCCACGACTAAGCAAGATAGACAATCTGCCATGGTTGCACCACCAAGGCCGGACACCAAGCCAATCAGCCTTGTTGCCAAGACCCAGCCAGACATGATCGCCATGCAAGCAAACTCTGTGAATACTGCCCCAGTCCGCACACATGTGGACACAACTCCAGTCCGCACATGCCTGCAGACATCACTCCAGTCCGCATACTCCGATCCCGCAGCCAACACATAGTGTAACATCCCATTTCTGGCTAGACCCCTAGGAGTCGGTCTGCCGTGATGGAACCCCCGTAAACCCCAGAGATTCACAGTAACCGATCTAAAAATAGGTTCAGGCACGATTACTAGCCGAAGACACAATCCTCTGAAGTCCGTCGACCGAAATCCTGAGTCACGTGTTGGTCACGCCCGTGACCGGCCCATCACGCCCGTGACTTCCTTCGATGGTCGATGAAATCAGGAAGCTGATCGCCGAGCTCAGAACTCATGTCACGGGTTGGTCACGCCCGTGACAGGCCTGTCACGCCCGTGACCTAGGGCGTGACGCCCCCACCGACCGTTGACCTCAGCTCGACGAACGTCGACCGAAGAACACCTGTCATGCCCGTAACAAACGTGTCATGCCCGTGACATGGGGGGTGACCCGTGAACCGACGCAGAAAAATCGGTCGTCGACTCGAGAATGACGAATGGACTAATGTCATGCCCGTAACCTACGTGTCACGCCCATGACAAAGGCCGAAACATCAGCCAGGCTGGAAATTACTTTAACACATGTCATAATTAACTTTGATTATGGGAAGTTACACCAGGAGTATTTATGGGTCGTTTCCTTCTCTAATTACTTAATAAAATGAGGAAGTTTTGACCTAATGGGAAATCGCCACCTGGACACATCTTTTCATCTTCCACCTTTTCCTCTCCCTCCACCATAACCGAAATACTATTAATAGGAGAGCCTTCATGGCCATAAATGCTTTACCCTTTCCCCTCCCCACTTGGTGATCTATAAAAAGCCCCCTTAGAGCAAGATGAGAAGTTTACACTCTTGACCAAACAGATTAGCGTGGTTGTTCTTGCTGTAGGAGAAGTTTGGCTGTTCCACCACCGTGCCATGACAACCCGACGTTCATCTCGCCTCCAAACCGCGAAAAACGTCCTCTCTACTTCTTCTTTTATGGGTAGATCTTAGGATCTTAGAAAGAAAGTTCGTGCTCAACTGAACCGGACCTATCTCACGTTTTCATGAAAAAACCATGAAAAATATATTTTCGGGTTCGCCGGAAACCACCACCTCCGGCGGCCAAACCACCGCTGACCGATAGCCATCGCCTCGACGGAGGTGGTGGTGGTGGTGACTGGCCAGGGAAGTGACCGGACGGCCGGCGAAGGATCGCGGAAGAGATACAGGAAATATAAGTTTTCTGAGTTCAGGTTTTCGGGTTCTGTAGAAGATGAACAGTAAAAACATTTCGATGCTGCAAAACAAGGCACTTAGATGTCGATGTAGGACAAATGGCCAGTCACGAAAGTTGTAGCCCTTCGAGTCTAGCTTAATTTAAAATTAATTTCAACTCGTTTGGGTAAGTGGTTTTACCGCAGCACCCGTTTTAGTGGGGACTATACCTAGAGTTGGGCAGAAACTAAAATGAATGCCCACTCTTCGTCCCTTGTTCAAATGACCTGAAATCTGGGCAGCGAGTTACCCTCAGCCATATCTAGAGGCTACCCAAAAATAGGAGTTTTTCGAGATACTTTGCCTAAGGTTTTTGTTTTAATTTAATAAAGATAGAGTAATTTATTTAAGTGGTCAAATTACCTCCAAACCCTCCCAAATTTTGGTGAGTGGTCCCTGGCTATAAAGCCTAGCTCTGTTAAAAATTCCAACTCATTTGGATGAGTTTTGGGTAGGAAATCAACTATCCTTAACTAGGCATTAATGAGGCATTTTTTAGTAAAAAGTGCCCTAAGAGTTTGGAACGGTCAAATCACCTCAACAGAGGCTGATATTTTTACCACTGACTTAGAAGGGTTATTATAACCCACTTGGAGAAAAATGGTGTGGTTTAGGGTTGATTTACCCCTAGGATCCAAACTCAAACAATAAAGGGATGGTTTTGAAGGTTGTGAAGGACATGGGGGCAAATGCCCTCGTATTGCCTTGAAACTCAGTAGAATCGACATTAGCAAAATATAAATCATCTGGATGGATTCTCGGAGGATTTGGAGATAGGTAGAGACCTCAAAAACCTATCCTTAGTCTTAGGGTAAAATCTCAAATGAGTAAAATCAGTCACTAAACATTATTTAAAAGCTGTGAAACTCGGATAAAGTGAGTTTTGGAATTGGTAGAACCTATAACAATTGTACTAGAATTTTATGATGTTTATTTCTAGCACTTCATTTGTAAAGTTTGCTATAACCCTAACTGATATTTTAATTATTTAGATTTTCTGTTTATTGAAACCCCATGAAATCTTGGTAGTAAGTGTTTAAGGTCAGAATGGTTGCTCCAGAATTTTTGTATAATTTTTAGTTGAGTAAATCTACTACTTCATTTACAAATGTTAAAAAGGGATTTTATGGTTTAAAAATTAATAATGGATGATATTGCTGTTGAAAATTATGAGACTTAGGAATTGAGATTTTCAGGCCATTATATGCTTGTAGACATTTATTCATGATTTTTAGAATCTTAGTTACGGCACTTTCTTTACAAGTCCACCTTATGGAGATTTTTTGAAAATTAATTTATTCAGACATTAATACTTGCTGAAAAATTATGAAACTTGGCCAATGCAATTTTTAAGGTTGTATGTGCATAGTATAATTAATTTATAATTTCTAGATGGATATTTTTTGTACTTGATTCATAAATAACGAAAGATATAAAATATTACTAAAATAGTTTTAATGCACTTTTGATGATAGAAAAATTGTGAAACTTTGGATTTACCATATTGAGATAACATAATATTTATAATAATTTTGTTGGACATCTTTCATGAGTACTTAGGGTAGTTCATGTTCAAACCGGTAGCCCTTGGAATTTTTGAGGAAATTAATTGAATGCCAGATAAATTAGGAAAAATTATAATTTTTTTGATTATAGGCTAATTATATCATGATATACCTCCAGTAAATAAGTTAGGGCATTTGGATGAGTATTGGATCATTTCCTATCCGGTTCGACATATAGCATAGGATAGTCCGCAATTAGCAATTTGAGTTAACAGTCATAGGATATGATGGGCACATCGTTGGAGTTAGTTAATTTGCTGAATTGGATGGATGTGAAAGTGTTCACCATATAAGGATGGGAAGGTTGGTGAGAAGTGGTGTTGGCTAGAGTTAAGAGGTGCTTGGATTCGACGAAAGATCTTCTTTCCCGAAGAGAAGAAGGTTAAAAATCACACTAGGTTAGCCTATTGTAACACGAGAAGGTAATGGGTAAGGGAATCAACCAATAATAATAAGTACCTTGCGAAAGGGAACGATGGGCGTAATCCAATCATAGTACCTAGTGCCCTTGAGAGCCCTTCACAGGGAATACCGGGGGTAGTCTTGGGTTAACGTAAACTATATTAACAAGCTGAAAAGAGTAACTTAGTAATTAGGGTTGCACATTTCACGAATACAGATAGCATGGGAAGATAGTTGGGAGCTTCGACTTGGATAGTTAAGAGACAGACATTTTGGTCCTGAGAGCTTCGACTCAGATAGTTAAGAGACGGATGTTTTGGTCCGGGGAGTTTCGGCTCGATTGTTTGAGACAGTCATTTTAGTCAGGGGAGCTTCGGCTCGGTTTTTGAATACATTAAATTTTCATGTACATAAAAGGAAAGAAAATTAAGGTGGTGGGTCTTCGGTATTGGAGGGTCGATTCACCGATGCCAATACACTGACTCGGCAAGTATGGTTAGCACTTCGCTAACAGAAGTCCTGTGCTCCAGCCGGCAAGAGTACTCAGGAGTCCGCTTCGTGCACCAAGCGTTGAGGAGTACGATAGGTCTGGCTGGTAGTGCTTTATTGGTTTAGAGGTGGGAGAGGCCCAACCCACCTCTTCCGTCTGCCACTACTGAGGTATCCTGGGAGGTTACGACTCCAGAAAGGGGGAACTAAAGATCTGTGTGCACAGAGTCGGGTGTGTGTGTTGCACTTGCACGTTCCATAATACCCACTAGCATGTCATAACATAATCGATTCATTTAACCCCTGACACCTAAGGTATAAGTGGAATAGGACGCTTATACATTAGGACTTGCAAAACGACCCCTTGGTCTATAAGCTTGTGTGGGCAAGTTTATAAATTAAGGTCAATTTTGATATATATATATATATATATATATATATATATATATATATATATATATATTGTTGTTGTTTGATAACTGACACCCCAACGTATAAATTGGTATGAGACTTTTTATACGATGAGAGCCTTGAAGAAGACCCCTTGGCTTATGTGTACTCACATAAGTGAAGGTTACTTTTCATATTTCATCTTATTGCAATTATTTATTATAGAATTACTAGATTAGTTCCGCTGCCACCTGTTTCTTTTGATTTATTCTCCACCTTTATGTCCTTCCCTTTCTTCCTCTCCGCTCGGTACTTAGGAGCCATGGGGAAGGGGTAGGGGATGATAGGGCTTAGTCTTTATGACTAACGGTTTTCGAACCGCATCATTTTAGGGAATCGTGGAGCCCAGCACGGGGGAGCAGCCCCAGAGACTGGTGTGCTTGGAGATGGGGCAGTCTAGCTCCGGAGTTCATACAGCCGGGACCGTGAGTCTCGACCTTGAGTAGATGTTCTGTTTTTGCTTCCGCATGAGTGATTTGTAGTGAGGACATGATGTTACGGGCACAAGCCCGTATTTTAGTACTCTGAAATATTATTCTTTGGACACTCCCTTCGTGAAGATTATTTATATGATATGTGATTTTCTATAGACTTACATGTATATTCTCTTGTACTGCTACTTTTGTGATCAATAAGGCCGGCAGAATCGGCATTTTGTAGTGACAATCTTCCCGGGCGCGAAGGTGTCACCGCAAAGCGGCGGTTCTGGGCATAAGACCCCAGGGTTTGAATGAGAAAAAAAGGGGGTCTTACACATACAAGGTTGACAACTGCCAAACTTGGTGGATAGAGATACCAGTAAGCGCATACCGAGCGACCTCCATGACTGAGCCAACCCGCATGACCCGACAAACTCCAGCATCAGTTTTCTCTAAGCAGCAAACTCCGTGGTTATAACCAACCGCACCATCAGAGCTAGACTAAGGCACATGCCATGCCAATCTCCCGAGCTTTGGTCAAGTCTTCAACCCAGACTCCACGAACTTCAACCAAGTCTGCACCTCGCCGATCATGGCGAGCTCCGCGGATAGCAATCATATCCGCCAAGTTAACTTCTGGGAAACAACTTCCTGCTGAACACAAGCCAGTCTGGCTAGCCGCCTCCTCTATCTGCAGAAATCCCGTGAACAGACCACCCAAGCCACTACAGCATAAGCTGACTGCAGCACCTTTTCCTACCTGGCTAGCTGCCAGTCCTATCCACAAAGGCCGTGCGGATAGGTTGCCCAGGTCACCCAGTCCACAACTTTCACTTCATGATTTTCAACACTCCCCCTTGATGTGAGATATGGTTACCATCCCTAGTAGTCCCCGTAACCCTGACGATGGCCTCTCTGATAGCGGAATAGAGAAGATGTCAACGATATAGTCCTCGTTCCACATATGCCATACCATAAGGGATCCCTCTAGCACCTCCTGAATGGAGTCATGCTTTCCTCTTCCTTATTCTCCAACTTCAATACCCACTTATATGTCATACGTGTAACACCAACCTTGGGCACAAGGTCACAAGCCTCATCACTGTTAAGGGCAGTCACATCCTCATCTTTGGCATTAACCACCTCCTCGACTCTAGTTGTGTCATCACAGCTAGAAGACACCTGCTTGATCTAAGGGCCTGTGAAGAAACAAGAGACCAAGATCACCATGTTTCCTTTGCTATATCGAGATGCTTAGTTGGTGATCATCTTCGACCTTTGAAGAGCCTAATCAAGGCTAACCACCTCCGCTGCTCCTTGTTGGGACCATTGATCCCAATATCCCCGATTTGTAAGAAGTCAAACTAGTTAATGATATACATATAGTTGTATTTGATGTATGTTTTAGTACATGCATGTTGGTTAGTTCTTATTACACTGATTGGACAGGTGGTCACAAGATAGGCATGTGGAGAGATATAAATTCTATCTAAGTCCTTTTTTGTTGAGTGAAGCATCCTCACTCAACGCCAGATGCATTAAGGAAGGAAGCTGGATAGAGAAATTGCACTAAGTCCACAGGCATTGAGTGAAGCAAGCTCCTTCAATGCCAGAGGTCAAGGATAGATGATGACAAAGGCAGAAAAATAGCTAAGTCCACGAGCATTGATTGAAGCTAGTTCACTCAACACCTTACAGCTAAAAAGCGCTGAGACAGGTGTGGACAATCAAAGGCAAAGTTTCAGTAAGCAGGAAGATCAACCAAGGAAAAAAGCATTATGTGATGTCAACTCACTCAATCCCATGCAACATAATTCGTCAAGTAAAGTTGCTACAGTCAAAGCCACAGTGTTTCTAGCAAAGAAAAATATTATAAGTCCAAAAGTGTTGAGTGAAGCTTGTTCACTCAATTCCATGCAGTGTCTGTCAAAGCCAAAGAAAATATGTCAAAGAAATTCGACTAAGTTCAAAAGCGTTGAGTGAAGCCAGTTCACTCAACGCCATGCTGGTTCAGTCTAAGCCTTGAACGAAAGACATAAAATTCTATTTAAGTACAATAGTGTTGAGTGAAGACAGCTCACTCAATGACAAAGGAAGAAAGAATTGAGTCATGCTGCTATTGTCAATGCCAAAGAAGAAACTGTAATTTTGCTAAGGAAAAAAACATTGAGTGAAGCCAGTTCACTCAACTCCTAGTCAAATGTTGAGGCTGAAGGTGAAAGCATTGAGTTTTAGGGCACTTATGCCCTACAACTCAGTGATCAACTGATCACCTACCTCAGGCCAAATGCACAACCACTCAGGATGGGAGGACAGCCCTACCTTAGATCCACAAAGGATCCTACCTCAGAGAGAATGACTCTCCTATAGCTCAGGAACAAAGGCCCTACCTCAGATCTAAAGGATCCTACAGCTCAGGCACAAGTGCCCAACAACTTAGAGAGAATGACTCTTCATCCTCAGGCTTAAAAGACCTACAGCTCAGTGATCAAATGATCACCTACCTCAGATCCCAGTAGGATCCTACACTTAGAGAGTATAACTCTCCTACCTCTAGAAAATTTGCCCTATCATAGGCTCAAGAGCTCTGCAGCTCAGATCCAACATGATCCTACAGAAATATAGTGATTTTAATTACTTTGACATAGAGAAATTTCTCTGTATCAACAACTAGAGTTGAGTTATCTCATCTCTATCTGTCTTCACAGCAATAGGAAGATGTTCTTCAAAGAAATGCTGCCTCTGTTGGAAGTAACTCAGAATGTTGCTTCTGAACTTGTGAAGAAGACTGAAAATCTGATAGGTCCTGAAGTCTTCAAACAGCTAACTGAACTTGCAGAAGATTGAAGGCTCTCCTCTCTGTCTTTCTTGTTGTAGCAAATAAGAAAGACACAACTAACTGAACTTTTTGTTCTACTGGAAGACTTAAAGATTTTTCTTGACAACAATGGCGAGGAAGATGAAGTCCATCCACTTTTTACTTGTCGAACAAAACACTAAAAGTTGAGTTCAACATGCGAAGGTTGTCACTTTATAACTTCCATCGATCAACAACTTAAAGAAGTAGTGGGGCCCACTTGCAGCAGACAACTGCACCTTGCTTCAACGGAAGAAGATGTATAGTAGAACTCCGACAGTATTTGTCATGTTCTATAGCTTTCCTGCACCTTATTTGAACAATGTTGACTTGTTGACTTTACTGATGTCACCATCTGTGGACTTAGTAAAAATTGAACATCTTTAGTATAGACGTTGAGTGAGTAAGCTTCACTCATTGCCAAAACACTTAGACAGATTTTCTATCACTAGGCATTGAGTGAGCAACCTTCACGCAATGCAAAAACACTTAGAAAAATTTCTCTGTCATTAGGCGTTGAGTGAGCAACCTTCACTCAATGCCAAAATACTTAGAAACGTTTTCTGTCCTCAGGTGTTGAGTGAGCAAACTTAACTCAATGCAAAACACTTAGAAAAATTTCTTTGTCTCTATGCATTGAGTGAGTAAGCTTCACTCAACGCCAAACTGCTTAATTGGAGTTCTGTCACTTAGCGTTGAGTGAGAGTGCTTCACTCAACACATTTATACTTAGCCAAATTTCTATGAAATAACAGTGAAGGAGGGTAAAAGCTTTACCACCTGAGGGGATAGATCTATTTAACTCTAAGGGGGGGGGGGGGGTGAATAGAGTATTTTAAAAACTTAATTGGTTTTTATAGCGGAATTAAAAATAGTAATATATATATATCTTAAGAAAGTGCGGTAATGAAAAACTAACTAATACAACACACAACACACAACAATAAGAAAACTGCAAGCAACCGGATGACATAATAAATTTATAGTGGTTCCCCTAAACTTGGTTAAATCCACTCTTCTACCACCCTGGTAGGAATCTACTATAGGTTTTTGATCAAGTACCCTGTCACCAAAAGGTTTTTGCTCAGGTGCCATGTCACCATAAGATCTATTTGAAGGGAGATCTCACAACCCTTTAAGCTTTTGATCAGGTGCCGAAAAATCAAGCTAAGTCTTTTCATAAGGAGATTTAAGAACCAGGTGGTTAACTTTTGAAGGGAGTTAAAACCCTGTGTACAATGGGGTGAAAATGTGATATTGTCTTCTCTTCCTCAAACAACTGAGAAGACTTTTGTGGATTGCTTGATGTTGTCAAAGCTCCCCATGTGATGATTATTGTTCAGGAATTTACTGGAAGCTTTGCAGGGTGTAGGTCTTCTTTGATGTTCTCCAGAAGCTTTTAGACTAATTGTGTTTTGATGTCTCTTGAAAGCTTGCTGAAGTGTTGCAGATGATGAACACTGTATGAGTATGCAGACTGAATATCTTTTTCTGTCTGCCTCTGACCCTTAGTCAATTTTTACAACAACTTCTTCTCTTCAATATTTTTGAAAACTTTTTTATATTTCCTGTAGAAATTCTATCTCAAATTTTAATTCTACTCCTGATTGACTGCTGAAATCTTGGAACTCGGACAAACGGCTATGAGGGCAATAATTTGATTCCTTAACTATCCAAGTTATTATGCCGAATATTGACTCTGTGAAATCCAGTAATTAATGTTGTCAATGAACGACTATATTCATAAGAATATATGCATTTAATTACTCAGAGCAATATAGGCAATAATATATAAGATAAGCCTTGATCAATCCGGAAATTAATTGTAGAGAATAAAATTAATGATCTGACAGATTTCGTCGATCAGAGATCCAAGATCGTCGAACTCAAACATCTCTTTCGTCGGGCTGAGCCCCAAGATCTTTGAACTGAGTTAATGCTGTCCATTCTGGGCTTCAAGTTCATTGAACTAAGATAGTTGTTCATCGAACCAACAACTGATAGGAGATCAGAGTTTGTCGAACTCAGTTAAACTTTTGTCGATCTCAACTTCAGAGAAGAAACTTTGAGATCGTGGAACTGAGAACGAAGATCGTTGAACTCCATTCAGATTTCGTCGAATGACTTCTTCAACATAGAAAGATCTGTCTTGTTCTTAAATCTTCAGTCTTCTAAGTCTTCTGAGTGATTGGTCCAATCAAACTGACTTGTTGACCTACCCTAAGATCTAATAAAGACCTATGTCCCTACACTATATATTGTGGGTCAATCTATACAATCCTAATAGTGAACCTAGCCCAAATCAACCCCAAAACAGGAGGGGTTCGAACAATCTCCCCCTATTTGGGTGAGATCACTATGTACAATGAATTAAAACAATAAAATACAATCACAAAGCATAACAATAAATATCTAGCAAAAGTAAAAGTCTAGCAGATATATATACATCAAGTGCTTTGTGACAAATTAACCAAAACAAAAAGTTCAGAGGAAAAAAAACAAATCAAAAAGCTATCTAGATTTCTTAGACTTTCCTTTCTCTGATGACTGCCTGAAAATGATTTACCTGTTGGGATTTGCTGCTTCTCTTTTATACATAGTCATATCAGCTGCTCCAATGATATTGCATGAAGTTGCTCTTGGAACAACTGCCTCTGGATGTAAGCTCATATAAGTATCAACATTGAAAATGTGTTTAGCTTTGTCATACATTTTCAATTCTTCTCCTCAGTAAGAAGACGTTGTAGTATATTGAGAAGCATCTTTTCCATCTTCTTTAGCTTTATTTATCTGAGAAAGTCCAACCAGCTCGTGAAATCTAGCCATTTTAGAAATGTTTTCCTGTTCTGAATCAACAAATGGAACTGATGAAGAGTAAGGTCTTTCCTTATATTCAAATTTAGAAGAGTGTTGCCGTCCACTACTGTTGTGGTTGCTTCTTTAGTCACTCTTGGCAGATTTGTCATATTTCTGATAAGAAGATTGCCTTGAGTGCTGAGAGGATGTGGTTCTTGAGGCTAGATTACCTGAAGCACCTACAGCTGGTGGAGGAGGAGGTGGATCCTTTCTAAATTTCTTAGTGGGAGCAGATCCAAAATTCTTCTTATTCCTTTGTGCTTTCATCTGATTCTTTGAAAGCTTCATCCAGTAGGGAGTAGTTGGAGTTAGAGGAATTTTATACAAGATATAATATGGAATGTCATTCTTAGGATTAGGTGGTTGCTTTGTTGTTGCCTGAGAAACTGCCTTCTTTTCTGAAACTTTCTCTTCTTAGGCTTAGTATCCTCTGAATCATCTGAATCATATGATTCATCTTCACTGGATTCACTTACAGGAATGTCATACAAAGCATTAATCCTCTTCAGTTGATCCGTAGACAAGATCTCTCTGAGAGATACTCTCTGAACTAGAACTTCCTCTAAAACTTGAACTTCAGCTTTTGGCATTGAAAATACATCTGGCTCTGTAATCATATCTTCCTAAAAAGGATGATCCATATTTGGAAGAGGAGATTCTGCCCAACCAAAAGTTGGAGGAGAGAAAGCCTTTGGCTCATCCTCTAGTCCTGAAGGGGAAACTGAAGGTTCTGCAAAACTGCATCTAATTTGATCTATAATCTTTGAGCTGATAGGGGCAGTATAACATACTATAGCCCTAGAAAAAATTTGCTCAAGAATTGGAAGAGAATGATAAAGAACATCAAAATCTCTTAACAAAATAGCTAAGTCTACATAAGGGGCTAGGAAAAAGAATGGTGCAGCCTGAGGCTCTACAATCTCAATATCAAACTCTGAAAAATCTATCTCAAGAAAAGCTGACAACTCTGTATCTGTATTTACAAGCTCTGTAACTGTTGTATCCATATATACTACTGTTACTGCTCCTTCACAAACTACTGCTGCTACTGCTGGATAGGGGACCTCATCATAGAACATCTCCCCCTTACCTGGTATCAGGAATTCCTGAGGTCAGGCCCCTAAATGAGGAGGGACCAGTAGAGGTAGCAAGTTGAGAAGAGAGCATTGATGGAAGAAATTAGAGGTGCAATGAAAGCCACTATTAGGGATTTGATGGTGAAATTTATTAGAGAAGTGATGGTGGATGTGGGATCAGATGATGATGATGGAAAAGTGGTGGTTGTGTTACCACAAGAAGTGCATATGTTGAAGGTGGTAGATGAAGTTGGAGGTATAGATGGTGGTAAGAAAGGTGTGGTGATGACTGGAGGGGTGACAGTTTGAGGTATGTCAATTGGAATTTCATCATGATGTGGAGATGGAGATGGAGTGTGGGTTGGAGATGGAGATGGTGTAGGTGTTGGGATGAGAGTGAAAGAAGGTGATATCTGGGTGGAAACAGTTGTTGTGGATGGAATTTCAGGTAGTCTGGAATGTGGGACTGGAGCCTCTACAACAGGTTAGGGAGTGATTGTGTCAGTCCTTGTGTCTTCAGAGGTCCTGGAGGAAGAGGAGGCTCTGGAAGGCTTGACAATGATCCTCTCCCATTTGCCAAAGAGGGTTGTTGTTAATCTCTTCGAGGCATTAATAAAAATAGTCAGGGAGACCAGCAGCTAATGGCACTTTTCCTGGAGGAAAAGCCATAGTACCTGTCCAAAACTAACTTCTTTTTTATTATTATTCTTCTTTATCAAATCAAACAACAAAATACTCTAGTTGACTGATATTTTATTCACCAAGGCACACATCACAAGAAACTGATGCCTTGTGATATAGTCATGTGCAGTTTGCTTGCCCAGCAAGACTTTACCAACAATATCAGCAAGGAACTTATATTCAACATATAAGTCCTTCTTCAATAGTTTGCTAGGGTTTCCATCGGAGTGACCCATCGCAGCCAGCATATTGGAAAATTCATCACTGTTCATCTCTATATCATCTTCTCCATTAATAAAACCAAAAATTTCAGACAAAATTGCAGGAGTAAGAGTGACTTGTGGTCCTGCAATGGTGCCGATGAGGGTTTGGGCGTCAGGAGACGAGGATGAATAGACCCATTCCTTGATCTCAAGCACTAGAAGTTTGATTCGTGTTGTCATGAACTACTGTAAATCTGGCTCCACAAACAATTTCAGTATATCGTAGAAGACTTGATCAGTGTGACTGAATGATTCCAAATCAATGTAAAAGCCTGAATCAAATTTCATTGCGAAGAGAACGGTTGCTGGAATCTACATGGAGGTTTTCCTGCAAAGAAAGAAACAACGATCAAGTGAAAAGAGAACTGAAAGCGCGGGATAGATTTCGTCAAAAACCTAGTAATGAGGTTTTTAGAAGATGAAAAGACGATCTATGTCCTACGAAAAAAAACTTCAATCTGAGTTCGATGAAATATTTTATTAATAAATGAGTTCATCGATCATAGTCTGGAGAATGAGAATAAATTGTCGATCGCTCTTCGACGAAGTACTCACTAAAGCAGGGATCGTCGATCTCCGTTCGACGAAATCTGTTTCACTAAGAAGTGTTTGTCGAACTCCGTTCGACGAATTCTTCACAAAGAGTTCACAGATCGTCGATCTCCATTCGACGAACTGTGCCAAATCGTCGACTATATACAAAACTTAAGTTAAATCTTCCCAATTTATCATACCTAGTTGATTTAAGAAGAACAAATGTTTCTTCTCATCCAATGGCTTGGTAAAGATGTCTGCTCTTTGTAAATCAGTAGAGATAAAGGCAAGATTAATTTTCTTTTTGTCTACACAATCTCTAATGTAATGATGTCTAATTTTTATATGCTTGGTCCTACTATGATGCACTGGATTTTGTGCAATAGATATTGCACTAGTACTATCACAAAATATAGTTGAATTATTTAAGTTGAGACCATAATCCAGCAATTGATTTTGTCTCCATAAAATCTGTGAACAGCAGCAGCCTGCAGCTATGTATTCAGCTTCAGTAGTTGATGTGGATATGGAGATTTGCTTCTTACAAAACCATGACACAAGCCTATCACCAAGAAACTAGCAAGTTCCTGATGTGCTCTTCCTGTCCACTCTACATCCAGCATAGTGAACATCAGAAAATCCAGTTAAATCATATTCTGACTCTGATGTATATAGGAGTCCTAGATTTGGACAACCTTTTATATATCTCAAAATACTTTTTAATAAAATATAGTGAGATTCTTTAGGGTTCACTTGGAACCTAGCACAAATACATATGGCAAATATTATGTCAGACCTACTTGCAGTGAGATATAATAGAGACCCAAAAATAACCCTATAAGTTTTCAGATCAATAGGATTGCCAGGTTCATCAGAATAAATCACAGCATTAGCAGCCATAGGTGTTTTTATTGTTGAGGCATCACACATCCCAAACCTTTTAACAAGCTACTTAGCATACTTGGATTGGGAGATGAAGATACCATCAGGTGATTGCTTCACTTGGAGACCAAGTATATATGAAAGTTCACCCATGCTACTCATCTCAAACTTTGAATGCATTAGATCAAAAAATCGTTTGCATAGTTTGGGATCAGTAGAGCCAAAAATAATATCATCTACATATATTTGAACTAACCAAAGTTTATTTTTTTTCAGATGCCTAATAAAAAGAGTCATATCTACTATGACCCTAGAAAACTTATACTCTACAAGAAAGCTAGCTAAGGTCTCATACTAAGCTCTTGGAGCTTGTTTTAAACCATAGAGAGCTTTATGCAATCTAAAGACATAAGAAGGATGAGTTGGAGAGATAAAACCTGGTGGTTGCTCCACATACACTTCCTCTTTTAATTATTCATTTAGGAAAGCACTCTTTACATCCATCTGGTAGACTTTGAATCTTTTATAGGCTGCATAGGCTAAGAAAATCCTTATAGCCTCAAGCCTTGCCACTGGAGCAAAGGTCTGATCATAATCTATTTCTTCCTCCTGTGAATAGCCTTGAGCTAGTAGCCTTACTTTGTTCCTTATAATATTTGCTTCAGGATCCAGTTTGTTTCTGAAGACCCATAAAGTTCCAATGACTGGATAGTCTTTATGTCTAGGAACCAAATCTCAAACTCTGTACCTCTCAAACTGATTGAGCTACTCTTGCATTGCAATGATCCAGTGGGGATCTTGCTCTGCATCTTTGATGGAGTGGGGATCAAGTTGAGAAATAAAACAAGCATGCATCACATCATTGTTGAGATGATGCCTTGTTTGCACACCAACTGAAATGTCTCCAATCACTTGAGATATAGGGTGATCTTTATGTATGAGAAGATCGGTGGGAGGAGTTGGTTGAGCAACAGCTTGTGGAATTAATTCCTCTTGTGGAATTATATTAGCTATTGGAGGAAGTTCAACCACTTCCAAAATTTCTTCTTCACTTTCTTCTTCAACTTGTGGAGAAAGATGTGACGGAACCTCTTGGGTGAGGTTTATATCATCCAATCTCTCACACAAGTGAGGTACCTACAAAATGTTATTGGTAGAAACTTCTTTCTCCTTATAAAACATGTTAGCCTCATCAAATATAACATGAACATATTCCTCAATTTTTAAAGTGAATTTGTTGAACACCCTATAAGCTTTTGCCTACTTGGAAATATCCTAGAAAAATACCCTCTGCAGCTTTTGTTTCAAACTTTCTAGTGTATTTCTTATCATTATTTTGAATATAACATAGACATCTAAATACTTTAAAATAGGTGATTTTAGCTTTCTTATCTTTAAGTAACTCATAAAGAGTCTTATTCTTAAGCTTGTGTATCAGACTTCTGTTCAGTACATAGTTTGCTATGCTCATAGACTCTGCCAAAAAGATAGGGGCATGTAAGCATCTACAAGTAATGTGCCTGCAGATTCTGTTAGGGTACTATTTTTCCTTTCAGCAACCCCATTTTGTTGAGGAGTTCTAGGAGCTGAGAAGTAGTGTCTGATACCTTACTTCTCACAGAACTCTTGCATAAGAAGAGACTTAAACTCAGTACCATAAACACTTATGGTCAATGCAACTAGAGTAGAGTACTTAATCTGTATGTTCTTGAGAAAATCTGTAAGAACCTTGAAGTTATGTGATTTAAATCTCAGAAAGAACACCCAAGTGAATCTTGAGAAGTCATCTACAATCACTAAAGTATAAGATTTCCCTCCTAGGCTTTGTATAATAATAGGGCCAAAAAGGTCCATATGTAGCAAGTATAATATCCTAGGTGAGTCACTTTATTTACAAATTTAAAGTTATTTTAGTTTGCTTGCCTAACTTAAAAGCCCTACAAAGGCCTTCCTTCTTATAGGGGGCCAGAAGGAAATCCTCTAACAAGGTTGTCCCTAGATAACTTAGCAATATTTTTAAGATTTGCATGTCCTAATCTCTTATGCCAAAGTTCATTTTGATTTCTAACATGATTAAATAAACAAAGTTCTGAACTAGCTGATTGAAAATTTACAACATATATGTTGCCTTGTCAAAGTCCTATTAAAACATGTTTGTTTTCTTTATAAGAAATAATACAGGAAGATAAGTTAAAAGATACCTGATAACCTTCATCACATAAATGACTTATGGATATTAGGTTATGCTTTAAGCCACTTACATAGGCAAATTTCCTAAAGGTGACTGCTCCAACTTTAACTTCTCCATAGCCTTTAGTTTGGCCACAATTGGAGTCACCAAAGATCACCTTTGGACCTAGCTTGGACTTGTAGTTTGTTAAATTGTCCTTACAGTCAGTCATATGCTTTGAGTATCCACTGTCCACATACCATTGTTGATTCAAGACTGGACAGTCCTTCACCTGTATAGAAAGGAATTAGGTGTTTTTGACCCAAGTTACCTTGGGTCCTTGTTTCTTTTGATAAGAGAAACTGGAAATAACAGAAAATTCTGGTTGATTTTTATATCCTAAGGGATGATATCTTATAGGTGGTATTTTCCATTGAGTAAAAGGATTAGTAGATTCTCTGAATTGATTGAAGTCTCTAATAGAGTTATAGTTTTTATAAAACCTGACTGGGTTCGACAAATTATTATAAGTTCGTCGAACTGCGTTGGACGAATAGGGATGAGTTCGTCGAACTCTGCTCAGAGAATGAACATAGTCATTTTCTGTGCCCCGAGTGCATCGATCGCTACACGAAAAACCATATACAGTTCGTCGATCGAAGCAAGATGAATTATTATAGTTATAATTGGAGTTCATAGATCGTCAATCTGGGTTCGACGAACTATACACATTTTGTCGATTTGAGTTCCACGAAATCTGTTGAACATAGTTTTTATTCAGATTCTTATTCTTTTTCTTCTTATTTATAGATTTCTAAGAGACATTCGGTTGAGTAGTTTCTCCTATTTTCTCTTTGCCTTTTTCAGAGATAAATTTAATTGGTGTTGAAAGAATATTTTTCTTTAATATGGGGGGTAGGCTTGATTAAGCACCTAAGCCCAGCTTATCATTTAATCTGACATTGACTATGCTTGTGTTGTCCATCATCTTAAGACTTCTCCTATTGAGAGATTCCTCAAGTTGCTTTCCCTCACATAATTCAGTTTTTTTAATGAAATGATTTGTTCATTAGTTAAGTCTAAATCATTTTTCAGTTTGATATTTTCAACAAATAAGTTATCAAATTCAAGTTGTCTATCTCTAAGAATTTTCATTTCCTTCTCTAACTTGAATAAATCATTGCACAAGGATTTATATTCAATTTTAAAATCTTCTGAATTGAAATCAAATGAAGAGATTACCTGATCTTCTTCAAATTCAGATTCCTCTTCTAATTCTTCAACTTGTTCCTCAGCATCAGATTTGTTGCTGGAGGTATTGATATTCATAAGGCAAACTCCCTTGCCTTTGTCTCCTCTTCATCTTCACTAGAGCTAAAAGATGAGGATTCTTCATCTGTGTCACTCCAGGTCTCAGAAATGAAGCATTTCTCCTTTCTCTTGTGTTTGCTGGAGGAGCACTTGCTATAGTGCTTGCTTGATTGCCTCTTATTCTCCTTTTCTTTTCTTCTGTCTTTCTTCTGTGCCTCTGGGCATTCAGGTAGAATGTGCCCAGGTTTTCTGCATCAAAAACAAACAATCTCCTTCGTAGGAGTCTTTTCATATCTTGGCTTGTCATTATTATTGGATGACCTTCTTCTAAAGTCTTTCTTAGCTATTTTATATAATCTTTTAGCCAACAAGCTCAGTAGTTCTTCATTATCTAGAAGATATTCTGATTCTTCTATTGCTTTGAAAGCAATGTTGTGCTCCTTCCTTGAAGATGTAAAAGCCTTCTGTTCAGCATCCTCCCTTGTCTTGATCAACTGCTCATAAGACTTGAGCTTGCCAAGGAGAGATTCTGTAGAAATCACATATAAACTTCTGGCCTCCTTAATTGGCCATATCTTGGAATCTCAAGTGCTGGGGAAGCACATTAGGATTTTGTCATTTATCTCAGTTAATGAGATGTCCTTGTCCTGGGTTCTCAGTTCATTTATCATGTCACTGAGTTTGTTATACATCTCAGAAAAAGGCTCTGATTTCTCCTTTTTGAAATTCTCATACTGTGATATGAGAAGGGATCTCCTGTATTTTCTTTCATCTACTAGCCAGCAACTATTTGGTTCAGTGAGTCTCAAATGGCCTTTGCAGAGGTGCACTCATCCACCTTCTAAAAGATGTCATCTGACATTGTCTGTGCCAGAATATTCATTGCTTTTGCATCAGCCATCTTGGCTTTCTTCTGTGCCAGAACTTCATGTGTATTTGTAGTTGTAGTAGCAGCTGTAGGTTGAGGGGGAGCTGTCAAAATAGAGTTGAAATTGAACTCATCAATAAGGTTCATGTAGAGTTTGATTCTTGCCTTCTAGAGTGCAAATTTATTCAAGTTGCACATTGGAGGTCTGGTGCTAGAATATTCCTTATTCTGTGTCATGTCGTAAACAAGAGGCTGGAGAGAAAAAGATCTATCAAAGGATCTTGGTTCAGATGTAAGTCTGTGAAACCAAAGAAACAACCCTCCGATACCAATTGAAGGAGGGAAAAAGCTTTACCACCTGAGTGGATAGATCTATTTAACTCTAGAGGGGGGGGGGGGGTGAATAGAGTATTTTAAAAACTTAATTGGTTTTTATAGCGAAATTAAAAATAGTAATATATATCTTAAGAAAGTGCAGGAATGAAAATCTAACTAATACAGCACATCACACAGCAATAAGAAAACAATAAGCAACCAGATGACACAAGAAATTTATAATGGCTCCCCTAAACTTTGGTACATCCACTCTTCTACCACCCTGGTAGGAATCCACTACAGGTTTTTGATCAGGTGCCCTGTCACCAATAGGTTTTTCCTCAGGTTCCCTGTCACCACAAGATCTATTTGAAGGGAGATCTCACAACCCTTTAGGATTTTGATCAGGTGCCCAAAAACTAAGGTAAGTCTTTTGCTAAGGAGACTTAAGAACCAGGTGGTTAACTTTTGAAGGGAGTTAAAACCCTGTTTACAGTAGGGTGAAAAATGTGATATTATCTTCTCTTCCTCAAATAGCTGAGAAGACTTTAGTGGTTTGCTTGATGTTGTCAAAGCTCCCCCTGAGATGATTATTTTTCAGGAATTTGCTGGACGCGTTACAGGGTGTAGGTATTCTTTGATGTTCTCCAGAATCTTTTAGACTGATTGTGTTTCGATGTCTCTTGAACCCTTGGCGAAGAGTTGCAGCTGATGAAAACTGTATGAGTATGCAGACTGAATATCTTTTTCTGTCTACCTGTGACCCTTAGTCCATTTTTACAACTTCTTGTCTTCAATCTTTTTGAAAATTCTTTTATATTTATTGCAGAAATTCTGTCTCGAATTTGAATTCTACTCCTAATTGATTGCTGAAATCTTGGAACTCGGACAAACAGCTAGAAGGGCAATATATTGATACCTTAACTGCCCCAGTTATTAAGCCGAATATTGACTCTTTGAAATCTAGTAATTAATGCTGCCAATGAACGACTATATTCATAAGAATATATGCATTTAATTACTCAAAGCAATATAAGCAATAATATATAATATAAGCCTTTGTCAATCTGGAAATTAACTGCAGAGAATAGAAATAATGAACTAATAGATTTCGTCGATCAGAGATCCAAGATCGTCGAACTCAAACATCTCTTTCATCAGGCTGAGCTCCAAGAACTTTGAACTGAGTTAATGCTATCCATTCTGGGCTTCAAGTTCGTCGAACTGAGATAGTTGTTCGTCGAACTCAACAACTGATAGGAGCAGAGTTTGTCAAACTTAGTTAAAGTCAATCTCAACTTCGGAGAAGAAACTTTGTGATCGCCGAACTGAGTACGAAGATTGTTGAACTACATTCAGATTTCGTCGAACGACTTCTTCAACATAGAAAAATCTATCTTATTCTGAAATCTTCAGTCTTCTAAGTCTTCTAATGGATTGGTCCAATCAAACTGACTTGTTGACCTACCCTAAGATCTAATAAAGACCAATGACCCTAGACTATACATTGTGGGTCAATCTTTTCAATCCTAATAATGAACCTAGCCTAACTCAACCCTAAAAAAAGAGGGGTTCCAACACACAATTTCTGACTGATTAAGGTTCAGTCAATGCTTTTTATCACATGGTGTTGAGTGAGTAAGCTTCACTCAATGCATGTGCACTTAGTCAAATATCTGCACAGATTTTTAGTGGTGTTGACTATCTGAGCTATACTAAATGATTGATGTTGTATGGCGTTGTGTGAGTAAGCTTCACTCAATGCTTGTGGACTTAGTCACATTTCTACCTATTTCTTTCTAGTCTTTCACTACCTTAGCCTGTCTCATAGCTTTTTGCTATATGGCATTGAGTGAGTAGACTTCACTCAATGTCTGTGGACTTAGCCACATTTTCAGCTTGCCAATTGTTAACTGAGACTACCCTCAACACTTTTACTAACCTGACATTAAGTGAATAGACTACACTCAATGTCTGTGGAGTTAGGCAATTTTCAGCCGATCCAGCATCTTACCTTGCATCTGGCATTGAGTGAGTGAGCTTCACTCAATGCCTGTGGACTTAGATAGATTTCTGTCCATCCAGATCTTTAACTTGTTACCACCTATCACACCACTTGGAATGCATGTCCTATCATTGTTACAAGGACAACCTGCATGCATAAACTTATGCATACATCAAATACAACTTTATGTATATCATTGACATGATTGACTTCTTCAAATCAGGGACATTGAGGGCAATGGACGCAACAATCTCCCCCAATTTGAAGAAGTCAAAACCCTCAATCAAATGATTCAATGACATACACAATAATATGCAGAAATAAAACATTATTCTTGGAAAATATATAACAAGAGAACAGGTTATAGTTACCAAACATCCTTGCCTACAGGGTGATCATCATCACACCTGCTCCCCCTGAATTGCTGCTACCTAGATTTGATCAATTTGATCATATCCTTCTTATAGTTCTGATACTTGTATCATTCTCCTCCCATCCTCTGAAGCCAGATTATATTCTTCTCAGATCATATCCTTCTCCTCCCCATTTTAACTTTTGCAAATAGTCAGGGAGGCTATGATTATCTGCTTCCACTTTTTGAGTACATATAAGAAGCAGTTGAACCACTTGAGAGTGCTGGAGCAGTGCTGTACTTGCTCCCCCTTAACTAAAGCATCATTTATCGTGCTTCTTGATATACACATTAGTCTACTCCATCTGTATAGTACTGCAACCAGCATGATATCACTCAAGATATATAACTTGTAAAATCTTTAATTCACTGATGAACTTTTCCACCTAAAAGAAGGAATACAACATGCAAAAATATGAGGAGAAACTGAAGTTATACCAGGTTCAACATACGTAATTCAAACTTGAAAGTGTTGAACTTTGCTTCATCTAGTGGCATAGTGAGGATGTCAGCCACTTGCTTGTCTGTAGGGACAAACTCAAGGTTGATATCCTCACATTCTACATGATTCCTAAGGAAATGATATCTAATCTCAATATGATTAGTCCTGCTATGAGAGACAGGATTCCTAGCAATTGAGATTGCACTAGTAGAATCACAAAAAGGACTTCTACTTATCTGTAGGTTATAGTCCTAGAGCTGATGCTGGATCCACAATAACAGAGCACAGCAGCTACTTGTTGAGATGTACCCTGACTATATAGTTGAGATTGCAACACTTGTTTGCTTCTTGCTGCTTCAAGGCACTAGTCTTCCTCCCAAGAATTGATGGGTGCCAATAGTGCTCTTCCTGTCCTCTTTGCAACCTACAAAATCTGCATCTGAATAGCCAGTTAGTTCAAACTCCCCATTCCTAGGGTACCATAAGCCTAGTTCTAGTGTACCCTAAGATACCAAAAAATGCTCTTTGTAGCTGAGTGGTGAGATTCTTTAAGGAATTACTGATACCAAGCACAAACACATATTGCAAACATGATGTCTGGCCTGCTTGCAGTTCGATATAGAAGGAAGCCAATTATCCCTCTATATAATGTTTCATCAATTGGTTTCCCTTCCTCATCTTTGCATATAGGTATACTTGACCCCATGAGAGTTTTTATGGTGGAGGAATTCTGCATACCAAACTTCTTGATTAACTCCCTGGTGAACTTAGACTGCGATATGGACAAGCCATCATCAGTCTGTCTAAGTTGGAGACCCAAGAAGAACTTAAGTTCACTCATACTGCTCATCTCAAACTTCCCTTGTATAAGTTTGGTAAACTTTATGTAAAGGTTGTCATCTGTAGATCCAAAGATAATATCATCTACATATCTCTAGACTAGTATGATCTTACCCTTAGATTCTCTTAGGAATGGAGTCTTGTCTATCTTTCCCCTTGAGAATTTTTCTTAATGAGGAAGATAAACAAAGTATCATACCATGCTTTAGGGGCCTGCTTTAGCACATACAGAGCTTTCCCAACCTATAAACAGAATCAGGTGAGTTAGGAACAACAAAACCTGGAGGCTACTCAATATAGATTTCTTCTTTTAAGTCATCATTCAGGAAGGCTAACTTCACATCCATCTGGTAGACCTTGAATCCCTTATGTATAGCATATGCAAGGAACAGTCTGATGGCCTCCAATCATGCTACATGGGCAAAGGTTTGATCAAAATTAATACATTTTTCTTGTTTGTACCCCTTAGGTCCTAGTTTTGCCTTATTATTGATTATAATGCTATTTTAATCAATTTTATTCCTGCAAATCCACTTGAATCCAATTATATTATGTCCATGTGGTCTAGAAACCAGCTTATAGACCTTGCATCTCTTCAACTAGTTCAGTTCCTCTTGCATAGAAATAATCCAGAACATATCTATGTTAGCCTATTCAAATTTCTTTGGCTCTACTTCTAACAGTAAGCTTGAGTATAGTGCTGTGTTAATAATTATGCTCCTGGTCAACACTCCTTGGCTGGCATCACCAATGATCTGGTTTCTTGGATGATCCCTTAGATCCCTAAGTACAGGAGGTAGTCTGGCTTCAATATTAGCTACAGGTGTAGCTTCTTGCTGATCTTCATCCACCTCACTTGTGCCTTGCGTTCCATCTATTGGAATGTTCATTCCATCTTGGATAACTGGAGCTGCTTGCTTGTTGGTTAGCTTGTCCATCATCTGTTCTATAACTATAGTACTAGAAGAGGAGCTTGGTAGCTCACAGTTAATCATAGTTGACTCATCAAATACTACATGTATAAATTCTTCTACAATTTGGCTTTTCAAGTTGTAGATCCTATAGGCTTTACTATGATTGATATACCCAATAAAAATCCCATCAAAGGACTTGGCAGCAAACTTAGTCACATAGGACGTGCCATTGTGAAGCACATAACACTTACTACCAAAAATTCTGAGATAGCCACGGTTTGGTTTTCTGCCTTTCAAGATCTCATAGGGAGTCTTCTTGTGGCTCTTGGTGATAGAGGCCCTGTTGAGGACATGATATGCAGTATTCACTGCGTCAGCCCAAAAGTATTTTGGGAGAGATGTATCACTCAACAATGTTCTTCTAACCTCTATGAGAGTCCTATTTTTCCTCTCAACAATCCCATTTTGCTGGGGAGTTCTTAGAGAAGAAAATTCTCGATGAATCCTTTGATATTCATAAAAACTTGTCATGCTTTTAAACTCAAATTCAGTTCAATGGTTACTTTTGATTTTGACCACAGAACTGTTAAACTAATTCAGAATTTGTTTGACAAATTTGATGAAGATATCAAGGGTTTCATTCTTTTTCTTGAGAAAGAACACCCAAGCAAACTTGGAATAGTGATCAACCACCACAAGGGTGTAGACTTCCTACCAAGACTATGAACTGGCATAGGTACAAACAATTCCATATGCAAGCGGGACAAATAACTCACAGAGTCTTTGGTCCCAATGCCCTTGAAGGAGGCTTTGGTCTACTTGACATTTTGGCATGCTGAGCAAATGCCCTCTTTGTTGCACTTCACATTAGGATCATTCCTAACTAGCTCTTGACTAAAGAGCTTGCCAATTATCTTGTAATTCAAATGAGCTAGCCTCTTGTGCCATTGGACACAATATGAGACTTTCTTATTTGTCACTAGACAAATAGGAGTGTCTGAATATAGACAAAGGAAGTTTAAACAATATACATTTCCACTCCTAGTGTCTATCAAGATGACCTCTTGGTCAGTTCACCTCTTTATCAGACACTCATCCTTGTGGAAGACAATAACATAGCGAAGATCAGAAAGTTTTCTTATGCTTATGAGGTTTTTTACAACCCTTCAGCATAATCCACTTTTATGAGGCTTACTATGCCATTGGTAATCCTACCATAGCCTCTAGTTACCCCTCTATTTGAACCACCAAAGATAACCTTCAGTCCATCTTTTACTGGCGTATACTCCTTTAAGTTGCTCCTTGTCCTTGTCATGTGCCAGGAACAACCACTGTCCAAGTACCATATAAGGGTACGGGCACTTGGATTAACCTGCATCAAACAATTTACTTTACCTTGGGACCCCAATTTTTATTGGGTCCTAGGAGCGTGCTAGTCTTATAATGAACTTATCTACTAGCAGCATTTCTGACTGGTAGACTAACAGCTGCTCTTGGCACACTTGGATTGTGCCAGCAGTCTATAACAATGTGTCCCACTTTTCCACACCACCAACATTAATGAATTTGGTATCTTCTTTTCTGTGCAAGCCTAGAAGTTTGTTTAACTACTGGATGAATGGTAAGAAGAGGAGCAATAAACTTCTTCAGATTCCTTTCAACCAGGATTTGTCAGAAGGTAAGTATTTTAGTTGTCTTATCTGGCCTTCTCTGAGTGCCTGTAGTAGCAAGTTTATTTTCAGAATGCATCCTCTTGATGGCATCAGACATAGCCAAACCAGGCTTATAGGATGACTGACCCTTGGTCTGAGTCCTTGTTGAATGATTATGAACCTTTGTTGCAGCCACAATCTTGAGAGTGGGGGCTGGAGCACCAAAGACAAATAATCCATGATGGGTGATTTTAATTTCTTCATGGGCTGCCTTAAAGGCACTCACTTTGTTATATCTTCCACCCTGACTGTGAACATCTTTGATCATACCAGTGGAACTGTCATTCATCCAGTGACCAAAGATGCTCTCTTAATCACACCTATTTGAAGGCAACTGATCTTTCCTAAAAGAAATGGGAGGCTTGGAAGTAACAGGCTGAGCTAGAGCTGGAGCTTTTCCATTCCCTTTGAAAGGAGCAACTTGGGTGCTTCCCTTGAATCCCAACCCATTCTTACCCTTCTGAGAAGAGAAGGATTCTATCAATGGTAACACAGTGCTTGGCTTAGAAAAGCTAGCCACTATTCTATTCTCCCTTCTTAGCCTCTCTCCAAGATCCCTTATGAGACTATCCTTGAACTTGATGGTGCCAGTCTGAATGATAGTGATGTTTCTCAATTGGCTAACTTCCCTTGCTTTCTGATCCAGTAGAGTTGTTGTTTCAGTCAGCTGGGCAACAACTAGCTGAAGAGAGGCAATCTCCATAACTTGCTTTTTAGTCAACTTCTTGCACCTCTTAAAGGCATTCAGAAGTTCACCATACCTGTCAATCAATTGATTGACATCTCCTTCAGAATCATCTTCACCATTGGATGAAGAGGCTTCTATATATGGACTAGTCTCATATCTAGACTCAGAAGAAGAGCAGTAGGATAGTCTTCATCTGCTGATATAGATTCATATTCAACAACAGCAGTAACCAACACAATATAGGCTTTTTTCCTCTTCAGACTCATCTGAAGATGAGTCTGTCCAACTCTTCTCCTTCTTAACCATGAAGGATTACTCCTTCTTCCCCTTGTGTTGTTGTTGTTTCTTCTCAACAGCTTCCTTCCTCTTCACTGGGCAGTCAGCTATTACATGCCCTGGTTTGCTGCAGCAGTAACATACAACTTTAAAAGAATTATATTTACTAGATTTAGAATCATACCTGTTATCCTTGGAATGATTCCTCCTGTGATGAGAAGAGGTGGAATGTCTGCTCTTCCAATGTTTCTTCTTCATCATTTTCTAAAAGTTCCTGGAGAAGACAGTAAAGTCCTCATCTGACATGTTGCATTTTGATGCATCTGACTCTGAGCAGTCTGAATCAACTCGTCTTCTTGGAGGAGATGGAATCGTCTCCTTACTCTTCTTGATGCTTCTTCCTTGAATGCCAAGGACATCTCCTTGTCTTGGGATCTGCTGGTGGCCTCCTCCTCTTTTCTGGCAGCTGGCTGCATTTCATAGGAGAGATGCTTTCCAAACAATGTTTGGGGAGGAGTCTCTGCAAGCTTGGCCACTTCTCTTATGACACAAATCTTAATTTCCCAGTCTCTAGTGAGAGATCTTAGGAACTTATCATTTATTTCATAATAACTGAAGACCCTCCCACAGGTCCTCAGTTAATTAATGATCCTGAAAATTCTTTCATAGCAAGAAGTTATGTTTTCTTTCAGGGATTTCCTGAAAGCCTCATACTCTTGGTTGAGCAAGGACTTTCTATTATCTCTTACCTCTTCAGTACCATATATGTTGACCACAAGTGTGTCCCACATCTCTTTGGAGGTCTGGCAGTGGACCAGGTTCTGAAAGATTGAATCATCAATAGCACTGACTATGATATTCTGTGCTCTCTTGTCCAATGCAGGCAGCGTGACCTCATCCTTGTTCATTTCTGACTAAGTCTTGGGTGTCTGGACATTGTCATCCAGAACTGAGACCTTTATAGGGATGAAGGGTCCCTCTCTAACTGTCAGAAAGATTCTTGGGTCAGGGGCTTCCATAAATAGTGTCACCCTCTCCTTCCAGATTCCAAAATTCTCCTTCCTGCAGATGGGGAGTTTCACGAAACCTATCTCCATATGGTTCTCTTAGGAACCCATAAGTACAGAACTGTAGCTACACATGTAGCTCACTCAGACTGTTAAATCCTTTTTGAGCAACCTCCCTCTGATACCACTTAAAAGTCTTTATTTTCAAGGTAGCTTGCAACCAAGAGGTGGGGGGGGGGGGGTGAATAGGTTTGTTGGTCTCTTGTGACATTCTTTTAGTTTCTTCTTTAAGTGCTTAGAGTGTTAACAGTTATTATCTTTCAAGAACCTATAATAAAGAAACAACAAAGAAAAGCACACACAGAATATATAGTGGTTCCCCAGATTATGGGTACATCCACTCTCCTCCCACCTTTCTAACTTTCAGTTAAGCAAGACACTTCTCCTTTACTCAGCTTAAAGAGCTTACACCTCAGATCCCTTAGGATCTCTCAATCTCATGCATGACTTACAACTCAATGATCAACTAATCACCTACCTCAGGCCAAAGGCCCTACTACTCAGGCTGGGAGGACAGTCTGACTTCAGATCCACAAAGGATCCTACCTCAGAGAATGACTCTCCTACAGCTCAGGCACAAAGGCCTTACCTCAGATCCAAAGGATCCTATAGCTCAGGCACAAGTGCCCTACGATAGAGAGAGAATATCTATCCTACCTCAGGCTCAAAAGCCTTATAGCTTAGTAATTAATTGATCACCTACCTCAGATCACAGTAGGATCCTACACACAGAGAGTATAACTCTCCTACCTCAGACAAATTTTCCATACCTCAGGCTCAAGAGCCCTAAAGCTCAGATCCAAAAGATCCTACAGAATTATAGTGATTTTAATTACTTTTACGCAGAGAAATTTCTCTGTATCAATAACTAGAGATGAGTTATACTCAGCACTATCTTTCTTCACAGCAGTTGGAAGACGTTATTCTATAAAAGGCTGCCTCTGCTGGAAGTAACTCAGAATGTTTTTTCTGAACTTACTGAAGAAGACTGGAGATCTACTAGGTCTTGAGTTCTTCGAACAGCTAACTGAACCTGGAGAAGATTGAAGGCTCTCCTCTATATCTTTATCAGAAGTATTTCTGAACTTGATGTAGCAAATGAGAAACCTATAGCTAACTGGACCTTTTGTTCTGTTGGAAGAGTTCAAGTTTTTTCTCGACAGCAATGGCGAGGAAGATGAAGTCAAACCGCTTTTTCCTTGTTGAATAAAATGCTAAAATTTGAGTTCAACATCCAAAGCTTGCCCCTTTATAACTTCAGCCGATCAACGACTCTAAGAAGCAGTGGGGACCACCTACAACAGACAGCTGCACCTTGCTTTAATGGAAGAAGATGTACAGTAGACCTACGAAAGTATTTGTCTTGTTCTATAGTTTTCCCGCACTTAATTTGAACTCTGTTGACTTGTTGACTACGTTGATGTCACCATATATAGACTTAGACATAATCAAACATCTTTAGTATAGGCATCGAGTGAGTAGCTTCACTCAACGCCAAAACACTTAGACTAATTTTCTGTTACTAGGCATTGAGTGAGCAACCTTCACTCAAAACAAATACACTTAGAAAAATTTCTATGCCATTACGCGTTGAGTGAGATACCTTAACTCAACGCCAAAACAATTAGAAAAGTTTTTTGTCATCAGGCGTTGTGTGAGCAACCTTCACTCAATGAAAAAACACTTAGAAAAATT
Source organism: Platanthera guangdongensis (assembly GCA_039583875.1). Classification (NCBI taxonomy): domain Eukaryota; kingdom Viridiplantae; phylum Streptophyta; class Magnoliopsida; order Asparagales; family Orchidaceae; genus Platanthera; species Platanthera guangdongensis. Next base: position 80,822,633 of record CM077149.1, on the reverse strand, counting down.
TCTGTCTCTAGGCATTGAGTGAGTAAGCTTCACTCAATGTCAAACTGCTTGACTGGAGTTCTGTCAATTGGCGTTGAGTGAGTGAGCATCACTCAATGCATTTGGACATTGACAATTTTTTATGAAATCACAGTCTCTAACTGACTAAGGTTCAGTCAACGTTGTGAAGAAGATAGGGCTGAGATTCACTCAGCTTAGGAAGCAATTGACTCAGAGATTAATTTATTTTGAGTCAAATCAACATAACTATTCAATTTTTGTAGGATCTGTTTAAGATCTGTGTTGTATGATTAATTTATAAAGGCTGAGTGGTAGGATATAGTCTTGGATCTATATGATAGGGTTGTTTTCTCATCATGTGTTGTAGGGCATTTGTGCTTGCCGTAGGTGATCGATTAGGTGATTACTGAGTGGTTGGGTTGTGTGCCTATGTTATAAGACTCGGTGGAGACTGAGTGATCCTGTGGGATCGTGCTGTAATCTCTAAGGACCTAAGTTATTGGAGAAGTGCCTTATCCAACATTCTGTTATAAAGGTGGAAGGGACAGTGGATGTACCCATACACTGGGAACCACTATAAAAATCTGGTGTGCGTTGTGTGTATTTCTTGAAAGATAAACTTATAACACACAACAAGTCCTAAATCAGTTGAAGGTTAAAAGAGAATAAAAAGATCTTAATATCCCATTCACCCCACCCCCACCACTCTCTTGGTGATTAGTTGTAACACCCCTATTTTTCCAGATCTCGAGCCGCTGGAAGCAATCGCGTGACGATAGGTAGCTATCGGCCGACAATAGCCTTGTTTCGTCGAATCCAGTCATTAAGTGGTACCGCGTGATGTTAGCTCGTTAAGTGTCAAGTGAAAAGCGTTGAGTGGTTGTCACGTTATGGTAAGGCTAATGCTGGATATATCATTTTTCTTCCCAATGGGACCAACGACTTGGGAACCTACTGCGTTGCGACAGGTAGTTACCGCTCGGCGATAGCAGACTGGAGGAGTTCCGTCGTTTGGCATTTTAGCCATCGAAAATCTCTTAGGATTTGATCCTATGGCCTAGGACACTCCGTCCAAAGGGCATATTTAGGACTGAAACATTCTAAACCTTCATTCTCTTCTCTATTAAAGTGGGAGTTAGGGTTTGAGAGCAAGACTTTGGAGGAGGAAAAAGAAGATCTTTCTCCGAAATTGACGAAACTTCGGAGCTCTGATCGTTGATCCAAGGCCATATCTGTGGAGTGGATTTGAAGGCGCACATTTTAATCCGTGCAAGTCAAGTTTTTCATGGCAAGGAAGAGGATTCATAAGGTAACTACTCTTCTCATTTCGGTCTTTAGGATCCATGCATGGCATCCATGTTTATTACTGCTTTATTTAAAACATTTGGGCATCGTAACTCTCAAATGAGAGGGATTTGGGTTGCTATGGCTCGAGAGGAGCCACCAGGTTGATTTTGTCTGTCCCTGACATAATATTGCATTAGAAATCCGCTCTATTGGGGGATTAGGCATTGTGGGTGAAGTCGTAGTCGCGACCGTTAGTCCGACTCGGTGATGTTGCATAACGAGCCTTAAGGATTGTGCTAGAAATCTGTTTGAGATAGGATGCCTTTTGTGATAATTGTCCCGCCCTCCTTGTTTTTGTGTGAGAACGAATGGTGGGTTAGGGCGGGAAAGGCTTTTGATTGTGATGTGCTAAGGCACGACTTTGTCTCTGCAGTCAGCTTGCTAGCCCATGATGTTGCAAAGTCAGGTGTGGAGAGTATCCCGGCGAGACAAGTCCCCCTTCTGTGAAACTGATGAGAACGCCAAGTTTTGGACAAGCCCGCACGATGCTAGTGGATGAGTACATTCAAGAGTTTACTCATTTTTGGTTGAGAGAGAATCTAAGGCAACCCCTTATAACTATGAAGAATGTGAGCTTCAATGAGTTGATTGAGACTGCCAGGACATTGGAAAGTGATATGGATCGAACCCAACATCGAAAGGGACTTGTAGTGAAACGGGGAGAAGGAAAGCCTTCTGAGTCGCAAGGGAAGTCGGAAGGGAGTAAGTGGAAAAAGAAGCTCATCCCTTCGAGTAATGGGAGAAGAACAGTATGACGTCTGGAGTTTCTCGCTTCAAAGGACCACCATCATTCTACAAGTGTGGCAAGCCAAGCGATTCGGTCCTAGTGCCGTAGAGAAACGGAAGATGACAGAGTCGAACGCTTCACATTTCCAACCCGTGCAGCCATGAGCATACAACTTTGGGCAGCAGGAAACGATTCGACAATCGATGTGGTCACAGCCTTCGTACTAGTTTCCGGATACACCGATATGGTATTGTTCGACACGGGAGCATCGCACTCCTTTCTTTCTGAAAGCTTTATCCAAAGAATTGGAGTCGAGTCCTTTTCGACGGACACAGAACTTAGGGTGCGCATGCCCAATGGGTTTTCATGAGTACCGAGATGAGAGGGCGCATTGGTTGGAGTCTGGAAGGAGTTGACTTCATGTTGGTAGCAGCAGTTCTACCGTTGGATGAATTCGATGTGATCTTGGGGATGGATTGGCTTGCAAAGCACCCTGCTAGTATTGACTGCCTATCTAAGGTGGTGACACTGAGAAGCAAAGGAAAGGAATAGGTTCAATTTGAGGGCCTTATTGGAGTGGCCTGCTCCCTGATCTCAGCCTTGTAGTTGGTGCGGGCTGTTAACTAGGGAGGTGTAGCTTTCGGAGCATTATTAGAAGCTCAACTTTCTAGGCTATCTTTGGAGAAGTGTTGGTAGTGGCATAATTCGAGGATGTGTTTCCTGAGGGGTTACCTGGAGCTCCTCCTCGACGGGAGATCGATTTCTCGATTGACTTAGTACCAGAAGCTAGGCCAGTGTCATGTCCTCCTTTTAGGATGGCACCAAACGAGTTAGCAGAGCTCAAGGTATAGTTGCTGGAACTATTGGAGCAGGGGTATATCAGACCTTTCTCATCTCATTGGAGCTCGCCGATGTTGTTTATTAAGAAGAAAGATTGTAGTATGCGGCTGTGCATAGACTACCGAGAGTTGAATAAATTGACTGTCAAGTATAAGTATCTGATTCCACGGATAGATGACCTATTCAACCAATTGGTAGGATCAGCGGTGTACTCCAAGTTGGACTTGAAGTTAGGATACAATCAGTTGCAGATTCGAGATGAGGACATACCCTAGACAGCTTTTAGAATGAGGTATGATCACTTCGAGTTCTCGATGATGCTGTTCGGGTTGACGAACGCGCCATCGGTATTCATGGATTTGATGAATTGAGTGTTTCGACAGTACTTAAACTCGTTTGTAGTAGTTTTCATCGATGATATTTTGGTATACTCCAAATTGGAGGGGGCATGAGGCTCATTTGAGAGTAGTCTTGCAGACTCTAAGAGCGAACCAGCTATTTGCAAAGTTCTCGAAGAGCGAGATCTGATTGTAGAAGGTTGCTTTTTGGGCCATGTGATTAGTGGTGATGGGGTGGCGGTAGATCCAGTGAAAATAGAGACAATCAGAGATTGGCAAGTTCTGAGCACCGTGGAGAAAGTCAGGAGTTTCCTTGGACTAGCCGGGTACTATTGAAGGTTTGTGGAAACCTTTTTGCGGGTAGCTCTGTCCCTCACTACTTTGACTCGTAAGGACCAGAAGTTTGTGTGGACTCATGAGTGCAATCAAGTGTTGACACCTTGAAGGAAAGGCTAATGATAGCTTCAATCCTAAGTCCTCCTAAAGGGACTGACGGATTTCAGATTTTCAGTGACGCATCAGGTTGCGGTTTGGGTTGCGTGTTAGTGAAACAAGGCAAGGTGATAGCCTTTGGGTCTAGGCAGTTGAAACCTCGTGAGAGGAATTACCCCATCCATGACTTAGAGTTGGAGGCGGTAATTTTTGCGTTGAAGTTGTGGTGGCACTATGTGTACGGTGCCAAGGTAGAGATCTTCACGGTCCACAAAAGCCTGAAGTATCTCCTAGATCAAAAAGATTTGAACATGCAACAGTACAGGTGGGTCGAATTCCTTGGCGACTATAATGTGGTGATTTAGTATATGCCAGAAAAGGCCAACGTGGTGGCGGATGCCTTGTGTAGGAAATATTCTCGATGAGGAAATTGGATTTAAGCTGATGATTGGTTGGAGTGGGACGATGAGTCCCTTGGCATTGAGTGTGTAGACAAAGGCGACTCTAGCATGGCTCAGTTGAACTGGATAGAGTTGCTGAACAACTTATCTGATCATATTCGGGAAGGGACAAGTGTAGATGTGGAGTTACAGCCATTTGTGGTGGAAGGTCAAAAAGGTGAGGGTAGTACATGGGAGATGATTGATGGATCTTAAGGAAGGACGAAAGGATTTATGTACCGTAGTTCAGCAAGCTCCTGAGGAGTTGATGTTTGAGGCACATTTCACGACATGCTCCATTCATCCGTGCAGTACAAAGATGTACTTGGATATGAAGAAATACGTTTGGTGGCCTGGTCTGAAGCGAGATGTAGCTTTGTACGTGAGTCGGTGTCAAACTTGTGCCTTAGTGAAGGCTGGATGTCAAAAGCCGAACGGGTTCCTGAAACCTCTTCCTATCCGTGAGTTGAAATTTGATGACATCTCCATGGATTTTGTGTATGGTTTACATCGGTCGCAGTAGGGTTATGATGTGTTTTGGGTGATCGTAGATTGCTTAACCAAAGTGGTTCACCTCATCCCTAATCTGAAGGTGGATAGCATGGAGAAGCTGGTAGAATTATATGTTCGCAATATTGTTTGGTTACACAGAGTTCCAAAGAGTATTGTTAGTAATCACAATGGACGGTTCATATCCAAAGACTGGAGATTAGTACATAAGCGTCTAGGCATAAAGCTCAAGTTTAATACGACGTTCCATCAGCAAACTGATGGACAAACGGAAAGGACAAATCATATAATGAAGGATATGATGAGGATGTATACCCATGAATTTTGTTAGAAGTGGGAAAATCACCTTTTCATGGTGGAGTTCGCCTATGACAATAGTTTCCAGGGAAGTATCAAGATGTCTCCATACGAGGCTCGTATGGAAGGCGGTGTCGAACACCGATGTCATGGACAGAAGCAGGTGACACCAAAGTTTTAGGAAAAGAAGCGGTGGACGATGTTTGTGAGTTAGTGTGAATAATTCAGGAGCGTATGAAGGTTGCTCAGGATCAGCAAGCAAAGTATTTCAACGGTCTCCACGGGAACATGGAGTTCATGGTAGGCGACTGGGTATACCCAAAGATTAATCTGTTCAAAGGCATTTCGCGGATTCTCCGACTCAAGAAGTTGAGTTCGAGGTTTTTGGGGCCGTTCGAGGTTGTGGAACGAATTAGGGAAGCATCCTATAAGTTGACGTTGTCCCCAGATCTGAGTGGATTAGGCGATGTATTCCATGTCTCAGTTTTGACGAAAACCTTGATGGAGACGAGCATTATGGTCGAGTCGGCAGCGGTGCCGGTAGATGAGGACTTGAGGGCGAAAGTCCGTCCTGTCAATATAGAGTATTCAGAAGTTTGACAGTTGTGGAATGAAGAAGTTAAGCTCGAGAAGGTGCGTTTGAATAACTGCGGGTGAGACGAGTTCTCTTGGGAGCATGAACAAGCAATGCGGGAGGACTTCCCAAAACTTTCTACTTTATGTTTGCTTTTGTTTGAGTGCAAACTTAATTTCAAGGATGAAATTCTTCGAAGGGGGGAGGAGTTGTAACACCCAAGTTTTTCCAGATCTTGAGCCTCTAGAAGCTATCGCGCAGCGATAGGTTTTTATCCCCAGGCGAGAGCCTTGTTTCGTTGAATCCAGGCATTGAGAGGTACTACGCGGCTATAGGATTCTACCGCGCGGCGGTAGCTCGTGAATCGTTGAGTGGCTATCGCACGGAGGTAAGGCTAACACTGGCGATAGCATTTTTCTTCCTAACGGGACCGACGACATGGGAACCTACCGCAGCGCGGTAGGTAGTTATCGCTCGGTGGTAGCAGACGGGAGCAGTTCCATCATTTGGCATTTTAGCTGTCTGATTTCTCTTAGGATTTGATCCTATGGCCCAGGACACTTCATCCAAAGGTCATATTTATGACTGAACGTTCTAAACCTTCATTTTCTTCTCTTTTGAAGTGGGAGTTAGGGTTTGAAAGCAAGAGTTTGGAAGAGGAAGAAGACGGTCTTTCTCCTCCATTGACGAAGCTTCGGGGCTCCGATCGTTGATCCGAGGCCAGGTCTGTGGAGTGGACTTGATGGAGCACATTTTCATCCGTGCAAATCAAGTTTTTCATGGCAAGGAAGAGGAGTCGTAAGGTAACGACGCTTCTCCTCTCAGTCTTTAGGATGCGTCCATGGCATCCTTGTTTATTACTGCTTTCTTTCAAGCATTTGGGCATCAGATCTCTCAAATGAGAGGGGTTCTGGTTTCCATGGTTCAACAGGATCCACCGGGTCGATTTTCTCCATCCATAATATGATATTGCATTAGAAATCCGCTATGTTAGTGGATTAGCCAATGTGGGTGAAGTCGTAGTCACGACCATTACTCCGACTCAGTGATGTTGTATAATGATCGTTAAGGATTGTGCTAGAAATTCGTTTGCGGCAAGATGTCGTTTGTGATGATTGTCCCCACTTATTTTCGTTTGAGTACAAATGGTGGATTAGGGTGGGAAAGGCTTTTTATTGTGATGTGCTAAGGCACGACTTTGTCTCTGTGGACGGCTGGCTAGCCCGTGACATTGTAAAGTCACGTGTGGAGAGTGTAACGACGAGACAAGTCCCCCTTATGTGAAACTGACAAGAACACGAAGCTTTGGAGAAGTGATGCATCGGCAAGTGCACCGGTTGCTGTTAAGCAATATAAAATGGGCGAATTTTCCCAAGTATCGATCATATAAGGAACACCTGAAGGTGGAGTTGTCTAACAAGGTGGACTTGAGATTGAAATACTCAGATCGAGGTCACTAAGGGGGGTTTGAATTGTTTGCTGAAAAAGAAAGTAAAATACTAATAAACAACTCCTATGCAATGTTGCAATGCAATGCTGCTATGCAATACTGCTATGCAATGCTGCTATGCAATGCTTCGCCAGCCGGATGAAAAACTATATGGGCCGCAATGCACCGAATCACTAGGCGGATGGATGAGTAGGCTTGCGGATGAGGTGGTGAGAATGGAGGAATGAGGGTCGTGAGCAACTCTTCGCAACACATGCCTCTAGAAATTACTAGTGCGGAACTGTGTGGTGGAGGATGGATAATGGCGCACCTCAAGCAAATAACGTGAATATAAAGTCACATGACATGATTGTACACAAACGTATCTCAAATTAAGCACATTTCATCAAATACAAAGAGATCAAACTACACTATCAACAACAAAAGAAGAAGAGAGTGCGAAATCGACCAGATCTGAAGTCTTGCTGAGGATTTACGGAAGGAATCGTCGGGTTGTCAATCCGCGTCATTGCTCGGTCCTTAACTGCGACCGGGGTAGAGGATGCTATCACTATCTCCCAATGGACCTATCTTCTTCGTGTCACGATCCGGTGGAGGATGACACAAACTCCTTCGAGCTTTGATGTTGAAACTTAGGCCAAACCCTTCTTGAAGCTCAAGGATGAAGGAGGAGTATGAGAGGAAGCTTCGGCTTGAATTTGGCGTTGAAAGCTTGCCCAAAGCCCCTCCCTACGGTGGAGGAAGATGGAGATCGGCGGAACCCTCCCCGGAGATGAAAACGACGGAGAAAAAGTCCGGCCTTTTGGAATTAGGGAGGAACCTGCGTATTTATAGATTGCAGAAATATAATGCACACGACTAGTGGCTCACGTCCAGTGGTCGTGCGCACTATGTCCATTGGTAGTGCGATTGCCCCAAACAGAACTTGGAAAAATGGAGAATAGTGTGCATGATCAGTGGCGCACGACCAGTGGTCATGCGCACTGTATCCTGTGATAGTGCGCATAGGCATGGCAGAACCTGGTAAAAAATGGAATCAATGCACACGATCAGTGGCGCACGACCAGTGGCCGTTCGCTAAGGAATACACTGAGCGTGCACGTGTAAAAACGCACGATCAGTGGCCCTTAGGCAAAAAGGGGCCCCAGAACCAACCCAGAGCACCAACACAACCACTGAACCTACAGGAAAAACAAACCACTGATATGTGCAGACATTGCAGGCATCACAATAAGAAGTACAATCAATAAAAGTAAAAAAATACACAACCACGGGCCTATAAGTGCACTTTCTATGAAAATAAAGATTAGAAGAAATATATGTGATAACGAACTAAAAGTGAGGTGTTTGTGAAAGAAAACCTTCCCAGATGAGTCCGAAAATCATTATATAAATAGGACTCATCACACCCCCAGACTTGCCTGTTTGTGCGGCCCGAGCAAACAAAATCTATGCAAATAGGGAAAATAAACTAGCTAACATAGAAATTGAGATACGGAGTACCATGCGAAGTCGCATGCTCGCGCGCGTAAAAATATAATAGAGGAAATTTCTAAGTATACAAAATGGTATACTTTTCACAATGCATATCAATATTTTATTACTACTCAAAAATGGAATCACGGTGAATTTTTCGGGCACGCGTAGGGATAAAGTAGAATAATCAAAAATGCGAGCATTGAAAAAGATCGGGGCTCGAGATAACCTCCGAAGGAATCCCCCAAAATTGGTGACCACATGCTTGGCCGTTCGCACTCTCTCCACGACACTAGTTTGGTTCACACACGAATCAGTAGGACTTTAGGTGAAGAGATGGGGGTTGAGTTTCGGTGAGGTAAACAAAGATAAATAAGAAGGCTACGCACCTAACCCAAATGAGCTAGCATAAAAAAGAATCTATCCGCTAACTAAAAGACATGCGGGTACACCACACCCCCATACTTAATTTTTAAAATATGGGTGTGTGCACCGCCTACTCCAAATACAATCTCATCTCAAATAGAATTTTCAATTATACTTTTTCCTTTCACTTTTCTTTTTCACAATTAATTTTTATATATTTTTTTTTCAAATCATCTTTTTATTTTAACAAATTGATGGCGAGGATGCCCCGCCATTTGCTTGTGCCGACATGGATCTCATTGATCTCCGTCGCTACATGTTCATGGACATTGATGGCCATTGCCGCAACTGTCGTCGCCGCCGCCGCCGACGCCGTCATTATGAATATAATGTTATTTCAATTTTCTAACTCAGGAACCGCCACCGCCAAGACCATAGGTACATCTGCTAACTCAGGTCCATCGGGTGGTTCCTCAACTATCATAGGAGACGGACTGGAAATATGGGTGAGGGGAAGTGGGGTAATCCCAGGGGGTGATACCTCAGAGGAGACATCCGCATCCAGGTCACTAGGATATCCAAGCTCCTCGTCGTCACTAAAGTCATCCGAGAAATTGGCGTCGCCCTCAGTGGAGGGCTCAGACGTCGAAGCCAAAAGAGCCAAAGCCCTAGGTTTTGTGGGGCACTCCACGGCATAGTGGTCAATCACGCCACAAGCATAAAAGGTGGCATTCTCCTTGCAAGTCTTAACTGTCTGCGTATGCTTAACCCGCGGAGTTATAACATCCCTAGTAGGGGCAACGACAGGTGGCGGGGCAGAGGACCTAACCTTCTCCTTCTCACTAAAGTTTGGAGTACGTGGGGCTCGAAATAGTCTGATCTTGGTGGAGCAAGGATCTAGCGGGAGGCTTGGAGCCACTCCTTTGATCAAAAACGGGACTAGTGCCCTGGAGGGGAGAAATGAGATCATAAAATGTCCGAGTAAGGGGGTACGAGGGGACGTACGGGTTCGATGTAGGCAAAGTTTTAGACGGCGAATCACTCAGATAATCAGAAATCTGGGAACGATAGTAGGGAGGGTAATACTCATCCGTTAATAGATTCTTCATAATCTGCCAACCTACGAGTGAGCTGTTGAGTGACATCCCAAAACATCTCTCCTCATTGAGCCAGAAGGTCAGAGCTCGACCAATTAATTGTAGTCTCGCAATGGGAATCTTGTGGGGGTCCACAATATGATATCGCTCAAAATAACATTCCATGTCCTTCACCCAACATAAAAACACTCGCGGTCCACCTATCCCATCATAGGTCGGAGTAGGAACTCTAACAGGCCTAGTGGTGCGCGGAGGTGTTGTCAAATATTATGCCATAATAGACAAATGAAAACTCAACTAAGTGAATATAAAAACCTTTTTTTGATATATTTTAAGAAGCCAATTTATATATATATATATATAACTAAAAATAAAATAGAAGACCAACGAACGTGCCTACGTCCGAAAAAGGGGGGAACCTCGGAACGAGCAGATCGTTGCCAAGTTGAGAAATTGGCCAACCTCTTTCCCTAAGGTGAAGAAATTGGGATGTGTGTGCATAAAGGTAGGGAAGTGACACGGGAGGACCGACAAAGATTAAGAAATCTTTGCGCCGCCTCTGATTGATGGCGAGGATGCCCCGCCATTTGCTCGTGCCGACATGGATCTCATTGATCGCCACGGCTACATGTTCATGGACATTGATGGTCATTGCCGCAACTGTCGTCGCCGCCACCGCCGACGTCGTCGTCGCCGCCGCCGCTGACGTCGTCTCCGCCGTCGACGCCATCATTATGAATATAATGTTATTTCAATTTTGGAATAATATTATATTCCTAATACTTTTATGAATTTATAAGTCCTAAGATTTATAAATTTATAAGTTAGGGAATTTATAATTATGTTATTTTATAAGTGTGTGTTTTATTTCATATTAAACACTAGTGGTTAGGATTGGTTTGGATTTTGATGAAGGGTGGATGGAGAGGGGTGTGATATTATATATATATGTATGAGGTGTTGGAGAGGGTTACGTTGAAAAGAAAAAGGAAAAACCCTATTGGAGTTTGCGTGAAGCAGCCCCCTTCGGCCAAGCCGAATCCCGCACCCGACCTCCAGTATTTCGTGAAAAAAAGCTGTTGCTGCCGCCCCTCTTGTGGCGATTCCTGCTGCCCCGGCGATCTCCTACCTCCTCCAGTGTGACTCCGAAGAAGGCAGCTCAGTTCTCCCCATCTGGTGCGACTCCGGTGGACCCGTGGAAATGTGACTCTTCCATAGTTATCTTTCTCCTCCTCCTCTTTAAATTCAGATTTGGGTAACGATTTCCCCTCCCTAAAACTTGTGTAGTGATTCGTTTTGGGTTGTGAGTTTTGTGGAATTCTAGTATCATATTTTATCCTAAATCTTGATTCTATGTTGCACTCAAAAATCTGAAATTATACTGCTTTTATCCGATTTTTTGCGAAGGTTTTTGCAATGATAGGTCCCCTTGGACGTTTGCAAACCGTGGTTGGTTTAGCCTTTGGTTTTGAATGGATCAAGAGGATTTGGTATATCCTCGTTTAATTTTGTTTTGAGGGCTGCCTTTGGACTATCTTCCGAATCGAATTTCTTAGTCCGGAGCGCTCTCCATGTGGATGGAAATGCGGTGGTATAACACTAGATGTATGGCTAGGTTATGAAAAATGTATATGTGAATGTTCGTGCATGTTTGGATGGGAACTTCCGACTTGTGAGATCGCAACATTATAGACAAAACTCTGCCGAAATTTTGAGTTTTACGCGCACATCACGTGTTCGTTTAAATTCCCCTTAGGAATCCTTTTACCAATTTGCATCCTAATCCCATTTGCGGAGTGGCCTACATCAATTTGGTATCAGAGGCGGCACAAAGCTTTCTTAATCTTTGTCGGTCCTCCTGCGTCACTTCCCTACCTTTATGCACACACATCCCAATTTCTTCACCTTCGGGAAAGAGGTTGGCCAATTTCTCAACTTGGCAACGATCCGCTCGTTCCGAGCTCCCCCCCCCCTTTTTCGCACCTAGGCACGTTCATTGGTCTTCTATTTTATTTTTAGTTATATATATATATATATATATATATATATATTTGCTTCTTAAAATATATCAAAAAAATGTTTTTGTATTCACTTAGTTGAGTTTTCGTTGGTCTATTATGGCACAATATTTGACACCACCTCCGTGCAGCTCTAGGCCTGTTAGAATTCCTACTCTGACCTATGATGGGATAGGTGGACCGCGAGTGTTTTTATGTTGGGTGAAGGACATGGAAGGCTATTTTGAGCGATATCATATTGTGGACCCCCACAAGATTCTAGTTGTGAGACTACAATTAATTGGTCGAGCTCTGACCATCTCGCTCAATGAGGAGAGACGTTTTGGGATGTCACTCAACGACTCACTCGTAGGTTGGCAGATTATGAAGAATCTACTAACGGATGAGTATTACCCTCCCTACTATCCTTCCCAGATTTCTGATTATCTGAGTGATTCGCCGCCTAAAGCTTTGCCTACATCGAACCCGTACGTCCCCTCATACCTCCTTACTCGGACGTCTTATGATCTCATTTCTCCACTCTATGGCACTAGTCTCGTTTTTGATCAAAGGAGTGGCTCCAAGCCTCCCGCTAGATCCTTGCTCCGCCAAGATCTGACTATTTCGAGCCCACGTACTCCAACCTTTAGGGAGAAGGAGAAGGTTAGGTCCTCTTTCTCGCCACCTATCGTTGCCCCTACTAGGGATGTTATAACTCCGCGGGTTAAGCATAGGCAGACAGTTAAGACTTGCAAGGAGAATGCCACATGTTATGCTTGTGGCGTGATTGGCCACTAGGTCGTGGAGTATCCCACAAAACCTAGGGCTTTGGATCTTTTGGCTTCGATGTCTGAGCCCACCACTGAGGGCGACGCCAATTTCTTGGACGACTTTAGTGACGATGAGGAGCTTGGATATCCTAGTGACCTGGATGCGGATGTCTCCTCTGAGGTATCACCCCCTGGGATTACCCCACTTCCCCTCACCTATATTTCCAGTCTGTCTCCTATGATAGTTGAGGAACCGCCCGATGGCCCTGAGTTAGCAGATGTACCAATGGTCTTGGAAGATTCACCTTGTGAGGGAAGGTTATTTTTGGATGAATTTATAGTTGAGGACCCAGGAGATATTTCCTTGTTGCTATCACCATTGCCTGAAGCACAATAAGGATTAGAAATTTTGTCGGGCTCAATTTTGCCTACTTCGGGGACCATTACTGATCATGATTTGGATGAAATATCTAGTGGGTTGGAAGAAATTTCGGCTGAGTTGGTAGAGTCAGCCTGTGGCGAATGTTTATCTGAGAGTGAGTTAGGTGATGCCGATCTGGTTGAGTTTTCTGTGAGGAAGAATCTATTGTTTGATCTTCCCTTTGATTTTGATGGCTTGTACCCAGAGGACTTTTCTTTGACGTTAAATCCGTGTTTTGACTGTGAGTATGACTTAGCTCCTCCTCCGGAATTGATCATGTCAGCTCTCCCTCCGGTTCACTTGACTCTATTAGATGATTTGTTAGGAAACGAGCTGGTCATTTCTAGTCCGGGATGTTTGGAGACCCTTATTTATCTATCTTCCCCGTTAGACTTGCCTAGACGGATGTGTGTGGGCGAGTTGTTAGTTATCGCATTCGTTCTTTCCACTCCAGTTCGTAGATCTGACTATGCTTCTCCTAGGATGGACCTTTCATATGACCTCTTGGCGTTAGGTAAGGCTTCGTGTTGGACTTCTAGTGATTCCTTCGCTATGGGGCTTTTCGATGTGGTGTCCCCTAGACACACTTATTTGTCAAGCCCGGTCGCACGCATTTATCCTCCGCCTTTTGATGATCCGTGCATGCACACGTTAGTGAACCTAGTTGGCTATGTTGAATTGTTTCGCACGTACGTCCTTTCAAATCCGGGAGCATCCAAATCTATAATTGGTGATGAGCATTTTTCGCTGGCAATTCTTTATGACATTTTAAAATCAAAATTTAAAACTATGACGTTGGAATTTGTTGGGTACATCGGAAAATATGAACCATATTTGAAGAAGCCTCACCTTACTCAATGATATGCATCAAGGTGTATTTGATGTTATTTTGAGTTTATATGTGCAGGTTAAGAAAATGCAGAAATGCAGGAAAAGTTTCTAAGTCCATGTGTCGACACCGGAGAAAAGTTGTGTCGACACCTGGAGTCAATTGTTCCGACACTGGAGAAAACTGTGTCGACACCTGGAGTCAATTGTGTCGACACTTGGAAAGGCTGTGTCGAACCAGAAGAAACTGTGTCGACACATAGAGGTAGAGTAGACACACAGAAAAGCATAGTCGACAATAACTGTGTCGACATACAGAGGCAGTGTCGACACACATAAGACTTTGTCGACATCAACTGTGTCGACACACAGGACTTGTGTCGACACATAACAGAGTTTCAACAAAGTTAATTTTTGTGAAGAGAAGAAGTGACTGTGTCGACACACAGAACTAGTGGCGACATATTCTACAGAAGCTATGTCAAGAAGCAGTGTCAACACCAAGGGAGCTGTGTCGACACCATCAAGGCTTGTGTCGACAATTCGTCTACTTGTGTCGACACAAGATGAAGTTCAGTCTCGACACTTTGCTGACAGAGACAGAGTTTCAAGAAGTGACTGAAAGACTTGACAGCTGTAATAACCAACCGGTCTACTGAAGTTGTCAGAGCTGTCAGAAGTTTGATAGAAACCGGATCAGCCGCTTACCATGGAGAAAGTCTATATAAAGACATTCTCTATCAACAGAAGGGATACATATATATATGATACATACATAGAGATATACAATAACATATAGAAGTAGATTTTCAACAGAAGATCTAAGAAGACATTCTCAAGTTTAGATCTACTCAGAGTTTGTCAAGAAAATTAAAAGAAGAATCTTCAGTAGAATTTGGAGAGAGAGAGCTATATCTATTCAAGTTAAGAAAGGGACTTACACCAACAAGTCTCTTAAGTGCAGATTCTGAACCAGTCTGCCAAGAAGGATTCAGATTGATTTCTGAATTTGAAGAAAGAAACTGATTGAGGATCGACTTCAAAGGAGATCAACCCAACTGTGTTTAGATTCAAGAAGCTTTGAAGAAAGCTAAGACAGCTTGATCTCTATCATCGGATAAATTCAAGAACTGATCAAGAAACCGTCCATCCTTTCTCTCTCAATCAGGGTGGTGGTAGATTTAAAATTAACTTCTATTTTCTGTAGGATCTTTTTAAGATCTGAGTGGTAAGCCTGATTTATAAAGGCTGAGTTGTAGGAGATTAATTCTCTGAGTGGTAGGCCTTGTTGTAGGCTGAGGTAGGGCTGTGAGCCTGAGTTGTAGGAGATTTTGATCTCTTAGTTGTAGGCCTTGTTGAAGGCTGAGGTAGGGCAGATTTCCTGAGCTGTAGGAGTGTGGACTCACTCTGAGTTGTAGGAGCCTTGTTTGGGTTCTGAGCTGTAAGATCTGAGGATCTGAGGAGAAGGAAAGAGTTAGGCCGAATCTAGCACACTGTTAGATAGGCAAAGGGGGAAAGTGGATGTGCCCAGACCTTGGGGAACCACTATAAATTAGTGTGCAATTTGTGATTCTGTGTGGTATTATTATATATGTACTGTGATAGCTGTAGAACTATCTATTTGTGTTAATTAACTGAATTAAAAGTTCTGCCTTAGAAGAAAAAGGAATTGCACTTATTCACCCCCCCCCTCTAGGTGTTTATGAACCAATTCTTCCAAGTGGTATCAAAGCGAGGTTACTCAAAGAAAGACTTAACAGTCTGAGTAAGATCTGTAAGGCAGAATTAAGTTACAGAAGATGGGTTCAGGAGAAAACCATAAAGAGCTTGGTTCAATGAATTTGCCTATCTGCGGGAAGGAATTCTTTGTAATATGGAAGGAAAGGGTCAGACTATTTATGGAGGCATCTGATCCTAGAATTTATATAACAGTTAAGGAAGGACCATATATTCTAATGAAAGTTTCTGTTCTTGATACTAATCAAAGGACTCTTAAGGATTTTTCAGAGATGACTAAGGATGAGATCATCTTGGCTACAATGGATAAAAGAGCACAGAATATTATAGTAAGTGTCATAGATGATTCAACATTCCAGAATCTAATTCACTACAAAACCTCCAAGGAGATGTGGGACATATTGGTTGTATACATGAAGGGTTCTGAATAGGTTAGGCAAGATAGAAAGTCTATGCTTAATCAAGAATATGAGAGTTTCAGACAGGCCAAGTCTGATAGTATAACTGAATGTTATAAGAAGTTCTACAGAATTGTAAATGAACTGATGTCCTATGGAAGAATCTTCAGTACATATGAGCTGAATGACAAATTCCTTAGGTCTTTGACTAAGGATTGGGATACAAAGATCTGTGCCATAAGGGATGTGGCCAGACTAGCAGAAATTTCACCTCCAACACTGTTTGGCAAACTACTGTCTTATAAGATGTAGCTTTTAGCCAGAAAGGAGGAAGAGAAAAATACAAAGGGTGACTATAAAGAAAAGTCAGTGGCCTTTAAGGTAGAAGCCACAAGGAAGAATAGGAGGATGTCTCCATCTTCTCCTAAGAAAGATGCAGAAGTGATCTCAGAAAATTCTAATAATCACAGTTCAGATAGTAGTAGTTCAGATGAAGACTTTGCTGCTTTCACAAGGCAGTTTCAGAGATTCTTAAAGAAGAAGTAGTGGAAATCTAAGTCATCCTCATCTCAGTCCAAGGATGGCTATTATCAGAAGAGGAAATCATCCAGGAAGGACAGGAGTGGGACAAAGCCCAGCAAGTCAACTACATCAAAGATTATTTTCTATTGCTGCAACAGACCTGGACATGTTGTGGCTGACTGTCCAGACAAAAGAAAGGAGTCTGCTGATAATAAGAAGTCTCAGCACAAGAGAAAGAAGGAGAAATCCTTGGTAGCTAAGAAAGAGAAAAGTTGGACAGACCAATCAACGTCAGAGTCTGAATCTGAGGCTGAGGCCTATATTGGTTTGTTTGCAACAGAAGAAGAGGATGAGTTCCTGCAATTACTGGACTCTATCTATGAGCAAGAAGACCATCTGTGCAAAGGACTGATGGCTATGTCTGAAGAAGACCAGTGTCAGGATCAACTTGGCCCAAGTAAGGTAAAAAGTTTATCTATAGATTCTAATTACTTCACTGGGTCAGAATCAGATGTATCTGCATCAAGAGATGTGGATGGGTCTAAATCTGATGGAGATATTCATCAGCTTATAGATGAATATGGGGATTTGTTGCAGACACTTAAGAGAAGCAAAAAACCTGGCCAAAAATCAGGCTAAGGAAATTGCAGCTCTTAAGTTAGCTGCATCTGATTCAGATAAGATGCTGGATCAGAAGATGAATGAGATTGCCAAGCTAAAAAACATAACTATTATTCAGATGGGTACAATCACATTCAAAAATGATCAGATCAAAAGTCTGGAAAACAGACTTCAGAAAGAGAAGGAAATAGTGGCTAGTTTCTCTAAGCCAAAATCTGTCCTACCCTTAATTGATGACTTTGTGTCTCAAAAGAGTAAGGCAGGATTAGGCTTTAAGGGAACTACATGGGCTGCACAGTCCAATAATAAAGGCAAAGCCCTAGCACAAAACAAAAGATCTGCTGCAAACAATACAGCTAAGATTGTACCTAAAAAGATGTACAATAAGTATGAGTGTTGGTGTTGTGGCAAGATAGTCCATTATGCCTTAGAATGTTGGCACAATACCAGTGTCAGGAAGGATAGCAGTCTACTTGTCAGAAGAGCTGCAGGCAGATTTGTCAAGTTTCAGGCTAACTTGAACCAAGGACCCAAAAGTTATTTGGGTTCTAAGGTTAATTAATCTTTGTTGCAGGTGAGTCCAAGTTGACATGCCCCTATATGGTACTTGGACAGTGGATGTTCCAGGCACATGATTGGAACAAGAGGATTGTTGAAGGACTACTCACCTATACTGAATGGGCCTAAAGTAATCTTTGGTGGTTCTGAAAAATGAGTCATCAAAGGGTTTGGTAACATTTCTAACAACTTAATCACTATCACTCAAGTAGCTTATGTGAAGGGTTTGAAACACAACCTAATAAGCATAAGCCAACTGAGTGATCTTGGATATGATATTTCATTTGTCAAGAATGGGTGTCATATCAAGAGGTTAAGTGATCAAAAAGTCATATTGACTGGCTATAGAAATAGAAATGTGTATTGCCTAAACTTTGAGAGTGAGAATAGAAATTCTCTTATCTGTCTTGTGGCTGATGAGAAAGCCTCTCATTGTGTCAAATGGCACAAGAGGCTAGCTCATCTTAACTACAAGACTATTGGCCAACTCTTTAGTAAAGAGTTAGTGAGGAATGGTCCTCAAGTTAAGTGCTTTAAGGATGGGATACGCTCAGCTTGTCAAAAAGGCAAGCAGATCAGATCCTCCTTTCATAGTCTAGAAGCCAAAGACTCAGTGAGGTGCTTATACCTCTTACACATGGATTTATTTGGTCCTATGCCAGTTCATAGTCTAGGTAGGAATGTCTACACTTTTGTGGTTGTAGATGACTATTCTAGATTTTCATGGGTATTCTTTCTGAGGCAGAAATCTGAAACCCCAAATGTCTTCTGCAATTTTGTTAAACAAATTCAGTATGAATTAGATAGTTCAGTGGTCAAAATCAGAAGTGACCATGGAACTGAATTTCAATCTGAAAGTAAGACAAGGTTGTGTGAAGAATTTGGGGTTCATCAGGAATTCTCCTCACCTAGAACACCTCAGCAAAATGGCATTGCTGAAAGAAAGAATAGGACATTGATTGAGGCTGGAAGAACACTATTGAGTGATACTACTCTCCCAGAATATTTTTGGGCTGAGGTAGTAAACACTGCATGCCATGTGCTCAATAGGGCTTCCATCACCAAAAGCCACAAAAAGACACCCTATGAGGTTATGAAAGGCAGAAAACCAAACTTATCCTATTTTAGGATCTTTGGTTGCATGTGTTATGTACTTAACAATGTCAAGTCTCACCTAACTAAGTTTGCTGCCAAATCCCAAGATGGGATATTATTTGGGTATAGCAATAATATTAAGGTTTATAGGATCTACAATTTGGCTACTCAAGTTGTAGAACAATCAGCTCATGTCATATTTGATGAATCTAGACTTATTAACAGTGAGTTGCCTAGTAGTTCTTGTAGCTCCATAGGTATACAACAGAAGATGGACCAGCTTACTATTAGAGAAGATCCAACTGCAAAACAGGATGAGGAAAATGGTAGTTGGTGTCCAGGGGGAGTACAAGACACTCTAGAAGAAAATGAAGACCATGAGGTGCAGCATAATGAAGAGATTGAAGAAGATCAAACTGTTGATAGATTACCTCCAGCAGTTAGATATTTAAAGGATCATCGTGCACACCAGATCATTGGTGATCCAAGACATGGAGTACAAACAAGAAGCAGGAACTTAAATACAGTTCTTTGCTCAAGCTTCTTATCTCAACTGGAACCCAAGAGATTTGAAGAAGCTATTCAAGACCCACACTAGATTGATGCTATGCAGGAGGTGTTAAATCAATTCAGAAGGTGCAAGGTATGGGAGTTTGTTCAAAAACCAAAGGGCCACAATATCATAGGGACAAAGTGGATTTATAGAAACAAGCTTGATGAGAGTGGGATCATAGTGAAGAACAAGGCAAGACTAGTTGCCAAAGGTTACAGATAAGAAGAGGACATAGACTTTGATAAAACGTTTGCTCCAGTGGCAAGGTTGGAAGCAATCAGGCTATTCCTAACCTATGCAGCATATCAAGGGTTCAAAGTGTTCCTAATGGATGTTAAGTCAGCATTCTTAAATGGAGACTTAAAAGAGGGGTCTATGTAGAACAGCCATCAGGTTTTATTGATCCACTCAAACCTAATTATGTTTATAGACTTATGAAAGCTTTATATGGGTTGAAACAAGCCCCAAGGGCTTGGTATGAAACCCTGTCTACTTTCCTCATTGAGAACAAATTCTCAAGCGGGAAAATAGAAAAGACACTATTCCTTAGAGAATCCAAAGGAAAGATCATCCTAGTCCAAATATATGTTGATGACATAATATTTGGTTTACTGAAAACAACCTTTGTAGGAAGTTTGCAAAACGTATGCAAGGGAAGTTTGAGATGAGCAGCACGGGAGAATTTAAGTTCTTCTTGGGTCTCCAAGTAAGACAGACTGATGATGGCCTGTCCATATCCCAGTCTAAGTTCACCCAGAAGTTAATTAAGAAATTTGGTATGGAGTCATCCACTACCATGAGAACTCCAATGGGGACAAGTATGTCTCTAAGCAAAGATGATGCAGGGAAACCTGTAGATGAGTCTTTGTATAGAGGGATAGTTGGCTGATTCCTTTATCTTACTGTTAGTAGACCATACATCAGGTATGCTACATGTGTTTGTGCTAGGTACTAATCCTGCCCTAAAGAATCTCATTATACTGCTGTTAAAAGGATTTTGAGATATCTCAAGGGCACACCTAATCTAGGCCTTTGGTATCCTAGGAATAGAGATTTTCTACTAATGGGCTATTCAGATGCAGACTTTGCAGGTTGCAAAGTAGATAGGAAAAGCACAATAGGCACCTGTCAATTTCTAGGAGGAAGGCTGGTGTCATGGAGCTGTAAGAAGCAGACTAGTGTGGCAATTTCCACAGTTGAGTCTGAGTATGCTGTTGCAGGAAGTTTCTGTGCACAACTGTTGCGGATACAACATCAGTTAGAAGATTATGGTATTCAAGTAAATAGAACTCCTTTATTATGTGATTCTACTAGTTCTATTTCTATTGTTCATCATCTTGTTTCTCATAGTATAACAAAGCATATAGAAATAAGATACTATTTTCTTAGAGATCATGTCAAGAAAGAAGATATTTCTTTAAAATTTGTTAATACAGATTTTCAAATTGCTGACATGTTCACTAAGACATTAGATGAAACTAAATTCAATAATTTCAAAATTGAATTAGGAATATTGAACATAAATTAGTTTAAAAAATTTGGCTAAGTAAAATTGTGTCGACACAAAAAGTTGTCAGTGTCGACACATAGTAGTCGGTGTCGACACTCCAGGAAAGTGGTGTCGACACATCTAGAAAATAAGGTGTTGACTCTTTAGAGAAGTTGTGTCGACACATCCAGAAGTTGTGTCGACACTTAGAATCAACACACAGATTTCGCCGAGCGCAGAATCAACTGATCGTCGAGCGCAGAATCGACACATATCGTCGAGCGCAGATTCAACAACACTTCGTCGACCTCAAATCGTCGACTTCACGGGCTCTTCGTCGTACGCGACCGAGACAAATAGAATTAGTGTCGACATATAGAAGTCAATACTTCTGTCGAGACATTAGAAGTCTGTGTCAACACATTTCAACTGTGTTGACACATTAAGAGAATTTTGACGCGCCTTTTGACTTTCATCATTTAGAAGGTTATAAATAGGTCAACGACTGTAACGCCCCGAAACTCAAAGGAGAAAAAGGGGAATAATTTGGGCCAGTTTGAGTTCTGGCTGCAGGCACACGGCCTGGGACACGGGCGTGTCCCAGGGCGTGTCAAGCCTGTGTCGACACTAAGGCGTGAAGTCGACACTTTGGTCTCGACATTGTGTCGAGACTGGGCACACGGCCTGCGACACGGGCGTGTCGCAGGGCGTGTCGACCCGTGTCGGCACTTAGCCGTGAAGTCGACACAGTGCTTCGACGTTGTGTCGAGACACGGCACACGGCCTGCGACACGGGCGTGTCGCAGGGCGTGTCAACCCGTGTCGACACTCGTCCCGCGAAGTCGACACTTTGGTGTCGACAGTGTGTCGAGACATGGCACACGGCCTGCGACACGGGTGTGTCGCAGGGCGTGTCGACCCGTGTCGACACTTAGCCGCGAAGTGCCGAGACCTTGTACACGGCCTGGAGCCCAGGCGTGTCAAGGTGACACGGGCAAGGACACGGGCGTGTCCGAACCCGTGTCAGCGCTCGGGTTGGAAACGGGAGAAATTGATGGGGTACACGGCCAGATACACGGCCGTGTCAGGTGGAACACGGGCGTGTCAGCTCGAACACGGGCGTGTTCGAGACCCGTGTGAGGTTCCAGGTGATTCGATTTTGACGGCGAATGAGGCACACGGCCCTGGACACGGGCGTGTGCCAGGCCGTGTTCGGCCCAGATTGGGCATTTCAGTCCCGAATCGAAGCCGTTCATTTCTTTGACTGAGGATCCAATGGCTGGGGGTTGTTCCTGAAGGGATATACCCGGGTTTTGACTTAGAAAACCCTCACTTTTTCCACTTGATCTCTCTCCAAACCTTGGAGAAAGAAAAGCTAAGGCAAGAAGAAGAGGAGCTAGATCCGCCATTGGAGGAGCTTCGGAGCTCCGAATCGCAAGCCGACTCCGGATCCGCGGAGGCAACGCAAGTGCGGTCATTTCCATCCGATTACTTTTCGATGGCGCCAAAGAGGACCGCAAGGGTAACGATCCTCATCTTGAGCATGAGTCGCTCTTTTCTTTGCATAGGAAGCCCGCTCTCGCGAGTTTGCGGAGAGTTGGAGGCGTTCCTTCGGGTAGATATGTAAAGTCCCCGTTGTTTAGCGTCCGTATGCGAGAACGGACATAGGCATTTTGGTTGAAGCCTACCCGGACATGTAGTTCGGATCGGTGATGTTGCATTGCATAAGGCCGGAGAAGACTCCGTGCTAATTGGTGTTTTCGGGTTTTTCTACACGGTAGATTGCAGCAGGGAGCCTTGGGGACTAACCCAAAGGTGCACCCGGAAAACTGGGCGGACACGAGGTCTTGCCAACTTGGTGGCCTGAGTGCCAACATGAACATAACGGGGTTATGTGTCTTTCGGTAGAATGGGAATCGGTGAAAGTTTGACCCGCGCAAATGGCTTAAATTGCCGTTGCGATGTGAGCACGGGTTAGATGGAGCCGTACCCGCTTTATGTCGTTCGGGTTAGAGAGACCTAAAGGTACATGGCACTCGCCGTTGGCATAGATGGGGGTCTTCGGTGGTCAATGGCTTAAATTGACGTGACCAATACCATGAAGACAATTTGCTCATAGGAATGGCCGTCCAAGTGGCGGTGGTGAGTCCGGAATGTTAATGGCTTAAATTGACGTAACATCGACCGGTTCACCGAGAATGTGCCCTGAGTGCACGGGACGTGTGGCCGTACGAGCCAACGTCTGTGTTGAAATGGCTATGATTTTATGCATTGCTCGCTTGTGCTAATGAAATGCAGGGAAGGAGCATCGCCGCCCCGAGTTGGGGGCGGGATCGTTATAATTTGGTCAGCATTGCTGACCGTTGCTTTGTTTGCCACCGTGCGGTGGTTTGTTTGCTTGCAGGTGCAGCTGGACCAAGCGGTCAATAGCGGGCTAAAGCCCTTTTTGCGAAGCTGGCCCTCGAAGGCCCAAGTGGAAATGTTTTATGTTTTGTTCATGTATGGCCGGCCTGCGTGCCGAGGTTTGGAAATCATGTATAAGACAAGTGAAACATTTTGTAAGGCCTTAAGGCCGAATATTTTGGGTATTTTTGTATACATTCCTATTATCATGTTAGTGGACATTCATGCTTATTGCTGGGTTCTTGTTTTGCAACTTATAAACTGCTTCCGCTAGAATGCTCTGTGTAGGACGTTGAGATTGGTTGGATGGTTTCCATACGTAACCACCCGGTCTGTCTGTGGTATATGGCGTCGGGCCCCGGCCGGACCTACTGCTATATGCTATGCGACGGATAGGGGGTGTTACAATTTGGTATCAGACTACTGGTTTTGGTCGGGCTTAAAGTGAATTCGTGGGCGAATTCTTTTTAAGGGGTGGTGAGCACATTGTGTGCGTCATCGTTATAACAGTAAAAAGAACCCATGAATGTCCACTTAGGAATGAAAATACTCGTGTTTGAGGAACCTGCGTGTTCCTATAATTGCTGTTTGCAATGTTATTTGGTCGCTTAACGGTGTTTTGTACCACTATAGGTGACCCGAAGTGGTGTTGGGCCGTCAGACCGCCGAGGTTCTGAGGCTAGTAGTGCACCAGAAGTTGCTCCAGCCACACCTTTGTCGGCGGAAAATATAAGATTGGTTGCTGAAGCGGTGTTGGCCGTGATCAATGCGCAGCCTGGGAGGCAAGCGCAGCAGCCCGCTCCTGTGTTGGAGCAAGTACCTCTTCAAGAGGCGGAGCCGAGGAGGATGGAGCAAGTGGTTGTAGAACCAATAGTGCCAAGGAGGGCGACTGAGAGGCAGTTGAAGCATGTAATGAGCTTTAACCCTCCGTTATTCTCGGGGTTGGGAACCCCATCTCAGGCTGAAGACTGGCTCTCTAGAGTGAAGAGAGTCATGACAGCGACAGAGACGGAGGAGTGGCAGATGACCACCATTGCTACGTTCCTGTTGGACGGTGAAGCAAGGATGTGGTGGGACGGTTTGGAGCTGCATCATCTGCGAGGAAGACAATTGATAGACGTTCCGATGGAAGAGTTCTCGGGATTGTTCTTGGCAAGATACCTCCCTTCTACTCAGAGGATCTCGATGGAGAATGAATTCCTGAAGTTGGTGCAGGGTGAGTGGAGCGTGGATGAATATCTCCACGAGTTTACGCGGTTGAGTCGTTATGCGAGCTCCACCATCATGGATGAGGAGCGCAAGACTAATCGTTTTTATGAAGGTTTGAGGGATGAGCTGAGACTATTACTGTCGGGGCCGATGACGCAGGGTTTCTTAACCTTGGTCAATACTGCCCGGTCCTTGGAGAAGGACATGAAGAGCGTGCAAGCGAAGAAAGGCTTGGGTGAAAAGAAATCTGAGTTTAAAGTGCCGACTACTTCGAAGTCTGGCTATCGGAGGGCTTTCAAGAAGCATAGGACTTCGGGTCCAGCTCCTTCTGGCGCTTCTGGGGCGACTACGGGTCGGACCCCGGGTGCGTGCTTTACTTGTGGCAAGACGGGGCATTACGCCCGTGATTGTTGGAGCGGACGTCCTAAGTCCGAGAGGAGGCCGGGAGCTACATACGAAGAGAAGGGAAAGGCGGTGGAGTCGACCGCATCCCACTATGCTCCGGCCCAACCAAGGGTCTATAATCTTGGCCAACAGGAGGCCATTAAACAAGCTGACGTGGTGACAGGTACGGTTTAATTTATAGCAAGTCAATTCCTTTATATGCTTGTTATGTATATGTTACCTTACCACTGCTTGTTAGGATTTGTGTTGATTTGTGAAAACCCGGCACGAGCACTCTTTGATACGGGAGCTTCACACTCCTTCTTGTCCGAAGGATTTATATCACGCATCGGAGTCCCTTCTTCGATGGCGAAGGACAAGTTGGATGTGTTGTTGCCCAATGGGTGTTCGATGCGAGCGGTTAGGATCTGCGACGTTAAAGTTCGTATTGGGGAGCAAGAGTTCGACCTGCAGGCGTCCTTACTTCCGTTGGTGGAGTTCGACGTCATATTTGGCATGGACTGGCTCTCGGAGCAGCAGGCCCATATAGATTGCGGTAGCAAGGAAGTAAAGCTGGGAGCAAGTCGTGAGACGACGTTTACGGGCCTAAAGGGGTCGAGCAAGACGTTGATGTCTGCTCTTCAGGTGGTGAAGGCGGTTCGTGCTGGAGCAGAACTGTTCTTTACACTAGTGGAGGTTGCAAAGCCGAAGCCCGCGATGGATTGTATTTCAGTGGTATCGGAATACCCTGATGTGTTCCCCGCAGATCTTCCTGGAGCCCCGCCTCAGCGGGAGATCGATTTTACGATCGAGCTAGTGCCAGGTGCAAAGCCTGTGTCACGATCTCCGTATCGGCTAGCGCCTAAGGAAATGGCGGAGCTGAAAGTTCAACTGCAAGAGTTGTTGGAGCAAGGGTATGTGCGCCCGAGTTCTTCGCCTTGGAGCGCACCGGTCCTCTTTGTTAAGAAGAAGGACGGAAGCTTGAGGTTGTGTATTGATTATCGGGAGCTAAACAAGCTGACTGAGAAGAACAAGTACCCGATCCCCCGGATTGATGATCTCTTTGATCAGTTAGTCGGGTCGACGGTGTACTCGAAGTTAGATCTCAAGTCTGGGTACTATCAGCTGCGGATAAGGGAGAGTGATATCCCAAAGACAGCGTTTAGTACGAGATACGGGCATTATGAGTTTACGGTCATGCCGTTTGGGCTGACTAATGCGCCGTCAGTATTTATGGATTTGATGAACAGGACGTTCAGGGAGTACTTGGACCATTTTGTGATCGTCTTCATCGACGATATTTTGGTGTACTCGCAAAGTGAGGAGGATCACTTCAAGCATCTCCATTTGGTGTTGGAGACACTCAGGAGAAACCAGTTGTATGCCAAGTTCTCGAAGTGCGAGTTTTGGCTATCCTCAGTAGCGTTCCTTGGGCATATAGTGAGTGGAGAGGGTATTGCGGTGGATCCGGCGAAGATTGTTGCGATACGGGAGTGGCCTGAGCTTGCTACGGTAGCAGAAGTCCGGAGCTTTTTGGGGCTTGCCGGTTATTATAGGCGCTTCGTAGAGAACTTCTCGCGGATAGCGCTACCTCTCACTACTTTGACGAGGAAGGAGCATAAGTTCGTTTGGACGCCGGAGTGCGCGCGAGCTTTTGAGGAATTGAAGTGTCGGTTGACCACGGCGCCTGTGTTGAGTTCGCCATGTGGAACCGAAGGCTATGAGATATATAGCGATGCTTCGGGTAGTGGTTTGGGTTGTGTGCTACTGCAGCACGGCAGCGTGATAGCTTATGGCTCGAGACAGCTAAAAGTGCACGAGAGGAATTATCCGGTCCACGACTTGGAGTTGGCGGCCGTGATTTTTGCCTTGAAGCTGTGGAGACACTATTTGTACGGTGTGAAGATTGATATCTACACCGATCACAAGAGCCTAAAGTATCTAATTGATCAGAAAGATCTGAATATGCGGCAGCGTAGGTGGATGGAGTTCCTGGGGGACTATACTTTCAAGATCCACTACGTGCCTGGCAAGGGGAATGCGGTTGCGGACGCGTTGAGTCGCCGAGCCCCAGCTCAAGCCAATTGGCTATCAGTGCATGATGAGCGGTTGGTGGAGGAGCTGGAAGCGTTGGAGATTGTTTGTGTGGACAGACAATCTAGTGCTGAAGCAGTGCTGAATTGGACTGAAGTCCAATATGACCTGGCTGATCGGATTCGGCAGGCTTTGGATATGGATGCTCATATGAAGCAGTTCATGATAGAGGCTCTGGATGGGTCAAATTCCCAATTCGTTGTGGAGGACGGATTGCTGTGGAAAGACGGTCGTTTGTGCGTCCCCAGTGTGGGCAATTTACGGGTGGAGTTGTTGTACGAGGCGCATCATACCAAGTACTCGATTCACCCGGGGAGCACGAAGATGTACCGTGATGTAAAGAAGCTATTTTGGTGGCCGGGTTTGAAAAAGGATGTGGCGCTATATGTAGCGAAGTGCCAAACCTGCGCCTTGGTAAAGGCGGAGTGCCAAAAGCCGGGAGGATTTCTTAAGTCCTTGCCTATTCCGGAGTGGAAATTCGACGACATCTCTATGGACTTTGTGCATGGTTTGCCAAGGTCGCAGAAGGGGAACGACGCCATTTGGGTGGTGGTCGATCGATTAACAAAGGTGTCGCATTTTATTCCGCATAGGAAGGATGATCCGGTGGAGAAGCTGGCGAAGCTTTATGTGGATAACATAGTGCGGCTTCATGGTGTGCCCCGCAGCATCGTGAGTGACCGAGATGGGCGGTTCACGTCCAATGATTGGAGGCTGGTGCAGCAAATGTTGGGAACAAAGCTGAAGTTTAGCACAGCCTTCCATCCGCAAACGGATGGGCAGACCGAGAGGGTCAATAGAACGATGGAAGACATGCTTCGCATGTGTGTCTTGGACTTTGGAAAGCAATGGGAGGACCACCTTTATTTGGTGGAGTTCGCATACAACAACAGCTACCAAGCAAGTATTCAGATGACGCCTTTCGAGGCCCTATATGGTAGAAGATGTCGCACGCCGTTGTCTTGGTTAGAAACGGGCGAGTCGAAGTTGTATAAGCGATCGGAAGTGGAGGATGCTACTTCTTTGGTGAGAACAATTCGGGAGAGGTTGCTTATCGCTCAGGACCGGCAAGCAAAGTACTATAATGCCAAGCACAGGAACGTGGAGTTCGCTGTGGGCGATTATGTATACTTGAAGATCAAGCCGTTCAAGGGTGTCTCGCGGGTGCGGCGATTGAAAAAGCTAAGCCCGAGGTACCTTGGACCGTTCGAGGTTCTGGAGCGAGTAGGAGAAGCGGCCTATCGGCTGAAGCTTTCAGTGGAGCTAAGTGGTTTACACGATGTATTCCATATTTCGGTGCTTCGGAAGGCGGTTCAAGAGCCTACGCAAGTGATCGCGGCCAATCAAGTGCCGGTGGATAGTGGGCTAACGACAAAAGTCAAGCCCGTGCGGATTGAGGACTCGGAGGTCAAGCGGCTACGCAATAAAGAGATCAGGATGGTCAAAGTCCGGTGGGACAATTGCGGTCGTGAGGAGCTCTCTTGGGAGAGAGAGCAGACGATGCTTGACGAATATCCGGAGTTATTCCGCTCAGGTACAAATTTTAGTTTTGTACATGTTTTTCCCTTTATGTAATTTCGTGGGCGAAATTCTTTTAAGAGGGGTAGAGTTGTAACGCCCCGAAACTCAAAGGAGAAAAAGGGGAATAATTTGGGCCAGTTTGAGTTCTGGCTGCAGGCACACGGCCTGGGACACGGGCGTGTCCCAGGGCGTGTCAAGCCTGTGTCGACACTAAGGCGTGAAGTCGACACTTTGGTCTCGACATTGTGTCGAGACTGGGCACACGGCCTGCGACACGGGCGTGTCGCAGGGCGTGTCGACCCGTGTCGGCACTTAGCCGTGAAGTCGACACAGTGCTTCGACGTTGTGTCGAGACACGGCACACGGCCTGCGACACGGGCGTGTCGCAGGGCGTGTCAACCCGTGTCGACACTCGTCCCGCGAAGTCGACACTTTGGTGTCGACAGTGTGTCGAGACATGGCACACGGCCTGCGACACGGGCGTGTCGCAGGGCGTGTCGACCCGTGTCGACACTTAGCCGCGAAGTGCCGAGACCTTGTACACGGCCTGGAGCCCAGGCGTGTCAAGGTGACACGGGCAAGGACACGGGCGTGTCCGAACCCGTGTCAGCGCTCGGGTTGGAAACGGGAGAAATTGATGGGGTACACGGCCAGATACACGGCCGTGTCAGGTGGAACACGGGCGTGTCAGCTCGAACACGGGCGTGTTCGAGACCCGTGTGAGGTTCCAGGTGATTCGATTTTGACGGCGAATGAGGCACACGGCCCTGGACACGGGCGTGTGCCAGGCCGTGTTCGGCCCAGATTGGGCATTTCAGTCCCGAATCGAAGCCGTTCATTTCTTTGACTGAGGATCCAATGGCTGGGGGTTGTTCCTGAAGGGATATACCCGGGTTTTGACTTAGAAAACCCTCACTTTTTCCACTTGATCTCTCTCCAAACCCTTGGAGAAAGAAAAGCTAAGGCAAGAAGAAGAGGAGCTAGATCCGCCATTGGAGGAGCTTCGGAGCTCCGAATCGCAAGCCGACTCCGGATCCGCGGAGGCAACGCAAGTGCGGTCATTTCCATCCGATTACTTTTCGATGGCGCCAAAGAGGACCGCAAGGGTAACGATCCTCATCTTGAGCATGAGTCGCTCTTTTCTTTGCATAGGAAGCCCGCTCTCGCGAGTTTGCGGAGAGTTGGAGGCGTTCCTTCGGGTAGATATGTAAAGTCCCCGTTGTTTAGCGTCCGTATGCGAGAACGGACATAGGCATTTTGGTTGAAGCCTACCCGGACATGTAGTTCGGATCGGTGATGTTGCATTGCATAAGGCCGGAGAAGACTCCGTGCTAATTGGTGTTTTCGGGTTTTTCTACACGGTAGATTGCAGCAGGGAGCCTTGGGGACTAACCCAAAGGTGCACCCGGAAAACTGGGCGGACACGAGGTCTTGCCAACTTGGTGGCCTGAGTGCCAACATGAACATAACGGGGTTATGTGTCTTTCGGTAGAATGGGAATCGGTGAAAGTTTGACCCGCGCAAATGGCTTAAATTGCCGTTGCGATGTGAGCACGGGTTAGATGGAGCCGTACCCGCTTTATGTCGTTCGGGTTAGAGAGACCTAAAGGTACATGGCACTCGCCGTTGGCATAGATGGGGGTCTTCGGTGGTCAATGGCTTAAATTGACGTGACCAATACCATGAAGACAATTTGCTCATAGGAATGGCCGTCCAAGTGGCGGTGGTGAGTCCGGAATGTTAATGGCTTAAATTGACGTAACATCGACCGGTTCACCGAGAATGTGCCCTGAGTGCACGGGACGTGTGGCCGTACGAGCCAACGTCTGTGTTGAAATGGCTATGATTTTATGCATTGCTCGCTTGTGCTAATGAAATGCAGGGAAGGAGCATCGCCGCCCCGAGTTGGGGGCGGGATCGTTATAATTTGGTCAGCATTGCTGACCGTTGCTTTGTTTGCCACCGTGCGGTGGTTTGTTTGCTTGCAGGTGCAGCTGGACCAAGCGGTCAATAGCGGGCTAAAGCCCTTTTTGCGAAGCTGGCCCTCGAAGGCCCAAGTGGAAATGTTTTATGTTTTGTTCATGTATGGCCGGCCTGCGTGCCGAGGTTTGGAAATCATGTATAAGACAAGTGAAACATTTTGTAAGGCCTTAAGGCCGAATATTTTGGGTATTTTTGTATACATTCCTATTATCATGTTAGTGGACATTCATGCTTATTGCTGGGTTCTTGTTTTGCAACTTATAAACTGCTTCCGCTAGAATGCTCTGTGTAGGACGTTGAGATTGGTTGGATGGTTTCCATACGTAACCACCCGGTCTGTCTGTGGTATATGGCGTCGGGCCCCGGCCGGACCTACTGCTATATGCTATGCGACGGATAGGGGGTGTTACAACGACATATTCTATCGACACACTCTCCATATTTTCGAGACCAAAACCTTGTGTCGACAAACTCTCTCTTCTCCATTTAAGATTTCTCTCAACCCCAATTGCGCCAAAGCTTGAAGATAACGTCAACGAAGGCTATGTGCTGGTTCGCAATGCTTTTGACAATGCAGAATCGGAGATTAAAACAGTAGTAACCCTCATTGCAGAAAATGGTTTGGAATTTCTAGTATCTGAACCTACAAAGATATGAAAGAAAGAAATACTGGAATTCTATGGCGCAGCTACTTTAGATTCAACTGGACTTAAGATCAAATCTACAGTTCAGGGAGCTAAAGTTAAACTTACCTTGAAGAGCTTGAGGAAAACTCTTCACCTCCCAAGAATTCAAGAAGAAGAAGTACCCTCTACTAACACTAGGGAAGCACTTCAGTGGTGTGGATTGGATCCCACCATGAAAATTGGATCTACAATGAACCGGAAAGGGATGAATCTGCAAGGAAAATTTCTTTCTGAAGAGGTTGGAATTGTCATTCTCTGCAAGCCTGGGGGACATGATAGGGTTTCATCCTATATGTTCAGCCTGATGATCAGGATTATCTTCATACTGAACACAGATTGGTCTCCAGTAATCTTTGAAAAGATAAAGGAAGGCATTAAGAAGCCAAATCTGAGGAGAATCATGAGTTTATACTTGGCTGGAACAATTCCAAAAGTAATGGAACAGACTGCTGGTTCCAAGATCAATCACATGAGGAGAATGGATCTAAGGATAATCTCCAGATGGGACAGAGTCCTAACAAAGGACATTCCTGATTAAGAGAGGCCAGAGATTCCTGAAAAATCACCTACTCAAGACATTACAGATGGTGCTCAGGTGCAGGAGGAGCTTCATCTTGAGGAAGAGCCAACACACTTAGACAGTGAAATGGATACACAAACTATTCTTGAGGTAATCCAGGAAGTAAATCAATCAATTTTCAATAATGAGGATGAATCACTAACAGTGCCTTTGGTTGATGTTGACCAAACCACTCAACTCAACACTGAAGCATAGGATGTTATCATGGAGGATACATCTACAGCTGATGATGCTCCAGAGTTAAGAGTATCTCCTGTTCATACTCAACAAGAGTTTACCCTATAAGAGTTGTTCCCTGATATGGAGCAAGTCAGGACTGAGGGGGGAGGAGCAAGGGACTCAGGGGGAGAAAGCAAGATCTGAGGGGGAGCAAGTTAACACTGAGGGGGAGCAACCTAGGACTAAAAAGGAATTACCTCATAGTCTTAAGGAAAGAGTTGATATAGAAACTACATCAGCTTCTAAAGATGAAGCAGAAGTACATGCAAAGAAGAGAAAGCTGATGGTTTTCAAAAGGAGAAGCTAAAGCTATAAAAGGGCATTGCAAACTGCTCCACAAACTGCTCCAGCCACAGATTATACCTCTTTGTTTGTATCCTTGCAAGTTAAGTTAGATGAACAAAAGATAGCCATGGAGAAGTATATAGATGAGACCCATAAAGATCTATAATTCTCCTTGGCTCAAGATATCAAATCCATAAGATTTGAAATAACTCAGAACAAGAAGGAAATGACAGATTGTTTCCACAAAGGTGGCAATGTTGTAGTCTATCTTGCCAAACAACAAGAAGGAATAAAGACTCAAATTGATGATATAGCTATTAAGCAAGGCTATGTCCTTGAAAATCAACTAAGGATGAATGACAATCTAACTGAATCACATAATGTGATTGTCACAGAATTAAAGAATACTGCTACAGCCCTAACTGAGGCAAGGGCTAAAGCCAAGTCAGATTTTGATAAATAATTCCAGGAAGAACTAGCTGCTGTTCAAATAGCTATTAAGACTTCACAAAAGATTATTTCTGATCATCTACTGAAATTAAGGTCATTTTATAAAGATGGTGTTAATTATCTAGGTGAACAAGTAAGATTTTAGAAAGATGACCTCAGAGATCATATTAACAGAGAAGTCATAAAGGGGGAGAGAGAGTTAGTCAAAGCAGGCTCATATCATGCTAAATGGATATCTAATAGCATCAGAGCCACCCTTGGATATCCACCCCTATGTGATGATGTTAATGTAGCTGAGTCAGGTGTGCAACCTGCGTTTTTTGAAGATGCTCAACCTGAAGTTTCTCATGTTATTTACCGTCCAGCAGATTTTGATATGATTCAACAAGAAGTACGTCAATGTACAACCCTTCAAAGGGTACTAAAAATATTATTTTTGAGAAAGGTAAAATGTCAGAGGCAGCTTTGAATCAAGAGCAAGAAGCTCAACTGTCAAAGAAAAGATTCAGAGAACTGGCTAAGTTGAAGCCTGATTTTGAGCAGTGGATTCCTACTTCTAGGAATATTATCTTGACTGGTTGGAAAGTTGTAAAGGATAAGACCCATGATAGGGGCAAATGGTACACTGAGCAAGAATGGCAAAAGCATGAAGCTAGACAGGAAGCCATTCTACAATATAGAAGAAAGGCAAAAGCTGGGAAGCTACCTCCTAATGCTCAGGAGCCTAGCAAGTATTTCTCAAAGCCTTTTCACTATTTTGAAAGGAAAAGTATAGGGGCTGAAGAAAAAAAGAAGAAAGATCTGAAGGGCAAGAAGTCAGCTGAAGATACTGAAGCTCCAGTATAAGCCAAGATCCAGTCAGGCAAAGGCATAGTTATCAAGGAGCCTAATCAGCCTTAGAATAGAATAACTAGATTTTACAACATTGTAATCTTTAGTTTTAAAAGAATCTTTGTAAACTATTGTTAAAGAAACTTTTGAAAGTTTAAACAAAACAATGCTTAATGCTCATTATGTTTGCATCATTATTCTGTGATGACATTTTATACAAGTTTTATTTTTTAAGTTACCCTGTCATGTAATGTCTTTATACATCATAATATGTGTTTGTTATGAATGGTGTATATCATTGACTAAGGGTTATGACTTATCCAAATAGGGAGAGATTGTTGGGTACATTGGAAAATGTGTACCAGATTTGAAAAAGCCTCACCTTACTCAATGATATGCATCAAGGTGTATTTGATGTTATTTTGAGTTTATATGTGCAGGTTAAGAAAATGGTGGAATGCAGGAAAAGTTTCTAAGTCCATGTGTCGACACCAGAGAAAAGTTGTGTCGGCACCTGGAGTCAATTGTGTCAACACTGTAGAAAACCTGTGTCGACACCTGGAGTCAATTGTGTCGACACTTGGAAAGGCTGTGTAGACAGCAGAAGAAACTATGTCGACACACAGAGGCAGAGTCGACACACAAAAACGCTTAGTCGACATCAACTATGTCGACACACGGAGGCAGTGTCGACATACAGAAGACTTTGTCGAAATCAACTGTGTCGATACACAGGACTTGTGTCGACACATAACAGAGTTTCAACAAAGTTAATTTTTGTGAAGAGAAGAAGTGACTGTGTCGACACACAGAACTAGTGTCGACAAATTCTACAGAATCTGTGTCAAGAAGCAGTGTCAACACCAAGGGAGCGGTGTCGACACCATCAAGGCTTGTGTCGACACTTAGTCTACTTGTGTCCACATAAGATGAAGTTCAGTGTCGACACCTTGCTGACAGAGATAGAGTTTCAAGAAGTGACTGGAAGACTTGACAGCTGCCATAACCAACCGGTCCGCTGAAGCTATCAGAGCTGTCAGAAGTTTTTTAGAAACTGGATCAGCCGGTTACTATGGAGAAAGTCTATATAAAGATACTCTCTATGAACAAAATGGATACATATATATATATGATACATACATAGAGATATACAATAACATATAGAAGTAGATTTTCAATAGAAGATCTAAGAAGACATTCTCAAGTGGAGATCTACTCAGAGTTTGTCAATGAAATTAAAAGAAGAATCTTCAGAAGAATTTGGAGAGAGAGAGCTCCATCTATTCAAGTGAAGAAAGGGACTTACATCAACAAGTCTCTTAAGTGCATATTCTGAACCAGTCTGCCAAGAAGGATTCAGATTGATTTCTGAATTTCAAGAAAGAAGCTGATTGAAGATCGACTTCAAAAGAGATCAACCCTACTGTGTTCAGATTCAAGAAACTTTGAAGAAAGCTAAGATAGGTTGATCACTATCATCAGATTCGCTCAAGAACTGATCAATAAACTGTCCATCCTTTCTCTCTCAACCAGGGTGGTGGTAGATTTAAAATTAACATCTATTTTCTGTATGATCATTTTAAGATCTGAGTTGTAAGCATGTTTTATAAAGGCTAAGTTGTAGGAGATTAAGTTCTCTGAGTGGTAGGCCTTATTGTAGGCTGATGTAGGGCTATGAGCCTGAGTTGTAAGAGACTTTGATCTCTAAGTTGTAGGCCTTGTTGAAGGCTGAGGTAGGCCAGATTGCCTGAGGTTTAGGAGCCTTGTTTGGGTTCTGAGCTGTAAGATCTGAGGATCTGAGGAGAAGGAAAGAAGTTAGGATGAATCTAGCACACTGCTAGATAGGCGAAGAGGGAAAGTGGATGTACCCAGACCTTGGGGAACCACTATAAATCAGTGTGCAATTTGTGATTGTGTGTGGTATTATTATTTCTGTGTTGTGATAGCTGTAGAACTATCTGTTTGTGTTAATTAACTGAATTAAAAGTTCTGCCTTAGAAGAAAAAGGAATTGCACCTATTCACCCCACTAGGTGTTTAGGAACCAATTCTTTCAGAATTGACTTGTGGGCTAGGCATTAGTGAGTGTCCGTATGCGGACATGTCTTCCTCTGCGAATGCGTATGATTTCACGATGACTGTGCCTTTTGATTTGGTGTCCTCACGACATTATTACCCATCAAATCAAATTGCACGTATTTGTCATCCATCCGGGTACGATCTGCACGTACACATGTCGTCACCTTATGCCAGTGTATGTGGGTTGCGTCACTTTCACGTCTGTTCACCTCCAAGAGCTTCTGACTGTAGAATTGTTGATTCTAATTTAGTCTGGTTAGTCCACGAGTGGATACCTTTCGGTTCCGTAACAAAATTATTACGTTGGAGCGCCGATCCTTTCATGATCTTCAACAATTTTGGATTTAATGCAATTTTTTTTGGATTTTTATGATGCAATCGGTGTTTCGCCGTGGTTCAATTTTTCGGATTTAATTTTGCATATCTGGTTTCCACCTGAGTGGTTTTCTCCGACGTTTCTCTCTTCCACTTCAGATTCTCTTGGGTTGAGAGTTGAGATTATTTCGTGTCGCGCTTCCATTTTGGTTTCCTGGTTCTCGCGTTGGATGGTAAGATCTGCACTGCTTTTCTTTATGCTGACACATCTACGAGATTTTCTGCTGCTCTTGCTCATGGCAGGTTCTGTTCTATTGCAGATGCATGCACTGCCTGTCCTGCCCCGTGGATGTCCGCTCTTGCTATGCTACATGTGGATGTTGTTGACCCGTACTATTCTATCCTTGGCCACTCATCGGGGATGAGTGATTTTGAGCGGGGGAGGATTGATGGCGAGGATGCCCCGCCATTTGCTCGTTCCGACATGGATCTCATTGACCGCCGCCGCTACATGTTCATGGACATTGATGGCCGTTGCAGCAACTGTCGTCGCCGCCGCCGCCGACGTCGTCGCCGCCGCCGACGCCGTCATTATGAATATAATGTTATTTCAATTTTGGAATAATATTATATTTCTAATACTTTTATGAATTTATAAGTCCTAAGATTTATAAATTTATAAGTTAGGGAACATATAATTATGTTATTTTATAAGTGTGTGTTTTATTTCATATTAAACACTAGTGGTTAGGATTGGTTTGGATTTTGATGAAGGGTGGATGGAGAGGGGTGTGTATATATATATATATATATATATATATATATATATATATATATATATATATATATATATGAGGTGTTGGAGAGGGTTATGTTGAAAAGAAAAAGGAAAAACCCTATTGGAGTTTGCGTGAAGCAGCCCCCTTCGGCCAAGCCGAATCCCGCACCTGACCTCCAGGATTTTGCGAAAAAAAGCTGCTACCGCCGCCCCTCTTGTGGCGATTCCTGCTGCTCCAGCGATCTCCTACCTCCTCTGATGTGACTCCGAAGAAGGCGGATCGGTTCTCCCCATCCGGTGCGACTCCGGTGGACCCGTGGAAGTGTGACTCTTCCATAGTTATCTTTCTCCTCTTTAAATTCAGATTTGGGTAACGATTTCGCCTCCCTAAAACTTGTGTAGTGATTCGTTTTGGGTTGTGAGTTTGGTGGAATTCTAGTATCATATTTTATCCTAAATCTTGATTCTATGTTGCACTCAAAAATCTGAAATTATATTGCTTTTATCCGATTTTTTGCGAAGTTTTTTGCAAGGATAGGTCCCCTTGGACGTTTGCAAACCGGGGTTGGTTTAGCCTTTGGTTTCGAATGGATCAAGAAGATTTGGTATATCCTCGTTTCATTTTGTTTTGAGGGCTGCCTTTGGACTATCTTCCGAATCAAATTTCTTAGTCCAGAGCGCTCTCCATGTGGATGGAATGCGGTGGTATGACACTAGATGTATGGCTAGGTTATGAAAAATGTTTATGTGAATGTTCGTGCAGGTTTGGATGGGAATTTCGCAATTGTGAGAACGCAACATTATAGACGAAACTCTGCCGAAATTTTGAGTTTTACGTGCACATCACGTGTTCGTTTAAATTCCCCTTAGGAATCCCTTTACCAATTTGCATCCTAATCCCATTTGGGGAGTGGCCATTTCAAATTCAGCAAATAAAACTTTGGAGCAAAACCACATATTCACAAGGAATATCAACACATCAACACCCCAAAATGAAAATGCAAAACACAAAAGCCAGACTTGGGTGTGCGACTAGGATCGGCTATGAGGCCTTAATGAAATAATTGTGGAGCTGAATCAAAGAAGGTGTAGGCACAACGGGGCTAGCGAGGATAAGATGTTAGGAACGATACAAGCTCAACCGGGCCAAAATGATGGCCTACATTACGCTCATGCAATTGAACTAACCTATACCCATGCTTCAAAATAGCTTGGGGCAAGTTTCAGCAAATGAGAAAGACTATCCATCCTCCCGACTTGAGCAATAGGAATTTAACGGTTGTCTACACACATCCCTTAGCTACCGTCGGATTCACACCAGATTCACTAATTTTTGAGCAGAATAAATAGTATTTACACAATTAGAAAAATAAAAAACTACAAGCATACAAAAAAATTAAATCTACTCCAATTTCTACACGAGATTAGAGCACTGCAGGAGTCAACATTTTACTACATCTCACAATCCTATGCCGGCACAATAATTTTCCCAAATCATACAAAAGAAATGAGTTTAACTCACAGCATGCTAACAACTAGGCACACGCTCATGTGGGTGCAGTGGTGTGCGATGCAATGAAGGAATCAAAATAAAACAATAAAAGCTTCTAGTATGCGAATGAAATGTGCGCGTACAAAATGTAACAAATACTGGCTCTCCCCCGACTTAAACTAAGCTACACAGTATATGATATTGAAATTAAAATCAGATTGAGACAAGGGGAGAGGGTACTCAATGCTCAGCTAGTAAGCATACCAAAAGGCGTATGAAAAAAAACATAAGCAGGTCTGCCAAATGAAGAATCACAACCCCGCCAATACAAATTTGCCATGAAAACCTGCAGGGGTGAGCTCCGCAAAAACAAAAGAGAAATAGACAAAATACAAAAAATACTAAAACTAAGACATGAAAAATAAAAATGCAAGAAATATAAGATAACTACTGGGGTTATTGTCCCCCCATCACGACTTATTAAATTTTATACACTTCTAACTCAAGAGCCTATGAAAAGAAAAGTGCTCATGTAACTGTTCTATTATCCGTTTCAGTAACGGGTACCAATGCGGCGATAAAACAGTTACCCCTCTGCCCAAATAATCATACCTGCTCCTCACAGACAGAGGAAATATGAAGTAAGAAGAGGATGAGCGCTGGTCCTCACTCATCTAAACATAAAATAAATCCTTGCCCAGCAAGGTATCGTCTACAGGGAGACAGCAAGAGCAGAGAGCAATTAATGGAGCTTCCTCAACAGCGGCGGAATCAACCTCCTCGCGAACGAGGATGCTATCATCCATGACTCAAGCTGAAAGCTCAAATTCCTCCCGAAGCACCTACGAAGACTCAACCCGCACATGCTCATATACAGAAAGGTGATCAAAAAATAAAGGAGATGAAAAACTAAAATAATCAAAAAATACGGTGAGTGGTCCCGGTCTCACTCCAAGCAGGATCCAAGCATAGATCATCGTCGGTGTCATATGAGTCATAGCAAGGGGAATACGAGAGCTCGAGGTCCTCGGTGGTGGTTTGGCCCTCCTCATCCAACAAGGAAGCAAAAACTTTCTCATCAGAAGTGATCTCCTCATCATCCCACCTCGGTGCGTCATCATGTTCCAAGGTGTCACGCTCTTCATTGGAGAGAATAATGTCCTCATCCCACATTGGCGCAACCTTAGGCTCTGAATCACTATCCGGCATAAAATCATCAACCGACTCACTAAAAATTGGGATAGATAATTCTTGCAAAAAAAGTGGAGGAACAAAAACATCAGAGAAAATATGTACGGGTTCCTCCGGTGGTGAATCCAAAAGAGGGGAAGAATGTATAGGGAGAGATGGCACCACAATGTCGTCACACCGATCAGCAGAAAGTCTGATGGGTATATCTGCTGCAGTCCTCCATAGATATGGTGGTACTGCAAATATATCATCAGAATCAGAAGGGGCAACCAATTGAGAGTTGGATGGAATGAATCAGATACCCGGTTCATCATCCTCCTCCAACTGGCGCTGAAATTCTGCGCAATCTTTCAACATGTGCTCGGTGCTATGACAACACAACCACCATTTTCCATTACTTTTCAGTCCTGGTGGGACCAGAGAGGAATAAGAAAAAGGTGAAGGCATAGAAGAGAAGTAACAATAAGACTTGGGTATGGTATATGAAGTACCATAAGAGGACATTGCTCCAAACACTGAACCACGAGAATTATGCTAACTATCTTCAGTGGGGCACTCATCACTACCATGCATATAATACCCGCACCATCTGCAGTGGATATTCATATAATAAAACATGGTGCAACCAGAAAGAATTCACCAACAGAAATATTCTAAGCAAAAATTAACTACACACCAGCAGATAAAAGAAAAGAAATGCTTGTTGAAGAAAAAATAAAACTAGAAAAGAAACAAAGAAAAATAAGCAACAAATTCTAAAAACTAAGGCAAAGAAGAAACATAAAATGAACAAATGGAAAAGTGCTTCTATCTCCTATCTCCCTCTCCAAAAACTCGCACGAATGTGTTACCCGGCAACGGCGCCAAAAACTTGATGCGTCGCAAGTGCACCGTTCGCTGTCAAGCAATATAAAATGGTCGAATTTTCCCAAGTATTGATCACACAAGGAACACTGTAAGGTGGTGTTGTCTAATAAGGAGGACTTGAGATTAAAGTCCTCAGATCGAGGTCACTAAGGGGGGTTTGGATTGTTTGCGAAAAAAGAAAGTAAAACACTAATAAACTACTCCTATACAATGTTGCTATGTAATACTTCGCCAGGAGGATGGAAAACTACATGGGCCGCAATGCAATAAATCACTAGGCGGATGGACGAGCAGACTTGCGGATGAGGTGGTTAGAATTGCAAAATGAGGGTCGTGAGCACCTCTTCTCTACGCACGCCACTAGCAATTACTAGTATGGCACTGTGTTGGATCCCTAGTTTGATTTTGGCTAGGTTCACTAAGTTAGGATCATATGACCCATCATGTATAGCCAGGCTCATGGTTGTGTCCTAGAGTCTAGGCCAAGTCCTTAGAATGAACATCACTTGGACTAGCCTTCAACAGACGGCCAGAGACTCAAGCAATTGTGTCGACACTTAGGAAAGGTTGTGTCGACACCAGAAGCCAAATTGTGTCGACACACAGGACTTGTGCCGACACGGAACATCTGTCAACAGCAACTGTGTCGGCACTAGAAGCAAGATTGTGTCGACACACAAGACTTGTGTCGACACACAGAACATCTGTCGACATCAACTGTGTCGACACTCAGGACTTGTGTCGACAAACAGAACATCTATTGACATCAACTTTGTCGACACCAGAAGCCAGATTGTGTCGACACACATGACTTGTGTCTACACACAGAACATCTATCGACTGCAATTATGTCAACACACAGAACTTGTGTGGACACACTCCAGATTTCTGTCAAAACAACAACTATGTCGAGACAAGAAGCAATTGTGTCGACACACAGGACTTGTGTCGACACATCCCAACGAAACTAGTTCTCAGTTCTACGAACACAGTTCTCATGTCGATGATTACTGGATACTCTACTTCAGCATTTCATTCCATAAATATTTCAGTCCAAAAACACTTCACTGGACTCAGCTCGACGAAGTCAAATTCTCAGCTCGATGAACTTGATATGCAGAAAAGGCAATGTTCTAGAGAATGCAGTTATCTATTCTCAGCTCGATGATTTTGGGGATCAGCTCGACGAATAGAAGCCATCTGGTCGACGAACACAACTCCTCAGCTCGACAAACTGTAGACTATGCTCAATGATTTCTGTTCTCTGTTCGACGAATCCAGACTTGGTTATTTCCATCCTTCTGTCCCTTTCCTACTGTAATAATTCTTGAGTAAATAATGCTAAAATATTCTCTGAATATTACCGTTAGACGGAGCATTAATTACGTTCTTCATCAGGATTATTGCTTACCATTTTTCCATGGGATAGTTGGGGAAACTCAATCAATACAAAATATTCTCCAGGCCGTCAGCATTGAATGCAGAAGAATTTCAAATTTCAAAAGAAAGATAATATGGAACATACAAAATGTGATTTTCCATCTTCTTCTCTACAAGTAAGAAATAGACAGACTGTCAGCTTGTGTGAATCGGGAATCAAGAATCTTTGGCTGCACTCTCTCTCTTGACGACACTCTGAAACAATAAGAGATAGAAAATTGATACAGAAATATAAGATCTAGACCAGAAGAATATCAGCAATCTGAAGAAGAATAATATCAAATCAAAATCAAGAGTCTTCTTTCTTCTATACTACAGGACACTTCAAAGGACAACGAATCCTCTATCTGTCAAGAAGTTCCTGTACTTTGTCTGTTCAAAGCTGAAAGACTGAAAGCCTATCACCCTGAAGCAAAGCTCCATCTTCCTGAACCATTCAACATCTCAGGGGGAGCCCTTTGCTAACATCAAATCCACAAAAGTCTTCTCAGTTGTACATTGACAAAGAGAAGACAAAATCAATCCCTCACCCCCACTGTAAAAAGGGTTCTTAACTCCCTTCAAAAGTTATTCCTGGTTGCAAGTC
The DNA here is from genome assembly GCA_039583875.1 of Platanthera guangdongensis. Classification (NCBI taxonomy): domain Eukaryota; kingdom Viridiplantae; phylum Streptophyta; class Magnoliopsida; order Asparagales; family Orchidaceae; genus Platanthera; species Platanthera guangdongensis. Next base: position 80,780,358 of record CM077149.1, on the reverse strand, counting down.
ACCTGACCAGAAGACTTGAGGTTTGGTTTTTGAGCACCTGATCAAAAGCTCATTGGTGGCAGGCACCTGATCAAAAATCTGAGTGGATTCCTATCATGGTGGTAGAAGAGTGGATGTACCCAGTTTGGGGAACCACTATAAATTTCTTGTGTTATCTGGTTGCTCTTTTCTTTTGTTTTTTGTTGTGGCTGTGATAGTTAGGATTGTTGTGTTTGTGCTTTAATTTTATTCATACAACACTAGGACTAGATTGAAGTAGTTAGAAAATTTTATAAAAACCCTAAATACTCTATTCACCCGCCCTCTAGAGTACTCCAGAACTAACCCCTCACTTTCACTTGGTATTAAAGCAGGATTCCCATGGTTGTACAAGCTAACCCTTGACCCAAAGATCCCGTGTTAAATCTGTCTTTTCATTTCTATTAGATATTCACACACAGCATGGCACAGAACAAAGACTATGCAAGCACCAGACCTTTACTTTGCAACCTAAATAGGTTTGCCATCTAGAAGGCAAGAATCAAGTTATATATAAATTTTATTGATGAGGATATTTTTAATTCCATTGTGACAGGTCATCCTCAACCATCTGCCTCCACCTCTATAGCAACATCCAGCAACAATACAGTTCCACCAACTGATTGGACTGATGCCCAAAAGAAGTCAAAAATTGTTGATGCCAAGGCCATGAATATTCTGGCCCAAACAATGTCAGATGACATTTTTCAAAAAGTGGATGAATGCAAATCAACCAAAGCCATCTGGGATTCCCTCAATCAAATGGTTGATGGGTCTGCTGATGAAAGAAAAGATAGAAGATCCAATCTCATATCACAATATGAGAACTTCAAAAAGATGAAGTTGAATCAGTTGTAGAGATGTACAATAGGTTAAGCTCAATCATCAATGAGCTGAAAATATTGAACAAAGACATCACCCTCACACAGGTGAATGATAAAATCCTTATGTGCTTCCCAAGCACATGGGATTCAAGGATCTGGCCCATCAAGGAGGCCATGAGCCTGAATGAGATTTCCATTGAAACTCTTTTAGGAAAGCTGAAGTCCTATGAATAGCTCATCAAATTCAGAGAGGCAACTGAGCAAAAAACACCTCCACTAGCAAAAAAGGAACACAACATTGCATTCAAGGCTACTGAGGATACAGAAGCACCAACAATAAATGAAGAGCTGATGGGTCTACTTGCCAAAAGATTTTACAAGCTGGCAAGGAAAGACATCAGAAGAAAGTCATCCAGGATGGATGACAAGCCAAGGTATGATAATACCCCCACTAAAGAAGTAGTTTGATTTGGTTGCAGGAAACCTGGACATTTCATCTCAGAGTGTCCAGAAAATCAGAAGAAGGATAAGAGAAGAGAGAAGGATACCAGAAGACAACACAGCTCAAGACCTTCCTCCAGCAGGTACAAGAAGAAGGAGAAAGGACATGAGGCTGAATCCTGGAGTGAAATTGAAGATGAATCAACATCTTCCAGCTCCAGTGAAGAAGAAGAAGAAGCAAGGGCCAAGGAAGTTTGCCTTTTGTCCATTGATGCTTCCAGTAGCCAATCAGATGAAGAAGGGTCTGATAATGAAGAAGCTTCCGAATCTGAATCTGACCAGCTATTTTCTTCATTTGACTATAATTCTGAATCATTCAAATCTGAATTTAAAATCATGTGCATAGATCTAATAAATTCAGAAAAAGAAATTAAAACACTTAGCAAAAAACTAGCTAGTCAAGAGATACTGACATCTGAAAACACTAAGTTAAAGGAAGAATTAAATCTAGCAAATAAACGGATTAACTCTTTAAAAACTGAACTATGTAAGGCTAAACAACTTGACGAATCTCTCAATGGGAGAAGCCTCAAGCTGATGAACATCACAAGCACTGTAAATGCCAGACTGAATGGCAAGCTGGGCTTGGGTGCTTCACTCTAGTTGAAGCAGGATGCAGGGTGGATAGAAAAAGCACCTCAGGAACTTGTCAGTTCCTTGGGATGAGATTAGTGTCTTGGTTCTGTAAGAAACAATCATCTGTGTCCACTTCAACTACTGAAGTAGAATATATAGCAGCTGGCAGTTTCTCTTCATAGATATTGTGGATTCAGAATCAATTACTGGACGATTGTCTCAACTTAAATAATTCAACTCTATTTTGTGATAACACAAGTATTATAGCCATAGCACAAAATCTAGTTCATCATAGTAGGACCAAGCATATATATATTAGGCATCATTTCATTAGAGAGTGTGTAGACACAAACAAAGTTAATCTTGTCTATATCTACACTGATTTACAAAGAGCTGATATATTCACCAAACCTCTGGATGAGAGAAATCACGCGTTCTTTATAAATCAGCTTGGAATGATCAATGGGGAAGACTTAGTTTAGTTTATGTCTGCACTCGACAAATTTTTCACAGTTCGTCGAATGGAGTTCGACGATCTGGGAATAGTTATTGAGACATTCGTTGAACGGAGATCGACGAACTCTCTGTGAGTGAACCAATTTTCGTCGACCGAAGATCGACGAATCTAATTCAGAAAACTTTCGTCGAACGGAGCTCGACGAAATGTTTCAATTCTTCAGACTGAGCTCGACGAATTGTTAAACTATAAATTATTTTGTCAACCTCAAATCGAAGAATGTTTTAATTTTCGTTGAACGGAGTTTGTTGATTCATATTCTGGAAAACCCTATATCTAGGTTTTCTTCGACCTCTGTCCCGTACTTTCAATTCCTTTGCACTTGATCGTCGTTTTTCTCTTACAGGTACTCAATTGGCGATTCCAGCGGGAATCCTTGCAGCAATGAAGTTCGATATCGGATTCGATGTGGATTTTGATTCATTCCAACATTCCGACCCTGTCTTTCTGGAAATCCTGCAACTTCTTGACGACCAGAAATTGAAAACTCTTCTATCCACAAGAATCAAAATATCTGGATCAGAAATCAGGGAATAGGTATATACTTCTGATGCTTAAGATCACAGCAGTGAACCGGTCGCACAAGTAATATAAAATGGGGGTTTTCCCAAGTATCGATCTCACAAGGAACACAGTAAGGTGGAGTTAATTTCGAGGAGGACTTGAGATTGAAGTCCTCAGGTCGGAGCTAACTAATGGGGGGTTTTGGTGTTGCGAAAACAGAAAATAAAAGGCTAACAACTACTCCTATGCAACGCCGCTATGCGATGCTTCGCCGGGCGGGATGGAAGACTAGTCGGGCCGCTATGCACCGAATCGCTTGGCGGATGGACGAGTATGCTTGCGGATGAGGTGGTGAGAATGGCGGAATGAGGGTCGTGAGCTCCTCTTCGCAACGCACGCCACTAGCAATTGCTAATGCGGCAAGGGTGGATGGTGGTGGATGGAATACTAGGCCACCTCAAGTAAATAACGAACACAAACAATCACATAGACATAATTGTAAGAATGTTTTACAAATAAGCATACATCATCTATAAATAAGGTTTATAACAACACATAAACAACAATAAAGGAAGAACAAGTCAATAGATCAACCGAATCCGAAATATTGCTGAGGATTCACGGTTGGAATCGTCGGGTTGTCATTCCGCGTCCAAGCTCGGTCCTCAACTGCGTCCGGGATAGAGAAGGGCTGTCACCACCTTCCAATGGCCCGTCTTCTTCATATCACGACAGCGGATGAAAGTTTAAAGCTTCCCTTTGCTTGATGGCTATGGCATTGAAACTTGAAATGAACCCAAGAGATGATGGAGGAGGCCGAGAGGAAGCTCCGGATTGGATTTGGCGGTGAAAGCTTGCCCGGAGCACCTCCCTAGTGTGGAGATTGAAGGAGGACGGCGGAATCCCTCCTCGGAGATGAAAACGGCGGAGGAAAAATGAGCGATCCCGAATTAGGGCGGAACCTGCACTATTTATACAAAAGCAGAAATGAACAATGCGCACGATCACAGGCGCACGACCAGTGGTCGTGCGCACTATGTCCTATGCTCGTGCGCACTAGCATGGAATATCAGGAAGAAGAACTGGGATAACGCGCACGAGTAGTGGCGCACGACCAGTGGTCGTGCGCACTTAGTCTAATGATCGTGCGATTACACAGACAGGACTCCAGAAATGAGGAATCAATGCACACGATCAGTGGCGCACGAACGGTGGTCGTGCGCAATATGTCTAGTGGTCGTGCGCTTACCCCAGGCTGATTCTGGAAAACGTAAAGTAGTGCGCACGATCATGAGCGCACGACCAGTGGTCGTGCGCATTAGATCCCATGATCGTGCGCAGTATTCCTGTTTCACAACCATCCCGGAACACGCACACGACCAATGTACCGATAGGAAAAACAAATCACTAATCTGTGCAGACATTCCGGACAATAACAAAAAGGAGTACAGACTAAAAGAATAACATAATACACAACCACGGGCATAAATGTGCACTTCCAATGGAAATAACGATCAGATGAAATAGGAATGATAAATAACTAAAAGTGAAGTGCAACCGCGTGAAAACTAGCCCAGATGAGTCCGAAAATAGGTATATAAAGTGGACTCATCACAACGGCGCCAAAAACTTGATGTTATAGATCACGGCAGTGAACCGGTCACACAAGTAATATAAAATGGGGGTTTTCCCAAGTATCGATCTCACAAGGAACACAGTAAGGTGGAGTTAATTTCGAGGAGGACTTGAGATTGAAGTCCTCAGGTCGGAGCTAACTCGGGGGGGGGGGGGGGGGGGGGGGTTGGTGTTGCGGAAACAGAAAATAAAAGGCTAACAACTACTCCTATGCAACGACGCTATGCGATGCTTCGCCAGGCGGGATGGAAGACTAGTCGGGCCGCTATGCACCGAATCGCTAGGCGGATGGACGAGTAGGCTTGCGGATGAGGTGGTGAGAATGGCGGAATGAGGGTCGTGAGCACCTCTTCGCAATGCACGCCACTAGTAATTGCTAATGCGGCAAGGGTGGATGGTGGTGGATGGAATAATAGGCGCATCTCAAGTAAATAACGAACACAAACAATCACATAGACATAATTGTAAGAACGTTTTACAAATAAGCATATATCATCTATAAATAAGGTTTACAACAACACATAAACAACAATAAAGGAAGAACAAGTCAAGAGATCGACCGAATCCGAAGTCTTACTGAGGATTCACGGTTGGAATCGTCGGGTTGTCATTCTGCGTCCAAGCTCGGTCCTCAACTACGTCCGGGATAGAGAAGGGCTGTCACCACCTTCCAATGGCCCGTCTTCTTCGTCTCACGACAGCGGATGAAAGTTGAAAGCTTCCCTTTGCTTGATGGCTATGGCGTTAAAACTTGAAATGAACCCAAGAGATGATGGAGAAGGCCGAGAGGAAGCTCCGGCTTGGATTTGGCGGTGAAAGCTTGCACGGAGCACCTCCCTAGTGTGGAGATTGAAGGAGGACGGCAGAATCCCTCCTCGGAGATGAAAACGGCGGAGTAAAATGAGCGATCCAGAATTAGGGCGGAACCTGCACTATTTATAAAAAAGCAGAAATGAACAATGCGCACGATCACAGGCGCATGACCAGTGGTCGTGCGCACTATGTCCTATGCTCGTGCGCACTGCCATGGAATATCAGGAAGAAGAATTGGGATAATGCGCACGAGTAGTGGCGCACGACTAGTGGTCGTGCGCACTAAGTCTAATGATCGTGCGATTACCCAGACAGGACTCCAGAAATGAAGAATCAATGCACACGATCAGTGGCGCACGACCGGTGGTCGTTCGCAATATGTCCAGTGGTCGTGCGCTTACCCCAGGCTGATTCTGGAAAACGTAGAGTAGTGCGCACGATCATGAGCGCACGACCAGTGGTCGTGCGCATTAGATCCCATGATCGTGCGCAGTATTCCTATTTCACCACCATCCCAGAACACGCACACGACCTATGTACCGATAGGAAAAACAAATCACTAATCTGTGCAGACATTCCAGACAATAACAAAAAGGAGTACAGACTAAAAGAATAACACAATACACAACCTCGGGCATAAATATGCACTTCCTATGGAAATAACGATCAGATGAAATAGGAACGATAAAGAACTAAAAGTGAAGTGCAACCGCGTGAAAACTAGCCCAGATGAGTCCGAAAATAGGTATATAAAGTGGACTCATCACACCCCTAGACTTAACTGTTTTCGCGTCCCGAGCAAACAAAATCTAAGCAGATAGGGAAAAAAATACTAGTTAACAAAGAACTTGCGAAACGGAGTACCATGCGAAGTCACATGCTCCCGTGCGTAAAAATACAATAGAGAAAATTTCTAAGTATACAGAATAGTTTATATTTTTCACAATGCGTATCAAAATTTTATTATTACTCAAAAGTAGAATCACGGTGAATCACCCGGTCACGCGTAGGGAGAAAGTAGACTAATCCCTAGGCGAGCATTGCCAAAGATTGGGGCTCGGGGTAACCTCCAAAGGAATCCACCAATGTCGGTGACCATATGCTTGCCCTTTCGCATTCTCTACACGGCACTGGTTTGGTTCACACACGAATCTGTAGGACTTTAGGTGAAGAGTTGGGGCTTGGGTTTCGGTGAGGTAAACAAAGATATACATGAAGGTTATGCACCTAACCCAAATGAGCTAGTATAAAAATGAATCCCTCTACTAAGCACAATACACGCGGGTACACCACACCCCAAACTTAACTTTTAACATATTGGTGTGCGCACCACCTACTCCAAATATAATCACATTTCCAAAATGATTTTCAATTTTACTTTTACTTTTCACTCTTTTTTTTCTCTACAAATATTTTCTTTTTTCCTTTTTTTTTCTTTATTCAAATCATCTTTTTATTTTTGTAATTTCAGCAAATATAACATTGGAGCACATCCACATTTTCACATGTAATAACACCACATCACACCCCAACATTAAAATGTAAACACTAAAGCTCAACTTGGGTGTGCGACTAGGATTGGCTATGAGGCTTTGGTGAAATCATGGTGGAGCTGAATCAAAAGGAGGGGTAGGCACAACGGGGCTAGCGAGGATAAGACATCAGGAACGGTACAAAGCTCAACCGAGCCAAAATGATGGCCTACATCACGCTCATGCATGACTAACCTTTACCCATGCTTCAAGAATAGCTTGGGGCAAGTTCTTAGCCAACGAGAAAGACTATCCATCCTCCCGACTCGAGCAATACGAAACTAACGACCGTCTACACACATCCCTAAGCTACCGTCGGATTCACACCGGATTAACCGACTTTTGAGTAGAATAAAAAATATTTACGCAATTAGAAAAATATAAAACTAAAAGCATACAGAAAAATTAAATCTACTCGAATTTCTACACGAGACGAGAGCAGTTGACTAGAAACACAACAAGGCCAACATTTTACTCCGTCTCACAATCCTAAGCCAGCACCATAATTTTGCCAAATCTAACGAAGAAATGAGTTTAACTCGCGGCACGCAAAAAGCTAAGCACGCGCTCATATGGGTGCAGTGGTGTGTGATGCAATGAATTAAGCAAAATAAAACAATAAAGGCTTCTAGTATGCACAAGAAATGTGTGTGAGCAAAAGGTAACAAATCTCTCCCCCAGACTTAAACTAAACTACACAGTAGATGATATAGAAATTAAACTCAAAAAGAGCTAAGGGAAGAGGTTACCCAATGCTCAGCTAGTGAGCATACCAGAAGATGCGTGAAAAACCGAAGCAGGTCCGCCATACGAAGAATCAGAACCCCGCCAATGTGATTTGTCATGAATACCTGCAGGGGTGAGCTCCGCAAAAACAAAACAAAAATATACAAACTACAAAGAAATACTAAAACTAAATAGACATGAAAAAGAAAATGCAGAAAATGAAAGATAAGTACTGTGGTTATTGTCATCCCAGCACGACTTATTCTGCTACTAAAAGGTTCTAGCTAATGGGCCTATGAAATAAAAAGTGCACAGGTAACTGGCCTAATATCCGTTTCGGTAATAGGTACCGATACGGTGATAGAGCAGTTACCCCTCTACCTAAATAATCATACCTGCCCAACACAGGTTGAGGAAATAGGAAGTAGGATGAGGAGGAGGCATGGTCCTCACTCATCTCACCACAAAAAATATCCTCGCCTAGCAAGGCATTGTCAACCATAGGTGTGCAGGGTGCGATGACAACGGCATGAGCACAAAGCTCATCGTCATCCCAACGTACCTGTGGAGACTCATCCTGCACAGGTTCAGATAAGGAAGGGGGATCAAGTAATAAAAGAGAAGAAGAACTAAAAGAATCAGAAAATGGGAGAGTGATCCCGGTATCACTCTCAGCAGGATCCAAGCAGAGATCACTGTCGGTGTCATATGAGTAGTACCGAGGGGAATCCGAGAACTCAAGGTCTGCAGTGGTAAGAGGAATGGCCTTATCCAATAAGGAGGTGCAAACCTCCGCATCGGAAAGAGGGTATTCCTCATCACACCGGGGTGCGTAAAAGTGTTCCGAAGATCCACCTTCTCTGTCGGAGATAGAGGAATCCTCATCCCACTTCGGCGCAACCTCGGGCACCGAATCATCCACAATCACAACATCATCAACCGACTCATAAGAAAGAGGAATAGCACAATCCGGCAAAAATTGCGGAGGGGCAAGGCTGCTCTCAAAATCAAGCACTGAATGAGCAGGCCCCATCGTAAAATCATTCGCAGACGCCTCCCCGTCGACGACCGGAACAATCTCATCATCCCATACAGGAGCGCCCATGAGTTCCTGCTGCTCTTTTTGTTGGCTAACACCAGAGTGATCATCATCACTCGAGGAAAGCTCGTAAAAAGGGATCGAGGGACCCATGAAAGAGCTGTATGCGGCCAGAGATTCTTCAGTAATCTCAACGGGTAAAGAATGAGCAAAGTGCGTTATATCAGTGTATGGGCCAGGCAACACCCTGGTAGGCCTGTCCACAACAGTTTTCCGCGAACGGGAGGTTGTTGTGCACACGCCCTCAGATGGAGAAGGCTTGCACAAACGAGGGCAATCCTTCAACATGTGGCCCACACCTTGACATAACAAACACCGAATGCAATGATCAGCATTCATGACAGCAATGGCATCGATGGATCGACGCAAAGTGTCAAGGATACGACACTCAGCATCAGAATCCATCCCGAACAAAAATAATTGCTAAAAAGGTGCTACACAGCTAAAATGAAAATAGCACGGATCTGCTATCTAAATCAAAATCAGAAAAGGGTAAAAAGAAATAAGCAAAATAAAAATTCTAATAACAAAAGTAAATAAAAAAATGATATGCACAAATGGAAAAGGGCTTCAATCTATTATCTCCGTCTCCACAAACTCACACGACTGTGTTCCCCGGCAACGGCGCCAAAAACTTGATGCTTAAGATCACGGCAGTGAACCGGTCGCACAAGTAATATAAAATGGGGGTTTTCCCAAGTATCGATCTCACAAGGAACACAGTAAGGTGGAGTTAATTTCGAGGAGGACTTGAGATTGAAGTCCTCAGGTCGGAGCTAACTAAGGGGGGGGGGGGGTTTGGTGTTGCGGAAACAGAAAATAAAAGGCTAACAACTACTCCTATGCAACGCCGCTATGCGATGCTTCGCCAGGCGGGATGGAAGACTAGTCGGGCCGCTATGCACTGAATCGCTAGGCGGATGGACGAGTAGGCTTGCGGATGAGGTGGTAAGAATGACGGAATGACGGTCGTGAGCACCTCTTCGCAACGCACGCCACTAGTAATTGCTAATGCGGCAAGGGTGGATGGTGGTGGATGGAATAATAGACGCACCTCAAGTAAATAACGAACACAAACAATCACATAGACATAAATGTAAGAACATTTTACAAAAAAGCATACATCATCTATAAATAAGGTTTACAACAACACATAAACAACAATAAAGGAAGAACAAGTCAAGAGATCGACCGAATCCGAACTCTTGCTGAGGATTCACGGTTGGAATCGTCGGGTTGTCATTCCGCGTCCAAGCTCGGTCCTCAACTGTGTCCGGGCTAGAGAAGGGCTGTCACCACCTTCCAATGGCCCGTCTTCTTCGTCCCACGACAGCGGACGAAAGTTGAAAGCTTCCCTTTGCTTGATGGCTATGGCGTTGAAACTTGAAATGAACCCAAGAGATGATGGAGGAGGCCGAGAGGAAGCTCCGGCTTGGATTTGGCATTGAAAGCTTGCCCGGAGCACCTCCCTAGTGTGGAGATTGAAGGAGGACGGCAGAATCTCTCCTCGGAGATGAAAATAGCGGAGGAAAATGAGAGATCCCGAATTAGGGCGGAACGTGCACTATTTATACAAAAGCAGAAATGAACAATGCGCACGATCACAGGCACACGACCAGTGGTCGTGCGCACTATGTCCTATGCTCGTGCGCACTGGCATGGAATATCAGGAAGAAGAACTGGGATAACGCACACGAGTAGTGGCGCACGACCAGTGGTCGTGCTCACTAAGTGTAATGATCGTGCGATTACCCAGATAGGACTCCAGAAATGTGGAATCAATGCACACGATCAGTGGCGCATGACCGGTGGTCGTGCGCAATATGTCCAGTGGTCGTGCGCTTACCCCAGGCTGATTCTGGAAAACGTAGAGTAGTGCGCACGATCATGAGCGCACGACCAGTGGTCGTGCGCATTAGATCCCATGATCGTGCGCAGTATTCCTGTTTCACAACCATCCCGGAACACGCACACGACCCCTGTACCGATAGGAAAAACAAATCACTAATCTGTGCAGACATTCCAGACAATAACAAAAAGGAGTACAGACTAAAAGAATAACACAATACACAACCACGGGCATAAATGTGCACTTCCTATAGAAATAACGATCAGATGAAATAGGAACGATAAAGAACTAAAAGTGAAGTGCAACCGTGTGAAAACTAGCCCAGATGAGTCCGAAAATAGGTATATAAAGTGGACTCATCAACTTCCTCTATAATAGATGACAACAAACTGACTGGAACAATAGCGGGTAATGTCGTTTCTCTCTCTCCCGCCGTTTTAACTGAAATCTTTGGATTAAATAATGGAGAAGATGCCTTAGAGATTTATAATGAAGCGTATGATGAGATGCTAAGTCTAATGGGTTACTCTAGAGAAAACACTAACAAATTACTGAAGAAATATCTCTCTGCGGAATTTAAGTTTCTAGCAGGCATAGTTGGGAAAGTCTTGCTGGGCAAGCACACTGCACACGACTATATAACCAGGCATCAATTTCTGGTTATGTGTGTAGTGGTGAACAAGAAAAAGGTGAACTGGGCATAGATCATATTTGATCTTATTAAGAAAAAGAATAATAAAAAGGAAGTTAGTTTTGGAAGGATCCTGGGGATCTTCTTGAAAGAGAAAGCTGCGGAATCCCTGGTCTCCCCGACCATTTTCATTAATGCCAGTAAGAGGATAACTTGTGCTCTTTTTGGCAAGTGGGAGAGGACCATCACAAAGCCCTCCAAGGCTCCCTCTTCCACATGAGCTTCTGAAAGTATAAGGGCTGATACAACCACTCCCCACCCTTCTAAAGAGTTCACTCCTTCACCCCCATCCCATCCAGCAATTCAAACACAACTTCCCTCCATAGCCCACACAATCATTCAAACTCCCACACCTCTATCATCCCCCATTCTTTCATCTTCACCTCATACTCATCTTCCAACTCCACCTCAGTCCCCCCATGATATCCACATTCCTTCACCACCTTCATCTACCTTACCTCCCCATCTAGCCAACATCCCAACATTCAATCTACTCTCCTCCCCACTAAACACACCTTCTGCACAAGATAAAAAATATGCAAGATGCTATCACTCCAACCCCACCAACTACTACCATTCCTCCATCTATTTCCACTCAAACACCTTCTAACACATCATCTGCAACTCCACCGTTGGACCACTCCACCATCTCCTCTCTCATTACCCTCATTACTCCCCTCCTAAAAACCATTATAGCAAAGGCCATTTCACATCTTGCTACTTCTATATAATCTCTTACTGCCCAAATCTTTGCCCTCTCTACTGCCCCATCTTCAGTTAAGGCCTGGCTCCAATTTTCACTGAAACCAGGCAGGGGGAGATACTTGATGAAGAACCTGCAACAGTTCCAGCAATAGTAGCAGTTTCAGCAGAAACAGTAGCAACAACAGCAGATGATGAAGATTTGTTTGATTTAATTCATTTTATTGAAACTAACATGGACATAGATGAGTCAGTAACAGAAGAAATAAATACTGTTTGTGATTTTATTATTAATCCCACAGTAGATTTGGTAAATCTTTTAAAAAGTTTTGATATAGCTTATTTGAGCTTTCCTCCAGCTGACTATACTAAGCCATCTTTTGCTATAATTCCTTATTCCTCTCCAATAAGTCCTAAAGTTTCCAAGCAACTCAAAGACATTTTTGTTGCTTAAAAGACTACAGCCATTCCATCTCCATCTAAGGCTGATTCAGTCAGTGTCTCATCGCCTCCAGAAACCATTTCTGCTTCTGCTCCAGTTGCAGCTCCTCTTCCAGCTCCCTCTCAGGCAGATAAACCTTTGATTTCTACAGAGGCTCTCAAAGCACTGGATTCACTGTATGACAATCCTCAGGATTCTGATGAGGATGATGATAAAGATGAAGACTCAAATGAGGAGGCCAAGAAAAAGAAAGTTTCCAAGAAGTGGAAAGCACCTCCACCTCCTGTTCCAAAGCCCAATCCAGCAAATGACACCCCTTACTATATCCTTCATAAAATCACACCTTATAAGGGTATGCCTGCTTGGATGTGGCAATCTAAAAATGAACAGAAAGAAAGAAAGAGAAGTAGAACGTATTCACCTCCTCCTACACAAAGATTCAGGAAGGATCCTCCTCCACCTCCTCCTCTAGTTGTTGGTGCTTCAGGCACAACTTCTCAAAGGACTACTCAGTTTCAAACTTATCAAAGGCATCAGGTTAGGTTCTCATCCTCAGGAAGCAGCCAACAGAGATACTACTCTTCAGGCAAGCAGCACCAACCTCAATAGCAGCAACATCAACAATAGCTACAGCAACAACTCCCTAAATATCAAAAAGCTGAAAGCCCCAAGAGACCTGCTTCCCCACCTATACCATATGAAGATCCTGAAATAGCAATAACAGCTAGGATGGGCATGCTGCAAGAGCTGGTTGGCCTTTCTATGATCAACAAAGCCATAGATGAAGGGAAGGATCCATCAGAATATACTACTATGTCAAAATCCTGGAAGGAAGAGCTCAACAGGTTTGAAAAAGCTAATAAATTCTTTAATATTGATGACTACATGAAATTGCATCCAGAAGCAGTGGTCCCAAGGGCTATATCTCTAAATATCATAGGGGCTGCTGATATGACAATGACAAAGGTCAAGCTGCTGATCCCAATAAGGAAATTATATTTACTAAGCCTAGTGAAAGAGCTAAAGAGGATAAGCACAAGGAGAAGAAGAAGAGAAAGTGAAACCTGAACTGATAAGTTTGTGTTGTTTTGAAACTACTTATTAATTTCTTGATCCAAAGCTTATTGTGTATATATATATATCTGCTGCGCGTGTTTATTTTTCCTGTCAGATATATGTTTTCATGCTTTGTAATTTTTTTAATTTTATTATGAGTCTATAATTAGTGACCTTACCCAAATAGGTTGAGATTGTTGGATCCCTAGTTTGATTTAGACTAGGTTCACTAAGTTAGGATCATATGACCCATCATGTATAGCCAGGGTCATGGTTGTGTCCTAGAGTCTGGCCAAGTCCTTAGAATCAAAATCACATGGACCAACCTTCAACAGACTGCCAGAGACTCAAGCAATTGTGTCGACACTTGGGAAAGGTTGTGTCGACACCATAAGACAAATTGTGTCGACATACAGGACTTGTGTCGACACACAAAAAATCTGTCGACATCAACTATGTCGACACCAGAAGCCAGATTGTGTCGACACACAGGACTTGTGTCGACACATAGAATATCTGTCGACACTCAGGACTTGTGTCGACACACAGAACATCTGTCGACATCAACTTTGTCGACACCAGAAACCAGATTATGTCGACACACAGGACTTATGTCGACACACAGGACTTATGTCGACATACAGAACATCTGTCGACAGCAATTGTGTCGACACACAGGACTTGTGTCGACACACTCCAGATTTCTGTCAAAACAACAACTATGTCGAGACAAGGAGCAATTGTGTCGACACATCCCAACGAAACTAGTTCTCAGTTCTACGAACCCAGTTCTCAGGTCGACGATTTCTGGATACTCTACTTCAGCATTTCATTCCAGAAATATCTAACTCCAAAAACACTTCACTAGACTCATCTCAACGAAGTCAAATTCTTAGCTTGACGAACATGATATGCAGAAAAGGTAAGGTTCTAGAGAATGCAGTTATCTGTTCTCAGCTCGATAATTTTGGGACTCAGCTCGACGAACAGAAGCCATCTGGTCGACGAACACAACTCCTCAGCTCAACGAACTGTAGACTCAGCTCAACGATTTCTGTTCTCTGTTCGACGAATGCAGACTTGGTTATTTCCAACCTTCTACCCCTTTCCTACTGTAATAATTACGGAGTAATTAATGCTAAAATATTCTCTGAATATTACCGTTAGATGGAGCATTAATTACGGTCTTCATCAGGATTATTGCTTACCATTTTTCCATGGACCAGTTGGGGAAACTCAATCAATGCAAAACATTCTCCAGGCCGTTAGAATTGAATGCAGAAAAATTTCAAATTTAAAAAGGAGGATAATATGGAACATACAAAAAGGGATTTTCCATCTTCTTCTCTGCAAGTAAGAAACAGACAGACAGTCAGTTTGTGTGAATCAGGAATCAAGAATCTTTGGCTGCTCTCTCTCTCGACAACACTCTGAAACAAAACGAGATAGAAAGCTGATACAGAAATACAAGATCTAGACCAGAAGAATATCAACAATCTGATGAAGAAGAACATCAAATCAAAATCAAGAGTCTTCTTTCTTCTATACTCCAGGACAATTCAAAGGACAATAAATCCTCTATCTGTCAAGAAGTTCCTGTACTTTGTCTGGTCAAAGCTGAAAGACTGAAGGCCTATCACCCTGAAGCAAAGCTCCATCTTCCTGAACCATTCAACATCTCAGGGGGGAGCACTTTGCTAACATCAAATTCACAAAAGTCTTCTCAGTTGTACATTGAGAAAGAGAAGACAAAATCAATCTCTCACCCCCACTGTAAAAAGGGCTCTTAACTCTCTTCAAAAGTTATTCCTGGTTGCAAGTCACCTGACCAAAAGACTTGAGGTTTGGTTTTTGAGCACCTGATTAAAAGCTCATTGGTGTCGGGCACCTGATCAAAAATCTGAGTGGATTCCTACCAGGGTGGTAGAAGAGTGGATGTACCCAGGTTGGGGAACAACTATAAATTTCTTATGTTGTATGGTTGCTCTTTTCTTTTGTTTCTTGTTGTGGCTGTGATAGTTAGGATTGTTGTGTCTGTGCTTTAATTTTATCACTACAACACTAGGACTAGATTGAAGTAGTTAGAAAATTTTATAAAAACCCTAAATACTCTATTCACCCCCCCCCCCCATCTAGAGTATTCCAGATCTAACCCCTCACTTTCACACTATGTCATGGAGGATGGATAATGGGGAACCTCAAGCAAATAACGTGAATATAAAATCACATAGACATGATTGTACACAAACGTATATCAAATTAAGCACACTTCATCTAATACAAAGAGACCAAATTACACTGTCAACAACAAAAGAAGAAGAGAGTGCGAAATCGACCGGATCCGAAGTCTTGCTGAGGATTCACGGAAGGAATCGCCGAGTTGTCAATCCACGTCCTAGCTCGGTCCTCAACTGCATCCAGGGTAGAGGAGGCTATCATTATCTCCCAATGGACCCATCTTCGTGTCACGATCCGGTGGAGGATGACACAAACTCTTCCGAGCTTGATGGTGAAATCTAGGTCAAACCCTTCTTGAAGCTCAAGGATGAAGGAGGAGACCAAGAGGAAGCTCTGGCTTGAATTTAGCATTGAAAGCTTGCCCGGATCCCCTCCCTACGGAGGAGGAAGATGGAGATCG
This sequence comes from Platanthera guangdongensis, assembly GCA_039583875.1. NCBI lineage: Eukaryota > Viridiplantae > Streptophyta > Magnoliopsida > Asparagales > Orchidaceae > Platanthera > Platanthera guangdongensis. Next base: position 80,764,235 of record CM077149.1, on the reverse strand, counting down.
GCGGAACCCTCCTCGGAGATGAAATGGCGGAGAAAAAGTCTAGCCTTTTGGAACTAGGACGGAACCTGCATATTTATATATTGCAGAAAATATAATGCACACGACCAGTTGTCGTGCGCACTAAGTCCAAGGGTAGTGCAATTGCACTAGACAGAACTTGGAAAAATGGAGAATAGTGCGCACGATCAGTGGTGCATGACCAGTGGTCATGCGCACTGTGTCCTGTGACAGTGCGCATATGTATGGCAGAACCTGGTAAAAAATGGAATCAATGCACACGATCAGTGGCACACATCCAGTGGTCGTCCGCTAAGGAATCCACTTAGCGTGCACGTGTAAAAACGCATGATCAGTGACCCTTATGAAAAAATGGGCCCCAAACTAAACCAGAGCACCAACACAACCCTAAACCTTCAGGAAAAACTAACCACTTATATGTGTAGATATTCCAGGCAATCGCAATAAGAAGTACAATCAATAAAAGTTACAAAAAGTACACAACAACAGGCCAATAATTGCACTTCCTATGGAAATAAAGATTAGAAGAAATATATATGATATATACACAACCACGGCTTGTGAAAGAAAACTAGCCCAAATGAGTCCGAAAATCAGTATATAAATAGGAATCATCAACATGCCCAGATGACGCCAGCTCGGTACCACTAGGTCTCCTTCGGTGGACATGGTCACTATTTAGAGCTGCGTCTGGGTCATCATGAGCGGGTGGGGTCTAGGAAGGGTTCTTATTATCGGTTTGTTGTTTATGAGACGGAATCCTAATGTGAGAAGTCATAGTTTGCAGGCAAGCCCGAGCTTTGAGACCCACGAGCGTGTACGACGTAGGAAAGTGTTCTGTGTGGCAGCTTGTATGTCGTTAGGGGGAATTGGAAGTACCCATGTGTTTGCGGCTTGAATGTCGAAGGGAAAATTGGAAGTACCTGATTGTTGATGTGTGATGATGTATTAGATTCATATGCTATAAGGTGCCTTGGGTGAAGCCCAGGTTTGCATACATGTTACATTGTTGGCCCCTTTTACTATATGCTTAACATAAAAAAATGTTTGTTTTATGGGACATCCAAACCTATTTTACTATTTTCTATATTCATGTATATTTTCATACAAAGTGCAGACCTGCAGGGTGATGGAGTGCCTCTGGGTCCGCTAAGGACGTCCGAGAGGAGATGTGTTGGTTACACAGTTGCGGTCAGCCTTTGCTGACCCACATTAACACTGATTTTTACAGGGCAAGGATCACAGGCTGGAGTAATCTCGCAGGCCAAAAAGGCCTAAGCCTCATGAAGTGATCTCTTTATTTGGTAGCTCTGTTTGGGTGAATGTTATGCTTAGTGCACTATGAATCCGACTTGCATGCCGAGGTAGCGTAGGAGTGGTTTTGCACGTTGATATGTTATTGTTTCATTTTTGGACTCAAGAATATTGTAAGGCCTTAAGGTCGTTGGATACTTATGTAGTAGTGGATAACTTCTAGTTTGGCTATTTGTTTCCAGTGTGTTTATAGTATGAGTTTTGAGTTTGGTAGTTTATATCATCTTATAATGCTTAAGCTGCAGTGTCTGTATGTTGTGGGCCCGGCTAGACTCATATTATACGATCATTACAGGGGAGGTGTTATATTAGCTACCCTTGAATTCAAAGACTTTCAAGTGGAATCAGAGGGAGGTAGCTTAAGAAAGACTTAACAGTCTGAGTAGATCTCCAATGATAGCCGAGAAAAGTTTAATATGTGTTCAGGAGAGAACCATAAGGAACTAGGTTCTATGAAGCTTCATCTATGAAATAATGAAAATTTTGGATCTATAAAGAAATTGTTAGATTATTTATTGAAGCATCATACCCTAGGATTTATGTCATTATACAAGAAGGACCATTCATTCCCTTGAAGGTGTCTGTTCTTGATGCAAATGTCAAGACTCCTAAAAGTTACGTAGAAATGATAAAAGATGAAATCATCTTGGCTGCAATGGATAAGAGGGTACAAAACATTATAGTTAGTGTCATAGATGACTTTACTTTTCAAAACATGGTGCAATGAAAAACCTCAAAGGAAATGTGCGACACTCTGGTGATATATATGTAGGGTAGGTACTGAGGAAGTTAGAAATGATAGCAAGTCTATGCTCAATCAAGAGTATGAGCTTTTCAGGCAGATTAAGGAGGAGACCATAACTAGCTGCAATGAATGCTTTTTCAAAATTGTGTATGACCCAGGACCTATGGCTGGGTATTTAATATCTATGAGTTAAATGATAAGTTCCTTAGGTCACTTACTAGAGACTGGGACACTAAGATATGTGCAATTAGAGACGTGGCAAAATTAGAAGATACTCCACCATCCAAACTTTTTTGGTAAACTGTTGTCATATGAAATGCAGCTGACTACAAGGAAATAGGGAGAGAAGACAAGCAACGCTCAGGCCAAAGAATCAACTATGGCCTTCAAGGCAGATTGTTCCAAGAGGATCAAAGAGAAGAATCCTTCTCTCCCAAGAAGGCCAGCTGATTCTGATGATTCAGATCAAGATATATCAGAATGCAATATGTCTGATGAGGAAATTGTTGCTTTCTCAAGGCAGTTCATGAAGCTAATAAAATTGATAGGGTGGAGGAGCAGACCTTCCTCCTCCTTACAACACAAGGAGGACTACTACAAAGCCTGGAAGAAACCTTCCAAGGTACGTAGGTGTAACAACCCATTTTTCAGCAGGCTCATATTTTTAGGGTGACACGGCCTGGGACATGGGCGTGTTCCAGGGCGTGTCCTACGTTCGGGAGGAACAGTCGATGAGTGGTCGACACAAGTTGGTCGACGATCGTCGAGTGCTTCGGACATGGCATGTGACACGGGCGTGTCACAGGGCATGTCAGCACGGTCGACGAACTCATCCCGACGAGTTTGAGCTGGGGCATGTCTAGTGTGGTGTCTGGGCACATGTCCTGGGACACGGGCGTATCACAGGCCCTGTGAGTCTCGGTTGATTTTGAGATTTTGCAGCCTGATGAACACGACCACAGACACGAGCGTGTTTGAAGGCGTGTCGGGTGACACGACCCATTACACTGGCGTGTCACATGGGTGTATCACTGGATTGGGTAAGTCGGTTGAGCACTGCTTAGGGAACACGGCCATGGACACGGGCGTGTCACAGGCCATGTCATGAAAAATTTATGATTTTTGGTGAAATTGTGGCCATCCATTCCTTCAGCCTAGATCCAAAGGCTAAGAGGCCTCCCTGTCTTCTTAAGGCTGGGAATGGGTTAGGGAAACTCATTTGGCTTTTGACTTTCTCTTACTATACTTCTAGAGAGAGAATGAGAGAGGAAGAAGGATGGGGAGGAGAGGGGGCTGATCACCGATGGTGCTGCGGTTTTCCGACAAGAGATCTGGGGCCGGTGTTGCGGAGGAAAAACTGTTGCGGATCTTCTGAGCCAAGTTAGAGCTCATGGCACCAAAGAGGTCTTCAAAGGTAACGACTTTTCTTCCTAGCCATGTGAAGGCTTTCTTTTTGGCATATGTATGTGATTCCCCCACCAAAAGGTGGCTGATTTTGGGAGTCTTTGGGTTGATTCATGGAATCCCCTTTGTTGGCATATAAATCCGAAAATGGACTACAAAATAGTCATGCTGTGTGAAACCCATCTGGACAGGTTGGTCTGGATTAGTGATGTTGCATACGAATCGGAGAAGACTCCGTGATAAATGTGTAGTTTAGGAGTCGACGGGTTGGACCTGTGAAAGAAAGTAGCAGGAAGTACTGAGTGGTAGTCCAGAAAAATACCCGTAGAATGCTTGTGCTGCTTGTGCTGATGGGTTTGACCTGTGAAAGGAAGTAGCAGGAAGTACTGGATTGGAATTCCAGGAAATACCCTTTGGAATGCTTAATGTTGATGGGGAGTCCACCTATGAAGCGAGTAATAGGAAGTACTGGCATGGTAGACAGGAAAGACCGCTGACATTTGTAATATTTGCAGCGTCCACCTGCGAAGAGAGTAGCAGGAAGTACTGGTGTGCCCAGGAAAGACCCACTAATGTTGTGAGATGAATGGGTGTAATAGAAATTCCCAGCCTTGAATGCCAGAACATGATCGGTGAGAGCTACCCTCGCCTTTTATTTAGCCGCAAGTACGCCGTGCTTGGTGATGACAAGGCGATTTGAGCAACGGGGGGTGGAGGATCCGACCTGCGTTATGTCCATCCGACGTGAGACCAAAAGGTGTGGTCTGTTGAAGCGCATAGTAAGAGTCTTAGGGTCGTGAGACAATGGGCGGCTACGGGCCAATCACGGTTCACTAAGACTATAAAACTCTAGCTGCACGCCATGGAGTAAATGCTCAAGTAAGTTTCTGTTGGGCTACAACCCTGATACGGTGGTGGGCAACTGATTTGCCAGTACACCAAGAATGTGCCCTGAGTGCATGGACCGTTGGGCCGGGTGGCTAACGGTTGTGTTGGCATGTGTGCATGAAAGCACATTATATGAGATATATTGACATGCTTGTGATATGATATGCCTGCAGGGAAGATTATCGCTGCCCCAAGAAAAGGGGTAGGGTCGTTATAATTTGGTCAGCTGAATGCTGACCGTTGCCTCTGTTTGCCACCCTTGGGTGGAATGTCCCTGTGTAGGTGCTGGAGAACCGAGCGGGACGCATAAGGGTTGAAGTCCCTACTAATTTTGTTGTTGCCGCAGCTGGCCCTCGAAGGTTATTGTGACTGTACATGTTATGTTTTCTTTGATGTGGTCGACCTGCGTGCCAATGTTTGGGCCACTGTTTGAAAGCCCTGTAAGGCCATAAGGCCAACAAAGTTTATGTTGGGTACATTGGTTAAATGTACCTGATTTGAAGAAGCCTCACCCAACTCAATGATATACATCAAAATGTATTTGATGTGTTTTTGAGTTACTTGTGCAGGTTAAGTATTTGCAGGACTGAAGCAAAAAGTTACTAAGTACATGTGTCGATACCCAGAGGGAAAGTGTCGACACTTAAGAAGACTTGTGTCGACACCCAGACAAGCAGTGTTGACACTTGGAGTCATTGTGTCGACACCTGGGATGCAGAGTCGACACCAGACAGAAAGTGTCGACACAAGGAGCTGTGTCGACACTCAATGAAGAAAAGTGCAGACAGAAAGTGTCGACACAAGGAGCTGTGTCGACACCCAGTGAAGCTGTGTCTACACCAGAAAGTGTCGACACTTGGAGCTGTGTCGACACTAAGCAATAGTCAGCAGAGACTAAGTGTATGTGTCGACACTCAGAACAATGTGTCGACACTCAACAGAAGAGTCAACACATGAAGTAAGTGTCGACACCTAGAACAATGTGTCGACACTAAGCTGAAGACTCTACACTTGAAGAAAGTGTCGACACATGGAGCTGTGTCGACACTTAGCAAAGAACAGCAAGATCGACAAAATATTCTAAGTACAAGTGTCGACACTAAGGAGATGTGTCGACACTCAGCTGAAGTCTCAACAGAAGAATCAAGTGTCGACACAAGGAGCTGTGTCGACAGTCAGCAAGTATCAACATAGAAGACTATGTTTCGACACCAAGAAGTAGTGTCGACACTTAACAGATTCAACACAAGAAGTTGTGTCGACACAAAGGAGATGTGTCAACACTTAGAAGAATTCAGCAAGTTACAGAAGATCAAGTACTTGTGTCGACACTCAATTTCAGTGTCGACACATGCAGAAGAAACTGTGTCGAGACATAGAATCTACAACACAAGGAATTGTGTCGACACCTTGTAGACTTGTGTCGACACTTACACAACTTGTGTCGACACTTGGTCTATAAGTGTCGACACTTAAAGACAGAAAGTCTCGACACTTTCAGACAGTTAGAGATCTTTCAAGAACTGACTGGATGACTTGACAGCTGCCGTTCCAGCCGGTCTACACACTTGTCAGAGATGTCAGAAGACAGTTATGAACCGGACCAGCCGGTTACCATGAAGAAGGCCTATAAATAGGCTCATACAGTCTACAGAAACTGTAGTTGTTGAGGTTGTTGAAGCAATTCAAAAAGTGGTTCACAGAGTTGTTCAAGTTATTGATCAAGGATCAAATCAAGAAGATCTAGCTGTCCAAGTGCAGATCTAAGAAGTTGGAGAGAGAGGGCTCCATCCAAGAAATTAGCCGTTAGAACTAGGCTGAGAAGAAGGATTCAGATTCATTCTGGGTCGTAAGAAGCAGAGGTCAAGGATCAACTGCAGAAGGAGCCAATCTAATTGAGTTCTACTTTCAAGAAGCTTTGAAGAAAGCTAAGTCAGATTGAATCCAGCTGAGTTCTTCCAAGAACTCATCAAGAAACTCACAACCTCCCTCTCTTGTCTTTGGGTTGTTGAGTTAACAACTGTAAATTCATTTTTATCTTGTAGGATCCTTTGGATCTGAGTGTTTTGTAAGCCTGTAATTATAAAGGCTGAGGGTAGGGCTTGAGAGCCTGAGTGTAGGAGATTGAAATCTCTGAGTGTAGGCCTGGTTGGCTGAGTGTAGGCCTTTGTGGCTGAGTGTAGGCTTTGTGGAAAAGCTGAGTTGTAGGGCCTTGGGCCTGAGGTGTAGGAACCAGTTTGGGTTCTGAGACAGTGGTGAAGTTGGGCCGAATCTAGTACACTGCTAGATAGGCAAAGGGGGAAAGTGGATGTACCCAAATCTTGGGGAACCACTATAAAACTCTGTGTCTGATGTGCTGTGATTTGCTGTGTATGCTGTGTGATTGCAAAAGTAGAGTAGATTCTGTGTTATAACTGATTGCTGCCATTAAAGTTTAAAAAAGAATTAGGTCACCTATTCACCCCCCCCCCCCTCTAGGTGTTTAGGTACTATATCTTTCAAGTGGTATCAGAGGGAGGTTCCTTAAAAAGGACTAACAGTCTAAGGACATCCTGATTGGCAGATTCAGTCTAAGACAAATTACAGATTCAAGAAAATCAAGAACCATGGGTTCCTCTGAGAATCACAAGGAATTGGGTTCCATGAAATTACCTCTATGCAGGAAAGAGATATTTGGGATTTGGAAGGAAAGGGTAAGGCTGTTTATGGAAGCCTCAGACCCTAGGATATACATCACAGTAAAGGAAGGGCCTTATGTACCCATGAAGATATCAGTTCTAGATGCAAATCAGAAAACCCCAAAGGATTTCTCTGAAATGACTAAGGATGAGATTGTCCTAGCCACCATGGACAAAAGGGCACAAAACATTATAGTGAGTGTCATAGATGATGCAACTTTTCAGAATCTAATACACTGTAAGACAGCCAAAGAGATGCGGGACACTCTTATTGTATATATGGAAGGTTCTGAAGAAGTTAGGCAAGATAAAAAATCCTTGCTAAATCAAGAGTATGAGAGTTTTAGACAAGGAAAGGGTGATAGCATAACTGAGTGCTATAAGAAGTTCTACAGAATAGTGAATGAACTCATGTCTTATGGAAGTGAGTTCAGCAATTATGAACTAAATGACAAGTTCCTAAGGTCCCTAACTAAAGATTGGGACACAAAGATTTGTGTCATTAGAGAAATGACTAAGTTGGGAAAAATTCCTCCACCTACACTGTTTGGCAAGTTATTGTCTTATGAAATGCAGTTGATAGTGAGGAAAGAGGAGGAGAAATCAACAAGAACTGAACACAAGGAAAGAACTGTAGCTTTCAAGACAGAAGCCTCCAGAAAGTACAGGAATAAGTCACCAACTCCACCTCCAAAGGTTGCTGAATCAGAGTCAGATGAGTCAGTCAGCATAAAATCTGAAAGCAGTAAAGTGATGAAGACTTTGCTGCCTTCACTAGACATTTTCAGAAATTCTTGAAGAAGAAACAGTGGAGGTCAAGGCCTTTTACTTCAAAGGGAAAAGAAGATTTTTATCAGGATAAAAAGGCTTCAAAGAAGGACAGAAAGAGGACTAAATCAAGCAAGGTAACTGTTTCAAAAATAGTGTGCTATTGCTGCAATAGACAAGGCCATGTTGTTGCAGATTGTCCTGAGAAGAGAAAAGAGTCTAGTGACAGGAAGAAGACTCATTTCAAAGGCAAGAAAGAGAAGTCTTTTGTTGCCACGAAGGAGAAGACTCTATCAGATATCTCTTCTTCAGAAACTGAGTCTGATGCTGAGGCATACATAGGGCTGTTTGCTGAAGAAGAAGAAGAAGAATTCATGCAGATTATGGAGTCTATTTATGAACAAGAAGACTGTCAGTGCCAAGGACTGATGGCATTGACTGAGAGTGACAAAATCTTGGAGCAGCCAGGACCCAGTAAGGTACAAAGTTCAACTTTAAGTTCAGTTTCTTGTGCCAGTACAGAATCAGATTCATCTTTATCAAGTGATGAAAGTGTATCTGAGTCTGAGGAAGATATTCATCAGCTTATAGATGAATATAAAGTACTGTTGCAAGCTTACAAGAAGAGCAAGTCCCTAGCCAAAAGTCAGGCAAAGGAAATTGCTGATCTAAAAGCTGCTGCAACAGATTCTGAGAAGCTATTTGATCAAAAGCTTAATGAGATAGCCAGGCTGAAACACATAACAGTGATTCAGATGGGGACTATCACCTTTAATAGTGATCAAATCAAGAGTCTGGAGATCAATATTCAGAAAGAGAGAGAGCTTGTTGCTAGGTTTTCTAAACTTAAGTCAGTGTTACCCATAATTGATGAATTTATTCATCACAAGGGTAAAGCTGGACTGGGCTTTACTAGACCTGCAAGGACTGAGCAGTCCAAGTCCAAGTCCAAGGGCAAAGCCTCAACATTCAACAAGTCTGCTGTAGATAAGACAGCAAAGACAGTACCTAAGCAAAGGTACAATAAATTTGAATGTTGGTGCTGTGGCAAAGTTGGTCATTTTGCAATGGACTGTTGGCACAATGTTAGTGCCAAAGTGAGTTGCAAATTACCTGTTGGAAAGCCAGTAGGTAGTTTTGTCAAGTTGCAAACTAACAAGTACCAAGGACCCAAGAATTCTTTGGGTTCTAAGGTTCATTAATCTGTTTTGCAGGTGAGTCCAAGTGGCCATACCCCAACATGGCACTTGGACAGTGGATGTTCCAGACATATGACTGGAACTAGAGGATTACTAAGAGACTACATTCCAATCAAAGATGGTCCAAAAGTAACCTTTGGTGATTTTGAAAAAGGAATCATCAAAGGATTTGGTAACATTTCTAGTAACTTGGTTACCATTACTCAAGTGGCTTATGTTAAAGGGTTGAAACACAACCTAATAAGTATAAGTCAATTAAGTGATGTAGGGTATGATATCTCATTTGTTAAAAATGGTTGTCATATCAAGAGGTCAACTGATCAAGAGATCATTTTGAAAGGTTGTAGAAAGAGGAATGTCTACTGCCTAGACATTATGTGTGAAACCAATGGTTCTCAAGTGTGTCTTGTAGCTGATGAGACAGTCTCTCATTGTGTCAAATGGCACAAGAGGCTTGCCCATCTTAACTACAAGACAATTGGCAAACTCTTTAGCAAAGAGTTAGTGAGGAATGTTCCTCAAGTTAAGTGTGTTAAAGATGGTATTTGCTCAGCTTGTCAAAAGGGCAAGCAGACTAAATCCACCTTTAGAAGCATAGAAAACAAAGATGTTGTGAGGTGTTTATACCTCTTGCATATGGATCTCTTTGGTCCAATGCCAGTTCACAGCTTAGGTAGGAAGGTGTATACCTTTGTAGTTGTAGATGACTACTCAAGGTTTTCCTGGGTGTTCTTCTTAAGACAGAAATCTGAAACACCTAGTGTCTTCCATAGCTTTGTCAAGCAAATTCAGAATGAACTAGACAGTACAGTGGTCAAGATTAGAAGTGACCATGGTACTGAATTTCAGTCTGATAGCATGACAAAACTTTGTGAAGACTTTGGGATATTTCAAGAGTTTTCTTCACCAAGAACACCTCAGCAAAATGGCATTGCTGAGAGGAAGAATATGACCTTGATAGAGGCTGGTAGGACCCTATTAACTGATACATCACTACCAGAATATATCTGGGCTGAAGCAGTTAATACTGCATGCCATGTTATAAATAGGGCTACCATCACTAAAGGCCTCAACAAGACCCCCTATGAAGTTGTGAAAGGCAGGAAACCAAACCTATCCTACTTCAGGATCTTTGGTTGCAGATGCTTCATACTTAACAATGGAAAGTCTTACTTGACTAAGTTTGCTGCCAAGTCCCAAGAGGGAATTTTTGTTGAGTACAGCAATAACAGTAAGGCTTATAGAGTCTACAACTTGACTACACAAGTTGTAGAAGAGTTTGTGCATGTAGTTTTTGATGAGACTAAACTTATTAACAATGAGTTGTCTAGTACTGTATGCAGCCCCACAGGTTTAACAAAGAAGATGGACAAGCTTACTATAGAAGAAATACCTGCTGCAAGACAGCAAGTAGAAGAAAGTAGGTGTTGTCCAGGGGGAGAACTACATGTACCAATTGCTGATGAAGTTCAAGGTATACAGCATGATGGAGATGCTGAAGAGGTTCAACCAGAAGTTAGGATGCCTCCAGCTAACAGGCATCTTACAGATCATCCAGTAGAGCAGATTATTGGAGATCCAAGACAAGGAGTACAAACCAGGAGCAGAAACCTGAATGCAGCAATCTACTCCAGTTTTCTATCTCAAGTTGAACCTAAGAAGTTTGAAGAAGCCATACTAGATTCATAATGGACTGAAGCAATGCAAGAGGAGCTTAATCAGTTCAAGAGGTACAAGGTTTGGGAACTTGTTCCTAAACCTAAAGACCATAATATAATAGGAACCAAGTGGATCTACAGGAATAAGATGGATGAACACGGGGTCATCATTAAGAATAAGGCAAGATTGGTTTCTAAAGGATATAGGCAAGAAGAAGGCATTGATTTTGATCAAACAATTGCTCCATTAGCCAGACTGGAAGCCATAAGAATGTTCTTGGCCTATGCAACCTATCAAGGATTCAAGGTTTACCAAATGGATGTCAAGTCAGCATTTCTGAATGGTAATCTTAAGGAAGAAGTCTATGTGGAACGGCCTTCAGGTTTTGTTGATCCAACTTTATCTCATCATGTCTATAGACTTAGGAAAGCTTTATATGGGTTAAAGCAAGCCCCTAGGGCTTGGTATGAAACCCTATCTAGTTTCCTCATTGAGAACAAGTTCTCAAGGGGGAAAATAGATAAGACTCTATTCCTTAGGGAATCTAGAGGCAAAGTTATACTAGTCCAAATATATGTAGATGACATTATATTTGGGTCTACTGAAAGCAGCCTTTGCAAAAAGTTTGCAAAACTGATGCAAGGTCAATTTAAGATGAGTAGTATGGGAGAGCTGAAGTTTTTCTTGGGTCTCCAAGTTAAACAGACTGAAAGTGGTTTATCCATTTGTCAGTCCAAGTTCACCCTAGAACTCATAAGGAAGTATGGTATGGATTCATCCAGTACCATGAAGACTCCTATGGGGTCAAGTATGTCTCTTAGCAAGGATGATGCAGGGAAACCTGTAGATGAAACCTTGTATAGAGGGATAGTTGGCTCCCTATTATACTTGACTGCTAGTAGACCAGATATCATGTATGCTACATGTGTCTGTGCAAGGTATCAAGCCTGCCCTAAAGAGTCTCATTTGACAGAAGTCAAAAGAATATTGAGATATCTAAAGGGCACTCCCTATCTAGGCCTCTGGTACCCTAGGAATGGAGATTTTGAACTAACAGTTTATTCAGATGCAGACTTTGTAGGATGCAAAGAAGATAGAAAAAGCACTACTGGAACCTGTCAATTCCTAGGTGGGAGACTAATTTCATGGAGTAGCAAAAAGCAAACCAGTGTGGCTATCTCCACTGCAGAGTCAGAGTATGTGGCTGCAGGAAGTTGCTGTGCTCAAATTCTGTGGATACAACATCAGCTAGGGGACTATGGATTTCAGGTAAGTAGAACTCCACTCTTCTGTGATTCTACAAGTGCTATTTCAATAGCTAATAATCCTGTATCCCATAGTAGAACAAAACATATTGAAATTAAATATCATTTTCTTAGGGAGCATGTAGAAAGAGAAGATATTTTATTAGAATATGTTAAAACTGATAATCAAATAGCTGATATGTATACTAAGCCCCTAGAAGAAGCTAAGTTCAATAGATTTAAAATTGAACTAGGAATGATAAACTTAGAGTAAGTTTACAGAATTGAAATTGGCTAAGTAAAAAGGTGTCGACACATAGACAAGTCTATGTCGACACAGAATAGTGGTGTCGACACTTCAGGAAATAGGTGTCGACACATCTAGGAAGTTGGTGTCGACACTTCAGAATATTAGTGTCGACACATGCCAAGTAGGTGTCGACACATCCAAAGTGGTGTCGACACTTAGTATTTACTCAGAATTTTCTAAGTAAAGTCTCGACAATGTGTCGAGTTATGTTGTGTCGACACATAACCAAGTGTCGACACATAAAATCTGTTGCCTAAACTTGTGTCGACACATATGTGTCGAGACATTATAAGTCAGTGTCGACACTTATTGTCAGTGTCGACACATTTTAAGTTTGCTGTCCCACCTGTTCATCTTCAAAATTAGAAAGGTATAAATAGGGCTTTGTCTTTGTTTGTCGACACGCTTTCAAAGTTTCGAGACCAACCTTCTGTGTCGACACCTCTCTTCTCTCAAGACAAATTCTACAAACCCGAATGGCGCCTAAGCTAGAGGAGAATGTCAACGAAGGTTACGAGCTGGTGCGCGGCGCCTTTGAGGATGCTGAGCAAGAAATCAAGCACGTGATAACCCTAGTTGCCGATTCTGGGTTAGAATATCTCGTTTCAGAACCTACTAAGATATGGAAGAAAGAGGTACTTGAATTCCTCAATGGAGCAAAGGTGGACGAATCTGGATACAAAATCAAATCCAGAGTTCATGGTGAGAAGGTCAAGGTATCACCAAAAAGTCTGAGGAAGATTCTACAGCTTCCAAGAACTCAAGAGGAAGATGAAGTTACTGCATAAAAGACCAGGGAAGCTCTAACCTGGTGTGGAATTGAATCTAAGCTGAAGATTGGTTCTGTTTTCAACAGAAAAGGCATGAACAGTCAAGGAAAATTTCTTTCTGAAATTGTTGGCAAAGTACTTCTCAGCAAGCCAGGAGGGCATGACAGAGTGTCTGCCCATATGTTTGGTATAATGACAAGGATAATCTTCACACTAAAAATTGATTGGTCTGTTATAGTATTTGAGAAAATCAAGGAAAGTCTGAAGAAGCCCAACCTGGGCAGAATCATAAGTCTTTATCTTGCTGGAACCATACCTAAGGTAATGCAACAATCTGCTGGAAGAAAAATTAATCACATGAGGAAAATGGACATGAGGTTGTTCTCAAGATGGGACAGGGTGTTGTCTAAAGAGATGCCAACCCCTGAGAAGATCGTTGTTGAGAAAGAAATTCCTCCCAAGAAGAAAAGGAAGACAGTTCCAGTGGCACAAGAGTCCACTAGCAGCTCTGAAAGTGAAGAACAGGTTGTCTTCACACCTGATGAGAATGTGGAAGAGCCTGCAGTGAAATATCCTTCTCCTCAAGAGGTTGCTGAGATCCAGGGGGAGCTACCTCAAGCTAGCCCCATCCACAAGGATCATAGCCAGGGGGAGCTTCCAGTTGTAGAAGAACCAACTACACTGGAAAGTGAACAAGCAACCACCATCATACTGGAGGTAATCACTGAACTAAACACTTTAGATTTTTCTACGGAAGATACTGATTTGTCTGATGATCTTCAGCAAACTCAGCTGAATAGTCCAGTTCCAGATGTTGTTATAGAAGACACATCTGCTGTTGTTGTTCAAGTGGTTCCTGATCCAGTGGTTGAAGAACCTAGAATTACTCCAGCTCCTTCACCACAAGAATTCACCATGGAAGATTTATGTTTAAATCTAGACCAACAAGATTTTGATATGGACAAGGCTACTACTGAAGAAGAGAATGCTTCACTTGAGGGGGAGCAAGTGCAAGTTCATGAAGAGCCTGTGAGGCAAGAAACTGAGAAGGCACCTGATGTGCAAGCTGAAAGGCCTCCAAGCCCTAAGGAGAGGGTTGACATAGCCAGCTCCTCAGAATCTGAAGATGAGGAGGCTACAAGGGCTAAGCAAAAGAAACTTTATGTATTCAAGAGAAGAAGCCAAAGTTATAAGAAAGCTCTATAATCTATTGCACCACAGCCTATAGTTCAGCAAGCCCCATCAATTGATTATAGTGCTTTAATGGTGGCAATGCAAATTAAACTGGATGAGCACAGGCAGGCAATTGAGAAGTATGTAGATGAAGGGCAGAAATCTTTGCAATTTGATCTGGCCCAAGATATCAAGTCTATAAGGTTTGAAATGAACCTTAACAAGAAAGAGATGACAGACTGTTTTCACAAGGGTGGAAATGCAGTGGTGTACTTGTGTAACAACCCCATCCGTTCATATGGTATATTCTAGAAGGTCCGGCCGGGGCCCCACAGGATATACCACAAAACAGTCGGTGAAGGTACAGAATGATATCAGAGCAGCGCGCCGCACCTATCACAAGCATTCTAGCGGAAGCCTAAACTACTTGAACTCCTCATGAATGTCCAAACATAAAACTCCACATTATATATATATATAGGAATGTCTTACAACAAGTCAAAAGAGTTGGCCTTATGGCCTTACATGACTTTCACACAGTGGCCTAAAACAGCTTGGCGCGCAGGCCAGCCACAATAAAAGAAAACACTCAAAAGAACATATTTAGCCTTCGAGGGCTAACAGCAGCAGCAGCAACACCAGCAGGAGCATCAACCTCTATGCGTCCCGCTCGGTTCTCCCGTACCTGGAAAAGGACAATCCACCCACCGGTGGCAAACAAAAGCAACGGTCAGCGTTCAGCTGACCAAATTATAACGACCCTACCCCTTCTCTCGGGGAAGCGGTATTTTTCCCTGCAGGCATATCATATCACAAGTATGGCAAGCTATATCATCAAAATGTGCTTTCACGCACACAAGCCATCACAACCGTTCGCCGCCCGGCCCAACGGTCCGTGCACTCAGGGCACATTATTGGTGTTCTGGCAACCTCTTGCCCACCACCGTATCAGGGTTATCACCCAACGGTAAATCTCTTGAGCATTTACTCCATGGCGTGCAGCCGGAGTTAGTCTTCGGACACCGGGATGGCCCGTAGCCCCCCGTGGTGTCATGGCGCGCACGCCGAAGACTCTTGCTATGCGCTCCAACAGACCGCACTTTTTGGTCTCACATCAGACGGACATAGCGCAGGTCGGATCCTCCACCCCCCGTTGCTCAAATCGCCTTGCCTTCTCCGAGTACAGCGTACTCATGGCTATATCAAAGGCGCGGGTCAGTCTCATCAATCCTGTTCTTGGCATTCAAGCCTGGGTATTTCACTATACCCATTTCCTCACAGCAACAACGGGTCTTTCCTGGGCACACCAGTACTTCCTGTGACTCTCTCCACAGGTGGACACCGCACAAGCACAAATGTCAGGGGTCTTTCCTGGGCACACCAGTACTTCGTGTGACTTGCTTCACAGGTGGACACCCTATGACATCAAGCATCACAAAAAGGGCCTTTCCTGGTCCCACCAGTACTTCCTGTGCCTCATTCACAGGTTGGACCCAAAACATCACATGGCTATTTTCCTGGGCTACCACCCCAGTACTTCCTATTACTCCTTTTCGCAGGTATAACCCGTAGACTCCGTACACTACACATTTATCACAGAGTTTTCTCCGGTTCGTATGCAACATCACCAATCCAGACCAACCTGTCCAGATGGGCTTCACACAGCATGCCTATTCCGTACTCCATTTCCGGATCTATATGCTACCAAAGGGGATTTCAATAATCACCCAAACGACTCCCAAAAGCAGCCACCTCTTCGTGGGGGAATCAAAAGATATGCCAAAACGGAAGCCTTCACATGGCTAGGAAGAAAAGTCGTTACCCTTGACGACCGCTTCGGTGCCATGGACTCCAAGCTAGCTTGCAAGACTCGCAAGAGCGTTTCCTCCGCAACGCTGGCTTCGGATCTCTCGTCGGTAAACCGCAGCACCACCAACAGCAGCCCCCTTTCCTTCTTCCTCCTCCTTTCTCTCTCTCTTTCTCTCTCTTGAAGAAAGATGAAGGCCAAACAAAGTGAGCAAGACTTCTCAGTTTTCGGCCTTGAAGAAAAAGAGGAAGGAGCTTTCAGCCCTTGGATCCAGACTGAAGGAATGGACGGCCACAATTCTGCCAAAAACACATATTTTGACCCGACACGGCCTCGAACACGGCCGTGTTCCAGGCCGTGTGCCTCAAGCGGTGGTCAACCGACTTATCCAAACCAGTGACACGCCCACGGGACACGCCCGTGTCATGGGCCGTGTCACCAACACGCCTTCAGACACGCCCGTGTCTGTGGCCGTGTACCTGGATGAAAAAAATCCCAAATCATCCTGAGACTTCACACGGCCTATGACACGCCCGTGTCCCAGGCCGTGTGCCCAAACACGGCACAAAGACACGCCCTGTCGAATCCTTCGGCGGGCTGAGTTCGTCGCCTGATTTGACACGCCCTGTGACACGCCCGTGTCACAGGCCATGTTCAACACTCGACACTCACTTCTCGACACTCGACGATCGTCGAGAAAAATCGTCGAGCATGCGACACGGCCTTAGACACGCCCGTGTCCTGGGCCGTGTGCCTCCTCTCGACGCATCGCCGAGAGCAAAAATCGTCGAGACAAAGCCCAATCGTCGACACAATCTCGACACGCCCTGCAACACGCCCGTGTCACAGGCCGTGTCAACTGACACGCCCTGGGACACGCCCGTGTCCCAGGCCGTGTCACCCAAAAATTCCTTTTTCTGAACTTTGGGCTGTTACAATCCTCCCCTCCTACAAGAAATTTCGTCCTCGAAATTTAGAGATAGGAAAGCAACAGAAAGCAGCAAGAAATATGTAACAACGTATAAAATGTCATGTTACAACACTCTCGCTACAGATTACAAAAACAGCTCAGGGAACTCTTCTCGCATGGTCTGCTCGCGCTCCCATGTCAGTTCTTCACGGCCGCAGTTGTCCCACCGGACTTTTACCATACCGACCGTCTTGTTCCGCAACTATTTTTCGGCTCGATCTTCGATCTGAATGGGTCTAACTCTCGTTGTTAGCCCATACTCCACCGGCACACGATCATCCGCGATCACTTGAGCTGGATCTTTCACTGCCTTCCGAAGCACTGAGATGTGAAAGACATCATGCAACCCACCCAAGTCCGCCGACAGAGCTAGCCGATAAGCCGCTTCGCCAACTCGCTCAACCACTTCAAAAGGACCCAAAAATCTTGGACTCAACTTTTTCAATCGTCGAATCCTGGAGACACCTTTGAATGGCTTGATCTTCAAGTAGACCCAATCGCCAACCGCAAATTCTACGTTCCGGTGCTTGGCGTTGTAGTACTTCGCTTGTCGATCTTGAGCAATAAGCAATCTCTCTCGAATCGTCCGAATGGTTGAGTTTGCTTCAGCCACCTCATTTGGTTTAACAATCCGGGCTTCACCCGATTCTACCCAAGCCAAGGGAGTCCGACACTTCCTTCCATATATGGCTTCATATGGTGCCATCCCAATGCTTGCTTGATAGCTGTTATTATATGCAAACTCGACCATATAGAGGTGATCTTCCCATCTCTTTCCGAAATCAAGGGCGCACATTCGGAGCATGTCCTCCATTGTTCTATTGGTACATTCAGTTTGGCCATCCGTTTGTGGATGAAAGGCCGTACTGAAAGTCAACTTCGTGCCCAACAGTCGGTGAACTAGCCTCCAATCATTTGACGTGAATCGCCCATCTCGATCACTTACGATGCTCCGAGGAATACCGTGAAGACGCACAATCTGGTCAACATATAACTTTGCCAAACTTTCAACCGAATCATCCCGCCTATTCGGGAGAAAATGTGCTACTTTTGTTAGCCGGTCAACTATCACCCAAATGGAATCATTTCCTCGCTGCGATCTTGGCAACCCATGCACAAAATCCATGGAAATATCATCAAATTTCCACACTGGGATCGGCAGTGACTTCAAATAACCGCCCGGCTTTTGGCATTCCGCCTTCACCATCGCACATGTTTGGCATTTGGATACATAAAGGGCAACATCTTTCTTGAGCCCTGGCCACCAGAAAAGCTTTTTCATATCGTTGAACATCTTTGTGCTCCCGGGGTGAATGGAATACTTGGTATAATGTGCTTCATACATCAGTTCTTCCCTCAGTTTCCCCACATTTGGGACGCACAACCGGCCCTCTTTTCGCAAAAGACCGTCATTCCAGGTGAATTTGCCTTCTGGCCCTTCATTCACATAGCGTAAGAGATCGTCATCCAACTCCGTTGCCCGTCGAACTCGGTCTGCAAGGTCACATTGCACCTCAGTCCAGTTCAAACATGCAATGGCAGTGGAATTCTTGTCAACACAATAGATCTCCAATGCCTCCAACTCTTGGATAAGACGTTCATCATGCCTTTGTAACCAATTCGCTCTAGCCGGAACTCGCCGACTCAAGGCATCCGCGACAACATTCCCCTTTCCGGGTGTATAGTGAATCTCGAAAGTGTAGTCCCCAAGGAACTCCAACCACCTTCGTTGTCGCATGTTCAAGTCTTTTTGCTCCAAAAGATACTTTAGGCTCTTATGATCGGTATAGATCTCCACCTTCACTCCATAAAGGTAGCGTCGTCACAACTTGAGTGCAAAAATCACTGCCGCTAATTCTAAATCATGGACGGGATAGTTTCGCTCGTGCACCTTTAGTTGGCGTGAGTCATAAGCAATCACCTTTCCGCTCTGCAGAAGAACGCAGCCTAAGCCGCTCCCTGAGGCATCACTATAAATCACAAAGCCATCGGTTCCACATGGAGAAGACAACACTGGTGCCGTGGTCAACCGAACCTTCAGCTCTTCAAAAGCTCGTGCGCACTCTGGCGTCCAAACGAACTTCTGATCTTTTCGCATCAGTGTGGTTAGCGGCAAAGCGATCCGCGAGAAATTTTCAACAAATCTTCTATAGTAGCCCGCCAGTCCAAGAAAACTCCTGACCTCGGCCACGGAAGACAATCTTGGCCACTCTTGTATGGCTCTTATCTTCGCTGGATCCACTGCAATGCCCGCTCCACTCACCACATGGCCTAAAAATACCACTGACGATAGCCAAAACTCGCACTTCGATAACTTGGCATAAATCTGATTTTGCCTCAACGTGTTCAACACCAACCGCAAGTGAATCTCATGCTCAGCTTTGGACTTCGAGTATACCAGGATATCATCAATAAACACTATCACAAACAGATCCAGGAACTCACGAAAAATACGGTGCATCAGATCCATAAACACCGAGGGCGCATTGCACAGTCCAAATGGCATGACTGTGAACTCATAGTGCCCATAACGCATTCCAAATGCGGTTTTGGGAATGTCACCTTCCCGAATTCTTAACTAGTAGTAACCAGACTTCAGGTCCAACTTCGAATAGACGGTCGAGCCCACCAGCTGATCGAATAACTCATCAATCCGGGGTATCGGATACTTATTCTTCTCGGTCAGCTTATTCAGTTCACGGTAATCGATACACAACCGCAATCCACCGTCTTTCTTCTTTACAAAAAGCACAGGCGCGCTACAAGGTGACATACTTGGGCGTATATAACCTTGCTCCAACATTTCTTGGAGTTGAACCTTCAATTCAGCCATCTCTTTTGGCGCAACGCGATATGGCGAGCGGGCTACAGGTTTCGCACCTGGCACCAACTCGATCGTGAAGTCAATCTCCCGCTGGGGTGGTAGCCCAGGGAGATCCGTGGGAAACACATCTGTAAATTCTGCCACAATCGGAACCTCACACAAACTGGCCTTAGGCTCAACATCCTGAATTAGTGCAAAGTAACACTCCGCACCCTTCCGAACAGCCTTGACTACCTGGAGTGCAGACATCAACGTCCCGCCCACTCCTCGCATACCCGCGAACTTTGTCTCCTGTTCGGTATTCTGGCCCAACGTGATTTCTTTGGACTGGCAATCAATCATAGCATGCTGCTCCGCAAGCCAATCCATCCCAAAAATCACGTCGAATTCCGATATTGGCAAAACAAATGCAGATAAACAAAACTCCCGACTTCCTAATTGAACTACCACATCGCAAGCTTGATCCGCAAGCATCCAACAGCCATTCGGCAACACCACTCTGACGCTATCTGTCTTTTCACGACTGGATATTCCAAGCCGCGTCATAAACTCACTAGACAGAAAAGAATGCGATGCACCTGTATCAAACAGTGCTCGCGCCAGCGTGTCCCGAATCATCACAAAGCATATGACCAACATGTCACACACAAGCCGCAAACATCGGGGTACTAAACAAAGCATACAAACAAAAGCATATGCAAAACTAAACTCATACATGTGACCACGTCACCTTGCTTGATGGCCTCTTGCAGGCCAAGATTATAGACCCGGGGTTGCGCCTGCGAGGCAGAGGAAGCCACCACCGCCTTTCCTTTTTCCGCATAAGATGCTCCCGCCTTCTTTTCACTCTTTGGCGGCATCCGACAATCTCGCGTAATATGCCCCATCCTACCACAATTGAAGCAGGTACGAGTGTTTGGCTTGGAGGTCGCCCCTGACGTTGCTCCCGTCGTCATGGATGAAGGAGCTTGTCCACTAGGCTTGGACTTCTTACCCCATCTCTTCTTATAAAATGATTTTCCCGATCGGGGCGCCTTCCACTCCGGTTGCGTCATCACCAACGCTCTCTTCACTTGCACCCTTTTCATGTCCTTTTCCAACGCGGTCGCGGTGTCAACCAACGCTTGGAAACCTTGGTTCACAGAACTAGACACAAGGAATCTCAGCTCGTCCCTCAGTCCTTCATAGAACCGATTCGTCTTCCTCTGCTCATCAGCAAAAATCGAACCCGCATACCGCCCCAAGCGAGTAAATTCATGCAGGTACGCGTCAACACTGCCATCACCTTGAGTTAACCGTTGGAATTCATTTTCCATGGCTATCCGTTGCGCCACAGGAAGGTGCTTCGCTAGGAAGAGCCGAGAGAATTCTTCCATCGATACTTGGGTTAACGGACGACCCGCCAAATGATGCAACTCCATCTCATCCCACCATAAACGAGCTTCTCCTTCAAGCAAGAAGGTGTCTAAGGTAACTTTCTGATGCTCCGCCGTTCCTATCGCCGTCATCACTCGCTTGACGCGCGATAACCAATCCTCAGCCTGCGTCGGGGTTCCCGCTCCCGAGAACGTAGGCGGATGGAAACTCATAAACCGCGTAAGTTGCCTCTCAGCCGCTCGAGGAGCCACAACCACTACAGGTTCAGGCCTCGCCGCCACCTGTTCTGGCCTCACAGCCGCTTGCTCCTGCCTAATGGGCTGGCCTTGGATCATGGTAAATAAGGCCTCCGCAACTAAACGCACATGTTCCGCAGACGGTGGAGGAGTAGGCACCTCGGCTGGTGTCGTACTGTCATCAGAACGCTGAGACTCAGACGGCCCAGCTCCACTTCGAGTCACCTAAAGGTGGACAAGACACACACATCAGCGGTCGTACCCAAGCAAACAACACAAGATAAGAACACGCAGGTTCCTCAAACACACAAATATGCATTCCTATCATGGACATTCAGGAGTTCATCGTAGACTTTGGTTTGCACCAACACGTGCTCGCCACCCCACAAAAGAAGTCGACCACGACTTCGAGAGGGAACGACCAAGACGACCAATACCAAAAATGTAACAACCCCATCCGTTCATATGGTATATTCTAGAAGGTCCGGCCGGGGCCCCATAGGATATACCACAAAACAGTCGGTGAAGGTACAGGATGATATCAGAGCAGCGCGTCGCACCTATCACAAGCATTCTAGCGGAAGCCTAAACTACTTGAACTCCTCATGAATGTCCAAACATAAAACTCCACATTTTATATATATATATATAGGAATGTCTTACAACAAGTCAAAAGAGTTGGCCTTATGGCCTTACATGACTTTCACACAGTGGCCTAAAACAGCTTGGCGCGCAGGCCAGCCACAATAAAAGAAAACACTCAAAAGAACATATTTAGCCTTCGAGGGCTAACAGCAACAGCAGCAACACCAGCATGAGCATCAACCTCTATGCGTCCCGCTCGGTTCTACCGTACCTGGAAAAGGACAATCCACCCACCGGTGGCAAACAAAAGCAACGGTCAGCGTTCAGCTGACCAAATTATAACGACCCTACCCCTTCTCTCGGGGCAGCGGTATTTTTCCCTGCAGGCATATCATATCACAAGTATGGAAAGCTATATCATCAAAATGTGCTTTCACGCACACAAGCCATCACAACCGTTCGCCGCCCGGCCCAACGGTTCGTGCACTCAGGGCACATTCTTGGTGTTCTGGCAACCTCTTGCCCACCACCGTATCAGGGTTATCACCCAACGGTAAATCTCTTGAGCATTTACTCCATGGCGTGCAGCCGGAGTTAGTCTTCGGACACCGGGATGGCCTGTAGCCCCCCGTGGTGTCATGGCGCGCAGGCCGAAGACTCTTGCTATGCGCTCCAACAAACAGCACTTTTTGGTCTCACATCAGACGGACATAGCGCAGGTCGGATCCTCCACCCCCCGTTGCTCAAATCGCCTTGCCTTCTCCGAGTACAGCGTACTCATGGCTATATCAAAGGCGCGGGTCGGTCTCACCAATCCTGTTCTTGGCATTCAAGCCTGGGTATTTCACTATACCCATTTCCTCACAGCAACAGCGGGTCTTTCCTGGGCACACCAGTACTTCCTGTGACTCTCTCCACAGGTGGACACCGCACAAGCACAAATGTCAGGGGTCTTTCCTGGGCACACCAGTACTTCCTGTGACTTGCTTCACAGGTGGACACCCTATGACATCAAGCATCACAAAAAGGGCCTTTCCTGGTCCCACCAGTACTTCCTGTGCCTCATTCACAGGTTGGACCCAAAACATCACATGGCTATTTTCCTGGGCTACCACCCCAGTACTTCCTGCTACTCCTTTTCGCAGGTATAACCCGTAGACTCCGTACACTACACGTTTATCACGGAGTTTTCTCCGGTTCGTATGCAACATCACCAATCCAGACCAACCTGTCCAGATGGGCTTCACACAGCATGCCTATTCCGTACTCCATTTCCGGATCTATATGCTACCAAAGGGGATTTCAATAATCACCCAAACGACTCCCAAAAGCAGCCACCTCTTGGTGGGGGAATCAAAAGATATGCCAAAACGGAAGCCTTCACATGGCTAGGAAGAAAAGTCGTTACCCTTGACGACCTCTTCGGTGCCATGGACTCCAAGCTAGCTTGCAAGACTCGCAAGAGCGTTTCCTCCGCAACGCTGGCTTCGGATCTCTCGTCGGTAAACCGCAGCACCACCAACAGCAGCCCCCTTTCCTTCTTCCTCCTCCTTTCTCTCTCTCTTTCTCTCTCTTGAAGAAAGATGAAGGCCAAACAAAGTGAGCAAGACTTCTCAGTTTTCGGCCTTGAAGAAAAAGAGGAAGGAGCTTTCAGCCCTTGGATCCAGACTGAAGGAATGGACGGCCACAATTCTGCCAAAAACACATATTTTGACCCGACACGGCCTCGAACACGGCCGTGTTCCAGGCCGTGTGCCTCAAGCGGTGGTCAACCGACTTATCCAAACCAGTGACACGCCCACGGGACACGCCCGTGTCATGGGCCGTGTCACCAACACGCCTTAAGACACGCCCATGTCTGTGGCCATGTACCTGGATGAAAAAAATCCCAAATCATCCCGAGACTTCACACGGCCTGTGACACGCCCGTGTCCCAGGCCGTGTGCCCAAACACGGCACAAAGACACGCCCTGTCGAAACCTTCGGCGGGCTGAGTTCGTCGCCTGATTTGACACGCCCTGTGACACGCCCGTGTCACAGGCCGTGTTCAACACTCGACACTCACTTCTCGACACTCGACGATCGTCGAGAAAAATCGTCGAGCATTCGACATGGCCTTGGACACGCCCGTGTCCTGGGCCGTGTGCCTCCTCTCGACGCATCGCCGAGAGCAAAAATCGTCGAGACAAAGCCCAATCGTCGACACAACCTCGACACGCCCTGCGACACGCCCGTATCGCAGGCCGTGTCAACTGACACGCCCTGGGACACGCCCGTGTCCCAGGCCGTGTCACCCAAAAATTCCTTTTTCCGAACTTTGGGCTGTTACAACTTGGCCACACACCAAGAGAAGATAAAAGCACAAGTGGATGACATAGCATTAAAGAAAGGGTATGTTCTTGAAAATCAACTAAGGATGAATGACAATCTTACTACTTCCCATAATGCCATTGTCACAGAATTAAAGAACCAGGCTGCTGGACCTTCTACCTCTACTGTTACTGTTAAAGCTGAATTTGATAAGGTATTTCAAGAAGAAATCAATGCTGTTAAGACTGCCATTGAAGACCCCCAGAAGGCCATATCTGAACAACTTAAAAAGCTCAAACATTTCTTTAAAGATGGAGTCAGATACTTGGATAATCAAATCAGATTTCAGAAGGATGATGTCAGAGATCACATGGCTAGAGAAGTCATAAAGGGGGAGAGAGTGTTAGTCAAGGCAAGCTCTGACCATGCTAAGTGGATATCAAATTCTATTAGAGCAACTCTTGGATATCCTCCTCTGTGTGATGACAATGATGTTGCTGAATCTGGAATTAACCCTGCCTATCTTGGAGGTGAGCAACCAGAAGTAGCTCAAGTCATATATCCTCCTCCAGATTTTGAAATGGTGCATGCTGATGTACAGACCATATACATCCCACCTGGGGGCAAGGACAATGTAGTTATTGAAAAGGTTGTTCAGCCTATATCTGAAGCCATGCAAGAGGCATTGCAGAAAGAAGAAGAGACAAGACTGTCAAAGAAGAGGTTTAGGGAACAAGCTGAACAGAGACCAGATTTTGAGCAATGGAGCCCTACCTCTAGAAACATTATTTTGACTACCTGGAAAGCTGCCAAAGACAACATTCATGACAGGAACAAGTGGTTCTCTGAGGCTGAATGGAGGAAACATGAAACCAGGCAAGAGGCAATAGTCCAATATAGAAGGAAGGCAAAGATGGGAAAGCTACCTCCTACTGCCCAGGAGCCTAGCAAGTACTTTCCTAAGCCATACCATTATTTTGAAAGACAGAAGATCAAAGCTGAAGAGCTTAAGAAGAAAGATCTGAAAGGCAAGAAGCCTGCTGATGCTGAAACTGCTGATGCTCCTGTCCAAGCTAAGGTTCATGCTGGCAAAGGGAT
Organism: Platanthera guangdongensis; assembly: GCA_039583875.1. Classification (NCBI taxonomy): domain Eukaryota; kingdom Viridiplantae; phylum Streptophyta; class Magnoliopsida; order Asparagales; family Orchidaceae; genus Platanthera; species Platanthera guangdongensis. Next base: position 80,738,858 of record CM077149.1, on the reverse strand, counting down.
AGTTATCAAGGAACCAGAACTGAAATAGATTTAGAATTTTCTTGAAGTTTACTATGTAATCTTTTTGATGTAAAACATTTTTGTGAACTTCTGAAACTGTATAAGACAGATATTTGAACAATATATGATTAATCTATTTCATGTTTGTTCTGTGATAATGTCTATGTCTATTTCTTATTTGTTCTGAGATGATGAATTTGTATACATGTGAAATTAATACATGTTTATGTTTACCCTGCTGTACATTATCCTGATTTACATCATTTTGTAATCTTAATTATGAATGGTGTATATCATTGACTAAGGGTTTGACTTCTCCAAATAGGGGGAGATTGTTGGGTACATTGGTTAAATGTACCTGATTTGAAGAAGCCTCACCCAACTCAATGATATACATCAAAATGTATTTGATGTGTTTTTGAGTTACTTGTACAGGTTAAGTATTTGCAGGACTGAAGCAAAAAGTTACTAAGTCCATGTGTCGACACCTAGAGGGAAAGTGTCGACACTTAAGAAGACTTGTGTCGACACCCAGACAAGCAGTGTCGACACTTGGAGTCATTGTGTCGACACCTGGGATGCAGAGTCAACACCAGACAGAAAGTGTCAACACAAGGAGCTGTGTCGACACTCAATGAAGAAAAGTGCAGACAGAAAGTTTCGACACAAGGAGCTGTGTCGACACCCAGTGAAGCTGTGTCTACACCAGAAAGTGTCGACACTTGGAGCTGTGTCGACACTAAGCAAAAGTCAGCAGAGACTAAGTGTATGTGTCGACACTCAGAACAATGTGTCGACACTCAACAGAAGAGTCAACACATGAAGTAAGTGTCGACACCTAGAACAATGTGTCGACACTAAGCTGAAGACTATACACTTGAAGAAAGTGTCGACACATGGAGCTGTGTCGACACTTAGCAAAGAACAGCAAGATCGACAAAATATTCTAAGTACAAGTGTCGATACTAAGGAGATGTGTCGACACTCAGCTGAAGTCTCAACAGAAGAATCAAGTGTCGACACAAGGAGCTGTGTCGACACTCAGCAAGTATCAACATAGAAGACTATGTGTCGACACCAAGAAGTAGTGTCGACACTTAACAGATTCAACACAAGAAGTTGTGTCGACACAAAGGAGATGTGTCGACACTTAGAAGAATTCAGCAAGTTACAGAAGATCAAGTACTTGTGTCGACACTCAATTTCAGTGTCGACACATGCAGAAGAAACTGTGTCGAGACATAGAATCTACAACACAAGAAGTTGTGTCGACACCTTGTAGACTTGTGTCGACACTTACATTACTTGTGTCGACACTTGGTCTATAAGTGTCGACACTTAAAGACAGAAAGTCTCGACACTTTCAGACAGTTAGAGAACTTTCAAGAACTGACTGAATGACTTGACAGCTGCCGTTCCAGCCGGTCTACAGCACCTGTCAGAGATGTCAGAAGACAGTTATGAACCAGACCAGCCGGTTACCATGAAGAAGGCCTATAAATAGGCTCATACAGTCTACAGAAACTGTAGTTGTTGAGGTTGTTGAAGCAATTCAAAAAGTGGTTCACAGAGTTGTTCAAGTTATTGATCAAGGATCAAATCAAGAAGATCTAGCTGTCCAAGTGCAGATCTAAGAAGTTGGAGAGAGAGGGCTCCATCCAAGAAATCAGCCATTGGAACTAGGCTGAGAAGAAGGATTCAGATTCATTCTGGGTCGTAAGAAGCAGAGGTCAAGGATCAACTGCAGAAGGAGTCAATCTAATTGAGTTCTACTTTCAAGAAGCTTTGAATAAAGCTAAGTCAGATTGAATCCAGCTGAGTTCTTCCAAGAACTCATCAAGAAACTCACAACCTCCCTCTCTTGTCTTTGGGTTATTGAGTTAACAATTGTAAATTCATTTTTATCTTGTAGAATCCTTTGGATCTGAGTGTTTTGTAAGCCTGTAATTATAAAGGCTGAGGGTAGGGCTTGAGAGCCTGAGTGTAGGAGATTGAAATCTCTGAGTGTAGGCCTGGTTGGCTGAGTGTAGGCCTTTGTGGCTGAGTGTAGGCTTTGTGGAAAAGCTGAGTTGTAGGTCCTTGGGCCTGAGGTGTAGGAACCAGTTTGGGTTCTGAGACAGTGGTGAAGTTGGGCCGAATCTAGTATACTATTAGATAGGCGAAGGGGGAAAGTGGATGTACCCAAAGCTTGGGGAACCACTATAAAACTCTGTGTCTGATGTGCTGTGCTTTGATGTGTATGCTGTGTGATTGCAAAAGTAGAGTAGATTCTGTGTTATAACTGATTGCTGCCATTAAAGTTTAAAAAAGAATTAGGTCACCTATTCACCCCCCCCCCCCTCTAGGTGTTTAGGTACTATATCTTTCAGTTTACATGTTGTAAGACATTCCTATAATCTATAAAATGTGGAGTTTTATGTGTTGGACATTCAAGAGAGGAGTTCAAGTGTATAGGCTTCCGCTAGAATACAATGTGTTAGGTGCGCGGCGCATACTATGGTATCACTCTGTAGCTTCATCATCTATTTTGTGGTATATACTGTGGGGCCCCAGCCGGACCTTCTAGTATATATGATATGAACGGATGGGGTTATTACAGTAGGTATGACTCAAAACCTACTAAACATGTTTCTAATAAGATTATATGTTTTTGCTGCAGCAAGCCAGGGCATGTTGTGGTTGAATATCCTGTGAAGAAGAAGGAGGATGATGAGAGAAATTGCTACCATAAGAAGGGCAAGGTGGAGAAAACCTTCTTTGCTAAAAAGGAGAAAAGCTGGACTAACTCATCCTCCTCAAAGTCAAATGGTGAAGAAGAATACTATATTTGGCTGATGACAAGATCTGATGAAGAAGTTTGCTAGGATCAGCCTGGTCCAGCTAAGGTTTCCTCTCCATCCAGCTCATCATCTAAATCAAGTTATAATACTGGTCCCAATTCAGAAGCATCTTCATCTATGAATAAATGTTATTCTGAGTCTGAGGAAGACATCAATCAAGTGATTGATAATGATGGTGAACATCTGGAAGAATTCAAAAGAAGTAGGCAACTAACTAAACAACATACTCTGGAGATTGCATCTCTAAAGCTTGTTGTATCACAGCACTCTGAGATAACAATCATGCTGGAACATAAAATTAGGGAAGTTAGTCAGTTGAAGAATATTACTTTTATACAGATAGGCACCATACAATACTAGAATGCCCTTATATGGAATCTAGAAGAAAAGATCCAAAGGGAGAAGAGGGATGGTGGCTAATTTTTCTAAGCCCAATTTTGTGTTGCCTGTTATTGACTCCTTCTCCTATCAAAGATATAAGAAAGGAGTAGTATTCAAGGGAAACACTAGAGCTACCCCTTTCAAAGGAAAGGGAAAAGCTCCAGCTCAACCACCCATTGCCTTTAAAAGGGTAATACTCACTACTAACAGGTATGATCAAGACTCCATATATGGTTACTGGAAGAATGAGAATTCTTCCTGGAATTATGATATTGCATCTTCTAATGTAAGGAGAGGAGGAATGAGAATGAGTCCGTTCAAGGCTGCTCATGAAGAAATACAAATTGCGCATCCTTGACCATTTGTCTTTAGTGTTCCAGCCCCCACTCTTAAGAATGGGGTAGTGAGCAAACATCAGACTCAATCAGCAATGATTCAGACTAAAGGTCAGTCTTATAGCAAGTCTGATTTGGATGTTTCTGATGCTATCAGGAGCATGATTTCTGCAAAGAAAATTGCTTCTAATGGCACTCAAAAAAGCTAAATAATGCTACTGAAAGACTTTCCTTCAGTCAGATAATTGCTGAAAGAAATCTGAAGAAGATTACTACTATTCTTTCCGGAAAGCTTGCTTTTGTTAACACAGTCACTACACTAGCTCAAAAAAGAAGGTATAACCTTCATGAGTGCTGTTGTTCTGGCAAGATATGACATTTTGTCATTGATTGTTTGCATAATTCTAGTGTGCCTAGAGCTAATGTAAGTCTACCTGTCAGAAAAACTGTTGTAAACATGTTCATTTTGAGACTAACATGCGCCAAGGACCCAATAAATATTGTTGTCCTAAGGTAAAGTTATTATGTTTTGCAGGTTAGTCCAAGTGTCCATATCCTTATATGGTACTTAGACAGTGGTTGTTCCAGGCACATGACTGAAATAAATAGCAATTTGAGGGAGTTCATTCCAATGAAGGATGGACCAAAGATAATCTTTGGTGGATCAGACAAAGGGATTGTCACAGGTTATGGTAAGATCTCAAATTGCTTAGTCACTTTCACAAAAGTAGCTTATGTGAAAGGGTTACAACACAACCTTATAAGAATAAGGCAACTTTGTGATCTTGTCCATGACATTTCATTTCACAAGGATGAGTGCCACATAAAGAAGTTAAGTGACCAAGAGGTCATCTTGACAGGCACTAGGAGTGGTAATGTGTACTGTTTAAATTTTATTTGTGTAAATTCGAACTCTCCCATATGCCTATTTGCAAATGAGAAAGCCTCACACTGTGTTAAATGGCACAAGAGGCTAGCTCATTTGAACTATAATACCATAGGTCATCTCTTTAGTAAAGAGCTAGTTAGGAATGGTCCTAACATAAAATGTACTAAGGAGAGCATTTGCTCTGCATGCCAAAAAGGTAAGCAGACCAAAACTCCATTCAAAATCATTGAAACCAAAGACTTTGTGAGGTGTTTATACCTCTTGCATATTGACATATTTGGTCCTATTCCAGTTCATAGTTTGGGTAGCAAAGTCTACACCTTTGTGGTTGTTGATGATTTTTCCATATTTTCTTGGATTTTCTTTTTGAAGAAAAAGTCTGAAACCATGTTATTTTAAAGACATTTGTCAAGCAGATTCAGAATGAATTAAGCAGTTCTGTGGTCAAAATCAGAAGTGATCATGAGACTGAGTTTCAATCTGAATGTATGACAAAGTTCTGTGAAGAACTTGGGATTCATAAAGGTTTAAGTCTCCAACAACACCTCAGTAAAATGGTAATGTGGAGAGGAAGAATAGGACGCTCATAGAAGCAGCAATGACCTAGAGCCACAAGAAGACTCCCTATGAGGTCTTGAAGGGCAGAAAACCAAACCCTGCATATCTCAGAATCTTTGGGAAGAAGTGTTATGAATGTGAGGGATAGATCTGACTTACACTCTGGGGGGTGAATAGTGTCTTTTAAAAACTTTAATTTATTTTTATAGCAAATTTATAGAATGTGATATATATATATAAAGGAGAATCACATCACACAAAACAAAAATAAAAGAATCACAAATGACACAAGGAAATATAGTGGTTCCCCAAAAAATCTAGGTACATCCACTCTTTTACCACCCTGGTAGGAATCCACTACAGGTTATTGATCAGGTGCCCTGCCATCAGAAGATCTATTTTCCAACAGAGATCTAGCAACCCTTTGAGCTTTTGTACAGGTGCCCAAAAATCAATCTAATTCTTTTGATCATGTGACTTAAGAACCAAGGGATTAACTTTTGAAGCGAGTTATAACCTTGTACACAATTTATGAAATAAACTAAAAGTTGATGATATATTCTCTTTCAATATTCTTTGAGAAGATTAGTGGATTGATGTTGAAGCAAAAAGCTCCCCCTGTGTTGAGTAGAGTTTGCGATTAAGGGAGAAGCCTTTCTTCAGGGTGTAGGACTTCAAGAATTTTGTTTCTCTCTAGTAGTAATTTCAGACTGATGTAGAATTTTGTTGTCTCTTGGAGAGTCAGAAGCAAGCAATCAAAAATCTCTGTGTCTGTCTGTGTATGTCTATGTGAATATGTCTGTATTTCTATATATGTCATTATCTGAATATGCAGAAATTTTTTGAATATATATTTTCTGAGAAGAATTCAAACATTTGAATTTTAAAAACATCCTTGAATAGTTTGAAGAATCTATGAGTATTTGTAACAGCTGTATTCAAATATTTAGAAAAAAAAACCATTCCTTAACATCCCTGGTGATTAATTAGAATAATAACTCTATGATAATTTCATATTTAATGCTGCAAGAAATGGATATATTTATTAAGAATATTTAGCATTAAATACCAGAGTATAACTTACTGGAATTAATCTATTTAAAAGTTATTCTACTTCTGAATATAAAACTGCCTGGAACACTGCAAAGAATTAGTCGAACTCAGCAAATCTTTCGTCGTCCTGAGCTTGTAATTTGTTGAACTGAAAATGTCATTCGTCAAACTGAGCTAGGCTATCGTCGATCTGGGCTGTATAGTTGATGTCAGAGTTTGTCGACCAAAACTCAGCTTTCATCGAGCTGAGCTCAGCAGTATAACTTTGATACGTCGAGCTAAGCACGTCGTTCATCGAGCGCCGCTCTGCTTTCATCGAACCGATTTCTGCATCCATCAAACTGTATTTATGCTGGAATTCTTCTGTGGCAATAACTCTGGAAATAACCTATGACCCAAGACTATACAAAGTGGGTCAAACTAGTCATCCTAAACAAACGATAGTGATCCTAGCCCAAATCAATAATATGGTTACAACAATCTCCCCCTATTTGGGTGAGGATATTATCTACAATGGAAAAATACAAAGTAGAAAATATCTAGCAGAAATTAAACTTTCAGCAGATATAAAATAAAGTGCTTTGAGAGTTCAGAAAAATAAACACAGTTTTAAATGATATAAAATCAGAAATCAAGTGACTTTCTTAGGAGTATCAGAGGGAGAATCTGTAGATGGTTTAGTGAAGATTAACTTCCTATTAGGATCAGCAGCTTCCCTTTGACTCATCTTTAAGTCTTGAGCTCCAATAAACTTCAAAGAGGTAGTCCTTGGTATAACTATCTCTAGATGTACGCTCATGTACTTGTCCACATTGAACAAGTTCTTCACTTGATATCTTTCAAGCTCCTTTTATCTGTAAGAGGACATGGTGGAGAACTGAGAGGTGTTCTTTCCTTTTACTCTGGCTTTCTTAATTTGTGATAGAGCAGCAAGCTCATTAAATATAGACATTCTGAAATTAGGATCCAATTCTGGATCATATGTTTGAGATAGTGGCCTCTCTTCAACTGATTACTGTGAGCTTGACAGCTGGCTGCTTTGAGATGTTTGCTGATTCTGATTGCTTTGAGATCCTGACCTTAAAGGTCTATCCTTTCTGTCTTGAGAAGCTCTTGAATAATGAGATGTAGTAGGCTTTTGAGAAGAAATATTACCCGCTGCTCCTAATGCTGGAGGAGGAGGAGGTCCTCTCCTAATTCTTGGAGGTGAAAAACACCTCTTCATTTTCTTCCTCCTTTTCATCTCAATTTTAGAGAATCTCATCTAAAAGTAAGAGTTAGATCTGAAATACTCTAGAGGGGGGGGGGGGTGAATAGAGTATTCTTCATAAAAAATTTCTTAGCAGCTATTACAGCTTTTGCTGTAAATTAAAAGTGCAGAAATAAATATAGCTAGCACACAATAAACCTAAAGCACAAGCACAATAAGAACAAAAGAAAAAGGGGCAACCAGATGACACAAGAATTTTATAGTGGTTTCCCAACCTGGGTACATCCACTCTTCTACCACCCTTGGTAGGAATCCACTCAGATTTTTGATCAGGTGCCTGACACCAATGAGCTTTTGATCAGGTGCTCAAAAACCAACCCAAGTCTTTTGATCAGGATAATTGCAACCAAGGAATCACTTTTTAAGGGAGATGACAACCTTTTATACAGTAAGGGGTGAGAGATTATTTTGTCTTCTCTTTCTCAATATATAACTGAGAAGACTGTGTATTTGATTATAGCTTATGGCTCCTCCTGAGATGTAGAATGAATCAGGGAAAAATAGGAGCTAAGATTCAGTGTGATAGGTCTTCAAACTGAATTCTTGACCAGCAATAATCTTCAGGAACTTCTTTGATAGATGGAACTGATGTTGTCCTTTTGAAGTGTCTTGGAGTGCTTGAAGAAAGAAGACTCTAGATATAGGTATTGTTGTTCTTCTTCTTCAGGTACTGATGAGCTTCTGGTCGAAGGCTTCTCTATATCAGAGAATGCTTCTTGTTGACAGAGCAAATTGTTTAATACTGAATATTTCTCCGTGTCTCTATAATCTCAGTATGCTTCTGAGTGAACTGTGCTCTGTGTAAATCTTTCTTAATGATCCTTCATTATGACCGTTATTCTCTTCTTTTCTATTCTATTTGTTATCGAGATCTGCCCTTCAAAAATTTGAATTCATCTGCAATTAATGCTGACATCCTTGAGAATAAATGGTATTGATTTATTTCTCCAACTGTCCCATGGAAAAATGGTAAGGCATTAATCCTGGAGAAGACCATAATTAATGCTCTTTCTAACGGTTATATTCAAAGAATGTTAGAGCATTAATTACTCAAGAATTATCGCATTAGAGTGGGGACAGAAGGCCGGAAATAACTAAGTCTGGAATTGTCGAACGGTTGACAGAAATCGTCGAACTGAGTCCACAGTTTGTCGAGCTGAGATGTTGTGTTCGTCGACCAGACGGCTTTTGTTCGTCGAGCTGAGTTCCATGATCATCGAGCTCGAAACTGAACTGTTGTCTCTTTTGATCTTTGCCTATTATAAGTCTGAAGTTCGTCGAGCTAGTAAATGTGTTCGTCCACTGGAGTTCAGCAACTATTCTAGAGTTGTCAAATATTCTGTGTGTCGACACAATTTCTCCTGGTGTCGACACAACCTTTCCAAAATGTCGACTGATGATCTGGTTGTCGACACAAGTTCTTCTAGTGTCGACTCAGTTGGTGTCAATATATACTCTGAGTGTCGACACAAGTCTTCTGATTTCAGAATTCGTCGGGCAGAGAACTGAATTCATCAACTGGAGAAGATTCTGGACTCAGAAAAATTGATAATTTCTGGAATCAGGAAGGTGAAGTAGAGAATCCAAAAATCGTCGACCAGAGAACTAAGTTCATCAACCTAAGTCTGGAGAACCTTGAATTCGTCGAACTAAGTCTGGATAACCTTGAATTCGTCGAGCTCAAAATGATTCTGGACTTAGATAAAAAATTGATAAACCTCTGGCAATATAGTTAAAGTGGAAGTCCAGAAATCGTCGAGCAAAGATTGAACTTCATCGACCTGAGAACTAGGTACATTGACCTGAGTCTAGAGAACAGTCTGGACTTAGAATTCTGAAGGTGGTGTCCAAGGATCGTCGATCTGTGACTGACGTTCGTCGAGCTCAGCTCAGAGAATATTTCTCTAAGATTGTCAAGCTGAGAATGACTATCGTCGACCTGCGTTCGACAACGTCGAACACATTTTACTTAGTTTCTTGAGAAATCTCTGAATCTCTGGAAGAACTGTAGGTCTTGAGTATCTGGTAGTCTGATGATGGCTTGTCCATGTGATGTTGTTACTGAGGACTTGGCCTAGACTCTAGGACACAACTATGACCCTGGCTATGCATATTGGGTCACATCATCCTAGCTTAGTGAACCTAGCCCAAATTAAACTAGAGATCCAACAATCTTCCCATATTTGGGTGAGGTCACTAATAGACTCAAAATAAAAACATAAAGTAAACAAAGCAGGAAAAACATATATCTGGGAGAGATAATTAACACATGCAGCAGATATATTTACACAAGAGCTTTGTTGAGATAATATGAAACAGTTTAAGAGAGAAAAATATAAATAAAATAGTTCAGATTTCATTTCTTCTGTTTCTTCTCCTGATGCTTTACATCCTTGCCCTTGTCTCCTGGCTTGGTAAATATTATTTTCCTGTTTGGATTTGAAGCTTGTTCCACAGTCATTGTCATGTCAACAGCCCCTATAATCTTCAGAGATGTAGCTCTAGGGACCACTTCTTCAGGATGTAATTTCATATAATCATCAACTTTAAAAATTTTGTTAGCCTTTTCAAATCTTTTTAGTTTTTCTCTCCTATATTTGGACATTGTAGTGTATTCAGAAATATCCTTCCCTTCAGCCTTTGTCTTGTTAATCATAGAAAGGCCTACTAGTTCCTGGAACCTGGCCATTCTAGCTGTGTTGGCTCTTTCTGGATCTTCATAAGGAACAGGAGAAGAGGTTGATCTTCTAGAACTTTCAGCTTGTTAATGTTGATGCTGTTGATGTTGTTGTTGCTGATGTTGTTTTCCGGAAGAGTGTTGCCTGTGCTGACTGATAATAGAGGAAGATCTGCCATGAAGTCTTTGATAAGTTTGAACAGGGGCAGTCCTTTGAGAGCATGAACCAGGAGCACTAGCTGCAGGATGAGGAGGAGGTGCTGGATCTTTTTTATACCTTTGAACTGGTGGAGGAGAGTACCTTCTACTCTTCTTCCTTTCCTTCTGCTGATTCTTAGATAGCCACATCCATGGTGGCATCCCTTTGTATGGAGTTATCTTTTGATGAATGTAATAAGGAGTGTCATAGTTTGGATTAGGCTTAGGAGCAGGAGGAGGAGCTTTTCTTTTCTTTGATACTTGCTTCCTCTTCTTTGTATCCTCCTCATCTGAGTCCTCATTCTCATCTTCATCATCATCATTTTCAGAACCCTGAGGGTTATCATATAAATCATTCAAAGCTTTCAAAGCCTCAGCAGAAATAACATACTTTTCTGGAGCAGGAGTAGGAGTTTCAACAAGAGTTAGAGGAGAAGCTACAAAAGAATCAGAACTAACTTGAACAAAGCTTCCAGCTGCTGCCTTATTTTCCTCTTCAATATCAGCAAAGATCAGTTCATCTAGATTTGGCAATGGAGAGTCATCCATGACATAACTAGGAGCAGAAGATATTTCTAAAGGAGCTAGAATAACTGTGGGCTCAGGAACAACAAAACTATCACTGAGTTGCTTTGCAACTTGTGGACTTACTAGAGATGTATATGGTACAATAGCCAAGTATGGCTTAGTAGTATATTCTGCTGTAAGATATCTCAAAACTGCAAATTTAAAATTTTTCAACAAATTTTCTAAATCAACTGTGGGATTAATGATGAAATCACCACCAGTAATTATTGTCTCAGAGACTGACTATTCCAAGTCCATTTCAGTATCAATAAAATTAATAAAATCAAGATCATCTGTATCAATATACTCTGTACAGTCTGGTGCTACTGTTATTGCCTCTACTGCTGGAGCTGCTACTGCTGGAACTACTTCAGCTACATCATCAGACATCTCCCCCTGCATAGTTTCAGGAAGACCTGAAGCCATGCCCCTGACTTAAGATGGGGTAGTAGTGAGGGCAGTGATCTGTGTAGATAGGGTAGTAATTGAAGTAGCAAGAGGTGTAATGGTCTCTGCTATTATTGTTTTGAGAAGGGGAGTGAGTAGGGAAATGAAAGAAGTAATTGTGAAGGTGTCCAATGGTGGAGTGGTAGATGGTGTTGCAGAAGGTGTAGAAGTGGGAACTGTGGGAGGGATAGAAAGTGGAGCATCTGGTATGTGAACATCTGGAGGGTATGCATGTTGAGGGATGGTAGATGTTGATGGGTATGGATGGGTGGCATCTTCCATGTGGGTGATTGGAGGAAGAGGAGAATTGGGAGGTGATGGAGGTATGTTAAAAGATGGTATGGAGGATAAATGAGGAGGAAGTGGAGATGATGGAGGTGTTGGTGCTAGTGAAGCATGTGGAGATTCTGGTGGAGTAGGAGGTTGAGTAGGGGATGATGGAGGTGTGGAAGAGGGATGGATTTGTGTTGCTGGAAGGGGGGCTGGAAGTGTAACGCCCCGAAACTCAAAGGAGCAAAGGGGGACGTTTTGGGCCAGTTTGGGTTCTGGCTGTAGGCACACGGCCTGGGACACGGGCGTGTCCCAGGGCGTGTCAAGCGTGTGCCGACACTTAGCCTCGAAGTCATCGAGATTTTCTCGACGATTCGCTGAGAATGGGCACACGGCCTGCGACACGGGCGTGTCGCAGGGCGTGTCGACCCATGTCGACACTTAGCCGCGGAGTCGTCGAGTTATACTCGACGAATCGTCGAGAATGGGCACACGGCCCGCGACACGGGCGTGTCGCCGGGCGTGTCGACCCGTGTCGACGATCGTCCCGGGGAAGTCGTCGAGATTCGCTCGACGATCGTCGAGACAAGGCACACGGCCTAGGACACGGGCGTGTCCAAGGCCGTGTCATCGAGTCGTCGAACTGCACGCGACGAAATGTCGAGACCATGTACACGGCCTGGGGCCCAGGCGTGTCAAGGTGACACGGGCAAGGACACGGGCGTGTCCTAGAACCCGTGCAGTGCTCGGGTTGAAAATGGGGAAAAATCATGGGGTACACGGCCGGCTACACGGCCGTGTCAGCTGGAACACGGGCGTGTCAGCTCGAACACGGGCATGTTCGATACCCGTGTGAGGGTCCATGAGATTCGATTTTGACGGCGAATGCGGCACACGGCCCTGGACACGGGCGTGTGCCAGGCCGTGTTCGGTCCAGATTGGACATTTCAGCCCCGAATCAAAGCCGTTCGTTTTCTTAGGTTGAGATCCAACGGCTGGGGGTTGTTCCTGAAGGGATATACCCGGGTTTTGACTTAGAAAATCCATCACTTTCTTACCTTATCATCTATCCAAGCCCTTGGAGAAAGAGGAGAGCCATTGGAGGAAGAAGAACTAGATCCCGCCATTGGAGGAGCTTCAGAGCTCCGAATCGCGAGCCGACTCCGGATCCACGGAGGCAACGCAAGTGCGGTGATTTCCATCCGATTACTTTTCAATGGCGCCAAAGAGGAACTCAAGCGTAACGATCCTCATCTTGAGCATGAATAGCTCTCTTTCTTAGCATAGGAAGCCCGCTCTCGCGAGTTTGCGGAGAGTTGGAGGCGTTCCTTCAGGTAGATAAGTAAAGTCCCCGTTGTTTAGAGTCCGTATGCGAGAACGGACATAGGCATTTTGTGTGAAGCCTACCCGGACATGTTAGTCTGGATCGGTGATGTTGCATTGCATAAGGCCGGAGGAGACTCCGTGCTATGGTTTGTTTTTCGGGTTTTCTACGCGGTAAATTACAGCAGGGAGCCTTGGGGACTAACCCAAAGGTGCACCCAGAAAACTGGGCGGATACGAGATCTTGCCAACTTGGTGGCCTGAGAGCCAACTCGAACATAACTGAGTTATGTGATTTGCGGTAGAATGGGACTCGGAGGAAGTTTGACCCGCGCAAATGGCTTAAATTGTCGTTGCGATGTGAGCACGGGTTAGATGGAACCGTACCCACTCTATGTCATTCGGGTTAGAGAGAACTAAGGTTACGTGGCGCTCGCCGTTGGCATAGATGTGAGTCTTCGGCGGTCAATGGCTTAAACTGACGTGACCCATGCCAAGAAGACAAATTGCTCATAGGTTTGTCCGTCTTAGTGGCGGTGGTGAGTCCGGAATGTTAATGGCTTTAATTGACGTGACATCGACCGGTTCATCGAGAATGTGCCCTGAGTGCACGGGGCGTGTGGCCGTGCGAGCCAACGTCTGTGTTGAAATGGCTATGGATATATACATTGCTCGCTTATGCTAATGAAATGCAGGGAAGGAGCATCGCCGCCCCGAGTTGGGGGCGGGATCGTTATAATTTGGTCAGCATTGCTGACCGTTGCCTTGTTTTGCCACCGTGCGGTGGTTTATTGCTTGCAGGTGCAGCTGGACCAAGCGGTCAATAGCGGGCTAAAGCCCTTTTTGCGAAGCTGGCCCTCGAAGGCCCAAGTAGAAGTGTTTACTGCTTTATTCATGTATGACCGGCCTGCGTGCCGTGGTTTGTAAAACATGTAATTTTCAAGTGAAACACTTTGTAAGGCCTTAAGGCCGGTTTTGGGTATTTTTGTATAACATTCCTTTTGGTATTAGTGGACATTCATGCTCCTATACTGGGTTCTTGTTTACAACTCTTATACACTGCTTCCGCTAGAATGCTCTGTGTAGGACGTTGAGATTGGTTGGATGGTTTCCATACGTAACCACCCGGTCTGTCTGTGGTATATGGCGTCAGGCCCCGGCCGGACCTACTGCTATATACTATGCGACGGATAGGGGGTGTTACAATTTGGTATCAGACTACTGGTTTTGGTCAGGCTTAAAGTGAATTCGTGGGCGAATTCTTTTTAAGGGGTGGTGAGCACATTGTGTGCGTCATCGTTATAATGGTAAAAATAACCCATGAATGTCCACTTAGGAATGAAAATACTCATGTTTGAGGAATCTGCGTGTTCCTATAATTGCTGTTGGCAATTTATTTGGTCGCTTAACGGTGTTTTGTACCACTATAGGTGACCAGAAGTGGTGTTGGGCCGTCAGAACGCCGAGTTTCTGAGGCTAGTAGTGCACCGGATGTTGCTCCTACAACACCTTTGTCGGCTGAAAATATACGATTGGTGGCTGAAGCGGTGTTGGCCGTGATTAATGCGCAGCCTGGAAGGCAAGCGCAGCAGCCCGCTCCCGTGATGGAGCAAGAACCTCTGCAAGAGGCTGAGCCGAGGAGGGTGGAGCAAGTGGTTGTCAAACCAATAGTTCCAAGGAGGGCAACTGAGAGGCAGTTGAAGCATGTAATGAGCTTTAACCCTCCGTTATTCTCGGGGTTGGGAACCCCATCTCAGGCTGAAGACTGGCTCTCCAGGGTGAAGAGAGTCATGACAGTGACGGAGACGGAGGAGTGGCAAATGACCACCATCGCTACGTTCCTTTTGGACGGGGAAGCGAGGATGTGGTGGGAAGGATTGGAGCTGCATCATCTGAGAGGTAGACAATTGATAGACGTTCCGATGGAAGAGTTCTCGGGATTGTTCTTAGCAAGATACCTCCCTTCTATTCAGATGATTTCAATGGAGAATGAGTTCCTGAAGTTGGTGCAGGGTGAGAGGAGCGTGGATGAATATCTCCACGAGTTTACGCGTTTGAGTCGTTATGCTAGCTCCACCGTCATGGATGAGGAGCGCAAGACTAATCGCTTCTATAAAGGCTTGAGGGATGAGCTGAGATTATTACTTTCAGGGCCGATGACGCAGGGTTTCTTAACCTTGGTCAATACTACCCGGTACTTGGAGAAGGACATGAAGAGCGTGCAAGCGAAGAAAGGCTTGGTTGATAGAAAATCTGAGTTCAGAGTGCCGACAACTTCAAAGTCCGGCTATCGGAGGGCTTTCAAGAAGCATAGGACTTCGGGTCCAGCTCCTTCTGGCGCTTCTGGGGCGACTACGGGTCGGACCCCGGGTGCGTGCTTTACGTGTGGAAAGACGGGGCATTTCGCCCGTGATTGTTGGAGCGGACGTCCTAAGTCCAAGAGGAGGCCGGGAGCTACTTATGAAGAGAAGGGAAAGGCGGTGGAGTCGACCGCATCCCATTATGCTCCGGCCCAACCAAGGGTCTACAATCTTGGCCAACAGGAGGCCATTAAACAAGCTGATGTGGTGACAGGTACGATTTAATTTATAGCAAGTCAATTTCTTTAAATACTTGTTATGCACATGTTACCTTACAACTACTTGTTTAGGATTTGTATTGATTTGTGAAAATCTGGCACGTGCACTCTTTTATACGGGAGCCTCACACTCCTTCTTGTCCGAAGGATTTATATCACGTATCGGAGTCCCTTCTTCGATGGCGAAGGATAAGTTGGATGTGTTGTTGCCCAATGGGTGTTCGATGCGAGTGGATATGATCTGCGATGTTAAGATTCGTATTGGGGAGCAGGTGTTCGACCTGCGGGCGTCTTTACTTCCGTTGGTGGAGTTCGACGTCATATTTGGCATGGACTGGCTCTCGGAGCAGCAGGCCCATATAGATTGCGGTAGCAAGGAAGTTAAGCTGGGAGCGAGTCGTGAGATGACTTTTACGGGCTTAAAGGGGTCGAGCAAGACGTTGATGTCTGCTCTTCAGGTAGTGAAGGCGGTTCGTGCTGGAGCAGAACTGTTCTTTACACTAGTGGAGGTTGCAAAGCCAAAGCCCACGTTGGATTGTATTTTAGTGGTATCGGAATACCCTGATGTGTTCCCCGCAGATCTTCCTGGAGCCCCGCCTCAACGGGAGATAGATTTTACGATCGAGCTAGTGCCAGGTGCAAAGCCTGTGTCACGATCTCCGTATCGGCTAGCGCCTAAGGAAATGGCGGAGCTGAAAGTTCAACTACAAGAGTTGTTGGAGCAAGGGTATGTGCGCCCGAGTTCTTCGCCTTGGAGCGCACCGGTCCTCTTTGTTAAGAAGAAGGACGGAAGCTTGAGGCTATGTATTGATTACCGGGAGCTCAACAAGCTGACTGAGAAGAACAAGTACCCGATCCCTCGGATTGATGATCTCTTTGATCAGTTAGTCGGGTCGACGGTGTACTCGAAGTTAGATCTCAAGTCTGGGTACTATCAGCTGCGGATAAGGGAGAGTGATATCCCGAAGACAACGTTTAGTACGAGATACGGGCATTATGAGTTTACGGTCATGCCGTTTGGGCTGACTAATGCGCCGTCAGTATTCATGGATTTGATGAACAGGACGTTCAGGGAGTACTTGGACCATTTCGTGATCGTCTTCATTGATGATATTTTGGTGTACTCGCAAAGTGAGGAAGATCACTTCAAGCATCTTCATTTGGTGTTGGAGACGCTAAGGAGAAATCAGTTGTATGCCAAGTTCTCGAAATGCGAGTTTTGGCTATCCTCAGTAGCGTTCCTCGGGCATATAGTGAGTGGAGAGGGTATTGCTGTGGATCCGGCGAAGATTGTTGCGATACGGGAGTGGCCTGAGCTTGCTACGGTAGCAGAAGTCTGGAGCTTTTTGGGGCTTGCCGGCTATTATAGGCGCTTCGTAGAGAACTTCTCGCGGTTAGCGTTACCTCTCACTACTTTGACGAGGAAGGAGCATAAGTTCGTTTGGACGCCGGAGTGCGCGTGAGCTTTTGAGGAGTTGAAGTGTCGGTTTACCACGGCGCCTGTGCTGAGTTCGCCATGTGGGACCGAAGGCTATGAGATATATAGCGATGCTTCGGGAAGCGGTTTGGGTTGTGTGCTACTGCAGCACGGAAGCGTGATAGCTTATGGCTCGAGACAGCTAAAAGTGCACGAGAGGAATTATCCGGTCCATGACTTGGAGTTAGCGGCCGTGATTTTTGCCTTGAAGCTGTGGAGACACTATTTGTACGGTGTGAAGATTGATATCTACACCGATCACAAGAGCCTAAAGTATCTAATTGATCAGAAGGATCTGAATATGCGGCAGCGTAGGTGGATGGAGTTCCTGGGGGACTATACATTCAAGATCCACTACGTGTCTGGCAAAGGGAATGCGGTTGCGGACGCGTTGAGTCGCCGAGCGCCAGCTCAAGTCAATTGGCTATCGGTGCACGATGAGCGGTTGGTGCGGGAGTTGGAGGCGTTGGAGATTGTTTGTGTGGACAGACAATCAAGTGCTGAAGCAGTTCTGAATTGGACTGAAGTCCAATATGACCTGGCTGATCGGATTCGGCAGGCTTTGGATATAAATGCTCATATGAAGCAGTTCATGGTAGAGGCTCTGGATGGGTCAAATTCCCAATTCGTCGTGGAGGACGGATTGCTTTGGAAAGACGGTCGATTGTGCGTCCCAAGTGTGGGCAATTTACGGGTGGAGTTGTTGTACGAGGCACACCATACCAAGTACTCGATTCACCTGGGGAGCACGAAGATGTACCGTGATGTGAAGAAACTGTTTTGGTGGCCGGGTTTGAAGAAGGATGTGGCGCTATACGTAGCAAAGTGTCAAACCTGCGCCTTGGTAAAGGCGGAGTGCCAAAAGCCGGGAGGATTCCTTAAGTCCTTGCCTATTCCGGAGTGGAAATTTGACGACATCTCTATGGACTTTGTGCACGGTTTGCCAAGGTCGCAAAAGGGAAACGACGCCATTTGGGTGGTTGTTGATCGATTAACGAAGGTGTCGCATTTTATTCCGCATAGGAAGGATGATCCGGTGGAGAAGTTAGCAACGCTTTATGTGGATAACATAGTACGGCGTCATGGTGTGCCCCACAGCATTGTGAGTGACCGAGATGGGCGGTTCACGTCCAATGATTGAAGGCTGGTGCAACAAATGTTGGGAACAAAGTTGAAATTCAGCACAGCCACCCATCCGCAAATGGATGGGCAGACTGAGAGGGTTAATAGAACCGTGGAAGACATGCTCCGCATGTGTGTCTTGGATTTTGGAAAGCAATGGGAAGACCACCTTTATTTGGTGGAGTTCGCATACAACAACAGCTACCAAGCGAGTATTCAGATGACGCCCTTCGAGGCCCTATATGGTAGGAAATGTCGCACGCCATTGTCTTGGTTAGAAACGGGTGAGTCAAAGTTGTATAAGCGATCGGAAGTGGAGGATGCTACTTCTTTGGTGAGAACCATTCGGGAGAGGTTGCTAATCGCTCAGGACCGACAAGCAAAGTACTATAATGCCAAGCACAGGAATGTGGAGTTCACTGTGGGCGATTAGGTATACTTAAAGATCAAGCCGTTCAAGGGTGTCTCGCGGGTGCGACGAGTGAAAAAGCTAAGCCCGAGATACCTTGGGCCGTTTGAGGTTCTGGAGCGAGTTGGCTAAGCGGCCTATAGGTTGGAGCTAAGTGGTTTACATGATGTATTCCATATTTCGATGCATTGGAAGGTGGTGCAAGAGCCTACGGAAGTGATCGCGGTTGATCAAGTACCGGTGGATAGTGGGCTAACGACAAAGGTCAAGCCCATATGGATTGAAGACTCGGAGGTCAAGCGACTACGCAATAAAGAGATCAGGATGGTCAAGGTCCGGTGGGACAATTGCGGTCGTGAGGAGCTCTCTTGGGTGCGAGAGCAGACTATGCTTGACGAGTATCCGGAGTTGTTCCGCTCAGGTACAAATTTTGTTTTTGTATGTCTTTCCTTTATGTAATTTCGTGGGCGAAATTCTTTTAAGAGGGGGAGAGTTGTAACGCCCCGAAACTCAAAGGAGCAAAGGGGGACGTTTTGGGCCAGTTTGGGTTCTGGCTGTAGGCATACGGCCTGGGACACGGGCGTGTCCCAGGGCGTGTCAAGCGTGTGCCGACACTTAGCCGCGAAGTCGTCGAGATTTTCTCGACGATTCGCTGAGAATGGGCACACGGCCTGCGACACGGGCATGTCGCAGGGCGTGTCGACCCGTGTCGACACTTAGCCGCGGAGTCGTCGAGTTATACTCGACGAATCGTCGAGAATGGGCACATGGCCCGCGACACGGGCATGTCGCCGGGCATGTCGACCCATGTCGACGATCGTCCCGGGGAAGTCGTCGAGATTCGCTCGACGATCGTCGAGACAAGGCACACGGCCTAGGACACGGGCGTGTCCAAGGCCGTGTCATCGAGTCGTCGAACTGCACGCGACGAAATGTCGAGACCATGTACACAGCCTGGGGCCCAGGCGTGTCAAGGTGACACGGGCAAGGAAACGGGCGTGTCCGAGAACCCGTGCAGTGCTCGGGTTGAAAATGGGGAAAAATCATGGGGTACACGGCCGGCTACACGGCCATGTCAGCTGGAACACGGGCGTGTCAGCTCGAACACGGGCGTGTTCGATACCCGTGTGAGGGTCCAGGAGATTCGATTTTGACGGCGAATGCGGCACACAGCCCTGGACACGGGCGTGTGCCAGGCCGTGTTCGGTCCAGATTGGGCATTTCAGCCCCGAATCAAAGCCGTTCATTTTCTTAGGTTGAGATCCAACGGCTGGGGGTTGTTCCTGAAGGGATATACCCGGGTTTTGACTTAGAAAATCCATCACTTTCTTACCTTATCATCTCTCCAAGCCCTTGGAGAAAGAGGAGAGCCATTGGAGGAAGAAGAACTAGATCCCGCCATTGGAGGAGCTTCGGAGCTCCGAATCGCGAGCCGACTCCGGATCCACGGAGGCAACGCAAGTGCGGTGATTTCCATCCGATTACTTTTCAATGGCACCAAAGAGGAACTCGAGGGTAACGATCCTCATCTTGAGCATGAATAGCTCTCTTTCTTAGCATTGGAAGCCCGCTCTCGCGAGTTTGCGGAGAGTTGGAGGCGTTCCTTCGGGTAGATAAGTAAAGTCCCCGTTGTTTAGAGTCCGTATGCGAGAACGGACATAGGCATTTTGTGTGAAGCCTACCCGGACATGTTAGTCTGGATCGGTGATGTTGCATTGCATAAGGCCGGAGGAGACTCCGTGCTATGGTTTGTTTTTCGGGTTTTCTATGCGGTAGATTGCAGCAGGGAGCCTTGGGGACTAACCCAAAGGTGCACCCGGAAAACTGGGCGGATACGAGATCTTGCCAACTTGGTGGCCTGAGAGCCAACTCGAACATAACTGAGTTATGTGATTTGCGGTAGAATGGGACTCGGAGGAAGTTTGACCCGCGAAAATGGCTTAAATTGTCGTTGCGATGTGAGCATGGGTTAGATGGAACCGTACCCGCTCTATGTCGTTCGGGTTAGAGAGACCTACGGTAACGTGGCACTCGCCGTTGGCATAGATGTGAGTCTTCGGCGGTCAATGGCTTAAACTGACGTGACCCATGCCAAGAAGACAAATTGCTCATAGGTTTGGCCGTCTTAGTGGCGGTGGTGAGTACGGAATGTTAATGGCTTTAATTGACGTGACATCGACCGGTTCACCGAGAATGTGCCCTGAGTGCACGGGGCGTGTGGCCGTGCGAGCCAACGTCTGTGTTGAAATGGCTATGGATATATACATTGCTCGCTTATGCTAATGAAATGCAAGGAAGGAGCATCGCCGCCCCGAGTTGGGGGCGGGATCGTTATAATTTGGTCAGCATTGCTGACCGTTGCCTTGTTTTACCACCGTGCGGTGGTTTATTGCTTGCAGGTGCAGCTGGACCAAGCGGTCAATAGCGGGCTAAAGCCCTTTTTGCGAAGCTGGCCCTCGAAGGCCCAAGTAGAAGTGTTTACTGCTTTATTCATGTATGACCGGCCTGCGTGCCGTGGTTTGTAAAACATGTAATTTTCAAGTAAGGCCTTAAGGCCGGTTTTGGGTATTTTTGTATAACATTCCTTTTGGTATTAGTGGACATTCATGCTCCTATGCTGGGTTCTTGTTTACAACTCTTATAAACTGCTTCCGCTAGAATGCTCTGTGTAGGACGTTGAGATTGGTTGGATGGTTTCCATACGTAACCACCCGGTCTGTCTGTGGTATATGGCGTCGGGCCCCGGCCGGACCTACTGCTATATACTATGCGACGGATAGGGGGTGTTACAGGAAGAGACGGTGGTGTTGGATGATCTCTTTAGTAGGTTGGGGAGTGGCTTTAACAACCCTGGTGCCTTCAGATGCTGGGGTGGTAGAGGTAGAAGCCTTGGATGGCTTAGTGATGGTCCTCTCCCATCTTTTAAACAAGGCACATGTAATCCTTTTGCTGGAATATGGTCTGGGAGACCAGTGATTCAGCAGCTTTTTCTTGTAAAAAGATCCCTAGGATCCTTCCAAAGCAAACTTCCTTTTTATTGTTTTTTTCTTTATCAGATCAAAATGAATATGTGCCAATCCACATATTTCTTATTTATGATTGTACACATGACTAGAAACTGGTGTATGGTGATGTAGTCATGGGTAGTATGTTTCCCAAGCAAAACTTTTCCAACCAAATCTGTCAAAAACTTATAAGCGGCAGAGAGGTGTTTCTTCAAAATTTTATTAGGGTTATCTCCAGTATAACCCATTAGACCCAGCATCATGTCAGACTCCTCTATTTCAATCTCTAGTTGCTCTTCTTCATTCCTTAATCCAAAAATTTTAGTTAAAATTTCGGGAGTTAAGGAGACGGGGTTACCCGCAATGGTGTCTGTCATCGTATTCTCCTCTGTTGGCAATAGGGTGTAGACCCATTCTCTGATTTCAGTGCCGTGCAGTTTGATTCTTCTTGTCATCAAGGTTTTGAGTTCTTGTTCTTCAAATAGTTCCAGAATGTAAAGGAATATGCGATCAGAATGCTGAAATGAATCAAAGTCCACATCAAAACCTGTATCGAACTTCATGCCTGCGAGAATGCTTGCCTGAATCGCAATGGAATCACCTGCAAAGAGAGACACAAAACGGCGATCAAGTGCAAAGGGACAGAAAGCGCAGGATGGAGGTCGAAGAAAACCTAAATATAGGGTTTTCAAGAATACGAATCGACAGACCCCGTTCCACGAAAATAAAAATAATTCTTCGAACTGAGTTTGACGAAATAATTTTGAATGAAATAATTCGTCGATCTTATCCAGAAGAATTGAAGACAGTTCGTCGAACTCCATTCGACGAATATCTTCTGAAGCAAGTTCGTCGAACTCTGTTCGACGAAAATTGTTTCACTCACAGAGAGTTCGTCGATCTTCATTTAACGAATATCTCTCAAACTTTTCCCGGTTCGCCGAACTCTGTTCGACGAACTTTGGAACATTCGTCGAGTGCAGACATAAATTAAATAAAGTCTTCTCCATTGATCATTCCAAGTTGATTTACAAAGAACATATGATTTCTCTCTTCCAGAGATTTGGTGAATATATCGTCCCTTTGTAAATCAGTGTAGATATAGACAAGCTTGATTTTATTTTTATCTACACACTCTCTAATGAAATGATGTCTTATGTCAATATATTTTGTCCTACTATGGTGAACTAGATTCTGGGCTATGGCTATAGCACTTGTATTATCATAGAGTGAGGTTGAATTATTTAAGTTGAACCCATAATCTAGAAGTTCATTTTGTATCCAAAGCATCTGTGAACAACAGCCGCCCGTTGCAATATATTATGCTTCAGCAGTTGAGGTTGACACTGATGTTTGCTTTTTACAAAACCAAGATGTTGGATCCCTAGTTTGATTTGGGCTAGGTTCACTAACCTAGGATGATGTCACCCAATATGTATTTCCAGGGTCAAGGTTGTGTCCTAGAGTGTAGGCCAAGTCCTCAGTAACAACATCACATGGACATGCCATCATCAGATTGCCAAAGACTCAAGACATAAAGTTTTCCTAAAGATTCAGAGATTTCTCAAGAGACCAAGTAAAATGAGTTCGACGTTCGTCGAACTCAGGTCGACGATAGTCGTTCTCAGCTCGATAATCTTAGAGAAATATTCTCTAAGCTGAGCTCGACGAACTTCAGTCTCAGATCGACGATCCTTGGATTCTACCTTCAGAATTCTAAGTGCAGACTGTTCTCTAGACTCAAGTCGACGAACCTAGTTCTCAGGTCAACGAACTTCATTCTTTACTCGACGATTTCTGGATTTTCACTTCAACTATATTGCCAGAGGTTCATCAATTTTTCTCTAAGTACAGAATCATTCTCAGCCCGACGAATTCAAGGTTCTCCAGACTTAGCTCGACGAACACTATTCTTTGGTTGATGAATCTATGGACAATCACAGCATTCTGTCGAGACTATGTTCTCTAGTCTCAGGTCGACGAACTCAGTTCTCTGCCCGACGAACTCTGTAACCAGAAGACTTATGTCGACACTCAGAGTATATGTCGACATTAACTAAGTCGACACTATAAGAACTTGTGTCGACACCAAGATCATCAGTCGACATTGTGGAAAGGCTATGTCGACACCACACAGAAGACTTGTGTCTACCCACAGGAGTAATTGTGTCGACACAGGATATTTGACAACTCCAAAATAATTGCTGAACTCCAGTCGATGAACACATTTACCAGCTCTACGAATAGGCAAAGATCAAAAGACACAGCAGTTCAATTTTCAGCTCGACAATCATGGAACTCAGCTCGACGAACAGAATCCGTCTGGTCGACGAATACAATGTCTCAGCTCGACGAACTGTGAACTCAGTTCGACGAATTCTGCTATCTGTTCGACGATTCCAGACTTAGTTATTTCCGACCTTCTGTCCCACTCTAATGTTATAATTCCTCGGTAATTAATGCTCTAACATTCTCTGAATGTATCCGTTAGAAGGAGCATTAATTATGGTCTTCTCCAGGATTATTGCTTGCCGTTTTTCCACGGGACAGTTGAGGAAATAAATCAATGCCGATTATTCTCAAGGCTGTCAGCATTAATTGCAGATGCATTCAAATTTTCAAAAGAGAGAGAAAAAGAGAATAATATACACATTCAGATACATAGAGTCATATACAGACTTATAGAAGAGAATCAACAACAGAAAATAATTGAGAAAGCTTCACATAGAGCACAGCTTACAGAGAAGCAAATAGAGATTACAGAAAAACATTCAATTTTGCATAATCTGCTCTGTTAAAGAAGAAGCATTTTTCTGATACACAAAAGTTCTTGACCAGAAGCTCATCAGCACTTGAAGAAGAAGAACAACAATACATATATCAAGAGTCTTCCTTCTTCAAGAACTCTAGGACACTTCAAAAGGACAACTTCAGTTCAATCTGTCAAAGAAGAACCTGAATACTATTTCTGGTCAAGGATTTAGTTTGAAGACCTATCACCTTGATGCTTGGCTCTTAGTTTTCCCTGATCCATTCTACATCTCAGGGGGAGCCTTAAGTTATAATCAATCCACAGTCTTCTCAGCTGTATATTGAGAAAGAGAAGACAAAATCATCTCTCACCCCCACCTCTGTAAACGGTTGTCATCTCCCTTTAAAAGTGATTCCTTGGTTGCAAATCTCCTGATCAAAAGACTTGGGTTGGTTTTTGAGCACCTGATCAAAAGCTCATTTGTGTCAGGCACCTGATCAAAAACCTGAGTGGATTCCTACCAAGGGTGGTAGAAGAGTGGATGTACCCAGGTTGGGGAACCACTATAAAATTCTTGTGTCGTATGGTTGCATCCTTTTCATTTGTTCTTGCTGTGCTTGTGCTTTAGATTCATTGCTTGGTATTTTAGTAATTCTGCACTTTTAATTTACAGCAAAAGATGTAATAGCAGTTAAGAAATTTTTAAGCATAATATATTCACCCCCCTCTAGAGTATTTCTGATCTAACACTCACTTTCAATTGGTATCAGAGGAGCGTCCCTAGTCGATCCAACATGACAGTGTCACGGCTCCGCTCTAAGCGACGCTACCGGGCTGCAGCCCAAGCACCACAATCCCTCTCCAGCCCACCGACGGGTTATTGGTGGCCACAGCCTCCCTTTGATGAGCAAACCCGACAGTTAAGCTGGACCGTACGGGGACTTCCCAGGAGGTCACCCATCACAATACTACTCTCGCCCAAGCACGCTTAACTATGGAGTTCCTTCACTTCTCATCACCAATTGAGCTGCAGATCAATTTGTGATGATAAGTGAAGGAACACCATAGTTAAGCGTGATTGGGCGCGAGTAGTACTGAGATGGGTGACCTCCTGGGAATTCCTCGTACGTTCCAGCTTAACTATCAGGTTCGCTCATCAAAGGGAGGCTGTGGCCACCAACAACCCGCCGGTGGGCTGGAGAGGGGTGGGGTGCTTGGGCTGCAGCCTGGTAGCGTCACCTAGAGCGGAGTCAAGACGTTGTCACGTTGGATCGGCTAGGGATGTTACAATAAAATTACACAGTGTGCATGACCATTGGTCGTGCGCCACTGATCCTGCGCACTATTCTCCATTTTTCTAATTTCTGTCTGGGTCAAACGCACTACCACTGGACATATTACACACAACCGCTGGTCGTGCACCACTGCTCATGTGCATTATAATTTCTGCAATCTATAAATACGCAGGTTCCGCCCTAATTCGGCATTCTGGAATTTTTATTTGCCATTTTTCATCTCTGTGGAGGGTTCTGCCGATCTCCTTCATCCTCCACAGTAAGGAGGGGCCCCTGACAAGCTTTCTACGCCAAATTCAAGTCGGAGCTTCCTCTCGGTCTCCTACTTCATCCTTGAGCTTAAGAAGGGTTTGACCTAGATTTTATCATCAAGCTAGGAGGAGTTTATGTCATCCTCCACCGGATCATGACACGAAGAACACGAGTCCATTGGGAGATAGTTACAGCCTCCTCCACCCCGGATGGAGTTGAGGACCGAGTGTAGTTTGATCTCATTGTATTTGATGAAGTTTGCTTAACTTGATATACGTTTGTGTACAATCATGTATATGTGATTTTATATTCATGTTATTTGCTTGAGGTGCGCCATTATCCATCCTCCACCACTCATTGCTGCATTAGCAATTGCTAGTGGCATGCGTAGCGATGAGGTGCTCACGACCCTCATTCCGCCATTCTCACCACCTAATCCGCAAGCCTACTCATCCATCCGCCTAGCGATTTGGTGCATAGCGGCCCGTGTAGTTTTCCATCCGCCTTGCGAAGCATTGCATAACGGCATTGCATTCGAGTAGTTTATTTTGTCATTCTCACCACCTCATCTGCAGGCCTACTCGTCCATCCACCTAGCGATTCGGTGCATTGCGTTTCGTGTAGTTTTCCATCCACCTGGCGAAGCATTGCATAGTGACATTTCATAGGAGTAGTTTATTAGTGTTTTACTTTATTTTTCCGCAAACAATCAAAACCCCTTCGTAAACACTGACCTAAGGACTTCAATCTCAAGTCCTCCTCAAGATTAACTCCACCTTACTGTATTCCTTGAGAGTTCGATACTCTGGAAAATTCGCCCATTTTATATTACTTGTGTGACCAGTACACTTGCAGTAAACCGCATCATCGACAAAGGAAAAAAGCATTGAGTGATGTCAACTCACTCAATGTCATGCAACATAATTCGTCTAGTAAAGCTGCCACAGTCAAAGCGCAGAGTTTCTGGCAAAGAAAAATATACTAAGTACAAAATTTTTGAGTGAAGTTTGGTCTCTCAACTCCATGCAGTGTTTGTCAAAGCCAAAGAAAATATGTTAAAGAAATTCGACTAAGTTCAAAAGCGTTGAGTGGAGCCAGTTCACTCAACACCATGCTGATTCAATCAAAGCCTTGAACGAAAGACAAAACATATTGTCTAAGTATAATAACGTTGAGTAAAATCAGCTCACTCAACGGCAAAGGAAGAAAGCGTTGAGTCATGATGTTGCTGTCAACGCCAAAGAAGAAACCGGAATTTGGCTAAGGCAAAAAGCGTTGAGTGAAGCCAGTTCACTCAATGCCTCGTCAAATGTTGAGGTTGAAGGAGGAGGCATTGAGTGTAATCAACATACTCGACACCTTCATGCAGAGCGGAATTATTCTAAGTCCAGAATCGTTGAGTGAAGACAGTTCACTCAACGCTCTCAATGTCATAGTTGTAGAAAGGGCTGAAGATCAAGCTAAAGCAAAAAAGTATTAAGTGAAGCTTATACACTCAATGCTCTCAACTCCTACAGTTGCATAAGGATGTAGAATGTTAAAAAGCATTGAGTGGAGCATACTCACTCAACGCGTAGCAGAGCAGGAAATTTTTTAAGTCCAAATTCGTTGAGTAAAGCTTGTTCACTCAACACACTCAACGCTTGGGTAGTTGTCTGAAATTTTCTAAGTACAGAATGTCTGACGTCAGCAAAGTCAACAAAATTCAAAATGATTAAGGAAGATCTATAATTCATTACTAACGTCACTATCACTCTCATTCTGTAAAACTAAGGATCTAATAAGCCGTTAATGCAGCGATAGGTGTCAATCAACTCACTAGATGACGAAATTATAAATAGAAGTTGACATGTAGATCGCAAAAGAGATTTTTTGAGGGATCAATTCATTACGAAAAAGTTATGCGGGACTTCTTCTTCTTCCACCACCATTGTTGCAGTGACAAGAGCATCAATTCAACAAATCTGAGACAATCAGTCAAGGCAAGCCCTTGCTGGAGTTGCTTCAAGATTTAATCTGAGATAAATCTGAAGGTCAACCTCTGGATCATCGAAGAATACACTATTCTAGTTTTTCTCAAGACAGAAGTAGAGGCAGGGCAATCTAATTTCTGAAAATTCCGACTAGCTGATTGAAGACCATCATTCTTGGTCTTCCCCACTTCATCAACAAGATCCTGAGATTACTTCCATAAGCAGTATATTCTTGAAGAACATCAACCTTGTTTCTGTGAAGAAGATAGGGCTGAGATTCACTTAGCTCAGGAAGTAATTGACTCAGAGATTTATTTATTTTGAGTCAAATCAACATAACTATTCAATTTATGTAGGATATGTTTAAGATCTTTGTTGTAAGCCTAATTTATAAAGGCTGAGTGGCAGAATCTAGTCTTGGATTTGTGTAATAGTTCTGTTTTCTCAGCATGTGTTATATGGCATTAGTGCCTGTGGTAGGTGATTTGGTGATTATTGAGTGGTTGGGTTGTGTGCCTATGTTGTAAGCCTTAGTGGAAACTGAGTGATCCTGTGGGATCGTGTTGTAATATCTGAGGACCCATGTTATTGGAGAAGTGCCTTGTCTAACATTCTGTTAGAAAGGCGGGAGGGACAGTGGATGTACTCATATACTGGGGAACCACAATAAAAAACTGGTGTGTTGTGTGTGATTTTCTTGAAAGCTAAACTAATCACTCACAATAAGGCCTAAATCAGTTAAATGTTATAAAAGAATAAAAAGATCCTAATAACATATTCACCCCACCCCCCCCCCCCCCCCTCTAGGTGATTAGCTACCCTTTAATTCAAAGACTTCCACTCCTACTGAACCAGCTCTATTCCCGGGCAAACTCAGAGCATTGCTCCCCTTGATTCCTGAACAAGAAGCCACGACCCTGGAACTAGAAGAACCTGGAGCATCGCTCCCCGTACTCATTGCTCACCTTGCTTACTAAACTAGAATCCTCTGCTCATGAACTAGAAACACCTAGAACATCGCTCCCCCTGCTTCCTGAACAAGAAGCCTCTGCCCAGATCTAGAATAACCTGGAGCTCCTGATGACATAGGTAACTCCATCAGAAGATCCTTAGCAGCAGGCTTCTCTAGCCCACTATCTGACATGCTCTCTTATAGCTCCGCAGATGAGCTACCTCTATATGATGTTAGTTCTTCAAAGACAACGTCTTTGGACACGACGAACCTCCCTGTAATAGGATCCATACACTTCCATCCCTTATTCTACTCATCATAGCCCACGAAGACAAGCTTCCTCGCCTTTGAACCCATCTTTGTCCTGAGAGCATCCGAGACGTGTACAAAGTAGGTAGAACCAAACACCCGAAGGTGTTCCATGCTGGGCTTTCACTTGAACATCAGCTCAGTCAGAGACTTCATGTTGATCGGACTCAAAGGCATTTGATTTATGACATATGCCGCGCAAGCCATCTATTCTGCCCAAAATTCCTTAGTAGTGTTTTTTCCATGAAGCCAATACTTGTAGATCTCCGTCAGATGACGGATCTTCTGATCTGCTACTCCACTTTGTTATGGAGTATGACCACAAGAAAGCTCTCTCCAGATTCCATAGTTCCTGCAAAAGTTAGAGAACACATTTGAATCGAATTCACCTCCGTTGTCTGTTCTCAACTTCTTGATCTACAATCCAAGGCGGCCCTCAACAAGCTTCTTGAACTCTACAAACAAATATAACATGTCTGACTTCTCCTTCATGAAGTACACCCAAGTGTACCTCGAGTAGTCATCAATCAATATCAGCATGTACTTGTTTCCTCCAAGACTGGCAGTGACGGTTGGCCCCAACAACTCATCATGGATACACTCCAATGGTTTTGTGCACTCTGTTGGAACCCTACTTGTGATTTGGGCTAGGATCACTCTTAGGATTGATGACACACCATTTATATTCTAGGGTCATATCTTAGTTTCAGTGTTAAGATCAATTACATTAGATTAGATAACTGAACCCTACCTTCAAAAGACTTCAGAGACTCAAGAATTAAGAGACAAGGCAGTTTGAATATTGTAGAAAAAGGAGTTCGACGATAGCTAAACTCAGCTCGACGATCGTCGATCTCAGATTGACGAACTCAGAGTTCCTTCACTGAGTTAAGCACGGCGAAAGTCTAGCTCGGGTAGACAAACTGTGAGCTTATATCAGAATCTTAGCTCGACAAAGTGCTTTCTCAGCTCGACGAACTTGGAGATCAGTTTGGCGAGAACATTTTCAGTTCGACGATCTTGGAGCTCAGCTCGACGAAGGAGAATTACCATCTCGACGAACTTAGAGCTTAGGTCGACGAAAACTTTCCTGAGTTTGACTAACTCCTTCAGGTTCTGTTCGACTATCTTCTCTACAGTTTCTCTGATCGACTAAGGAAATTTAATTTCAACATTAAGATAGTAATACTCTGTCAATTAATGCTCAATAATCTCAAGAATATAGCCGATCCTAGGAGCATTAATTAGGGATTTCACAGAGTTATTACTTAACATATTTACTGGGACTGTTCGGGAAACATATTTAAGACAAAATTTGATGTTCCATTTCCCAAAAAATATGCAGAAGAATTTGAAATTCAAATCAGCAATCAAGATTTAAAAGAAATTTTTAGAAGATTTCATAACAGAACAACACAAGTAGTCAGAATTACTGAATCAAAAAAAGAAGAAGAAAGAAAACATCTGCATTCTGAGAACAAGAAACAGAGACACAGAACATCTTGTTCATCATCTTCTTCAAGCTTTTCTTCCAGCAATCAATCTTCATTCTTAGATCATCTTCATAACCTCTTAGATACATCTACTGGATGTAGCAGCTTTCAATAGAAGGCCTACACCCTGAAGCAAAGTCTCCTACTCCTGATCAGATTTCAATAACTCAGGGGGATCTTTTATAAAATCACAAAATCAACTAGTTTTCTCAGAGAAAAGAGATAGAGAATACAACATCTTTTTTTCATTCATTGTGTACATGGTTATAACTCATTTCGAAAGTTAATCGCTTGGTTGTCAGTTCTCCTGATCAAAAGACTTGGTTTGGCTTTTGGGCACCTGATCAAAAGCTCAATTGGTTGTTAGATCTCCCTTAGAAAATAGATCTTGTGATGACAGGGCGGCTGATCAAAAACCTGTGGCGACAGGGCACCTGAACAAAAACCTGTGGTGGCAGGGCACCTGATCAAAAACCTGTAGTGGATTCCTACCAGGGTGGTAGAAGAGTGGATGTCCCAGGTTTATTGGGGAACCACTATAAATTTTCTTGTGTCGTCTGGTTGTGCTCTATTCTTTATTTTGTTGTGTTGTGATATATTTTCTTTGTTTATATATATATATATATATCACCTATTTTAATCCGCTGTAAAAATAACTAAAGTTTTAAAATACTTTATTCACCCTCCTCTAGAGTTAGTTAGATCAAACCCGCACTTTCAAGTGATATTAGAGGCATCACTTTCAATTGGTATCAGAGGGATAGGTTGA
This sequence comes from Platanthera guangdongensis, assembly GCA_039583875.1. Lineage (NCBI taxonomy): Eukaryota > Viridiplantae > Streptophyta > Magnoliopsida > Asparagales > Orchidaceae > Platanthera > Platanthera guangdongensis. The sequence continues at coordinate 80,707,664 of CM077149.1, read as the reverse complement.
TTGGTTGTGCATGCTAACACCCGAACCAAAAGATCTTTGTTTGATCTTACTTACTCTAATTGTATTTCATATCATGGCACAAAATAAGGAGTACTCAAGCACCTGACCTTCAGTATGCAATCTGAATAAGTATGCACTTTGGAAGGCAAGGATCAGGCATTATATAATTTTTATTGATGAAGACATTTATTATTCTATTTTGTTAGGTCCCCCTACTCCATCTGCATCAACAATCACCTCAGATGTTCCACCACCTGAGTGGACATAGGCTTAGAAGAAGTTGAAGATATCTGATGCAAAAGCTATGAACATCTTAGCTCAGACAATGTCTGATGATATATTTCAGAAAGTTGCTGAATGCACTTCAACCAAGGATATATGGGATTCCCTATATGCTATGGTTGCTGGTTCAGTTGATGAAAGGAAGGACGGGAGATCACACTTGATCTCACAATATGAGAAATTCAAGAAGGAAGAGTCAGAGTCAGTTGCTGATATGTACACCAGACTCAGTCTCATCATTAATGAGCTAAAGACTCTTGACAAGGACATCTCTTTAACAGAGATAAATTACAATATTCTTATGTGCTTCCCTAGCACATGAGACTGTAGGATCTGGCCAATCAAGGAGGCCAGAAGCCTAAATGAGATTTCCACTGAAACCTTGTTGGGCAAGCTCAAGTCTTATGAGCATCTCAACAAGTCAAGGGAAACTGAGCAAAAGGCTTCATCTTCATCTTCAGCAAGAAAAGAACAAAGTATTGCTTTCAAAGCATGTGAATAAGCTGAAGCCACTCCAGATAATGAAGATTTGCTGGGTCTCTTAGTTAAGAGATTCTACAAAATGGCAGGAAATGATTTAAAAAAAAAGATCATCTAGAAAGGATGACAAGCCAAGGTATGATAGGACCCCCACTAAAGAAATAATGTGTTATAGGTGCAGGAAACCAGGACACATACTGCTAGAATGTCTAGAAGCACAGAAGAAAGATAAGAGAAAGGAGAAGGACTATAAGAAGCATTCCAGCAAGCTATCCTCCAGCAAATACAAGAAGAAAGAAAAGGGATTTGTTGTAGAGACTTGGAGTGAATCTGAGTGAGAATCCTTAGTCAGCTCCAGTGAGGATGAAGAAGAGGCCAAAGCTAGAGAAATATGTTTGATGGCAATCAATGCCTCTTGCAGCAACTCAGAAGCTACTGATTGAGAAGCAAAAAATTCAGACGATGAATCCATGTCAGAAGAAGATCAGGTAATATCTTCTTTTGATTTTTCTTCTGAACAATTTAAAATTGATTTCAAACTATTGTGTAATGATCTAATTAAATCTGAGAAGGAAATCAAATTTCTTAGAGAGAAATTAAGTGAATTTGAAAATGTTTCTTTAGAAAATTTAAAACTTAAAGAATAATTAAAAACAGCTAACAATCAAAATATCTTCTTTAGAAAATAAATTATATGAGGCTAAGAAATTTGAAGAATCTCTTAATGGGAGAAGCATCAAATTGATGGACATCACAAGCACAGTGAATGCTAGGCTTAATGACAAGCTGGGCTTGGGAGTTTCATCTAATCAGCCTCCAATTTTACAGAAAAATATCTTATCTACCCTCATTAAATTTGTTTCTGCAAAGGGCAAAGAAAAGGTTGAAGCCAATAGTAATGAAATAGAAATTTTGCAGAAGAATCAACCTAAGAGAAGGAAAATTCTTAATAAAAATAATGTTCAACATACTTCGTCGAACCAAGCTCGACGAAATGAATATAGTTCGTCAAACTCAGATCGATGAACTATGAACGCAGACTTTAGATATAATTATTCGTCTAACTGCGCTCGACGAACTCAATATGTTTCGTCAAACCGCGATCTATGAACTTGGGGTTCAGAGAATGAACATTTTCATTCTATGAACAGAGTTCGACGAACTCATCCCAAATCGTCGAACGCAGATCGACGAACTTATTCTAATTCGTCGAACCCAGTTTATTATAACATAAACATGAATTTTTTTCAGAACTTTAAGAAGACTAAAACCTTTAATAATCTTTTTACTCAATGGATTATTCCTCCAAGGAGATATCATCCACTTGGGTACAAGGATCAACCTGAATTCTCCTACATTTCAAGTTACAAATTTGAAAGAAATCAAGGACCCAAGGTTACTTGAGTTAAGAACAACTAAAGTTGTTTTGTGCAGGTGAAGAACTATCCTATCACAGAGCAACCGTGGTATCTGGATAGTGGCTGTTCAAAACATATGACAGGATGTAAAGATAATTTGGCTGACTTCAAAGCCAATCTTGGACCAAAGGTGATATTTGGAGACTCCAACTATGGACAAACATAAGGTTATAGAAATGTCAAAGCTGGAGTTGTTACCTTCAGGAAGGTAGCGTATGTCAGTGGTCTCAAGCATAACCATATATCCATAATGCAATTATGTGATGAAGGTTATTAGGTATCATTTAATTAGTCTTCTTGTGTCATTACTTCTAATAAAAACAAAATTGTTTTAAATGGAATTAAATAAGGAAATATTTATGTAGTAAATTTCAAATCAGCTAGTACAGAAATTTGTTTATTTAATAAAATAAGCTCTACTAATGATTTATGGCATAAGAGACTAGGTCATGTAAACTTTAAGAATATTGTTAAACTATCTAGGTACAATCTTGTTAGAGGACTGCCTTCTGGTTCTTACAAGAATGAAGGACTCTACAGCGCTTGTCAATTAAGCAAACAAACTAAGAATTGTTTCAAATCTATTAATAAAAGAGATTCACCCAGAATATTGTACTTGCTACACATGGACCTTTTTGGCCTTATTGTTGTACAAAGTTTGGGAGGAAAGTCATACACTTTAGTTATTGTTGATGACTTCTTTAGATTCACTTGGGTGTTCTTTCTAAGAAACAAGTCAGATAACTTTAAGGTTCTTATAGATTTTCTTAAGACCATACAGATTAGGTACTCTACTCAGGTTGCATTGATCAGAAGTGATCATGGAACTGAGTTTGAATCTCTTCTCATGCAAGAATTCTATGAGAAGGAAGGAATCAGGCATTATGTTTTTGCTCCAAGAACTCCTCAACAAAATGGGGTAGTAGAAAGGAAAAATAGAACCCTTATTGAATCTGCTGGGACATTGCTTGCAGATGCTTATTTGCCTCTTTCCTTTTGGGCAGAGGCTGTGAGCACAACAAATTATGTCATTAATAGAAGTTTAGTTCATACACTAAAGGGTAAGACCACATATGAATTACTCAAAATGAAGCCAACTAAAGTAGATTACTTTAAAGTTTTTGGCTGTAAATGTTACATTCATAACAATAATAAGAAACACCTTAAAAAGTTTGACGCAAATGCTGTAGAGGGAATGTTTCTTAGATATTCCCAAATCAGCAAAGCTTATAGGGTATTTAATAAATAAACATTAAAAATAGAAGCATCTGTACATATTTCTTTTGATGAAGTTAATATTTTTACAAGGAGAATGATTCTTCTACCATAGAAACTTTGTAGGTACCCCATCTGTGTGAGAAGTTGGATGAATTAATCCTTACCCAAGAGGTTATATTGCATCCTTCTCCACAGATTGATGAAGAAAGTGAAGAAAAAAGTGTTGAAGAAGTTGAAGCAATAACAACAAATATAATTCCACAGGAGGAATTAATCCCACAAGTTGTTGATCAACCAACTCCTCCTACTGATCTTGTCACACTTAGAGATCACCTCATATCTCAAGTGATTGGAGACATATCATCTTATGTGCAAACATGGCATCAACTCAACCGAGACTTGATGCATGCTTGCTTTATTTCTCATATTGAGCCTCAATCCATGAAAGATTCAGAACAAGATCCCCACTGGATTATTGCAATACAAGAGGAGCTCAATCAATTTGAGAGGTGTAGAGTTTGGGATTTGGTTCCTATACCCAAAAACTACCCAGTCACTGTAACTAAATAGGTCCACAGGAACAAGTTGGATGCCCAACGATCAATTATAAAGAACAAAGCAAGACTAGTAGCCGAAGGTTATTCACACGTAGAAAGCATTGACTATGATCAAACCTTTGCTCCTGTTGCAAGACAAGAAGGAATCAAGATATTTCTTGCATATGCTGCCTATCAGAAGTTCAAGGTCAGTCAGATGGATGTCTAGAGTTCTTTCCTCAATGGAGAATTAAAAGAGGAAGTTTATGTTAAACAACCTCCAGGTTTTATCTCCTTAACTTATCCATCTTATGTTTTTACATTGCATAAAGCTCCTAATCGTTTAAAGCAAGCTCCAGGAGCTTGGTATGAAACCTTAGCTAGCTTTCTTTTAGAGCATAAGTTTATTAGTGGAATTGTAAATAGGACATTATTTAGTAGACATCATAAATCAAAACTTTTGCAAGTTCAAATCTATGTAGATGATATAATATTTGGCTCTTCTTATTCCAAACTTTGCAAAAGGTTTTCTGATCTAATGCATTCAAAGTTTGAAATGAGTAGCATGGGTGAACTATCCTACTTCCTTGGTCTTCAAGTGAAGCAAACCCCTGATGGCATCGTTATATCCTAGTCAAAATATGCTAAAGAGCTACTCAAAAGATTTGGGATGACTGATGCCTCAGCCAAGAAAACACCTATGTCATCTAATAATGTACTTGATTCTGATGAACAGGGAAAACCAGTTGATCTAAAAACATATAGGGCTATTGTTGGGTCCTTAGTATATCTTACGGCTAGTAGGCCAGATATCAAGTTTGTTACTTGCATTTGTGCTAGATTTCAGGTAAATCCTAAGGAATCTCATCTTATTTTATTAAAAAAGATTTTAAGATATATAAAGGGTTGTCCTAATTTAGGACTTTGCTGTGTCAGAATTTGATTTATCTGGATTTTCAGATGCTAACTTTGTTGGATGTAGAGTGGATAGGAGAAGCACATCAGGAACTTGTCAGTTCCTTGGTGGTAGGCTTGTGTCCTAGTTTTGTAAAATGCAAACTCTTGTGTCAACATCAACTAATGAAGCTGAATACATAGCAGCAGGTAGTTGATGTTCACAAATTTTGTGGATTCAAAATCAGCTTCTGGATTATGATTTCAACTTAAATAATTCAACTATTTATTGTGACAACACAAGTGCTATCTCAATTACACAAAATCCAGTACATCATAGTAGAACAAAACATATAGAAATAAGCATCATTTCATTAGAGATTGTATAGACAAAAATAAAATTAAACTTGTCTCTATCACTACTGATTTACAACGGACGGATATTCTCACCAAACCTTTAGATGAGAAGAAACATCTATTCTTCCTAAATCAGCTAGGTATGATCAATGGAGACAGCTTAATTTAATTTCTATCTGTGGTCGACAATCTGTTCATGATTCGTTGAAAAGATATTGACGAACTCTGGACACTTCGTGGAGTGTTCGTCGAACAGAGGTCGATGAACCTTCCTTTATGAAACTATTTGTTGAACGGAGATCGACGAATTTGTTTCAGAAAATTTTTTCATCGAACGGAGCATGACGAACTATTTTCCCCTCTTCAAAGTTAGCTGGACATTTTTATTGCTCTATGAGATTTTGCGTCGAACTGAGCTCCAAGCTTTTAGTTCTCGCTGGACAGAGTTTGTCTTTTCATCTTCTGAAAACATATACTAGGCTTTTCATCAAACTCCATCCCGCACTTTCTAGTTCCTGTGCACTTGATCTTTTATTTTTATAGACATGGCAATTTCGGTAGCGACCCTCTCAGGCATGAAATTTGATGCAGGGTTTGACATCGACATCGATTCGTTCAATCATTCGTATCAAATCTTCAAAGACATTCTTCAGTTATTTAAGGCACCGTAGTTGAGACAATTCATGACTTTGAGGATCAAACTACCAGTGCAGGAGATCAAAGAATGGGTATTCACAACAACATTTCCAGACCAAACCTCCATTACTGGATCTATTTCTGGTCATCAGGTTTCTATTACCCCTGACATTCTAACAGAAGTTTTTGGTTTTATAAATGGTGAAGATAATTTTGGATTAACTAGCAATGAATTTGAGGATATGCTAGTTATAATGGGCCACTCACAGGGAAACACTAATAAACTGCTGAAGAAAAACTTGTCTGATGAATACATGTTTTTGTCAGATATAGTTGGGAAGGTAATCTTGGGTAAACACTCAGCTCATGATTACATTACCAGGCACCAGATCCTTTGATGTGTGCCCTGGTTAATCTTAAATCAATAAATTGGGGCTTGATTCTATTTGAATCAATTAAGAAGAAAATAAACAAGAAATATGTTGGTTATGGAAGAGATCTGGGCATCTTCCTGCAAGCCAAGTGCCCTGAACTCCTGGTCTCCCAGACCATCTTTATAAATGCCTCCAATAAGCTTACCTCTGCCCTCTTTGGCAGATGGGAGAGGGTTATACCAAAGCCCTCCAGGGCTTCATCTTCTAGGACAACTTCAGAGAACACAAGGGCTGCAATAGCCACTTCACCAACCCCTGAAGAAGCTCCTGCACCTCATATTCCCTCTCTTCCACCTCCATCACAACATCAATCAATATTTCCATCATCAACTTTCTTTATTGATGTTACTAAACTTCAACAACCATCTCCACATCATTTCCCAATTCAGGAAGATGTTATACTCCATGATGTCTCCACCTCCAACATTCCAACCGACATTCAACAACCATCCACAATCATTACAAACACACCATCTACTTCCATCCCTCCTTCCTCACCATCTCAACCACAATCACCAATCCATATTCTCTAGGATACACCATCTCCACATCCTCTATCACCTCTTACACCACAACTTGATGATATTCCATCCACTTCTACTCATCAAGTACCACTTCTTTCATCTCCATCTCCACCACACAATCCACATCATTCACCTGTTCAAGATATCCCTCCATCCAATGTTCCACTAACATTACCACCCATCCAACTTTCAGACATCCCTCCAGGCTTCTCCATTTGTTCCAACTATGGTCATAAATCCACCTATACCCCCTCTGCTCCTGATCAATTATATCTAAACTTCTCTAACATTACAAATGATCATCTCCATTTCATTTCTCCTATTTTGAAAAAGCTCAAAGATGAGGTCGTTGCCCCTCTTGCTGCTTCCATCTCTGAACTCTCTTCATAGCTATCTTCTTTCTCCACTGTCACTTCTTCTTGGGGCCTGGGTTCAGGACTCTGTAAAATCAGGCAGGGGGAGATATTCCATGAAAAAACTCCAGTAATTCAAGAAGAAGTTCCTACAAAAATTCCAGCAGCAGCAGATGCAGTTACTAAAATAGATTCAGAAATGATTCAAGTCTGTATAGAGGAAGAAATAGATTTTTCTATTCCTGAAATGATCACAGTTGGTGATTTTATTCTTAATCCCATAGTTGATTTTCCATCTTTACTCTATTTTTTTGACACAATTTCCAACATCATTCTTCTAGTTTATATCAATTACTCTAAAGCAATAGTCAGTTATACAGCTGTAATCAGTCCTCAAGTATTGGAACAACTTAGGAAAAGTTTTGTAGTTAATGAACAAATCATAGAGAAAACACCTACTCCAATGTCAAAGGCTTTCTCTCCTCCAACATTTGGCTGGTGTAAATCCTCCATTCCTAATCTTGATGAATTCATATTTCAAGATATGGAACCAGAGACTAACAGTATTCAGGCTGAAGTTATCACAGAAATTATAGAGCCTGATGTTCAAGTACAGCCTCAGGCGGAGGAAGAAAATATAGTTGAACAGCCACAGGATGAAATAATGGATACAAACATACAGCCACATGCTCATCCTATACTTTCTAAGGCTATGCTAAAATAGATTAATGCTATTTATGACAATCTAGTAGATGAATCTGATGATGATGAAGAAGAGTCAGATGGCTCTGAAGATTTCAGTTCTAAAAAGAGAAAACTCAAGAAGAAAGTTCCACCTAAGGCTGCTCCTAAACCCTGTCCAAATGCTGATACACCATACAATATCTTGCACAACATTACTCTCACTCCAGACACTCCTCACTGGATTAGATTTTCAAATAATGAAATGAAAGCTAGGAAGAAGAGCAGGAGATACTCTCCACCACCATAACATAGGAGAGATCCTCCTCCTCCTGCAACAAGATCAGCAAGCAATGTTTCTGAAGTACAAAGGTCCACATCTTCTCATTCTACCAGATAATCCTACAGCAGCAGCATGCAGTAACATAGCTCTCATGGAAGTAGACAATAATATAAGAAGCAAATTAGTCAACATCAGAAATCAAAAGAAAATCAGACAGAAGAATCAAGTCCAGAGAGACCTCCCTCTCCAACATATGATCCTGAAATGGATCCAAATTATAGAATAGACAAGTTTAATGAGCTGATTGCTCTATCTCAGATAAGGAAGGCCAAGGAGGAAGGAAAAGATACATCATAATTTTCAACTATATCATCATACAGGTAGAAGGAACTGGACAAGTATCAAGTAAAAAATCTCTTCAATGTTAATACTTATATGAATTTACATCCAGAAGCTGTAGTGCCTAGATCTACATCAGTAAAAATTCTTGGTGCTCTAAACATGAAGATGACTCAACAGTAAGCTTCTGATCCAAAAAGGAAGATTATTTTTACAAAATCTGCACCTCCTTCGGATGATTCAAAGAAACAGTCTTAATTTTCTGATTATGCATTTTGATTTTTATTTTTGTTATATGTAAACTCACAAGGCACATTTGTTCATATCTGTTGAATGATTTATGGTTTTGTCAGATATTTTTATTGTTTTGTGATTTTGTTTATTTTTATTTGTGCATAGTGTCCTCACCCAAATAGGGGGGGATTGTTGGAACCCTACTTGTGATTTGGGCTAGGTTCACTATTACGATTGATGACCCACCATGTATAGTCTATGGTCATATCTTAGTTCCAGTGTTAAGGTCAATTACATTAGGTTATATCATTGAAACCAACCTTCAGAAGACTTCAGAGACTCAAGAATTAAGAGGCAAGGCAGTTTGAAGATTACAGAAAAAGGAGTTCGGCGATATCTGAACTCAGCTCGACGATTGTCGATCTCAGATCGACAAACTCAAAGCTCCTTCTCTAAGTTAAGCTCGACGAAATTCTAGCTCAAGTCGATGAACTGTGAGCTTATATCAGAATCTCATCTCAACAAAGTGCCTTATCAGCTCGACGAACTTGGAGCTTCGTTTGGCAAGAACATTTTTTGTTTGACGATCTTGGAGCTCACCTCGACGTAGGAGAATTATCAGCTCGACGAACTTGGAGATTAGGTCGATGAAAACTTTCCTGAGTTCTACTAACTACTTCCAGGTTCTGTTCGACTATCTTCTCTGTATTTCTCTGATCGACTAAGGCAATTTAATTTCAACATTAAGATAGTAGTACTCTGTTAATTAATGCTCAATATTCTCAAGAATATAGCCGTTCCTGGTAGCATTAATTAGGGATTTCATAGAGTTATTACTTAACATATTTACTGGGACAGTTGGGGAAACACATTGAAGGCAAAATCAGCCATTCCATTTCCCAGAAAATGTGCAGAGAAATTTGAAATTCAAATCAACAATCATGATATAAAAGAAATTTTCAGAAGATTACCTAATATAACAACAAAAGTAGTCAGAATTATTGAATCAAAAAAAGAAGAAGAAAGAAAACATCTGCATTTTAAAAACAAGAAACAGAGACACAGAACATCTTGTTCATCATCTTCTTCTTCAAGCATTTCTTCCAGCAAATAATCTTCATTCTGAGATCATCTTCACAACCTCTCAGATACACCTTCTGGAAGAAGCAGTTTTCAATAGAAGGCCTAGACCATGAAGCAAAGTCTCCTACTCCTGATTAGATTTCAATAACTCAGGGGGAGCTTTGACAACATCACAAAATTCACTAGTCTTCTCAGAGAAAAGAGACAAAGAAGATAACATCTTTATTTTCCTTCACTGTGTACATGATTATAACTCCCTTCAAAATTTAATCCCTTGGTTCTGAAGTCTCCTGATCAAAAGACTTGGTTTGGTTTTGGGGATCAAAAGCTCAAAGGGTTACTAGATCCCCCTTAAAAAATAGATCTTGTGGTAACAGGGCGCCTGATCAAAAACCTGTGGTGACAGGGCACCTGAACAAAACCTGTGGTGGCAGGGCACCTGATCAAAAACCTGTAGTGGATTCCTACCAGGGTGGTAGAAGAGTGGATGTACCCAGGTTTATAGGGGAACCGCTATAAATTTTCTTGTGTCGTCTGGTTGTGCTATATTCTTTATTTTGCTGTGCTATGACATATTTTCTTTGTTTATATATATATATCTTTATACTATAAGGAAACTCCTAAACACCTCATGGTGTAACTTTTAAATCCCAAAATACCCCCATTAAAACAGTTTCTTTTTATTAATGTAGAGGCCTTTTGGTTTTTTGCCGGGCTCAAACTTAATTAATACAATAATTAATACTTCTTTATATATTTATGGTTTTTTGCTGGGCTCAAACACACGTTAGGTTGGATTTTCACAGTTTTGGCCAGTACCCGGCCGAAAGAAGCTCCCGCCAACACCGAAAGCAGCTCCCGCCAGCACCTGCCCACCTCTGCATCATCCTTCTTTCTCCTGTCTACACGCCACCATCGTCTCGTCGCATCCTGCCTCGACTGCCACCCGCAATAGGTGATCCACGGTGCTCCTATTCCACAGAGGTATAACCCTACCTCCTCTCGCCACCATTTTGTTCTCCACAACGCTTCTTCTCTACAGTAGTCGAGACACCTCAAATCTCCTCCACAGTGCTCCAACAACAGAGCTTCTCCGTCGAAAGAGCATCTCCTCCACGGTGCCTCAACGGTGCTCATCTCCTCCTTTACAGTGCTCTCGCCGGTAATTTCTTCATGCTCTTTAACATTTTTTTACAGTTTTTGCAGTCCAATTTCTTTCCATTTTTAGGGGCTGAGCACAAAAATTGTTCAGTCTTTTATGGGTTAGTTGTGCACACCGTAACTCCTTTATGGTTTAAGGTTTTTCACCTCTGTTCTTCCTATCTTATTTCACCAACGATTTCTTTATAGAAATACATGAAATTGTGCGGCAGTATCTATTCTTGCAAACCATTCTGCTGTTGAATCATCCACCATATTGGCTGTCATATCAAAATAATGTATGGAAGAGAGATGAGAGAATAAATGTTCTGCAGTAGGTGCTCAGTTCTGTGCTCAGTTTCTGTATACATTTCTTTGTTGCAATTGATTTTCAGTTTTGGTGCTCAAAATAATAGCCGCAATAATTGGATGCATCTTATGAAACCATTATGATGTCCAGTTAGTGTAGTCCAAGTATGTGTTTTAAGTTATTTTGCTTTCAAATTTGTGTTTCTGCTTGCATGTTTTTTTTAGTGACGTGCTTGCATATTTTTTTGCATCTATATGCATGGATGATGTGCTCATCTGTTGTTGCATGTGTAACTCTATTCAGTCCTTCATGGTTCTCTTTAGCTTTCTAACATGTAGCGCTTTTGAAAAATAGAGCTTCTCCGTCGAAAGAGCATCTCCTCCAAGGTGCCTCAACAGAGTTCCTCCTACAACATTGCTCATCTCCTCCTTTACAGTTCTCTCGCCTGTAATTTCTTCATGCTCTTTAACATTTTTTTACAGTTTTTGCAATCCAATTTCTTTCCATTTTTTAGGGGCTGAGCACAGAAATTGTTCAGTCTTTATGGGTTGGTTGTGCACACCCTAACTCCTTTATGGTTTAAGGTTGTTCACCTCTGTTCTTCCTATTTTATTTCACCAACGATTTCTTTGTAGACTTTATCATTTTTTACAGTTTTTGCAGTCCAATTTCTTTCCATTTTTTTAGGGGCTGAGCACAGAAATTGTTCAGTCTTTTATGGGCTGGCTGTGCACACCCTAACTCCTTTATGGTTTAAGGTTATTCACCTCTGTTCTTCCTATTTTATTTCACCAACGATTTCTTTGTAGAATTACATATGAAATTGTTCGGCAGTATCTATTCTTGCAAACCATTCTTCTGTTGAATCATCCACCATATTGGCTGTCATATCAAAATAATGTATGGAAGAGAGATGGGAGAATAAATGTTCTGCAGTAGGTGCTCAGTTATGAGCTCAGTTTTTGTGTACATTTCTTTGTTGCAATTGATTTTCAGTTTTGGTGCTCAAAATAATAGCCGCAATAATTGGATGCATCTTATGAAACCATTCTGATGTCCAATTAGTGTAGTCCAAGTATGTGTTTTAAGTTATTTTGCTTTCAAATTTTTGTTTCTGCTTGCATGTTTTTTAGTGACGTGCTTGCATATTTTTTTTGCATCTATATGCATGGATGATGTGCTCATCTGCTATTGCCTGTGTAGCTCTGTTCAGTCCTTCATGATTCTCTCTAGCTTTCTAACATGTGGCACTTTTGTCACCTCTAAAAAACCAAGTAAAAGCGCCAAAATCAATAGGACTAATTTCTGAAAGCTATAAAGCAGCTGTATGCAGGATATGATAAAGAACCAATATAAAAAGAATCCCAAGAAGATAGCAAAGTCAGAGACAACAATAGCAGGGATCTGAGAGATCCGGGGAATTAATTCAGAATGAGGCTTATAAGATGTTTAACTCCTTTTTAAATCATCCGTAGCAGCAAAAACACGGCTTTCCCTATCAACAAAAACATGATTTTATATTTAATGATTTGCTTGATAATTAATTAACATGTCTTATAATTAATGATTCTGATTCACTCTCTACTCAATCTCTAGATAATAAATTAACTCACAGACAAATTTCATCTTCAATTTCTAATTAAGATGATTTGCTTGATTCACAACAAATACATGATTTCATCTTCTCTAGAGATTCAACTGCATGTGTGATATAAAGATGATGGCCTATACTTTTCCTTCTTCTCAGGTGAATAGCATTTTAGTTTCAATCTGATTTGAGTTAAATCAGAAATAGGTAAATTTAAATCAAACATCATTGAGTTTCTCACTTTTTTTTAGCTACTAAAACAATGTTGCTTATATTTCCTATGCAACAAATATAATCCTTACATGAAGGAAAGATTAAAATTACTGCATCTTCTTCAACTTACATTCTAATAAGTATCCTTTTCAATCTCTAGATAAATGATTTACTCAGTCAAATTTAAGGAGCTTGCGGTTCTCTTGGTTTGTCTAAATTATGTTTTGCTTCAAGTACACGAGTGTTTTACAGGGCTTCCAAAGGATACCGGTAATTAACTCACAATAAAATCATTCTTCATAGCAAAAATTCTACTACGTGAGTTATTTATGTAATGAAAAAGTGAGGGAAAATAAAAATGCATGTGGTTTGTTTGTAATGCACATCTGTACATCTTAACATTTAATTCTGTGTTCTTTCTACTATGGTTGGGTAAAAAAACTCCAATGGAGAAAGCTAAATAGCTAATTATAACAGTGGAGAACTCATTGTGCTCCTCTCTATCTTAAATGGGAAATTATTGTATATTTGCTCGGTTTGTATCATTCTATGTATGCTCCTCTCTATCGGGGTTGTTAATTATCATATAGTACCTTACAAATAATATTAGTTCTGTTTGATGTTGCAAGTTCATAATTTTCTACCAATTTATGATGTAAGCTCAGATTTGTATATGTTGACATATTTTGGGGATATAATTTTCCATGTGAAGGTGATTGTAGTAGGAGGTCCTCTTTCATAGACTTCTCTCAACCTCCCCTCCTCCGCTAAGGGCATTGTTGAAGGTGATTTACATGCTCTCAGATTTCCACATTTTAATTTGGTGTATATTTATTTGGTTTGGACATGTACTAATTTCTCTTCCATGCCTATGTTTTTTAAATATTTTTCATTTAAAACTCTCCTCCAAACCCGGTGTAGAAGTAAAATTGTAGGATCTTGGCATAATTTTCCATGTGAAAGAACTGGATGTGCACAAAATCCTTTATTTTTCATGCTATAATAGATAAACGAATAGTAGATCAAATAAGGAGCTTGATTATCCAACCCATAAGGTGTGGTGTAGAATTTAATTTATTGGTTAAAATGCATGTTCTTTGCATTAATTTTATCATTAATTTTATTAAAATCCATGTTCTTCAGAATGGATAGAATGTTGTATAGAATGTAGGTTCTTTGCATAACTTTCCATGTGAAAGAATTGGATATGCATGATTTATTGTGTTATGATATGCATGCTTCATACTTAAATTTGCTTGAATATTTTCAAGCAGATGTTTGTGCAGTGAGTGTTTCATGTAGTTTTTTTTCTTGGTTATTCTCTTAGACTTCCTTGATGATTCTGTGCTTTTTGTTCTATACTTGATGCCCCTATTATTTCATAAATGAATTTTATTGGCAAATAATCATCTTTCATAAATGAATTTTAACTCTTTTGATTTGATCACTTTAATGGTATTATCCAGTTTTTACCATTAGTTAGATTCATGTGGTTCTTTAGGACGAGAAATGTTTAACTTGAAAGTGAGGTGTATGGACAACTTATACTTCCCGCACTTCCATGACATCTTAGTGTTTGAACAAATATCACATCACAAGATTGCAATGTTGCCAACCATATACCGACATTGAAAAATGTTGCCAACCATATATCCAATGTTGTTCCCATCAATGGCACATCTGTTCTTCAATTTTGAACGAATATCGCATTAGCACTAAAATTCATCCTGCAACCCTAATATATTGTACAAATCGAGATTGATTGATTATTCATAGTTTGATTACATAGCAACTCAAACACATACAGATGGCAGACCAACATCAAGCAGGGGAGTCATCATCATTGACAACTCAGGTTGGGCCAGTTCAGCGTAAAAGAGGGAGGCCTTCGACTTCGACGACAACGCCTGAGCAAGCTCGAGAGTCAACCCGAGTGCATGTTAGTAATTGGCACCAAACATTGAGTACGGAATAACGGATTGCAATGAATGCGAGGTGAAGACAATCACGTGCATCGTTGGCTTTACAATCAACCTTGGAAGTCCAACCAACCGAGTCAGAAGATCCAAATCAGCTAGATGAAATTAATGATAATCAACCAGCACCCGCCACGAGGACAGGCCGTCAAAATATAGCAAGAAATTACCATTCGTCCAACAACGTCAGCATCTTTCGCCTCCCACAACCGACAACTTGCCCAGACTGTGCAGCTAGATTATTTCACAAAGAATCAAAAAATTTATGCTGCAAACTTGGCAAAGTAGTTTTACCTCCCATTCCTGTACCTCCCCCCCCCCAGTTGATGGCTCTTTATACTGACCAGACCACAAAAGGGCGTCATTTCAGGAAAACTATTTGTGCATACAACCACATATTCACTTTCACATCCATGGGTGTGACGCTTGACGAAACACTCCCGGCATTCAACCAATGTTTGTACACATTCAGATCGCATGGAGCTATATATCATAAGATTGGTTCTCTTATTCCTACTCCAGGAAACAAACCACGATTTCTGCAGATGTTCATCTATGACACCGAAAATGAAACCTCACATCATTTGGAGGAAAGTAATGGACTCGATATAGAAATATTGAATGAGATCAAATATATCCTTGATACTGACAACCCGTATGTCATGACTTTTAGACAAATTGCTCAACATCAGCAATTACAATCGTGTCAACTACTTATTCGTGAACGACGGCCTACCGACCGACAATACATCCTTCCTACTACACCTCAGGTGGCTGCAATATTGGTGGGTGTAGAAGATTTTGCAGAGTCTACCGATAGGGACATCAAAATTCATTCTACAGCAGGACATCTAACTACAATCAAAGAGTACGCGGGTCATTACGATCCACTTCAATACCAACTTCTACTACCGCATGGTACTTTTGGTTGGATTTAGCTTTTCAGACAGATCAGGGGCTGCGTGTTAGTTATTGCGACTTCTATGCATGCTTACTACAGGTTTTAAAATTTCTACTTATTACTTCAAAACTTCATGGATTGGATTTTCAATGTACTAAGCTCGATCAATTTGTGTCTTGATATATATACATTCGAATAATCCATCGATACTCCTTCATGGTGGACGACTGCTTCAACAGTATGTCGTAGATAATTACATCAAGATTGAGACTCAAAAATTGAGATGGATTAGCCTGAATCAAAATAAGATTCGTGCAGAGCTATATCAGGGTTTGCAAGATTGCTTAAATGCTGGTGAAAATGATACAGGTACACTCACTTGCTTATTGATGTTCCTCCCACACTTTAGTAGATATAGATGTTCATTACCTTCTTTCGTGAAATTCCTTCTGCTTAGGAAACATTGGGCGACGAACCGTCCTTCCATCCTCCTTCATTGGAAGCCCCTGAGATATGTATCAGAGGTATCAAGAGGCAATGTCAATCGTCCAACACTACGGCAAACCAGATATATTCTTAACCATGACATGCAATCCCAACTGGAATGAAATAAAAAATGAATTGTATCCAGGACAATTGCCACATGATCGTCCAGATCTCCTTACGAGTATTTTTCGAGCAAAGTATGAAAATTTTAAAGATGAAATCTTCAATAAAGGTATCCTTGCAAAGGTGGTTGCGCACGTTCACATCATTGAGTTTCAAAAGAGAGGTCTACCCCCACGTGCATATGTTAGTTATTTTTGATACATAAGATAAATTAAATACTCCAGATGAGTATGATTCATTGGTCAGCGCTGAGATACCCAATCAAGAGGAGGATCGCGCTTTATATGATGCAGTTCTAAAACATATGATACATGGCCCATGTGGTCACTACAAACCGAATGCCCAGTGCATGAAAACGTTTGGGTGCAAAAAATGATATCCTAAGCCTTTTCCAGAATATACTGTCCAAGGGAATGACTCATCCTGTATATCGGCGTCGGCTTGATAATAGAACTATATACAGTTGGTTGTGTAGTTGTTGTGGATAATAGATGGGTTGTACCATATAACTCATGGTTACTCTTAAAGTATGATTGTCATATTAATGTAGAAATATGTAGTAGTATTAAAAGTATCAAGTATTTGTATAAGTATGTTTACAATGGACATGACTGCGTGTCGTTTGAAGTTCGCTCAACCCCTAATTATGATGAGGTGAGCAAATACGTCGACGGTCATTGGGTTTGTGCACCTGAGGCTTTGTGGAAAATATTTAAGTTTGAGATGACGAGGATGTATCCCTCTGTTTCGAGATTACAAATTCATCTACCAAATCAACATCAGGCCCACTTTGATAGTGACCAAACAATTTCAAATGTGCTGGCAAATGAGAGGAACTCCAGATCGATGCTGACTGAATTTTTTAGTTTGTACAATGACAACCAAGAGCTCGAGAAGTACCTATATAAAGATTTTCCAAAGTAGTACAGATATTTAACTACCGAGCGCAAATGGATACCGAGGGTATTAACCCAAAGAGTTATTGGTAGGATATATGCAGTCAATCCAATGGAAGGTGAAAGATTTTACTTGCGGCTGCTACTCAATCGTGTTAAGGGTCCAAAATCATTTGAGGATTTAAAGTGTGTGACTGGTATTCAATATACAACATTTAAACAGGATGCAGAGCGACACAGACTTCTTGAAGAGGATAATAGCATTCGAGATTGCCTGCCTGAAGCAAGATGTTTTAAAATACCAATTTCGTTGAGAAGACTTTTTGCAACAATTTTGTTATACTGTGAACCGACAAGTGTACAAGACCTGTGGGATGAGAACTTTGACAGTATGACCGAAGATTACAGCTTAGTAAGCACTTTAGGTAACACTTTTATAAAAGATAAGTTACTTCATAATTTAGATGACATTCTGCAGCGGCATAAAAAACAGTAACAGATTTTGGTCTGTCATCCATAAGTGAAGGTTTTGATGGTTTGCACAATTTCTCCAGCCTAATAGAACATGAACGGTCATTCTCAATATCTGATGATGACATTAATTCAGTTCACTCATTTAATCCAGAACAATTGTCAGCATTCAACATAATCGGTACAGCTATACGAAAAAGACAAAATGCAATGTTTTTCTTAGATGGTCCAGGAGGCATGGGAAAAACATACCTTTATCAGGCACTGCTAGCAACTTTCAGAAAGGAATGGTTCATTATATTAGCAACATCTTCATCAGGGATCATAGCAAACCTACTCCCAGGTGGGAGGACTGCACATTCAAAATTCAAAATACCCATCAGATTTGAAATAATGTCAACATGCAAATTTAATAAGCATTCTGATTTGCGTGATTTGATACAACAAGCAGGAGCAATTATTTGGGATGAGGCCCCAATGATTCATAAGAAGGCATTTGAGACTGTGGATCGATCTTTTAGGGATGTGCTTGATGTCAATCTGCCCTTTGGTGGCAAAGTTATGATCTTTGGTGGTGATTTCCGTCAGCTAACACCGGTGGTTGTAAATGGAACCAAATCTCAAATTATTAGCGCGAGCATCGTTGAATCGTATCTTTGGACAAATGTTCACATCTTAGCTTAACTGTGAACATGCGAGCTCATGATGATCCTCATTTCTCAGAGTTCCTATTGTGCGTGGGTAACGGTGATGAGCCAACTGTGCTAGATGATATGATTTAAATTCCAAACTCCATGGTCATACCTTGGGAAGATGAACGTTCTGTAAATATATTGATTGATGCAATATTTCCCGAGCTATGTTCCACAATTGATGTCAGATATATGGAAAGCAGAGCAATAATAATGCCTTTAAATGAGCAAAACATACTACTCTTTTGATTCTATTGTGGATGACACCCATAATTTATATTTGTCAGAATTCTTGAATTCAATAAATCCGGGGAATCTACCACCTCATGAGCTCAATCTCAAGAAAGGTTCACCAATAATGCTGATTAGAAACATTGATCCAAAAATTAGATTGTGCAACGGAACAAGGCTTACATGTGTAACATTTTCAAGAAATGCGATTGAAGTTGAAATATTGAGCGGAGAATTTAAAGGGCACAGAGTATTTCTACCACGAATTCCCTTGAAGAGTTCAAAAGATGTTAAGCTGCCATTTGAGCTCACCCGCAAGCAATTCCCAATACGTTTGAGCTATGCTCTGACCATCAACAAATCACAGGGCCAAACAATTTCAAATGTTGGAGTATATTTACCAAATGATGTTTTTAGCCATGGTCAACTATATGTGGCATTGTCAAGAGGAGTTTCTGCAAACAGCACCAAAGTGATGGTTAAAATGGTACTTTGGATGAGCGTGAAGGAGTATACACTAGAAATGTTGTGTTCAAGGAAATATTCACAAAATTATATGCATCAGGCCAAATTACATATATTGTAAGAATTAATGTAACTTTTGTAATATTTATATGTTTTATTGTTTTATTACATATCTCAGGTAAAATTACATGCATCACGTCAAATTAATGCCAAAAAACTTCATATAATAATGTGCGTGAATTGTTTGTACTTTATTAATTCTTCTAAATATACTTTAAAGATTTCACAACCATTATCTCTAACTTATGTTTTAAATTAGACAAATTTTATCAAGCATTACTTGATGTCGCACCATAAAGATAAAATGTGTAAGCAGCTTACTTATTTTCTCTTTCTAGATTTTTGGGCTGCACTACTGTTACATAACATAACACATTGAATTATATTACAAAGACAAAGACGGTAATTTACCATTACCATATCACTTAAGGCCTAAATCAGAGTACAATGGGCTCTGAAAGATCATAAAAAGGGTGTCAAGGGATCTAAGCAATGAGGATCAATGGGCTTTTGCTTTTCATGAGTTATTCACGCCGTCAAAATATCCGGTTCCAAAGAACTACGATGAAAATGCCGCTGTGAAGGAGTTGCTGGGAAAAAGGGATATTAAATGATTTTGCTTAGATGTAGTGTTATGCACTTTATCTATTTATCTTTTAAATTATTCTATAGTTCTGTTATGGTTATGGTTGTGGTCATGGAACGAGCGGGTTATTATTGTGTTCATGGAACGAGCGGGTTATTATTGTGTTCAACAGGTTATGGTTATGTTCATTTATTGTCAGTTGCTTCAAGAATTGATCAACATAAGCATTTTATTATATAAGATGGTTTATAAATGAGTTCACTATTTACATCCACAAATATCTTCTCTAACTTGCCTCTGTTTTCAATTTCAGCTATAAATTATAATAGCATGTGCCTATAGAAATCATTGTCTTGATCGTCTTAACTTAGATATGTGTATTAGTCTTTTAGTGTTATATTGAGGTTTTTTTTATTTTTTTAAGTATTACTTTCAAATTAGATTTCCAACACTACATAAAATATATCCCTATGCAAAAGCCACCATAGAGAATCTATATACAAAAACCACCGTAGATATTTTCTGAAGGATTTTTGTACATGTCAACAATAATATTAGCCTCAACCGAATGTCAGTGACCAGGACCGATGTCGCCACTCACGATTGATGTCACCGCCAACGATCGAAATCGCCGCCCCCGACCAATGTCACCGCCCATGATCGATGTCCTCGCCCCCGACCGATGTCACCACCCATGACCCATGTCACCCCGACGACTCATGTCACGCACACGACCAATATCGCCGTCCATGGCTAATGTCTCTCCCTCAGGACCAATGTCGCCCCCTACGACCACTACCACCATCCTCGACCAATGCCACTACCCTCGCACAATGTAGCTGCTGAAGACCAAAGTCACCCCCACGACCCCAATATCGCTTCCCCCGGCCAATGTCACTTCCCCCGACCAATGTCGTCGCCAAAGATCAATGTTGCCCCCACGACAAATGTTGCCCCCCACACCAAATGTCGCCCCCATGACAAACGTCGTCCCCTCGACATTTGTTGTCCCCACGATAACTGTCGCCCCCATGATAAATCTCGTCACCATGACAAATATAGTCCCCACGAAAAATGTCGTCCCCACGACAAATGTCGTCCCCACGACAAATGTCGTCCCCACGACAAATGTCGTCCCCACGATAATTGTCGTCCCCACGACAAATGTCGTCGCCACGACAAATGTCGTCGCCACGACAAATGTCGTCGCCACGACAAATTTCTCCCCATGACAAATGTCGTCCCCACGACAAATGTGACCCCCACGACAAATGTCGCGCCCATGACAACTGTCCCCCTACGACAAATGTCGCTAGTGACAATTGTCGCCCCCACGACAATTGTCACACCCACGACAAATTGCGTACCCACGACAAATGTCGCACCCATGACAAATGCCGCACCCATGATAAAATGCCGCACCCATGACAAATGTTGCACTCATGACAAATGTTGCCCGCACAGAGTCCCCCTACGAAAAATGTCGCTGGCGACAATTGTCGCCCCCACGACAATTGTATCACCCACGACAATTGTCGCACCCATGATAAATATTGCACCCACGAGATATGCTGCACCCATGATGAATGTCGCACTCACAACAAATGTTGCCCGCACGGGGTCCTCCTTGCACGACTGCTTGTATATATATATATATATATATATATATATATATATATATATATATATATATATATATATATATATATATAACTTAAAGTTTTAAAAATACTATATGCACCCCCGTCTGGAGTTAGTTAGATCAAACCCTCACTTTCAAGTGATATCAGAGGTATCACTTTCACACCAAGTCTGCGAATTATCAAATGTGAACCAATAAGCCTCACCGTATTGACATCCCATGCAAACATGACCGTCTCCGAAAGATGGCAACTTAGTCAAGCCTTTCACAAGACTCCTCATCGCCATTACTTTCTACTTGTCCATCCCGACATGTCCTAGTCTTTCATGCCTGATAGATGCACTATCATTGGCCCTCATCCGATCAACATAGGAATTTTTTGATGTCACAACCAAGTCCTCATCCTTTATCCCTATATAAGCAACATTCACCGACAGAAGGTTCACCTTATAGTCCTTCTTGAAGTGGCTAGGCTGATTGCATCTATAGCATCTTGGCCCTTCCTTCCTCAACCCATCGCGCTTAGGAGAAATACTCCTCTCTTGCTGATTTGACGTAGAGGGACCATCACTAGCAGCCAACTTCTTCTTATTGTCCCATCTCCTTTTCTTCCCTGAGAATAACGCCTCACCATTTCCTCAAGAGATAGCGACACCAGTCATCTGACTTGCTAAGCTCTCCTGCGAAGCTAGCAGATTCTCCCACTCCAGCAAAGGCGTCTAATTGGCCCAGCCTTGAATGGAAGTGACAAAGGACACATATTCCATCCACAAACCGCAGATTATGTGCCTCTTCAGCTTTGCCTCCGAAATAGGCTCATTAGGGTCCAACGCTGAAATCTTAGAGCACAAGTTCATCATCTTCAGAAAGAATGTTGAGATGGGAAAATCGCCCTGAGTGGCACCCGCCAACTCATTCTCCAGGAATTGTAGCCAAGCTACATTCTTCTGGTTGAACAACCCATCAAGAGAAGTCCAAATATTCGCAGCTGACCGACATCCGATGATGTGGTCAAAGAGTTCCGGTTAGATAGTCCGCTTGAGAGCAAACTCAGCTTTTGCATTAGTCTTCCTCCAAGCTCTCACTGCATCAGCACCAGCACCTGCAACAACAGTGACATCCTTCTTTTCGTCTCCGCCGATGACTTCCCAAAGGTTATCTCCCAAAAGATAATTCTGCATACATGACTTCCACTTCTTGTAGTTAGTAAACATAAGGAGCTCGATTCCAAGACCACTTGCATAACCTCATCCTATCGTAGACAACTTGGTTAGACTCTCAGAAGCAGACAAGAAACTGATGGTTAATCACTTCTCAGCCTCTGATCCCTCTGATACCATGTAAAAATTTGTGATAGTAGAAAATGAGACACAAGGTGCAGGAACACTCAACCACGCTGAGTCGAAGCAAGTCAAATAACATCTAGGAGAGAAAGAATGTTGCACCAATCAAAAATCTTTACGTAGAAATGGATATATGGCGAGTCATGATTGCCAATGTATCTCATGGAAGAAGGAAAATTACAAGCTAAAACAAACCGCGTTGACTCAATGAGTAACTACCGGCTCTGCTGCTAACCGCTATGGAGTCTGCTGAAGCCGCATGGTCGCAAGACCACAACTAGCCGTGCGGACTACCCGTTATTCCAGTGCTAAAGAAAGAACTTTATCCGCTGAACTGCAAGCCACTTGACCACGAGATTGCCTAGCCTCCAGAACACGTAGACTGTTCCTACCGAATTGAACAAGCTACCTAGAGTTGGACAACATATTTGAACCGAGAAACAAGTTGTAGAAGAGAAACTGTTTGGTCGCTAACCAAGACCTACTGCTAACCACTGGTTGCTATCCACAGAGACCGCACTGTCTCTGACCGCAGTTAGAACCAAGTCCCTGGCTTTCCAGCACTATCTGTACAACCTATACAGCACAACCCGGTCAAACACTTCAAACCGCGTGGATAGAAAACATTAACCATAGCAACTTTCCACGAGTTCACTTACTATTCACTCAGTTATGATTGCTGTGATAGGGGGTCCTATTTATAGGCGCGGAGAGGAGTGTGATCATCACCATAGATGATAGGATAACCACCCCATCTCACAGTGAGCACCAAGTTTATCTGCTAGGAACCAGATACACAACCAAACCTCCACGACTAAGCAAGATAGCCAATCCGCTAAGGTTGCACCACCAAGGTTGGACACCAAGCTAATCGCCCTTGTCGCCAAGGGCCAACTAGAATTGATCGCCATACGGGTGAACTCTGCGAATATTGCACCAGACCGCACACTTGCGGACACAGGTAAAGTTTGTATGCGACTGCAGACAACACTCCAGTCTGCATACTCCGAGCCCGCAACCAACGCACACAAATCTGATAACTGCCAAACTCGGCGGATAGAGATATCAGTCAGCGCAGACCGCATGACCTCCCGGACTGAGCCAACCTGCACAACCCGATAAACTCCGGCACTAGTTTGCCCTAACTGGCAAACTCTATGGTTATCATCAACCACTCCACCAGAGCTAGACCAAGGCACATGCAATGCCAATCTCCCGAGCTCTGGTCTAGTCCTCAACCCGGACTCCACGAACTTCAACCAAGTCCGCACCTAGCCAATCTTGGCGAGCTTCGCGGATAGCTATCTTATCCGCCAAGTTACCTTCTGGAAACCAACTTCCTACTGAACGCAAGCCGGCCTAGCTAGCCACCTCCACTGTCAGCACAACTCGCACGAACAGACGGCCCAAATCACCAGAGAACAAGCTGACTGCAGCACCTTTGCCAACCTGGCTAGCCGCCAGTCCTATCCACACAGGCCGTGCGAGTAGGTCACCTAGTCCACCACTTTCACTTCATGATTTTCAACAGGTTTCACGCGAGGGTTTCGGAAAAAAGGATATAACTGATGTCTTCATTCCAAATCTGCTGCTTTTTGTAATTTGGTGCTATCGCCGATCAGCGGTATATGATATCGCCTGGAAATAGCTACAAATTGCTAAAAACTTCCTTTTGTCAGATCTAAACATTTGTGTGATGGCCATTATTCTTTTAATCTAAACATTACTACTTTATCTTGTTTAGGCATTATACAATGTGTATTCACTTATATTGGGTTACCTTTAACATTGTTTACATATTCAAGATTTTAATTTCATTCTCTATATACACCTCACCTAGTGTATTATAATTGTGCAATTATCTTCGCATGCCTCTAAGTATGAGAAATATTTTATTTATGAAAATGCTCTCTCTCACACAAATTTGAAAATTTTCATATGTGTTTACCTTTACAGCATATGTGAATTGTCTTTGTTATACCATAACCACTAGAATTCCATAAACTCATACCTACTCCTTGATTTCCTTGGAAATTCAACTTTGATTACCATATATTGCAACATAAGTGAATTTAGAGTCCTTTGTCATGCCAAAAAAATTTTATTATTATCACCTCCGCTTGGTGTCATTTCTAAGAATCGAACAAGAACTGAAGGCAGATAAGACAACGTGTATTGTCAGAGACGAACAATGAAGACTTACTGGAGACGAGTTTTCGAGAACTGCTGGTGATGAGGTCAGCGTGAATTGTCCGAGATGAAATTGATGATGAAGTTCTTCTGCTCTGGTGGTAGATGAATCGACGGAATATCTCGAGAAGTCTATACAAATGTGTGTGTGAAATCCGAATGCCCCTAAGTCCTATTTATATATTATTAATGTTTTGAAGAGAGGCACGTACCTTTTATAAAAATGACTCTTCAGATCTAGTAATTAAGACTTAGAGAAAAAATTCAGATCGTCACTGATTCGTCGAAATGACTCGAGAAAGCATTATAAATTCGTTAAAATGACTACTGAATACTAGGGTAATTCGTCAAAATGACTCGTAAAGAAGTTCTGATTTCATAAGAAGTCTCGATGAATTCATCGAAATTTCAGGAGTATACTCGACGAATTTTCGATTGATTTCTTGTGATGAAGAATTCCTGTTCTTTGAAAGATTTCTGGACTATCATGACTCCTTGTTAAGCATACCAAGTTCCATTTTGATGAAGGAAAATTTGGCATCGTCCAGCGGCTTAGTGAATATATCAGCAACTTTATTATCTATCGAGACATAACTGGGATTGATGTCCCTATTCTCCGCATGCTCCCGGATGAAATGGTACCATATCTCTATATGCTTTGTACGACTGTGAGAGACTGGAATGTGAGGAATTGTTATGACACTGGATGAGTCTTAAAACATAGGAACCTCCTTCAGCTTCAAGTTGTAATCTTCAAGTTGATTCCTTATCCATAGAAGTTGTGCTCAATAACTGCATGTAGAGATATATTCTTGCTCAGCAATTGAGATTGCAACACAATTTTTCTTCTTACATTTCCATGAGATAAGCCTTCTTCCTAGGAACTGACACGTCCATGAAGTGCTTTTCCTATCATTCCAGCTTCATACAAAGTCATCATCTGAGCAAGTAATTAGTTTGCAGTCATTAATTCTTAGGTACTATAAGTCAAGATTTGGTCTACCTTTAAGGTATCTCATTATTCACTTTGCAGTGACATAATGAGATTCCTTAGAGTTCACTTGGAAACTAGCGCGTATACATGTTGAAAACATTATATATGGTCTACAAGCAGTAAGGTAAAAAAAGGATCCAATTTTGCTTCTGTACTTGGTTTCATCAAAAGGTTTCCCTTTCTTATCCTCGTTTAGAGTCATAGTTGAACTCATTGGAGACCTCATAGAGGTTGCGTTCTTCATTTAGAATTCTTAATTAACTTGTTAGAAAGTAGAGAAAAGAAGCGAAAAGTAGAGAACAAGCCGAATAAACTTTTGAATAACTGAAATTTTATTATCCAAAAAAGATATCATATACAAAGGTATGGCCTCCCTTATATAGAATGGAGGAGATAAGAAAGAGAGTATACAAACAATGTGGGACTAAACATTTACAGTACTGAGCGGCTAGAACAATGGAGACCGCATAGGCCGCGCGGTTAGACAGATGGGCTAACCGCTCGGCAACTCCAGCAGGATAGAACAGGCCGCAGAGGTAGACCGATAGACCGCCCGGTCTCCAGGCACCAGAGAGACCGCCAGACCGCTCGGTCAACAAACCGCTGGAACAGACCGTGAAGCCGCCCGGTCTAATACTTCAACACTCCCCCTCAAGCTGGAGCATAGATATCAATCATGCCCAGCTTGTCACAAATGCGGAAGAAGGAAGTAGAAACCGGCTTGGTGAAGATATCTGCCAACTCTTTGTCAGAGGTGACAAAAGGAGTACAAATCTGTTTCTTCAAAATCTCCTCCCGAATGAAGTGACAGTCAACCTCTATATGCTTCGTTCTCTCATGGAAGACCGGATTCCTGGATATGTGTATAGCGGCCTTGTTGTCACAGAACATAGGGAGAGGACAATCATATACCTCGCCCAGGTCAAGCATGAGAGCCCGCAACCACTTTAACTCACATGTAGTTGACGCCATACTCCGGTATTCTGCTTCGGCACTGGATCTGGAAACAACAGACTGTTTCTTGCTTTTCCAACTCACGAGATTACCTCCAACAAAGGTACAAAAACCTGACGTGGATTTACGATCGCCTTTGTCATCTGCGTAACTTGAATCTGAGTAGGCCTCAACCCTCAGATGTCCATTCTTCTGGAAGAGTAACCCTCTGCCCGGTGCTGCTTTGATATACTCTAAAATCTTCAGGGCGGACTGAAGATGACACTCCCTGGGAGCTTGCATAAACTGACTGACCTTTCCTACAGCGTAGGCGATGTCGGGTCTAGTCACCGTGAGATAGATGAGTTTGCCCACCAAACGTCTGTACCGTGTGACATCAGATAGAGGAGGCGATTCATCCGTCCACGTTTTGTCTTCTCCAACAACCATGGGAAGATGAGCTGGTTTGGCACCTGTCAAGCCTGCTTCACGAAGAAGATCAAGGGCATACTTCCGTTGAGAGAGAACCAAGGAGTCAGGTTTCCGAGAGATTTCTATCCCCAAAAAGTATTTTGGGGAGCCCATATCCTTCGTGACCAAGTGCTGACGGAGGTGCTTCTTCATCAAGTCCACCCCATCTCGGTCATCACCAGTAAGGAGAATATCATCCACATATACGGCCAAAACCACCAGTCCCGAGGCCGTTTTGCGAATGAACAAGGAGTGATCGGTCGAACTCCTTTGAAAGCCGATGGTTGCCACAATACCACTGAATTTTTCGAACCATGCCCGAGGGCTCTGCTTTAGGCCATAAATGGCCTTCTTCAAATGACAGACACGTGTCTCCCCCTGAGCAACATACCCAGGAGGTTGCTCCATATAGACGTCCTCCTGAAGATCGCCATAGAGAAAGGCATTCTTCACATCAAGCTGGGAAATAGCCCAAGCCCGGTTAACAGCCACAGAAAAGAGAACCCGGATGGTGCTGAGGCGAGCAACCGGAGAGAAGGTATCAAAGTAATCAACGCCATAAGTCTGAGTAAAGCCCTTGGCCACCAGCCGGGCTTTGTAGCGATCCACAGTGCCGTCGGGGAGAAACTTCACAACAAAGACCCAGCGACAGCCAACCACATCAGTGCCCACGGGAGGAGGAACCAGAGTCCATGTACCCCGTTCAGTAAGAGTAGCCATCTCCTCATCCATGGCAGACTTCCAATGAGGGAGAGCGAGAGCCTCCTGATAGGTACGGGGAGTAGAAGTAGCAGAGATAGCCAAGGCAAAAGACCTGCGAGAAGGAGACAGCTGATCATAAGAAACAACAGCCGTGAGCGGGTGTTGAGTACACGCCCGCACCCCTTTGCGAAGGGCAATGGGAACATCCAAATCATCGGGAGCGTCGGCGACAGGAGCGTCAGCGACCGGAGCGTCCGTGGCGGAGAAGGCTGGCCCGGGACGAGAGAGAGACGGCAGCGGAGAGGAGGGTGGAGGGGTGGGTTGGGAGACGGACTGGGAAGGAGTGGGTGGAGGAGTAGACGAAGGTGGGAAAACGTGGAGAGGTGTGGAAGGAACGGAGATATCAGAAGGAAGAGAAGGAAGAGAAGAGGAAGGAGAGAAATAGGAAGCATTTTCGAAAAAAGTCACATCGGCGGAGACAAACTGCTTGCGGAGAAGGGGGTCAAAGCAGCAATAGCCTTTTTGAGTGGTAGAGTACCCCAAAAAGACACACTTGGTGGAACGGGGGGAAAGCTTGTCGCGGGTAGCGGAGGGAGCGTGAACAAAGGCCGTACAGCCAAATACACGGAGAGGAAGAGGAAACGGTTCCTGGTGGGGGTAGAGAAGGGAGAAGGGAGTACGGCCGTGGAGGACCGTGGAGGGAATGCGATTGATGAGATAGCAAGCGAGGAGCACAGCGTAGCCCCAGTAGGAGCGAGGGACGTGCATCTGCGTCATGAGAGTACGCACAACATCAAGCAGGTGACGGTTTTTACGCTCCGCCACCCCATTCTGTTGGGAGGTGTAAACACAAGTCGTTTGATGAATGAGGCCGTGTTGGTGAAAGAACGCGGAGAACTCATGAGACAGATATTCCTTGGCATTATCAGAACGTAAGATTTTAATAGAAATAGCAAATTGAGTCTTAATCATAAAGTAAAAAGATTGCCAAACAGAAAATAGTTCAGAGCGATCCTTTAATAGATACACCCAGGTACATCGAGTAAAATCATCGATAAAAGTGACAAAATAGGAACTGCCCCGACCAACTGTGAGGGTAGGAGCAGGACCCCATACATCAGAATGAACTAGATCAAAAATGCGAGAGGAGCCACGGCCGTGCTTCGGTGGGAAGGAGGAGCAATGATGTTTGCCAAGCTGACACGCATCACAGTTGAGCGGAGAACTGGTGGGAGGTAAGTGGGGCAGAAGCTGACGAATAAGCCGAGGAGGAGGATGTCCAAGACGAAGATGCCACTGAAGGAGATCGGTGGAGGAGGAGTAGGCAGAAAGAGCTGAAACATCGTCGAGGAAGTAGAGGCCGCCGCTCTCAGTCCCAGTAGCAATCGTCCGCTGGGTACTCGGGTCCTGAAAAGAACAAGTAGTGGGAGTGAATAAAACGGAGCACTGAAGTTGCCGGCATAAAGTAGTAACTGATAACAAATTGCACGGGAACTTCGGGACATAGAGGGTATCCTCCAAGCAAAGCGAAGGAGTGAGTTGAACCATGCCCGTCCCATGAACCGGAGACGGGGAACCATCCGCCACACGAACTGGGGTAAGCGGTCATGGGTCTCAAGACGGGAGAAGCAATGAGGGTTGCCCGTCATATGATTGGTGGCACCGGAGTCAATCAGCCATTTACCTTGGGTAACGACGTGGGCACTACCTGACGTCGTGGCCACAGAGGCAGACGGCCTAGAAGAGGCGGAGGCCGAAGGAGCATCACCGGAAGGGCGAAGATGAGGATGTTTCTGCCAGCAGCGGTCAACAGTATGGCCAGTACGACTACAGTGAGAGCAGAAGAACCGGGAGGAACCCCGTCCGCCAGAGGAGCCACGGCCACTCGGGCCCCCCCGCTGAGCATGGTGAGCAAGGGAGTCTTGGGAAGGGGGGAGGCCAACAGAGGCCGCTGGAGTAGCGAAGTAACGGCGGCAATGCGAGCCGCAGTGGCATCCAAAGTAGGAGATTCCGCCTCACCCAAGATCTGCTGGCGGATCATATCATAAGAGTCGGGAAGACGAAGAAGATAACAAACAACCAGGAGTTCCTGGAAGTGTTTGTGCTGGTCGGCCAAGTCCGCGGAGAAGGGGCGATTCTGGAGGATTTCAGCCCCAAGAGCCTGAACCTGCTGATAAGCCGCAGCTGGGGACATGGAAGGGCGGGCGAAGAGGTCCGCATAGAGAGTATAAATGCGGGACGTCTGGCCCCCCTTAGAATATAGAGCAGCGAGGTGAAGCCAGGCGGCCTTGACCGTCTCATCATGGCGAATGACGGGAAGGCACTCATCAGAAAGGCTGTTGGCCAGCCAGGTGCGAACAAGAGCATCACTCGCATCCCAGTCATCAAACTCAGGAGAGGTGCGAGGAGGAGGGTCATCGGTGAGGTGATGACGCTTGCGTTGAGAACGAAGGAGAAAGGTGAAAGAAACGCTCCAATCGGGATAGTTGGAGCCCACAAGCTTGGAAACGGTGCCAAGGTTGCCCGAAGGAGGAGGAGGAGGAGGAGCAGCAGGAGTAGTGGTGAGACCGGAGGTAGTCATAGAACCCGGCAAGCAGAAGAAGCCGCGCGAACAGAAGCGGTTAGAAAACAGACGAAGCCGCGCGAACAGTAGCGGCTTGAAAGAGGCAAAGGCTCAGTGGGGAAGAGGTCGCGCGGACTGAAAAGGCCGAGCGAACAGTAGAGAGGAGAAGAGCAGGTGACCGCGACCAAGATGCGGGTAAGACAGGAATAACCCGCACGGTCAGGCAGATCACAGCAGCTGCGAGAAGGCGGTCAAAGGTACAGCGGGGAAGAGGTCGCGCGGACTAAAAAGGCCGAGCGAACAGAAGGGAGGAAAAGAGCTGGTGACCGCGACCAAGATGCGGGTGAGAAAGGAACAACCCGCACGGTCAGGCAGATCACAGCAGCAAGCCGCGAGTAGAGAGACAACACACGCGGATAGGGACAGACCGCAACGACTAGGAAGTCGGAGCGGGAGGAAAGAACAAAGAGCGCGGCGACAAGGAAACAGGTCGCTGCGACAAAGAGCAGTAGGAGAAGGAAGAAGAAGCAAGCCGCACGAACAGGGCAGCGGACAGAAACAAGCCGCGCGGATAGAAACAAGCCGCGCGGACAGAGAGAAGCCAAGTCGCGAAGCAAGTCGCAGAATGCGAAAAACAAGCCGCGAACAACAGAGAGCGCACAGAATCAGAAGGAAATGACCGTGTCCTCTGATACCATGTTAGAAAGTAGAGAAAAGAAGCGAAAAGTAGAGAACAAGCCGAATAAACTTTTGAATAACTGAAATTTTATTATCCAAAAAAGATATCATATACAAAGGTATGGCCTCCCTTATATAGAATGGAGGAGATAAGAAAGAGAGTATACAAACAATGTGGGACTAAACATTTACAGTACTGAGCGGCTAGAACAATGGAGACCGCATAGGCCGCGCGGTTAGACAGATGGGCTAACCGCTCGGCAACTCCAGCAGGATAGAACAGGCCGCAGAGGTAGACCGATAGACCGCCCGGTCTCCAGGCACCAGAGAGACCGCCAGACCGCTCGGTCAACAAACCGCTGGAACAGACCGTGAAGCCGCCCGGTCTAATACTTCAACATAACTCATAGGTGAACATCATCTGAGAGATGAAGATTCCTTCTTTAGATTGCTTCACATGAAGTCCTAAGAAATACTTCAGCTATCTCGTACTTCTCATTTCAAACTTCCCTTGCATTAAGTTAGAAATTTGTTTGTAAAGGTTGTCATCTGTAGATTCAAAGATAATGTCATCGACATAGATTTACACTAGCCAAATCTTGCCTTTAACCTTCCTAGGAAATAATGTCTTATCTATCTTTCCCCTTATGAACTTGTTCTCAATAAGAAAGCTAGATAACATCTCATACCAAGCTCGAGGAGCTTGTTTAAGACCATATAAAGCTTTGCGAAGAAAGTAAACATAATCAGGGAATGATGAATCTACATAACTTGGGGGTTGTTCCACGTATACTTCTTCCTTTAAATTATCATTAAGGAAGGCTAACTTCACGTCAATTTGATAAAACTTGAACCCTTTGTGAGCAGCATATATGAGGAACAACTTGATTGCTTCGAGTCTTGCCACTGGAAAAAATGTTTGATTGAAGTTGATCCCTTCTTCTTATATGTACCCTTGAGCTACATGTCAGGTTTTATTCTTTATAATTACACCATCTTCGTCCAGCTTATATTTGAAGACCCATTTTGTCCTGATCATATTTTGTCCTTTGAGTCTCGGTTCTAACTCCCAAACTTTGCACAGTTTGAATTGATTGAGTTCTTATTCCATTGGAATGATCCATGAAGTATCTCTTTTTTGCTTCTTCAAATTTCTTTGTCTCAATCTGTGAAAGAAATCCCAAGTGCAAAATTTCTTTAGTTGTACCTCTTCTTGTTCTTACTCCATCACGAGGCTCTCCAATGATCTGATCAGCTGGATGATCTCTTGAGTGTCTGATCACTAGATTCCTTGCATCTTCTATGCCACCAAGATGTTCTACTACTTCAGGTGCATCTCATCCAATTTGATGGAGCTCTTCATCTTGAAGTTATTCTTCCACTAGGCTTTGAGTGTTGACTTTGATTGTGCTTGGAGAATTTTCTCTTTCATTTTCTTCCAAGCTTAGCTCTTTTAACTTTGTACTTGCATCTTCAACAAATACACTAGAGGTGCTGCTATGAAGATGGCTCATCTCATCAAATACAATGTTAAAAGTTTCTTCTACCACCAGAGTTTTCTTATTGAAAATATGATATGCTTTATTATGGATACTATAGCGTACGAGAATATGTTCAAAATATTTATCATTAAGTTATTTTGTATAATTTCCCATTAGTAAGTACAAAGCATTTGCTAGCAAAGATTGTAAAATAAGACACAGTTGGTTTCTTGCCCTTTAATAGTTCACAAGGAGTCTTACAGTTGTTCTTATTTATGAGTGCTCTGTTTTGCATGTGGCAAGAAGTGTTGACGGTCTCCGCCCAAAAATACTCCTATAATGAAGAATCATTCAAAATGGTTCTCCATGCCCCTATGAGAGTTATATTTTTTCTCACAGTGACTCCATTATGATGTGGAGTGTGAAAAGATGAAAACTCATGAAAGATACGTAGACTTTCACAGAATTTTATCATGGAACCAGATTCGAATTTTGTTCCATTGTCACTTCTAATTTTGACCATAGAGTAATTCAAATCGTTCTAAATTATATGTTAAGCTCTATTTATGTTGTAGAATTATATGTTGTAGTTGATTGCTCTTGCTCTTATAAAATTGCTTGTGTAGAATGATGTTATTACTTGTTATACAATGTTATTGCTACTCTGATGATGAATAGAAATATACCACCTGCTTGTACTCACAGTTATATATATATTGTACCTTTTCTCCTTTCTCCCTCCTAATACCTAAGAGTCGCTGGGGCGAGCGGATGTGATAACCACTTAAACTTTATCACTAATGGTTGCTACATCTACCAATTTAGGAGGAAACCTAGCGGATAGAGAAGCAGCAACAGGCTTTGCAGGTGGGCATCCATACCAGGGGATAGGGCCTGATACGATGATACCCTCACTGCCTTCGGTGACTAATGTGAGATGATTGTTGTGGGGTTGCCTTCAGGAATTTTTTGTTGTACTATAATATTATAGGAATTTATGTAGTTCCTTATTATTCATGTCCTGTGTTTGGACATTTAATTATTTTGATACTTGACTTCTGTGCAATTATTTTGGTTGGGTTGGCTGGATGATATTTGTGAGATCCGGCAGGATAGACGTCTTGTAGTACCGGTAAACCCATGTGTTGAGGTTACCACAAGGAGGCTGTTCTAGGCATAAGACTCCCCTTGGTCGTGCAATGTGTTCTTGGAAGGGAGGGGGGTCTTACAAATGGTATCAGACTGCAACGATCCTGAACTAAAGAAGTCATTGAACAATAGTGCCACACAACTCAATTGGTCAATTTGAGGTCAATCTGATATTACAGAAGCAGTGGTCTACAATCGGTTCTATCCTTACCCATGCATTTATTCTCATGAACGATTGACGCAATCATGCGTGAAGGAAAATCGCACGGGCAGAGCACTGGTTTGGTTTTGTTTAATTTTATAAATATCGCAATGTATGACTGTGAGTTTGACCGTGGCTGCCCAATTTTCTCACAAACTTCTATTTAAGCGCAGATTTTCATTCCTAAATGATTTGCAATTTCATCCGCCGAAAACCATAGGGGAGGAGCTCCATCAACATTTTCTTCTATCCATTCGCTAGGGATTTTCCCCATGCCACTTGACATCATCCGAACACTTTAAGGAGAGGAATATACACTCATCTTCATCTCAAAGCAAGGAGTTCTTCGAATCGGATGTTGCCAGATTGTAGTTTTCTGGAGAAGACAAGTCCATTGGGCGGTGGTGACAGCCCACCTCCACCCCAGATAATAGTTGGGACCGAGCGAGGATGCAGATTCAAGACCCGACGATTCCAACCAAGAGTCTACAGCAAGCCTCCATATTTGGTTGTATTGCTTGCCATTTTCTTCTTTTGGATGGTTGTTGATAAGTGTAATCGTCTATTTTTTGATGATTTATGCCATTCTAATTTAGTGATTTGTAATAATATTTTCATGGTTGTGAAAATCTTTGTATGTTTAGATTGTGCTTGAGGTGTGTTGATTCCTCCATCGCCCACCACTCCATTCCGCAAGAATTCCATCCCACTAACCTCCACTCCATTATGTGATACTACTCTTCCTTTCACCAAGCTAATCGGTGCTAACAACTAGTGTAACCATCTATCGGTGAGACATATTCTATCTGCTTGTCTACTCATCCATCCACCTTGCAAAGAAGTGCATAGCGTCTTATATAGTTTCCATCCCGCCGAGCAAGGTAGTGCATAGCGGCTTGCATAGGAGTAGTTGATTTAGTTTATTTTGTTTCCACACTCCAAACTAAGTCTCATGCATCCCTTCCGACCATTTGGAATTAAACCTCAAGTCCTTCCTTGAAAGTAAACTCCACCTTACCGTGTTCCTTGAGAGATCGATTCTTGTGGATTCAATCCGACATTTTATATTACTCGAGCGACCAGTGCACTTGCCGTCTGCACATCACTTGCCTCACTTTAAAGGAAGAGCAGTGGTGTTTGCCAAGATTGCAGGCATCACATTTCAGAGAGGATTCCCCTTAAGGAAGATCTGGAAGAAGTTGGTATATGAGGCATGGAGGGGGATGACCAAGACAAAGATGTCATTGCATAAGAGAAAGAGAAGCAGAAAGAGCAATGACATTATCAATAAAGAATATGCCACCATTCTCAGTCCTAGTAACAATCATGTCCTTGAAGAAAAAATCCCAAAAAGAACAAGTACTGGAAGTAAAGGTAACTGTGCAGTTTAATTATTTGTAGAGAACATGAACAAACAGTAAATTGCACGAGAAAGTGGGAACATAGAGAGTATCCTCAAGTTGTAGAGATAGAGTGAGTTGTATAGTGCAACTACCACACATAGGAGATGAAGTACCATCCATAACAAAGACTGGAGATATCCAATTATGCTTGTTCAACTAGGAGAACAAACGAGAATTTTCGGTCATGTGACTTGTGGATCCAGAGTTAATAAGCCACTTTCCATAAGCGGACAAATAAGCACTCTCTGAAGAGGAGAGAAGACAAGTCAACCTATTGGAAAGAGAAGAACAAGAACCGTTCGTAGAAAGAGAGATAAGAAGATAGAAAATCTCTAATCACACGGTTAGAGAGGCAGACCACAAAAGGCACGAACAAAGAAAGTCGCGAAAACGAAGCAAGGAAGATCGCGCAAACAAAGAAACCACTCAAACAAAGCGGTTTAGATGAAACCACAAATAGAGATCACAAGGGATCTAGGCGCAGGAAGCGCGAACAACAAAGAGAGGAGAAGCCCGCTGCAAAGGAAAAAAAAGCACTTGTTGTAGAAAGTAAACAAATCATGAGACCACACGATCAGAGGAAGACCATACAAATAAAGGTAGCCACAAAAAGAAAGAGAGAGTGCATGAATACAGCAGGGCCAGACAAAAAAAAGAACAATACGCAAGAAGAGCTACTTGTAAAGGGAGGGCGAGAGGGAGAAAAAAGATCGCGAGTTCTTTCAATAAGCCGAACAACAAACCAGATTAAAAGGACCGGTTAACTCTAATACCATATGAAAAATGGCTAATTAAAGATAATTTCATTTCTCCAAAAAGATAAATAATACAAAGCTATGCCCCCTTTTTTATAGAAGATTAGGGAGAGAGGAGAATGCAACAAATGATGTAGGACTAATTACAAGTCACGCGGGCTATGGGGTTTGACTACGTCAAACCGCAATGTTATATAATGGAGAGACTAACTACGCGATTACAGACTGAATCCGAAGACTTGCTGGAAACTACAACACAACAGTCCTGGGATGCTACCGTACTGCATCATAGTATAGCCTCCAGACCGCAACTACGGTTTGCCACCAGACTCCAGCTGCGAGTTTCCACCAACATCGTAATTGTGGGTTGCCACCAACTGTAGATGCGTGTTCTCATCAGACCGTAGCTGTGGGTCACCCTCCGAACTACAACTAGAGCAGGCAAACTTTGGACAACTTTGCGAGAAGATAGTCGACAACAACGGTTTGTCGGATGACCAAGACTACACTGCGGATTTGTCAAACTGCTAGGACTAGATAAATTGCCTGTGCGACAAGACAAACTGCCAAACTTGACCACTTCCTTTGTTCGCCAAGCAAGACCTTCAGACCGCCTAACTGACAGACCACCGAGACCTGTCTGCCAACTTCAAAGCTCTAACAAAACTCACCCATCAGCCTATAAAAGTACCCCCAACCCATTCAGAACCCTTACACCAGACCTTAGTAATTGGTCTATATTGAGAAATCAAGTTGAAGCCCTCTGTGAGCATCCTAGCCCATTTAGCTGAGGAAGATTTATGGATGCCTAAACCCGAGGCAAGAAAGCACGCCAAATTAAAGTGAGATTCCTTCCCCTTCCCCTTATATTAGTATCCTTGAATGATTTCAAATTGAAATTGAGCTCAATTAGGCTTTAATTTCATCGATTTTTGTGGCGGACTGCCAATTCCATCAACTAATAAATATGGCCACTGCCGGCGGTGCCTGTCCGTCAAACCACCACTAATCGATAACTCACAACTTTTTGAAGCATTTGATGGTAGTGGCGACGGGTGACGATGGGTGGAGGACAGTGGTGGAGCTCTAAATTGATGCTCGCCGTTGGCTGAGGTTGAAGACGAAATCACAGCCATCTAAATCCGTAAACTAATGATTAGCATGATCCAAAGACGGGATTGATTGTGGATCCACCTTGGGGGAAGGAAAATTTTTGTCTGCTAACTCACTGGTTTGTCAGATCAGCTCCAAGATCTGCTCCTTTTCTTTGTATCTTCAATCAGAATGTTTTATTTTATTCTATCGATCAAGCCCCCCCCCCCCCCCCCCCCCCCCCCCCCCCGTCAAAGAACTTCAAGCTACAAATAAGGCACCCTAGTGGTCGATCCATATCAAGTGCCCAACAGGGAAATTTTAGGGTTTGGTCCAAGTTTTCGAAATTTGGCTGGCCCATTTGTTAAGCTTGAGTAATTTTCAAAGTTTTATTACATTACATTAAATGTCTATGAATAAAAAAATGTATTTTTTTTCCATTTGACCTCCAACAATTATTAAAGTTTATGGGTAAGCTCTTCATAAAGTTTATGGCCTATGGACAAAAACTTGGAATGTTTACTTAAATATTTATATGGCATATTTTTAATTAATTAATAAAATTGTCACCCTTGATTATAATTAAAATAAAAAATCAAATTCAACTCCAAAATTCACAAACTATTTCAGAGACCTCTTTAGGTCATAATTGACCTTAGTTAACAATTTGAACTTATGGTGACTTGATTTGATGAATTTGGAAAATCGTGGTTTATTTTGAATTAATAAAATTGTCACAGTCGATTATAATTAAAATAAAAAATAAAAAATCAACTCCAAAAATTCTCAAACATTCACAGAGGCCTATTTGAGTCATAATTGACCTTGGTTAACAATGTGAACTCATGGTAACTTGATTTGATGAATTTAGTAAACTATGGTTTATTTTAATTAATAAAATTGTCACCCTTGATTCTAATTAAAATAAAAATACCAAATCAACTCCAAAAATTCCAAAACTTTTTCAAATGCCTATTTAGGTAATAATTGACCTTGGTTAACAATTTGAACTCATGGTAACTTGATTTGTAATGGAGATGGCGACCCCCAACATGATAAAGAAGGCGACGACATGCTTACGGAAGATCTTCCTCCGTCTTCAGTCAAAGACTTGCGGCGCCGTGGTGACCGTGTGGAGCGATACTATAATCTCTACCCTCGGTGCAAGACTACCTCTTAATTTTTACTTAAATTTAAGTGCTATTTTGGGAGCATTTATATTTCAAGTATTGTTTAAAAAACTATTGTGTTTATTTTTCTATTTGGGCTGCATGTAACCGAACTTGGATGTAAGCCTATATAAGGCCTTGTCATTGTTTATTTTCATTAAGTTGAATGATAAGAGAAAATTGAAACTATAATCCTCTTTTTGAGATTTCCCTCCTCCTCCATATTCAAAGAATTCGGCCATAGCCCTCTCTCCACTCTCCAAGCCATCGGCCCTCCTTCCTCCCCTCTCTCAAGTGCTCGAACACCCCTCCTAGCTGCCACCCTCTTTCTTCTTCCTGTCCAATCCAACCAGCCCGTTCACAACACCAACCCGACCGGCCACCACTAGCCAAACCCGACCACCCTCCACAACCCCAAGAACCGACCACCGTCCTTGCAACACCAACCAACCCTAAAGAATCCTTGGGTGGATCTCGGCCAAGGCGTGAAGAGACAAAGGCGGACGAGTTTCCTCTCCATCCGGCGTGACTCGGGCGGAGCCGTTGAAGAGCGATCCAAGTTAGAGAATTAGAATCATCCATTCTGATTGGGTTCCGAAAGTTTTCTACTTTTGTGTGATTTCCCTCTAGATTTTCATTATGGTGGATTACTTTAGCGTTATCTTTGAAGCGTTGATTTATCGTAGTTACTTCGATTGATTTGTTGTTCATCCTTGTTGGAGAGGTTTGGCGAACCTTCGTTTTCTTTTTGTTGGGGGAGATCTAACGTTTGTGAATCGTAATTTTTGGTAGATCTCTTTCGGTACAATTTTCGCTCGATCGGACCGGGTGTGTCCTTTTAGCCGGAATGAATATTGGCCTATGGCCTTTATTCGATCCTAATCGCTTTGGCTTCCCGTACATTAGCATCTAATTGATATAATTACATAGCGTGTGCGTTGCGTTGAAAATTTGTGCGAGTGTAGAATTTGATCGTATAGAGGCAATTGTGTTTAGTCTGTTGTCTTTACGGTGTCAACGTGTGGGTCTGCATCAATTTGGTATCAGTGGAAGGTTCACGTCAATTTCCTAAATGGCACCCTACCCCTATTCCTTAGGTCGTCGACACGCACTTGTCGTGCGTTTATTTGCTAAAATTACAAAAAAAATCTGGTTTGCCAATAACGACCTAAATTTTTTATTTTTCAGCAAAGAATTCAAAAAAAAAATTAATAATCTCTTATTTATTTTTATCAAGAAAAAATTTTTTTCTACCCTAGCAATTAAGCGGGAACAATTCAATCTATTGTGTTTTTCCTTGGGTCAGAACTGTTGTTTGACTGCACGCGCACTAGATTAGATACGGAGTATTCCCTGTCTTCCTCCCAGATGGCGAACGAGCGAGATGCGGGTCACATTCCCGTAGTGATTGAAGAACTCCGCAAGGAGTTCATAGATCAGTTGATGGTGATTAGGGAGATGATACACAAATTAAGATTAAATCAAGCGGCTCCCCATAATCAACCCTCCAACCCACATGATGAAGGGAATAATAATCATAATAACAACAATAATAATGAACATGTTCCCCGTGCACCGTTTGAGTTTGATATTACTAGAGCCGTCCGAGTAAAGTCCCCATCATACGATGGATTGGGTGAACCCCAAGTCTTCCTACACTGGGTTTTCAAGATTGAGTGCTATTTCAAGTGGCACAAGCTGACTGACGAAGATAAGGGGCGTGTTGCTAGGATAAAGCGTTTAGGTAGAGCTAAGATATTCTAGTTAAATGAGGAACGGTGCCTGAGAACCTTGGACGGTGAATAATAAAATATTTGTTGGGCAGACATGAAGGCCATGCAGATAAACTAGTACGTCCCTGCATGCCATCAAACGCAGATGTTTGATGATTTGGCTACCCTTAGGCATGGGAATAGATCGGTCTCTGAGTATATGAACCTTCTTAATGATATGAAGGTTAGATGTGCTGTGAGGAAAATGCCAGAGATCACCCTCTCTAGGTTTCATAAGGGGTTAAACGCCGACACTCAAGGTAAACTACTTCGGTATGGTCACACTGACCTAAACACCACCTTCAATGCCGCATTAGATATTGAGAAGCACAACGTTCATAAGAATCAGACTCGCTCGTTTCAGAAGGGAAAGTCAATCTTAGGACCACTGATGAGTCCGATATTTATAGTGTTTTTTAGACTCATATGAGCTTGTTTTCTCACTCATGCACTACATTTCAACTGATATTCGGTTATATTTGCGTTGTCCCGTCGTTGACCTTATTGTGCACTATTTTGGGCTCGAGGGTGTGCAATTGCGCATTCTATTGTCAGGGGTATGCACATGGTGCTCCTCATTATCTTTCTGTTTAGTTTTGTTTGCATTTTGGTGCTGGAAGCTTGTGCTCCATCCTGGTTTTATTGTTGTGCAGATAGTTGGGATGTCCCGAATTCCATTTCCAGTTTTTGTGTAAAATGCACGGTCGTGCGCATTTCTTCGCGCATGGTTCCAGTCCAATCGTACGTTTTACACAGCTTTCCTGGGGCATATGTTTCTACCCTTGCGATTTGTTCCCGCACGGTTTCGGCCAAACCGTGCTAGAAGGAATCGTATGGCCTACACCTTTTGCCAAGCTTTCCAGTGATCTGTGGTTAATCGTTCGTTTCCTTCATGCACGGGCAATAGCGCCCGTGCGCGAGTAAAACGGACGGTTCCACTGTTATCTATGCATTCCTGCGCTCTGTGTTTACCAGTGCGATTTTCTTCACGCACGGGCGGAATCGCCCGTGCGCGAGTAAAATGAACGGGTCAATGATTCTTCTTCCTCAAGCATTATTTGCGCGTAAATATCGCACGGTTCATGCATGGTCGTGCGCCAGACCGTGCGTGACCATTTTTCCGATCTTTTTCTATTTAAGCGCAGATTTTCAGATGTTTTTGGACAGACTTCTTCTACGGCAACTCCTCCGCATTTTTAGGGCAAAATCCTCTGTTCCACCAAGGGGGAAGATCCGGGCAAGCATTCAACGCCACATCCAAGCCGGAGCTTCATCTCGGCCTCCTCCATCTTAGAGCTTCAAAAGGGGATTTTATCTAGCTTTCTCCACCAAGCTAGAGAAGTTGTGCCATCCTCCACCGGCTCGTGACACAAAGAAGACGGGTCCATTGGGAGTGAGTGATAGCCTCCTCTACCCCGAACGCAGTTGAGGACCGAGCTAGGATGTGGATTGACAACCCAACGATTCCTTCCGTGAACCCTCAGTAAGACTTCGGATTCGGTCGATTTCGCACACGTTTCTTCTCTTGTTGTTGATTGTATAGTTGATCTCTTATATTTGATGAAGTATGCTTATTGTAATATACGTTTGTGTGTAATCATGTCTATGTGATTGTAAGTTTTCATTATTTGATTGAGGTGCGCCCTTATTTTCCATCTGACATCCATCTATTCTTGCTGCACTATCGATTGTCAGTGGTGTGTGTAGCAAAGAGGTGCTTACGACCCTCATATTCCTAGATTCATTTGGTTCTTACGCTTGCCTACTCGCTCATCCACATAATGTATCGGTGCATAGCGGCCCGTGTAGTCTTGCATTCCGCCTGGCGAAGCATCGCATAGCGGCGCTGCATAGGAGTAGTTGTTAGTGTTTTGCTTTAATTTATCGCAACCATCAAAACCCCCTTAGTTAAATCCGACCTAAGAACTTCAATCTCAAGTCCTACTCGATAATAACTCCCCCCTTACTATTTTCCCTGAAGAGGTCGATACTTGGGAAAGCCACCCATTTTATATTACTTGTGCGACCGGTACACTTGTCGTTCAATACATCAAGTTTTTGGCGTCGTTGTTGGGGAACACAGTCATGTGAGTTTTTGGAGAGGTAGATAATAGATTGATGCCCTTTTCCATTTGTACATTTCATCTTCTTATTTGCTTTAGTTGTTAGAATTTTTATTTTGCTTATTCCTTTTTTTCCCTTTTCTGATTTCTTTTTTTTATTTAGATAGCAGATCGGTGCTATTTTCATTTTTTTGCTGTGTAGCATTTTTTGGTCAATACTTTTGTTCGCAATGTATTCTGTTGCTGAGTACAGTCTATTTGATGCATTGCGCCGATGCATCGATGTCATGGCTGATATGAAAGTCGAGCATTGTATTAGATGTTTGCTATGTCAAGGTGTAGGCCACATGGTGAAGGACTGCCCTCGCTTAGGCAAGCCTTCTCCCTCTGAGGTCGTGTGCTCCCCAACCTCCCATTTGCGGAAGACTGTTGTGGACAGGCCTACTATTGGGAACTATGTCCACATTAACCCAGATTTGATGAAGTCATCCTGGAACTAAGACGAATTAGGTTGTATTTGATGCTTTGTTTGAGTTATGTGATTGCAAGATTCCAATGAGAAGTGTAGACCAATGTCAGTCTACAATGGGTCATCAAACACAAGACCATGTAATGTAATCCCTCATTGTATGACCCAAGGTGTTGACTCATGTGTAGCATCTCTATTGAGATACACTTCATATTCAAGCACTTGGACTATGTGAATAGAGTTGGATGCTGATTTCACCAAAGAAGAAAGAATTTTCACCTTGAAAATTTTTCTAAGTATTCTACTCGTGTAGGTCATTAACTACTCGAGTAGATTACTTGCTTTTTACTCAAGTCAGAGTTCCTATACTCGAGTTGATCATTCTTCTTAGTCGAGTAGTACAGATTTCACTCTCCAAGTTTTTCCAAGTAAACCACTCGAGTAAGTATATATATATACTCGAGTAGTTATAGTTTCTGACTCGTGTAACCGTTTTCTTCACAAGAGTAAATTTTCTATATACTCGGGTAGTATAAGTTATATACTCGAGTAGTTCACTTACTACTCGAGTAGTTCAAGCCTCATACTCGAGTAAACTAAAATTCCCTTCTCCTAA
Source organism: Platanthera guangdongensis (assembly GCA_039583875.1). Lineage (NCBI taxonomy): Eukaryota > Viridiplantae > Streptophyta > Magnoliopsida > Asparagales > Orchidaceae > Platanthera > Platanthera guangdongensis. The sequence continues at coordinate 80,664,087 of CM077149.1, read as the reverse complement.
ATATATTCCAAGTCATTTACTCGAGTAAGTCTTTTCCATATACTCGAGTAGATTTTATCCTCTCGAGTTGTTCAGTCTGACTACTCGAGTAGTTGTCATAAACCTGCTCGAGTAGTCATGAATTATATACCCGAGTAACATTCCTTTACTTACTCGAGTAGTCCTTTACCTACTCGAGTAGTTATTTACCTACTCGTGTTTATCCCCTTTTTTTCTCTGAAATTCCTCTAAGTCCATAATTGACAGATTTTCAAATCCCGTGACATGATTGGTCCAAGTTTATATCATTAAGACTGATTATGGCCGTTATTCAAAATCTTATATAAGGTCCTGTCTAATCGACAAACCCTAACAAAAAAGCTTTCAAGATCAAAAATTATTAAGAAATTGCTGCAACCGTTTCTCTCTCTCCAAGTCGTTGTTTCCTCTTTCTCTCTTCACGGAACGAAAGCCGCCGCCGCCACTGTTTTTCTCCGTCAAGGGTTTCTATTTTCAGAGGAATTAGACTGAAGAAGTTTTACTGATCGAGATCGTTTCTCAAATGCTCATCCTCTTCCCGATCGTGTAAGACAAAGAAAAATCCAGATCTGTTGCCGCGATTTTCTTCATCTTTCTGAAAGTGCCGCAAAGCTTACAAGAAGAAGATCCTGGTTGCTTACCTGCATATCTGACAGAGAAATCATTGTTTGTATTTTCTAAAACAATTTTCATTCTTGTAGGAGAAGTTTTCTCCGAGTGTAGGAGTTTTCAACTCCAAGTTTGTAGGAAGTTTTGGCTTCTAAGTTGTAGATCCAGTTGGTTGGATTGAGATTGTAGGAACTTTGTTCCTAGGGTAGGATTGATTTTCAATCCGAGATAGTGGAGTAGCCAAGCCTAGTATATTGCTAGATCGGTGAGGGAAAGTGGATGTTCCCAAGATCGGGGAACCACTATAAATCTTATTTCGTCCGTAATAATTTGGTAGATTGATTTGTGCTTTGTTCTGAGTTTTTTATTCCGCAATAGACACACAACTCACATATTCACCCCCCTCTAGGTGATTTAGGTAGGCAACTATTAGCTTTCAATTGGTATCAGAGGGAGGTTGATAGTTAAAAGGTTAACACCTTGATCAGATCCTTAAATGATTGCCATTTGAGATCTATCTTCCATGGACAAGGCAAAGGATTTTGCCAAGCTTCCCCTATGCAACAAGAACAACTTTCCCATGTGGAAAGAAAGGATCAAATTCTTTATGGAAGATGTAGATCCGAGGATTTTCATGATAGTTGAAGAATATCCTTACATCCCTATGACTATCTCCACCATAGACCCTACCAAGAGAGTTCCTAAGAAGTTAATGGATCTCGACAAGGATGAGATTGCACTTGTCTCACTAGACAAGAACGCCAAAAACATTATAGCAAGTGCAGTTGATGACTCAATGCTGCAGAATGTAATCCACTGCCAATCTACAAAGGAGATGTGGCAGTCCTTGGTTACCTTGATGGAAGGTACAGAAGAAGTGAGGGATGATCGGAGATCCCTCCTTAATCAGAAGTATGAAGCCTTCCGACAGGGAAGCAAAGAGACCATTGCTGATACCTTTGAGAACTTTTTCAAGATAGTGAATGGCCTAAGAGTATATGGCAGAGTATTCACTAACGGAGAACTGAATGACAAGTTCCTGAGATCCCTGACCAAAGAATGGGGAAACAAGGTCTGCGCCATCAGGGAGTTTGGGAAGCTGGCTGAGACGGACCCACAAAATCTATTCGGGAAGCTTATGTCATATGAGCTTCAACTCAACACCAGAAAGGCTGAAGAAGAGAGGAGCAGGTCTGCTCTCAGAGAAAAGTCTGTTGCTCTAAAAGTAGACACATCTAGAAAGACAAAGGTTGTCTCCCCTGCTCCAGCTCCAGAAATTAGTGAAGAAGAAGAATCTTCAGAGCCAAGTACCTCAGGCTCTGAGCTATCAGAAGGAGAGTTCTCACTGCTCTCACGTCAGTTCAAGAAATTCTTAAACAAGAAGAAGTAATGGAAAGGCAAGGATGCCTCCTATAGAAGATCACGACACGATGGTGATCGGCAAAGAAAAGGCTCAAGTAGCCATGACAGGTATTCCTCTAAATAGAACAAATATGTTTCGACTAACATTATTTGCTATTATTGTAATAAGTCAGGACACGTCATAGCCGACTGCCCTCATAAGAAGAAGGAGGGTGGTCGAAGAGAAGAAAATAAATCCTCGTACAATAAAAAGAGGAAAGATAAGAGCCTGATAGCAAAAAAGAGCAAGACTCTTAGTGACTCCGACTCATCTGAGTCGAGTGAAGAAGAAGAAGCTTATTTTGGGCTTATGGCTCAAACAGATGATGATCAAGAGCCCCAGTTCACTGGGAAGGTAAACTCTCATAACCCACTTTCAGATTCTGAAGTCTCTGAACATGATTGTGAGGATTGCTCCTCTGACGATGAGTCAGAACTAATGGCCCAATATAAGGAGTTAATCATGGCTTACGACAAATGTCGCCGAGTTGTGAAAACTCAGGCTAAGGAGATAAAATCTCTCAAAGCTGAAGAGAGCATCTTGAGAGATAAAGTCGCAAAGACTGACTCTCTCGAAAAAACTTCAATAATGTTATTAAAGAATATAACAAGGCTCTTGAGCACCTTGACCTCAAAGAGAAAATCATCAAGAAATTGGAAGCCCAACTTTCAGCTGAAAAGAAACTAGTTGAAAGTTTCTCGAAGCCTAAGACGGTTCTTCCTTTCGTTATTGAATTCTCAGCCAAGGCCAAGGGTGCCGGATTAGGCCATGAAGAAGCTCCTAGTAAATCCTCTAGGAGAAATAAGGCTCAACGGAAGAATAAGGCCGCCAAAAAGGCCTTAGACAAAGAGAAGGGGAATGCCCCTCAAGATCAGACCACGTTCAAGAAGGTTATATTTCCTTCAAATGAGTTTGATTTTAACTTATCCTACGGGCACTTTGTTAGGGCTACCTATGTAGAGCCAAAGTCCCGTTATCAAGGATGGACTCGACCCAGAAACTTTGGCGAAAGTGTCTTTAAGGCACCTTATAAAGAAGATATTCTTCAGAGCTATGGCCCTTTCAATCATGGGCATAACTTCAAGAAGGCACCAAAGATAAATTCTATTATAGAAAAGCCTGTAAAGGAGAAGAAGCCATGTGATTGCCCTCATAATGAGGCATCTTCCTCCAGAAATGCTGCCCCTGCTAGACCACAATTTCAAAAGGTCAAGAAGGAGATCATGAGGCAAAGGTACAATAGATTTGACTATTGGTGTTGTGGCAAGGATGGTCACTTCACCATTGATTGCTGGTTCAATCCCAGAAACGCTGCAACTCCTCATGTCAGCAATATGAGAAAGACCGCTCATAATGCTAACACTCGTAGGGGGAGTACTCTAACCCGAGACCAAGGACCCAAACGTATTTGGGTTCCTAAGGCAAATTGATTATGATTGCAGGTATGTCCAAAGGGCAACAAAACGCCAATCTGGTATTTGGACAGCGGATGCTCTCGGCATATGATCGGGACTAGAAGCCTTATTCAGAACTTTACTCCAGTTGTGAACGAACCAAAGGTCATCTTTGGAGGTTCAGACCGTGGAATTACAAGAGGCTGTGGTATGATTACTAACGACAATGTGACCTTCTCGGATGTGGCTTATGTCAAAGGATTGGAACGCAATCTCATAAGCACAAGCCAACTATGCGATAAAGGATACATAGTTGAATTCCATGTTGATAAGTGCTTGATAAAATCCATTGACAATATGGAAACGATTCTATCCGGCACTCGAAGCAGGAATATTTTCTGTTTAAATTTCATTTGTATAGATTCCTCTACACCAGTGGGCTTTTTAGCAAACGATAGTGCGTCTCTTGGTGACCAATGATACAAGACACTAGCACATATTAATTTCAAAACTATTAATAAATTATTTTCAATGAACTTAGTACGTGATGCCACAAATGTCAAGTGCGTCAAAGATAGATCTTGTCATGCGTGTGTAAAAGGCAAGCAAACAAGGGCTACCTTTAAAAGCGTTATTGGCAAAAACTCTAATAGATGTCTCCATCTATTGCATATGGACTTGTTTGGTCCACTACAAATTAGAAGTTTGGGAGGTAAGGATTATACACTAGTAATTGTTGATGACTACTCGCGCTTTGCATGGGTGTTCTTTCTGAAACACAAGTCAGATACTTTCGAGATCTTTACTAATTTTGTCAGGCAAATCCAGAATGAACACAACTGCTCCATAGTCAAAATCAGAAGTGACAACGGAACAGAGTTCAAATCTGGGGCCATGACAGAATTCTGTGAAAGCTTAGGTATCTTTCATGAGTTTTCCTCTCCTCGTACTCCACAATAGAACAGAGTGGTTGAGAGAAGGAACAGAACACTCATAGAGGCATGCAGGACAAAGTTGAGTGATGGTTCACTTCCGGAGTACTTCTGGGCTGAAGCCATCAACACTGCATGCCACGTGCAAAATCGAGCACTCATAAACAAAAACCATGATAAGACACCTTACGAACTTCTAAAGGGCAGGAAGCCAACCATCTCATACTTTAGAATCTTTGGCTGTAAATGCTTCGTACTTAACAATGGTAACTATCATATCACCAAATTCAGCGAAAAGAGTTTTGAAGGTATTTTTGTAGGTTATAGTAGCCATAGTAAGGCATATAGAATATTTATTAGAAAAACCCTGGTTGTAGAAGAATCGATACATGTTGTATTTGATGAGACGAGCTTGCTACAAAGCAATCCGTCTTGTGTGCTAATTAACGATGCAGGTGAAAAGCTAGATGAAATCAACCTGAAAGAGCCCAATGAGGAAAAAGACGAAAACTTCTTCAAGATCACCACTCCAACCCCTATTGGGGAGGTAGATGATCAAAATGAAGAGATCGTCCAAGTTGAAGAAGTAACTACGGTGATTGAAGATAATCCAGATCAAAGAACTTTAGAGCTCAAACATTTGAAGGATCACCCCATGGACCAGATCATAGGAGATCCCCGGGACGGTGTCAGAACTCGAAGAGGTACAACTAATAAGAATTTATATTTGAGTTTTCTCTCACAGGTTGAACCGAAGAAGTTTGAGGAAGAAAACTCGGACGCATCGTGGATACTAGCTATGGAAGAAGAACTAAATCAGTTCAAGCGCTGCAATGTATGGAAACTTGTTCCAAGACCCAAAGGAAAGAACGTCATTGGAACAAAATGGGTCTACAGGAACAAGATGGACGAAGACGGAATGATCATAAAGAACAAGGTAAGACTTGTCGCTAAAGGCTATCGTCAATAAGAAGGAATCGACTTCGACCAGACCTATGCTCCAGTGGCAAAGTTGGATGCTATAAGGTTATTCCTAGCATATGCTGCATTCAAAGGCCTCACTGTTTATCAGATGGACGTGAAGTCTGCCTTCCTAAATGGTAACATAAAGGAGGAAGTGTATGCGGAATAATCTCCAGCTTTCGTTGATCCTAACTTTTCTGATTTTGTCTATTTCCTGCACAAGACCCTATATAGTCTGAAACAAGCTCCTATAGATTGGTATGAGATGATGTCTAGCTTTCTACTTGAGAACAAGTTCACAAGGGGAAAGATAGACAAGACATTATTTCTTAGGGAAATAAAAGGCAAGATTTTGCTAGTGCAAATCTATGTCGACGACATTATTTTTGGCTCTACAGACGACAACCTCTGCAAAACGTTCTCAAAACTTATGCAAGGGAATTTTGAAATGAGAAGTATGGGCGAGCTGAAGTATTTCTTAGGGCTTCAGGTGATACAATCTGAAGATGGAATTTTCATCTCGCAGACCAAGTTCACCAAAGAGCTGATTAAGAAATTCGGAATGGAGAACGCAACCTCTATGAGGACTCCAATGGGCTCAACTATGTCTCTGGACAAGGATTAAAAAGGGAAACCTTTTGATGAAACCAAGTACAGAAGCATAATTGGATCCTTGCTCTACCTTACTGCCAGTAGACCCGACATAATATTTTCAACATGTTTCTGTGCTAGATTTCAGGTGAACTCTAAGGGATCTCACTACGCTACTGCAAAGCGGATTTTGAGATACCTTAAAGGTACATAAAATCTTGGCTTATGGTACCCAAGAAGTAATGACAGCGAACTAATTGGTTTTTCAGATGCAGATTTTGCAGGAAGCAAAGATGACAGGAAAAGCACCTCCGGGACTTGCCAATTCTTTGGAAGAAGGCTAATCTCCTGGAGTAGTAAGAAGCAGAACTGTGTCGCAATCTCAACGGCCGAGTCAGAGTACATCTCTGCAGGCAATTGTTGTGCACAGTTACTCTGGATAAAGAATCAATTTGAGGATTACACCATGAAGTTCAAGAATGTCCCATTATTTTGCGACTCTTCCAGCACAATTGCAATATCCAACAATCCAGTCTCGCACAGCCGGACAAAGTATATCGAGCTAAGGTATTATTTCATCCGGGAGCATGTAGAGCATGGGGACATATATCTCCAATATGTCTCCATAGACAGGCAAGTTGCAGATATTTTCACGAAGCCGCTGAACGAGACCAAGTTCTCATTCTTCAAAACGGAACTTGGGATGCTCAACAAAGAAGATTAGAGAAGTTTGGATTTCAAGAAAGCAAAGAAAATTAAAGGGTTAGTCAAAATTTGGCAGTTCAAAAATTTTTTCTCTTTCTAACTCGAGATAGACTTGACCTATTCGAGTAATCAAAGGACCTACTCGAGTAGTCCACTTAACTTACTTGAGTAAGGCAATTCATGTACTCATGTAGTACACTTCATCTACTCGAGTAAGTCAATTGTCCCACTCGAGTCATTGCAGATTCTCCTACTCGAGTAACTTCTATAGACCTACTCGAGTAACTCCCTATATACTCGAGTACCTCTTCTATCTCTCGTGTATGTGCATTTGGTTTTCAAATTTTCTTATGGTGCCTTTTCAATGGTTTAAGTTATTTCCTTCTATATTAACTAGACTTAAACCTAGGGTTTATAAATACGAATTTCCGAAAATCTCTCTATACGAAATCATTTCACTCTCTCATGTACCCGGCTACCGTTTCATCTCCCTACAAGAAGTTGCAGAGCTGCATCATCTTCCTCTCTTCCCGTCAAGCAAGAATGATGGTCGCCTCCTCCAAGATCGGCGTGGGATCGGAACTAGTTGCCGCAGGGATTGCAGAACTTTCGAATGATTTCCACAATTTTTTGATTCTACAAGACACCGCGGGGCTATCTTTCATCCTGCAAGAACCGTACTGAATCCTTTTCCCTGAAGTAGCAGAATTTTTCAAGAACCTCAAGGTCAAACAGAATGGACAAATTCTGAAATCCAAAGTGAAAGGTATGACAATCAAACTCACCAAGACTATCGTCTCTCAACTTCTCAGATTACCGATAGTGGACGAAGAACACGGCCTAGATGCAGACGATTCTGACAGAACATGCCTATTCTGTTGTATTCTGACTGAAACTCAGTACATCAAGCGTTCAGACATGAATGCGGAGGGAAAATTTCTTGTTGATGTCATCGGGAAAATCTTGCTCTGCAAGACTAATTCTATCCGAGATATTCCTCTATACTTCTTTGATATTATGCAGGCAATAGTCTGCCGCAAACAGTTCCAATTTGGGATGCTGATTCTTGACAAAATCAAGGACAGTATCAAGGCCCCCAATTTTGTCAGGATCATCTCTCTCCTCCTCCATATGTTAAATCCTCAGCTGTTCAACTTCTCCACAGGGACCCATCTTCACCACATGAAGAAGTTCTCAATTCAGTCCATTCAAAGATGGGAGTTAAAACTGAAGAATGCTTCCCAAGCCGCTAAGGTTCCAGAAGTTCCAACATTAGCGGACAGGACTCCTTCTCCCTCTCCTCATCCCGTGGCCAGCTCCTCTGGTGCACCAAGTGAGGGGGAGCCTGCTCCTTCTCCCAGATTACCTTCATCTCAACAAGAATTCACCTCTACTCCTTCTCTAGCTACCTCTCCCAACCTAAAACTCCACCGACCCCACCATCAGATCAACAACCTCAAGAAGATGTGCTCTCCTCTGAAGCTGCAATTAATGATATGATAGCTAAGTTGACCTCAAAAGCACTTCCCTTTAAACCATCAACACAATCTCCAGTACCATCTCCTCTACAATCCCATGTTGCTCCTCAAGAACAGGTAGAAATAAATTATCCTCTCTACTGAACACTCTCCAGGACCTGCTAAGGCTCCTCTCAGGAATCTGAATTTCTCCATCCCCACTATACTTGATGAAGGGGCTGGTCTGATTCCTACCTCCAGAGCCCAAAGCTCAGTCCTCATTGCAGAGATACCCCTCTGGATTGCTCCTCCTCTTCCAACCCCATCTGCTGCTCCTTCAACTACTGCTGCTACTGCCTCACCAGATTTGCTGTATCAGATATCCATACTGCTGCAAGACCAAAAGAATTACTTTGAGACTTCTCTAGCTGCTGTCACTGCCAAAGTTACTGCTCTAGAAACTGAGATGAGCAGAGGATTTGCTGAGATCCAGCACAAGACTTATCCGCTCAAACATCTCTTCCAGATTGGTGGCAAAGCTTTAGACCACACCATCACCAGTGTTGGACAGGTTATAGACCAAGGCCTGACTCTTGCCAACAATCAAATGGAACTGGACAAAAGGGCTGAGGCAACTAAGATGAAGATATGTGAGGAAGTTGGAATTTTCAAAGATGATATCATCACAAAGTTATCTATTGTAGTCAGAAAGGGGAAGAAGTTGGTAAAAGAACATTTATAACAATCTAATGCCATCTAGAAAAAAGTATGGGAAGCCAAAGTTAAAGAGATTCATGATGATGTTCTAGCTCAGATCCAGAGTGTCAAGTTCCATACTTATGACACTGCTGCCTGGATGCATAATCAAATCCTACCTGAATTTGCTGCAGATCCAAATATCATTCCTTGTCACTTAAATCCTCTAGCTGTTGCAGCCTTTGCTCAAACTGCACCTTCACCAACCTTCTCTCCCAGGCCTGGAGATAACGTGGCTCCTCCAGAATCCTATACTCAAGGCTGGGAAGAAGATCCTGCTGATATTTTCCTTCATGCTCCTCCAGAGATCCAAACCTCCAAAAAGAAGTGAAAATATGGTGAACGCCCTTCTGCTAGTAGATCAAATCCTACTCCTGATGCTGATTGGTCCACGTGTATATCATTAAGACTAATTATGATCGTTATTCAAAATCTTATATAAGGTCCTGTCTAATCGACAAACCCTAAAAAAAGCTTTCAAGATAAAAAGTTATTAAGAAATTTCTTCAGCCGTTTTTCTCTCTCCAAGTCATTGCTTCCTCTTTCTCTCTTCACGGAATGAAAGACGTCGCCGCCACTGTTCTTCTCCGGCAAGGGTTTCGATTTTCAGAGGAATCATACTGAGGAAGTTTTACAGATCGAGATCATTTCTCAAATGCTCATCCTCTACCGATCGTGTAAGACAAAGAAGAATCCAGATCTGTTGGCGTGATTTTCTTCATCTTTCTGAAAGTACCGCAAAGCTTACAAGAAGAAGATCATGGTTGCTTACCTACAGATCTGACAGAGAAATCATTGTTTGTATTTTCTAAAACAATTTTCATTCTTGTAGGAGAAGTTTTCTCCGAGTGTAGGAGTTTTCAACTCCGAGTTTGTAGGAAGTTTTGGCTTCCGAGTTGTAGATCCAGTTGGTTGGATTGAGATTGTAGGAACTTTGTTCCGAGGGTAGGATTGATTTTCAATCCGAGATAGTGGAGTAGCCGAGCCTAGTATATTGCTAGATCGGTGAGGGAAAGTGGATGTACCCAAGATCGGGGAATCACTATAAATCTTGTCTTGTCTGTGATAATTTGGTAGATTGATCTGTACTTTATTCTGAGTTTTTTATTCCGCAATAGACACACAACTCACCTATTCACCCCCCTCTAGGTGATTTAGGAAGGCAACTATTATCTTTCACCTACCAGGGTGTTGTCTGGCCCATACACTAACATAGCGCACCTTGCTCGTTCTTTACCCGTTGATATTACCGAAGAATCTCTCTCTGCGTATAGATCCTTCTTGGGTCCCTCGATCCCTTTTTGCGAGCTTCACTTGAGTGATGATGATCACTCTTGTGTTGGCCAACAAAAAGATGATCAGGAAAGCATGAACGCACTTGTATGGGATGCAGAGATTGTTCTTGTCGGCGCGGTGGCGTCTGCGATAACTTTGCGAGAGGCCTGCTCATTCTGTGCTTGATTTTGAGAGCAGTTTCGCCCTTCCACAATTTTGCCTGAGTGTGCTACTCCATTTTTGTGTGAATCGGCTGATGAGCCCATATTTGTTGGTGAGTTGGTGCCCGAGGTTGCGCCGAAGTGGGATGATGATTGCTCTATCTCTGACAGAGAATGTGAATCTTCAGAACACTTTTACGCACCCCGGTGGGATGAGGAATATTCCCTTTCCGATGCGGAGGTTTGCACCTCTTTATTGGATGAGGTCGTTCCTCTTACCATCGCGGACCTCGAGTTATTGGATTCCCCTCGGTACGACTCGTATGATACCGACGATGATCTATGCTTGGATCTCGCTGAGAGTGATACCGGGATCACTCTCCCTTATTCCGATTATTTTATTTCTTCTTCTCTTTTATTACTTGATACCCCATATTTATCTGAGCGTGTGTAGGATGAGTCTCCATGGGTGTGTTGGGATGACGATGAGCCTTGTGCTCATGCCATTGCCATCGCTTCCTACACACCTGTGGTAGACGATACCTTTCTAGGCAAGGATTTATTTTGTGATAAGATTAGCAAGTACCAGTGCTCCTCCTCTTCTTATTTCCTATTTCCTCTGCCTGTGAGGAGCAGGTATATTATTTGGGCAGAGGGGTAACTGCTCTATCTCTGTATCGGTACTTGCTACCGCAACAGATATTAGGCCAGTTAGCTGTGCATTTTTATTTCTTAGGCCCATTAGCTAGAACCTTTTCGTTGCCCAATAAGTCGTGCTAGGATGACAGTAACCCCAGTACTTATCTAGGAGTAGGACTAGTTAGTTATTTTTATTGTTTTAAAATATGTTTTACATTTTATATTGCCAGTATATGCAATTTTTGTTGGAGCTATTTTGTAGGTGGTCTATCCTTGTTGCGACGGGGTGAGCTAAAACTTTTTGCAGGTTTGGGTTCATGCTTTAACGCCGATCTTCTGGTATGCTCGTTTGTTGATCATTGGGTAACCTCTTCCCCGACTTTACTTCAATGCTGTTATTGTAAATCTTGTGATAGTTTGTTCAGTTTAAGTCTGGTGGGGGAAAGTCACGCGTTACCTGTGCACATGCACTACATTCACTTGTATACCTCAAGAGTATTTTCATTTTCAGTTGTTATTTTATCATGACATCATTGTACACCTACATTGCACGAGCGCGCACTTAAGCACGCGCTTTGATCAAGTTTATTTTATCATGACTTCATTGTACACCTACACTGCACGAGCGCGCACTTAAGCACGTGCTTAGCTCAAGTCTAAGATAGTGGTGTTGGCTTAGGATTTTAGGATAGAGTGGTTCGAAACTCGTGCGGTGCTCCTAATCGAGTACTCATGGTGTGTAGAAATAGTATAGATTCAATTTTTCTTTATGCTCGTAGTTTATACTTTTCTACATTAGTAAATATTGTTTGCACTACTCAAAACTGCTGAATCGGGAGTAATCGAATGGTAGAGTAGGAATGTGTGTAGCCGCTACTAGCCTCGTATTGCTCGAGTCAGTAGGAAGGATCATCTTTCTCGGTGACTAAGAACTTGCCCCAAGCTACTCTCGAAGCATTGGTGCTTGGTTAGTCAAGCGTGAGTGTGACGTAGGCCATCATTTGTTTAAGTTTGAGCCGTGTACCATTCCCGACGTCTATCTGTTGCTATCCCCGTTGAGCCTGTCACTTCCTTTGACATCCCTACGACTCGTTTCCAAAGCCTTATAGCCTCTCCTACTCGCACATACGGAGGTGATCGCTCGGTTAGTTTGCTTTGTTGCCATTTTTTCTGTCATGTTTGTACAGTTTGTGGTGTTTGTGCAGTTTGTGGTGTTGTCGTGTTGTTGTATTAGGCTGCAGCTATTTGGTTTAAAAGAGAATAAAAAAAGGGAAAAGAAAAAAGTAAATGAAATGAAATTTTCTGATTGGGAATAAAAAGAATATATATGTTATTTATTAGTTGTGAAATGTTTTTAGTTTTGCGATCGTGGTAGGCGTGCACGCACCGTAGAAAAATCCAAGTATGGTGATGCGTTGCACGTGTTTGCCATTATTTATAGTTGTGAGTGTTTTCGGGCAGTCCCATTTTGGATGTGCGTGTCCGTCTTGTTTACCTTTGTCTATCCCGCCTTCGCCTAAGCCCCATTCTATCCTACAAGTTCTACTGATTCACGTTCGAGTCTTCCTAGCATCGTGGAGAGAGTGTGAACGGGCGAGCGTATGGTTCCCGAAATTGGTGGATTACTTTGGAGGTGATCCTGAGCCCCGGTCTTTGGCAATGCTCACCTCATTGGCCTGCCTACTTTCTTCCTGCTTATGACTGGACGATTCTCCAGCATTCCTATTTTGAGTGGCTACAATATTTGTTTATGTATGTCGAAATTTATATACTCTGTAGCATTATTAAAAATTAGCATTATATACTCTGTAGCATTATTTTATTCTCTGCGCCCATGCGTATTTGAGTTCTCGCTTTACTTTATTTTGGAATTTCTAAGCCAGCTAGCTATTTTCAAGTCCACGGAGAGATGATTTGCTCGGGATGAGCAAAGGTTTAAGTCTTGTGGTGTGAAGAGGCCGATATTTATAGTGTTTTTCGTACTCATCTGGGCTTGTTTTCTCACTCGTGCACTGCATTTCAACCGATATTCAGTAATATATGCGTTGTCCGGTCGTTGACCTCATTGTGCTCTATTTTGGGCCCGTGGGTGTGCAATTGTGCATTCTATTGTCAGGGGTATGCACATGGTGCTCCTCGTTATCTTTCTGTTTAGTTTTGTTTGCATTTTGGTGTTGGAAGCTTGTGCTCTAGCCTGGTTTTATTGTTGTGCAGGTAGTCGGGATGTCCCGATTTCCATTTCCAGTTTCTGTGTAAAACGCACGGTTGTGCGCATTTCTTCGCGCACGGTTCCAGTCCAATCATGTTTTTTACACAGCTTTCCCGTGGCATCTGTTTCTACCCGTACGATTTGTTCCCGCATGATTTCGGCCAAACCGTGTGAGAAGGAAGTGCATGGCCTGCACCTTTTGCCAAGCTTTCCAGTGATCTATGGTTAATCGTGTGTTTCCTACACCCACGGGCAACAACGCCCGTGCGCGAGTAAAAGGCACGGTTCCACTGTTTTCTCTTGCATTCCTACGCTCTGTGTTTACCCGCGCGATTTTCTTCATGCACGAGCGGAATCTCCCGTGCGGGAGTAAAATGCACGGGTCAATGCTTCTTCTTCCTCAAACATTATCTGGGCGGAAATATCGCACGGTTCCCCATGGTCGTGCGCCAGACCGTGCCTGACCATTTTCTGATATTTTTCTATTTAAGAGCAGATTTTCAGACGTTTTTAGGCAACTTCTTCTACGCCAACTCCGCATTTTTCGGGCGAAATTCGCCGTTCCACCAAGGGGAGAAGATCTGGGCAAGCATTCAACGCCAAATCGAAGCTGGAGCATCCTCTCAGCCTCCTCCTTCATCCTAGAGCATCAAAAGGGTATTTTATCTAGCTTTCTCCACCAAGCTAGAGAAGTTGTGCCATCCTCCACCAGCTCGTGGCACGAAGAAGACGGGTCCATTGGGAGTGAGTGGCAGCCTCCACTACCCCAGACACAATTGAGGACCGAGCTAGGACGCGGATTGACAACCCGGTGATTCCGTCCGTGAACCCTCAGCAAGACTTCGGATTCGGTCGATTTTGCATACTTTTCTTCTCTTGTTGTTGATAGTACAGTTGATCTCTTATATTTGATGAAGTATGCTTATTGTAATATACATTTATGTGTAATCATGTCTATGTGATAGTATGTTTTCATTATTTCCTTGAGGTGCGCCCTTATTTTCCATCCACCATCCATCTGTTCTTGCCGCACTAGCGATTGTTAGTGGCGTGTGTAGCGAAGAGGTGCTTATGACCCTCATATTCCTCGTTTCATTTGGTTCTTACGCTTGCCTACTCGCCCATCCGCCTAGCGAATCGGTGCATAGTGGCCCGTGTAGTTTTCCATCCCTCCTGGCGAAGCATCGCATAGCGGCATTGCATAGGAGTAGTTGTTAGTGTTTTGCTTTATTTTATTGCAACCATCAAAACCCCCATAGTTAACTCTGACCTAAGGACTTCAATCTCAAGTCCTCCTCGATATTAACTCCCCCCTTACTGTGTTCCTTGAGGAGATCGATACTTGGGAAAGCCACCCATTTTATATTACTTGTGCGATCGGTACACTTGCTGTTCAATGCATCAACCACCTCCCACCTCCACCTATAAGGATAAGTGTAAGTTCCAGTCCACTGACTCGAACTCCGTATTCATGACTGCTGGGAATATTAGAAACAAAATGGGTGAGAGAGTTCCTGTAGGAAGGGTCAGCAAAATGAATGCTACCTGTTTTGCTTGCGGGATTCAGGGTCATTACGATAGTAAGTTTCCTACTAAGCCCAAGCCCTTAGCCCTTTTAGATTCCACATGTGAGTCTGATAACCTTATATATGAGGAAGGAGAAGATAGCGAGTCAGAAGGAGTACCAAGCGATATAGAGGATGATTCTCATATGATGGTCATGCGGTGTATTCTGGCTACTCCACGAGCTTTAGATGACTGGAATAGGATGAATATCTTTTCGTTAAATTTTAAGAGTGGAGATAAGTGGTGTAAGTTGATCATAGACAGTGGTAGCAGTATGAACGTAACTTCTGAAAATGCGGTGACCCGAATGTCATTATCTATTGAGCCGCACCCTCACCCTTATAAGGTGGCATGGGTAAATAAGACATCCCTCCCGATGTCGAAGCGTTGTTTGGTACACCTTACTGCATCAAGGCTTATTCTGAAAAGGTTGGTGCTCGGGGAAGGGCTCACTAATGGCCCAAGTACATTTTGAAGATTGATGACTTTAGTGTTTAAGCCTTATTTAGAAAAATTCGTAGTTATTTATTTTGATGATATCCAAGTTTTTAGCGCCTCACCGATTGATCATGTGTCGCACTTGAGGACTGTACTTACCACATTGCGAACCGAGAAATTATTTGTTAATCTTAAGAAATGTATGTTTAATGTTCCATCTGTGAAGTTCTTGGGATATATTGTTAGTTCAGAGGGCATACATGTTGATCCAAAGAAGGTCCAAGCCATTAAGGATTGGCCAGAGCCAACCAATATACGAGATGTTTGGAGATTTCACGTTGACCAAATCGGCCGCTAAAGCGTTTGAGATAATTAAATCCCGAATGTCGGAAGATCCTCTATTACGATTACCAGATTTTAATGAAGTTTTTGAATTGTACTGTGACGCGTCTGGAATCTGTATTGGTGGCGTATTGAGTCAAGAGGGCCATCCTGTTGGATATTTTATTGACAAACCTGCGGGACCAAAAATAAATTATTATAATTATGATAGAGAGTTTTATGCGGTTATTCGGTGCCTACAACATTGGAGACATTATTTAAATCCTAAAGAATTTGTTATCCTATCCAACTACGAGGCGTTGAGGTTTATCAATTCCGAAAATAATTTTATCCTAGGCTTGCTAAGTGGGTCTCCTATCTTCAGGAGTACACCTTCAAAATTAGACATCTTAAGGGAACATTAAATCGTGCGGCGGATGCTCTGAGTCATGTCTCCATATTGTTGTCTACGCTAGAGGTAAAAGTGATTGGTTTCCATAGAATAAAGGATGAGTAAGTTAATTGCCCGGATTTCAAGGAAATCTATTATTCCACTCAAAACAACTCTCCCACTGCCATTTCAACATATTATATTCGGAACGGTAATTTATTTAAACATTCAAAGCTTTATATTCCTCGTTCTTCTCTTCGACATTTCATAGTATGGGAATTACATAATGGTGGTCTAGGTGGGCATTTCGGGCGTGATAAGACTATTACGTTAGTAGAAGATAAGTTCCGCTGGCCATGTCTTAAATATACGGTTAATAAAATTGTGGGAAGTTTTCGTGCTTGTCAATTAGCAAAGGGTAGTAAAACAAATGCGGGACATTATACCCCTCTTCCGATTCCTTTCATTCCCTGGGAAGTTGTTAGTATGGATTTTATTCTAGGCCTACCTGTCACGTTTAGATGTCATGATTCCATTCTAGTGGTAGTAGATCGATTTTCTATAATGGACTATTTTATTGCATGTAATAAGACCAACGATGCTTCACATGTAGCAAAATTATTTTTTTAAGAAGTTGTGGGGCATCGGGGCGTTCCGAAAACAATAGTGACCGATAGAGATGTGAAATTTACTAGTTATTTTTGGAAGACTCTGTGGAGGATTATGGGCACCAAACTATTGTTTTCTTTGGCCTACCATCCTCAGACGGATGGGCAAATGAAAGTGCTAAACAGAAGTTTGGGTAGTTTGTTGTGTTGTATTGTGGGTGACCACAAGGGTACGTGGGACCTAATCCTTCCCCATGCTCCGTTAGCGTACATCAACTCAAAAAATAGGTCCACAGGTTTATCAACGAATGAAATCGTGCACGGATATAAAGCACCAGTGCCACTTGAGTTAATTTTGTTACCGCCATCTTATAAGTCAAGTCAATTTGCACAGAATTTTGCCTCTCATGTTCATAATTTGGATAAACACATTAATGCAGCTCTAACCACATAATATGCATCTTATCAAGCTCATGCTAACGTACATAAAAGAGTCTCACTTTAAGTTTGGCAATTTTGTCTTGGTGTGTCTCGTCCTTGAATGGATGCCTTCGGGCAATATAAAAAAGTTGGCGAATCGGCAAGCTGCACCTTTTCGAATTTTAAAGAAATTAGGAGAAAATGCATATCTTTTGGAGTTACCCACTGATTGGGGTATTTCCCTTATTTTTAATGTTTCTGATTTAATGTCATATGTATCTCCACCACTTGAATTATCTAACTGCCCGTTTGGTTCCATTACATTTTCTAATATGTTGGGGGTGAGCTTGTTTTGGGATTGCTCTCCCAATCGGTCTCTAATGGAGGTACGTTGACTATTGATGAAGAAACTTTTCTTATTTTATTGACTAATTCTTTTCCCACATTCCACAGGACCAACTTTTTGCCAGACAGGATCATCAAAGATGAAGTGCTTTCCTCTCCAAGTGGTGACGTTCGGCACTACTTGATTCGATGGCGTGATCATACGGCCACCGACGACTCTTGGCTTCTTGAATCGGAAGTGGCTCTTTTTGATGATGCGCTTCTGCGCTGGTACCTTCATACCAACTCATCGGTGATGTGTACTTTCGAGCGGGGGAGTATTGATGAAGACGGTGACACCCAACATGATGAAGAAGGCGACGACATGCTTATGGAAGATCTTCCTCCGTCTCCAGTCAAAGACTTGCAACGCCATGGTGACCATGTGGAGAGACGCTATAGTAACACCTCCCCTGTAATGACCGTATAATATGGGTCCGGTCGGGGCCCCACAACATAAAGACTCAATAGCTTTAGCATTATAAGATGATATATAAACTACTCAAACTCAAAACTCAGACATCAACAGCGGAAACATACACCAAAAACTAGAAGTTATCCACCATAAGCCAAGAGTATCAAGATGGCCTTAAGGCCTTACACAACATAAGTCCAAAACTGCAACAATATTAAACAGTAGTAACGTGCATATGCACTGCTAGGATAACTTGACATGCAAGCTGAATTACATCACAAGGAGCATATCATTCAATCAAAATATATGAAAATAAAAGGGAGTCCACTTCATGAGGATTAGGCCTTTTTGGCCAGCGAGCTTGCTCCTGCATGCGATCCTTGCCCTGTAAAAATTGGTTGTGATGTCAGTCAGCAAAGACCGACCTCAACTATGTAACCAACACATCTTATCCCGGCCATCCCTTACGGACCCCGGGGTACTCCATCATCCTGCAGGTCAGCACTAAGTATGCAATAACTAATAACATGTAAAGCTATAAAATATGTGTGAATGTCTCAAGCAACAAACATGTTTCTAAGTTGAGCAAATAATAAAGAGGGGCCTACAATGCAGCATGAATGCAATCCTGGGTTTCACCCAAGGCAGCCTAAAGCATATGCTTTTAACACATCATCATCACATCGGGTACTTTCAGTTTCAACATCGGTGTTCAAGCCGAAAACACAAGGGCACTGTAATTTTCCCCCAACAACATACAAGCCGCCAAACGGAACTCCTGCCTCGGCCCCACCCGCTCATGGGTCTCAAACCGTAGGCTTGCCTACAAAATCTGACTTCTTACATCAGGGTTCCGCCATTCAAACAAACCGATGCTAAGAACCCGTGCTAGACCCCACCTGTTCGCGATGACCCAGGCTCGCCTCCAAAATCGGGACCAAGTCCAAAGAAGGAGACCCAGCAGGACCCAGCTGGGATCGTCCGGGCTTGTCCTAAACTTGGCATTCGGTTCAGTTCCACATAAGTGGAGTGGCATTGCTCGGACACTCTCCACACATGACCTTGCAATGTCACAGCCTAGCCAGCCGATCACAGAGACAGATCACGTCTTGTCACATCACACTCCCATGCCATTCCAACGCTTGTACCATAACATCCTTGTGCCCCCGCATGTACTCTAATTTCCACTCAGTCTGGTTCCGACCACACGTACTCACACAAGAAAGGGGAAAAACATCATCACAGAGATCACCTTGCCGCTAACGGATTTCTATAAAATCCTTAAGGCTCGCAATGTAACATTACCGAGTCGGACTAACGGTCGCGACTACGGCTTCACCCACAATGCCTAATCCACTAATAGAGTAGATCTCTGATGCAATATCAAGCCGTGGACGGACACAATCGACTTGGTGGCTCCTCTTGAACCATGGCAACCTGAATCCCTCTCACTTGAGAGATCTGGTGCCTAGAATGCTTAAAAGAAAACAAGAAAAGTGTAGATACCACACATGCATCCTAAAACCGAAAGGAGAAGTGTCGTTACCCTTCAACTCCTCTTGCTAGCCATGAAACACTTGTCTTGCATGGATGAAAATGAGTGCCTTTGCTTCCTCTTCACGGATCTAGCCTCGGAATGATGATCGTAGTTCTGAGGCTTCAGCAATGGCGGAAGAAACTCTCTTCTTCTTCCCTAACTTTATCTCCCAAACCCTAAATCAACTCCAGAAATGAGGAGAAAATGAGGATAAATCCTGCTCGACCATTCTTAAGCCCCTTGGGAGGAAAATCCTGGGCCATTAGATCAGTTTGAAGTGAAATCGGACGGCTAGGTATTCAGGTGTCGGAACCCCACGAAATAGCCTTCGACTTGCGTCGAGTGGCTTCACAGTCCAGCCAATAAAATTCGTCCAACGGACAAAGATTGATGAGTGGACTACACATTCGTCAGACGGCCTTCGACATTCATCTAACGGCCTTCGACGTTCATCGAACGGCTCCACAATGCAGCCAAACAGGCGTCGAATAGATAGAGCTCGACGAACGGCCTTCGACATTCGTCCAACGGCCTCGATTTCGCCGAACGGCCTTCGACTTTTGTATAACGGCCGCACTAGAGATTGTTAGTGGTGTGTGTAGCGAAGAGGTGCTTATGACCCTCATATTCCTCGGTTCATTTGGTTCTTACGCTTGCCTACTTCCCATCCGCCAAGCGAATCGATGCATAGCGGCCCGTGTAGCCTTCTATCCCTCCTGACGAAGCATCGCATAGCAATGTTGCATAGGAGTAGTTGTTAGTGTTTTGATTTATTTTATCGCAACCATCAAAACCCCCATAGCTAACTCCGACCTAAGGACTTCAATTTCAAGTCCTTGATATTAACTCCCCTCTTACTGTGTTCCTTGAAGAGATCGATACTTAGGAAAGCCACGCATTTTATATTACGTGTGTGATCGGTACACTTGTCGTTCAATGCATCAACCACCTCCCACCTCCACCTATAAGGATAAGGGTAATTACTGGCGCCAATTCCAAGTCATGGACGGGGTAATTCCTCTCGTGAGACTTCAACTGCCTAGAACCAAAGGATATAACACTGTCGTGTTGCACCAACACACAACCCAACCCACATCCTGATGTGTCACTGAAAATTTGAAATCCTTCAGTCCCTTTAGGTAGACTTTGTATTGGATCTATCATCAGCCTTTCATTTAGGGTGTCAAACGCTTGACCGCACCACTGAGTCCAGACAAATTTTTGGTCCTTACTCCATAATTTAACCAATTTATTTGATGATTTATTTAATTTCCAAAGAGATCTATATGCCTCGGTTTGAACATGAAGTACTATTTTCAGGCATGCAAAATATTCCAAAAAATTATGATAAATACAACACTACTATTTAGTAGTAAATTCAAGGTCTCCAAACTTTTCAGTAAGATTTAAACCTCTAAACATAATTTTTGAACATAAGCTACATTAACCAAATTAAAGAGAAAAGTACTGTCAATATACTTCTAAAAATTCTGAGAAAATTCAAGGATGAATATAAAGAAATATAAACACTCCAAGTCAAGTTGCACAATTTATCAGTTAATAATGAACTCTATAATTGATTTTCTCATAATATTCCAAGAAATATGTTAATGAACTAAGTACCACAGTTACTTCATCTAAAAATTGCAATAAAATTCCCACAGGAATATATTGACCTAGAAACACTACGGATTAAGTGTCATAATTTTTCAACAAGAAATGAGCTCTGAATGAATTATTTAACAAGTTTCTGAACTTATGAGCTTGTGAAATAGGTACTGTAATTATGTATTTAAAAATTCTAATAAAATTCATACATGAGCATAGTGTTCTAAAACTACGTCTGCCCAATTTTCATGACTTTCCATTGGACAGTGAGTTCACAATATCCAAATAATTAAGTAGGGCTAACTCATTCATTACAAGGGAAGTACTAATATTAATATTCCTGTTAACCCCTCAGTCCGCAATATCCTGCAAGATGCCAAGACCCCCCCCCCCCCTTTCAACACTCGCGGTCTCAATTAGGCAGTCCGCCCAGTCCGGCTAGGTAACCAATCGGCCACCAGGGGTGATCCCCAGCAGCAGACTCTAGGATCTGCTCACCCCGTCCGCCGTGCCTTGGGATCTTTGGATTTTCTACGGCGGCGGACTCAGTGTCCCGTCCGCCCAGGCCTCCGTCCTCCAGCAGGATCGCGCCTAGCAGCAGCAGTGGAAGCTCCAGCTCGCGAGCCCAGTCCGCCCGTTCTGCGCGGACTGGCGTGTTCTTTTCTTTTTGATTCCCGTCACCGCTGCCCGGTTCTCCTGTACCCCGGGAAGCCGGTTATTTTAGCCCAGCCCGTTTGGGCAGGCCCCCTATCCTATAAATAGGGGGGAGGTGGTGCACCCAAGACACGCTGACTCGGACCCAGGAGTCTACTTGTTAAAGGCTGCGGACTCGAATCTTATGCCTTGCGGACTCCTCCTCGCTCTGCTCTTGTCAACCTTTTCCTTTGACTTGTAACCAAATCTTTCTTCAATCAAGGGAAAGCCCGTCACAAGAGAGGCATTCAGGCCGCGACGGGCGAAGTCTGTTGTTGTCGTGGCTCACGACCCTGCTGTTCTTCCTGCCCTCATCCGCTTAGTAGATTACTACTCGCAGTCTCTCGATTCCCCGGTGTTCGAACCGTTAGCTGTTGGTGCTCGACCCCCCTTTGTGTTTTCGTGCATCAACAGTTAACACGCGACCTTCAGATCCGAGTAGTGTTTTGAATTCAGCGGACAGAAATGTCAGACCGCAGAGCCCGCTCTTCAGACCGCTCCAGTTCTTTAGAGGACTCTCTTTGGGACGCAATTGAGCAGGCTCGCCTTGAGTCCGAGCAGTCCCGCCGGCAGACTGACCAGCGTCTCGACGCAATCAGCCAAGCCCTGCTCGCGCTAGCTCCTCAGGCCGCAGTGGAACCAGCGGACTCGCCAGTCCGCCAGACTCCAGCTCGCCAAACTCCGCTTCGACAGTCGCCAGCCACTCCTCGGAACCCTGCTCAGTCTGTCGCCCCTCTGCGCCCTCAGGAGGAGCAGTTTGCTTTCAGAAATTTCTTCAGAGAAGCTGTCAGGGGCACTCCTGCCCGCCAGCTTCATTTTGCTGACCGCCAGTCCGCCGAGCCCGCGGACTCCCCGGCTTCAGTCTGCCCCTTCTACCCCGCATAGTTCGAGACCCCGTCTCCCTTCACTGATCAAATCCTATGGGAATCATCTCCAAACAACTTCAGGGAGCCTCGCATCCCATTCTATTCAGGAGGGACTGATCCAGTCTCTCATCTCCAAGCATTTGAGGGGGCAGTTGCTTTGAGATGCCTCTCAGATGCTGTCAAGTGTAAACTCATGGTTAGCACTCTCGAAGGATAGGCGAGAGAGTGGTTCTATGAGCTGCCTTCGGGCACAATCTCTTCTTTCGCGGAGCTTCGCAGCCAGTTGTTGCTGAGGTTTGCTACCTCAAGAAAGAGGAAGAATGGGCCAGCTGCCCTATTTGAAATCAAACAAAGGGATAATGAATCAGTGGCACGATTCGTTGATCGCTTTCAGAGAGAGATCCAAGGGGTAAGGAATGTGAACCCTGACTATTACAAGGTCGCCTTGATCCATGGCCTCCGGGAAGGCCCCCTAAAGTTTAAAGCAACAACCAAGGCACCTGAGACTTATCAAGAGTTGATCGTCATGGTCAACTGTTTCATTGAAGGAGAGAACACCAATCCAACCTATGTCTCATCCCTAACAACTAAGGTTGAAGGAAGGGATGCGTCCGCTTCTTCCTCTCATAGCAAGCCCCCTCGCCCAGACTTCCAGCCTCCGTCTCAAAGAGGCAGGAACTTCCGTAACAAGAAACCTTTCCTTGGCCATCAAAAGTTTCATGAGCAGAGACTGTCGTTGGCCGCCACTCCCGCCGTTCCATTGCAAGCTCTTCCCATCCTCCAACAAGCAACCTTGCCTGCTCCGAGCCAATTTGATGCAAGCCCCATGGAGGACATTGCATATCTGGACCTTGATGAAGTCATCCAGATCTTGCAAAGGAGATCAGAAGAAAAGAGGCAAGAGCCTCAGAAAGTGTGGAAGCCAAGGAATAATGCACAATATTGCCAGTTCCACAAAGAAAAGGGCCACTTGATCAAGGACTGCAAGGCCCTTCGCATGCTGATAGAGAAGCTGCTTGCCGAGGGCAAGATTGACTTGGCCAAGAAGGATTCCCCTTCTTCTTCGAAGCCATCTGTTAGAAAGTAGAGACAAGAAGCGAAAAGACTAGAACAAGAGAATAAACTTTTGAATAATTGAAATTTTATTATCCAAAAAAGATATCATTTACAAAGGTATGGCCTCCCTTATATAGAATGGAGGAGATAAGAAAGAGAGTATACAAACAATGTGGGACTAAACATTTACAGGCTGAGCGACTAGAATAATGGAGACCGATCAGGCCGCGCGGTTAGACAGATGGGATAACCGCTCGGCAACTCCAGCAGGATAGAACAAGCCGTAGAGAGAGACCGCCAGACCGCCCGGTCTACAAACCGCTGGATCAGACCGCTAAGCCGCTCGGTCTACAAACCGATGGATCAGACCGCTAAGCCGCCCGGTCTAATACTTCAACACTCCCCCTCAAGCTGGAGCATAGATATCAATCATGCCCAGCTTGTCACAAATGCAGAAGAAGGAAGTAGAAATCGGCTTGGTGAAGATATCTGCCAACTCCTTGTCAGAGGTGACAAAAGGAGTACAAATCTGTTTCTTCAAAATCTCCTCCCGAATGAAGTGACAGTCAACCTCTATATGCTTCGTTCTCTCATGGAAGACCGGATTTCTGGATATGTGTATAGCGGCCTTGTTGTCACAGAACATAGGGAGAGGACAATCATATACCTCGCCCAGGTCAAGCATGAGAGCCCGCAACCACTTTAACTCACACGTAGTTGACGCCATACTCCGGTATTCTGCTTCGGCACTGGATCTGGAAACAACAG
Organism: Platanthera guangdongensis; assembly: GCA_039583875.1. Taxonomy (NCBI): domain Eukaryota; kingdom Viridiplantae; phylum Streptophyta; class Magnoliopsida; order Asparagales; family Orchidaceae; genus Platanthera; species Platanthera guangdongensis. The sequence goes on along the minus strand of CM077149.1, from coordinate 80,639,905 downwards.
ACTGTTTCTTGCTTTTCCAACTCACGAGATTACCTCCAACAAAGGTACAGAAACCTGACGTGGATTTACGATCGCCTTTGTCATCCGCATAACTTGAGTCTGAGTAGGCCTCAACTCTCAGATGGCCATTCTTCTGGAAGAGTAACCCTCTGCCCGGTGCTGCTTTGATATACTCTAAAATCTTCAGGGCGGACTGAAGATGACACTCCCTGGGAGCTTGCATAAACTGACTGACCTTTCCTACAGCGTAGGCGATGTCGGGTCTAGTCACCGTGAGATAGATGAGTTTGCCTACCAAACGTCTGTACCGTGTGACATCAGATAGAGGAGGCGATTCATCCGTCCACGTTTTGTCTTCTCCAACAGCCATGGGAAGATGAGCTGGTTTGGCACCTGTCAAGCCTGCTTCTCGAAGAAGATCAAGGGCATACTTCCGTTGAGAGAGGACCAAGGAGTCAGGTTTCCGCGAGATTTCTATCCCCAAAAAGTATTTTGGGGGGCCCATATCCTTCGTGACCAAGTGCTGACGGAGGTGCTTCTTCGTCAAGTCCACCCCATCTCGGTCATCACCAGTAAGGAGAATATCATCCACATATACGGCCAAAACCACCAGTCCCGAGGCCGTTTTGCGAATGAATAAGGAGTGATCGGCCGAACTCCTTTGAAAACCGATGGTTGCCACAATACCACTAAACTTTTCGAACCATGCCCTAGGGCTCTGCTTGAGGCCATAAATGGCCTTCTTCAAATGACAGACACGTGTCTCCCCCTGAGCAACATACCCAGGAGGTTGCTCCATATAGACGTCCTCCTGAAGATCGCCATAAAGAAAGGCATTCTTCACATCCAGCTGAGAAATAGCCCAAGCCCGGTTAACAGCCACAGAAAAGAGAACCCGGATGGTGCTGAGGCGAGCAACTGGAGAGAAGGTATCGAAGTAATCAACGCCATAAGTCTGAGTAAAGCCCTTGGCCACCAGCCGGGCTTTGTAGCGATCCACAGTGTCGTCGGGGCGAAACTTCACAACAAAGACCCAGCGACAGCCAACCACATCAGTGCCCACGGGAGGAGGAACCAGGGTCCAGGTACCCCGTTCAGTAAGAGTAGCCATCTCCTCATCCATGGCAGACTTCCAATGAGGGAGAGAGAGAGCCTCCTGGTAGGTACGGGGAGTAGAAGTGGCAGAGATAGCCAAGGCAAAACACCTGCGAGAAGGAGAAAGCTGATCATAAGAAACAACAGCCGTGAGCGGGTGTTGAGTACAGGCCCGCACCCCTTTGCGAAGGGCAATGGGAACATCCAGATCATCGGGAGCGGCGGCGACGGGAGCGTCAGCGACCGGAGCGTCCGTGGCGGAGAAGGCTGGCCCGGGACTAGAGAGAGACGGCAGCGGAGAGGAGGGTGGAGGGGTAGGTGGGGAGACGGACTGGGAAGGAGTGGGTGGAGGAGGAGACGAAGGTGGGAAAACGGGGAGAGGTGTGGAATGAACGGAGATATCAGAAGGAAGAGAAGGAAGAGAAGAGGAAGGAGAGAAATAGGAAGCATTTTCAAAAAAGGTCACGTCTGCGGAGACAAACTGCTTGCGAAGAAGGGGGTCAAAGCAGCAATAGCCTTTTTGAGTGGTAGAGTACCCCAAAAAGACACACTTAGTGGAACGGGGGGAAAGCTTGTCGCGGGTAGCGGAGGGAGCGTGAACAAAGGCCGTACAACCAAAGACACGGAGAGGAAGAGGAAAAGGTTCCTGGTGGGGGTAGAGAAGGGAGAAGGGAGTCCGGCGTGGAGGACCGTGGAGGGAATGCGATTGATGAGATAGCAAGCGAGGAGCACAGCGTAGCCCCAATAGGAGCGAGGGACGTGCATCTGCGTCATGAGAGTACGCGCAACATCAAGCAGGTGACGGTTTTTACGCTCCGCCACCCCATTCTGTTGGGAGGTGTAAACACAAGTCGTTTGATGAATGAGGCCGTGTTGGTGAAAGAACGCGGAGAACTCATGAGACAGATATTCCTTGGCATTATCAGAACGTAAGACTTTAATCGAAATAGCAAACTGAGTCTTAATCATAAAGTAAAAAGATTGCCAAACAGAGAATAGTTCAGAGCGATCCTTTAAGAGATACACCCAGGTACAGCGAGTAAAATCATCGATAAAAGTTACAAAATAGGAACTGCCCCGACCAACAGTGAGGGTAGGAGCAGGACCCCATACATCAGAATGAACAATATCAAAAATGCGAGAGGAGCACGACCTTGCTTCGGTGGAAGGAGGAGCGATGATGTTTGCCAAGCTGACACGCATCACAGTTGAGCGGAGAACTGGTGGGAGGTAAGTGGGGCAGAAGCTGACGAATAAGCCGGGGAGGAGGATGTCCAAGACGAAGATGCCACTGAAGGAGATCAGCAGAGGAGGAGTAGGCAGAAAAAAGCAGAAACATCGTCGAGGAAGTAGAGGCCGCCGCTCTCAGTCCCAGTAGCAATCGTCCGCTGGGTCCTCGGTCCTGAAAAGAACAAGTAGTGGGAGTGAATAAAACGGAGCACTGAAGTTGCCGGCATAAAGTGGTAACTGATAACAAATTGCACGGGAACTTCGGGACATAGAGGGTATCCTCCAAGCAAAGCGATGGAGTGAGTTGAACCATGCCCGTCCCATGAACCGGAGACGGGGAACCATCCGCCACACGAACTGGGGGTAAGCGGTCATGGGTCTCCAGACTGAGTTGAACCTGGCTCTGATACCATGTTAGAAAGTAGAGACAAGAAGCGAAAAGACTAGAACAAGAGAATAAACTTTTGAATAATTGAAATTTTATTATCCAAAAAAGATATCATTTACAAAGGTATGACCTCCCTTATATAGAATGGAGGAGATAAGAAAGAGAGTATACAAACAATGTGGGACTAAACATTTACAGGCTGAGCGGCTAGAATAATGGAGACCGATCAGGCCGCGCGGTTAGACAGATGGGATAACCGCTCGGCAACTCCAGCAGGATAGAACAAGCCGTAGAGAGAGACCGCCAGACCGCCCGGTCTACAAACCGCTGGATCAGACCGCTAAGCCGCTCGGTCTACAAACCGATGGATCAGACCGCTAAGCCGCCCGGTCTAATACTTCAACACCATCCACCTCAAAGGGCAAAGAAGTAGCTGAAGCATACCAGGAGTGTGTGGATGTAGAGGACAAAGGTCATCTGGGTCCGAACAACGTCCCGGTGGAGTGCTTCGACGCAGATGATGAAGGGGTTCTGGGACGCCTCTTCTTTATCCATGGTGGAGCAGGGACCGAGTCTACTCGGAAATATTCAATTTCAAGGGTCACCCGGGGAGAGGTGGCCTCTTCTTCCTCCGTTGCACCTCCAAGTGAGGTTATCACCTTTGGTCCAGCAGATCTACCCCAAACAGCCAACCCGTTTGATGATGCTGTAGTGATCAAGGCTGTGGTTGGGGACTTTACAGTTGACAGAATTCTTGTTGACACAGGCAGCTCGGTCAACCTCCTATTCAAGTCTACTTTCGAGGCCCTGAGTACTGGAAAGCCTCTGCTTTCCACTGAGGGGCCACTCTATGGTTTCTCAGGAGAGAGAAAAGAAGTGGAAGGTAGCGTCATCCTGCCAGTGAAACTTGGAGGGGCGACTAAGCAAGTACAATTCATAGTGGTTGACGCCCCCAGCAGCTACCATGCCTTCTTCGGCAGGCCAATGTTAAACAAGTATCAAGCGGTGGTTTCCACTTATCACCTTGCCATCAAGTTCTTTGCAGATGGAAGGATGTGTCGGGTCAGGAGTGACCCATGGAGAGCAAGGGAGTGCTACGTCCGCACTGTCAACATGGTTGAAGCCAGCCCTTCCTCTCCCAGTTCAGAAGCTACTGCTGATGAGGGTGCTCACCTGGAACCTGCCCAGGTGACGCAAGGAGTCCCCATTTCTAAGGGGGAGGAGAGGAAGCTCTCCATCAACTCGGAGTTACCAGAAGATCAAAAGGCCGAGCTGATTTCCTGCTTGCTGAATAACCTGGATGTCTTCGCCTGGTCAGCAGAAGACATGCCAGGAGTGGATCCTTATGTTGCATGCCACCACTTGAATGTTGATCCTGACTGCAAGCCTATACAACAAAAGAAGAGGGACATAGCTACAAAGCTTGCAGAGCCAATAAGGAAGGAGGTTGCAAAGCTCCTCAAGGCTAATTTTGTTAAAGAAATACAATATCCCACCTGGATATCAAACGTTGTAATGGTTAAAAAGCCAGGGGGAAAATGGCGAATGTGTGTAGATTTTACCAAACTTAATAAAGCATGCCCTAAAGATTGTTACCCCTTGCCTCGGATAGATTCTTTAGTTGATTCCGCGGTAGGGTACTCTTATATGAGTTTTTTAGATGCGTTTTCTGGTTATCACCAGATAAGAATGCATAAGCCTGACGTTCCTCACACGTCGTTCATTACTAATGATGGTTCCTATTGCTACCTTGTGATGCCCTTTGGGCTTAAAAATGCCGGTGCAACCTACCAACGGATGATGGACCGTGTGTTTAACCATCAGAAGGGGAGAAACCTAGAAGTGTATGTAGACGACCTCTTGATTAAGAGCAAGTCGTTTTCGCTGCACTTGCGAGACCTAGCAGAGACATTCGCTACTCTGCGTAGGTACAAAATGAAGCTTAACCCTTTGAAATGCACTTTTGGGGCGAGTAAGGGGAAGTTCCTTGGTCATCTCCTTACTCCAGAAGTACTTGACCCCAATCCAGATAAAGTGAAAGCCATTCTTGATATGCCTACCCCTCGTTCGCCTAAGGAAGTTTAGTAGTTAGGGGGAAGGCTGGCAGGTATTGCAAGATTTCTCTCTCGGGTTGGAGATAGCAGTGCTCCCTTCTTTAAAATCCTCCGAGGAGCATGCAAGTTTGAGTGGACGGAAGAATGCTCCCAAGCTTTTGAGCAGTTGAAAATGCAACTGACCTCAGCACCCCTGCTTCAGAGTCCCCGGCCAGGAGAGATTCTTTTCTTATACCTAGGGGTTGGCCCTGAGGCCATCAGCTTCGTTCTTCTCCAGGAAGAGAGCAGGAAGCAATTCCCAATTTACTATGTTAGCCATATCCTGAAGAGTGCTGAGACACGGTATCCGATTTTGGAGAAGTTAGCCTTGGCGCTACTCACGTCAGCTCGCAAACTCCGTCCGTATTTCTAAGCACACTCAATTCAAGTCATCACCGATCAGCCTTTGAAGGGTGTATTTGAGAAACCAGAGCATTCTGGCAGTCTAGCTAAGTGGGCAATAGAGTTGAGTGAATTTGAAATCTCTTATGTGCCCAAGACAGCCATCAAAGCTCAAGTCCCAGCAGACTTTCTAATTGACATGCCAGAGTCCAGTTCTGATCGAGCAGAAAGGTCACCTTTGGCTTGGACCATCTATGTTGATGGTACCTCGGGCAGAAGTTCTTCTGGAGCAGGAGTGGTTCTCATTAATCCAAATGGCGTCAAACTGGAGTAGGCCATCAAATTTTACTTTCCAGTAACCAATAACTAGGCCGAGTATGAATCTTTGCTAGCAGGCTTGAGACTTGCGAGGGAACTAGGAATCGATCATGTTCATATCAAAACCGATTCTCTGGTAATGGCGTCACAAGTCCTTGCTAACTTCGAAACAAGAGAGCCGATCTTGAAGAAATATCTAGCTCTTGTGAAGATAGAAGTCGGCAGGTTCAAGAGCTTTACCATCGAGCACATCCCCAAAATAGAAAATGAGGAGGCAGATTTTCTTTCCAAGTATGGGATGCCTTCAAAAGGAACAACTTTCGAGCTCTTCTGCTCGGCAGTGGTGGAAGGAGATTTGATGCAAGTGGACCAACGTACCTCTTGGATGGACCCATTCATTCTCTATCTATCAATGGGAGATTATCATCATTCAGTCAAAGATAAGAAAAAGTTCAGAATAAATCCAGCTCACTACTTCTTAGTGGCAGGAGTCCTCTATAGAAAAACCTTCCTCTCTACCATGGCCCGATGTGTTTCAGAAGAAGAAGCTCCCCTTGTTTTGCAAGAAGTTCATTCAGGAGAGTGTGGAAGCCACTCGGGAGCAAGAACCCTGGAAAGACGGATCCTGCGGCAGGGTTATTTCTGGCCCACTATGAAGAGAGACTCTGAGGTCTATACAAGAAAGTGTGTTCAATGCCAGAAGTTTGCTCCACTTCAACTCCAAGCAGCTCAGTCCCTCAGATCGATTGCAACTCCTTGGCCCTTTGCTGGGGGATGGATCTCATTGGTCCTTTTCCCATGGAAAGCGGGCAACGGCGTTTCATCATCGTAATGATCGACTACTTCAGCAAGTGGATCGAAGCCAAGGCATTGGCTAAGACAACTACTCAGGTCGTCAAAAACTTCATTTGGGGGGAGATTGTCTGTCGGCATGGGATACCTATGGCAATAATCACTAATAATCGGCCACAATTCAACAACTCAGAGATGATAGATTTTTGCAAGCAGATCGGAACAGAGCTGCGGTTTGCATCAGTTCATCATCCCAGAAGCAATGGACAAGTAGAAGCAGCCAACAAGCAGATCCTCAGTTTGCTCAAAAAGAAAGTGCAGAATCTCAAGGGCAGCTGGGCTGATCAGCTTCCATCAGTCCACTGGTCCATTAGGACAACACCATCATCCGCAACTGGGGAGACTCCATTCAAACTTTCTCATGGCTCAGAGGCACTCATTCCAGTTGAGTTTGAAGCCCCGTCACCCAGAGTTCTGCTTGCAAGAGAAGGCGTTGAGCACTGGCTTGAGTTGAATAATGAAGAGATGAGGTTCAGCTTGGAACACATCGAGGCAATCAGAGATCAAGCAGCCATAAGGCAGGAGGAGGTCAAAAGAAGGATGGCCCGCTTGATCAGAACGTAAGGATCAAACACTTCCAAGTGGGAGATCTAGTTCTAAAGATGATTGATGCTGCTGCAAGAGCTGGTTTAGTTGGAAAGCTTAATCCAAATTGGGCCGGCCCTTTTGTTATCAAAGAAGCGTTAAAGAGCCGCGCTTACCGCTTGCAGACATACGAAGGAGAGGATATTCCACACACATGGAGCGGAGATGATCTCAAACGGTTCTATTCTTGAACCTCCTTTTTTTCTACTTTGTGTATCCTCTTCAAGAGTTATTATGAATAGAAACTGCTTGCTAACGCTTCTTCAAGTGTTTTGTCTATGTAATCATAACAGATGGAACGCTAAGAAAGATTTCAAAAACGGTTCTGTGCTTGAACTCTCTTTTCTTTCTTATGCTTGCTTTGCAAATATATTTTATTAATCAAAGGATCCATACTGACACTTTTTTCTAGTGTTTTCTCTCTCTCACAAAGACCTATAACGGTTCCCTGATACCAGGAGACATCGCCGAGTTCAGCTAGACCTCCCCTAGAGCTGTTGTCATTAGCGTAACACCACGAAGACCATGTGTTCCGAGGAGATTTTGCACCGTGTAGTGGGAGCTTGCATGCTCTAGTGCGGTAGGATTCTGAACTTCGGATCCCGGCTAGTACCTGACCCCACCTCTGCATTATGGAGGGCAGGGTGGGTGTAGAGCTCTACCATGCCTCATTTGGGATATCATTGCAACTTTGATGATCTGGTGCGGAAAGCAATACCATGCGCACCTTCCCACCAATCATCTTAGTATGTAACCCTCGAACACTCCATGGTACCCTCAAGCAGTGCCTGCAGGAGACCCGCAGCTTAGACTGTACTCCAGGCAAGAGGGCAGGGAACCGTTCTGTAGAGTATCTTGCTTTTCGCAGGGAATCTTCATGGTGCGGACTGGTTTTCTCTATTCGCACAGTCCGCCAGTTTTATTTGGGTTGATCATATAGCCTGCGGCCTGGTGAGGAATGCAATTCCATGGCACCTGCCCACCTGGTCGCAAGCTGTAGATCATTTCTTATGTTTGCTGCAGACTGGCTTTATCTATCCGTGCAGTCCGCCAGTTTTCTTGGGTTGATTTTATAGCTTGTAACCTGGTGAGGAAAGCAATGCCATGCGCACCTGCCCACCTGATCGCAAGCTATAGGTCATTTCTATCTTGGGTGGATTGGTTTTCTATATCCGCTCAGTCCGACATTTTCCTTGAGACCGCAAGCTATAGATTATTTCTGTTGGCATATATACGAACTGCGAAATTATATCAGCTAAGACCGCCGAATGGTTTTCATATATTATCATTTGATAAGTTAATAAAGAGAATTGCGGACTGCTACTAGAACTCAATGAAGTCCACCTGATATTGTTATCAGCCTGCTATTTTCGTTTTCATTTTTTAAGGCGGACATTGAATGGATTGATAAGTTGAATTCTCTAATCAGCAAGACTCGTTATAGATCTTAATATCGCGCGGACTACAATTGGAACTCAACGGAGTCCGCCTGACAATTTCTTCTCATTCCAACGACGGACAATAATTGTCTATAATCAGCAAGTTAAAAAGCTCAGTGTGATTTATCAGCATGTCGTGCGGACTGCTAAGTGTCGGTGCGGTGAGCGTGGAAAAAGAACATTGCAGGAAGCGCAAATGCAAAAATATCCTTTCTATTTCATCAAAAATTTATACATCTATTCGACGGACTACAGTCTCGAGTCCGCCACAATTTTAAAAAATAAAAAAAAATACATTAATCATCTGCAGTCTTTTGTTTCTTTTCTGGAGGTGCAGGGCTGTCGCCAACAATGTCGACTTCCGGAGAGTATCCCCCCGAGCCGCTTCCGCTACTATGTGATCCCGTGCTTGAGGCAGACTCGTTATGCGAGCTCCTGGCTATAGAGGAGGATGCAGAGGTGCTTGACTCGGCAGACTGATCTCCAACTCGCCGGCTTGAGCCAGTTCCGTCTGCCGTCTCCACGGCGCCTTGCCCTTCGCCTTCTTCTTCTTCTTCTCCATCTTATTCTACTTCCTCGCATTCTTCCTCTTCCTCAATGATGTCCTTGCCCTTTTTAGCCCGCTCCATCGCCGCGACCTGCGATGCCAACTCAGGGAAGAGCTCTAAGAAAGGGACGCCATCCACTCCCTCCTTTGTAAAGCCGCCGCGGATAAGTCGCTCAATGGCGACCTCGATGGTTTCTTTCACGAAAGGGAGCATGGCAGCCTGGAAACCGTTGTTCTCCAAGTCATAGGTGACCTGCACAAAACAAAAGCGAACATCAGACAGATTGCGGCGGATAGCAAATTAAAGCCGCTGCGAATTCAACTCACCCCGAGCTCTTCTCTTTCCTGAACAACCTTCTTCCCCAGTCGCGCATTCCTCTCCTTTAGCGCCTTATTATCTTTCTGAAGCTGTTCATTCTGCCTTAGCAGGTCTCTGGCCAGGGTGGCTACATAGTGGTTCGTCACCACGCTGTTCGTAGCGGCCTGAGAGGCTAGTAGAGGGAGGTCGGCGGCGGCCACCTTCTTAAGGTCGCTCAAATTGCGCTTTCCGTAGAGCGCGAAGATCGCAATATGGGCGTGGCGAGTTATCCGCGACTCTTCCACGAAGGGAGCGCGGTGGACAGGCAGATGTGTTTGTTCTTGCTATGCCAGTTGATCATAGGGTTCCCCCTAAGATCCTTCAGGCTGATGCCAAAGCCGCTCATGGTGAAGCTTTCAGAGGAAGAGTAATACGCCGCAGGATCCCCTTCCTCCTTACTCTTCCTTGCGACTGCTTCTTTCTTCTCCTTTTGTGTAGGAACAAAGCCGCTAGGCATCTGCGGCAAGTTGGCGGGTACCGCCAAGGTCACTACAAAAACAGATGGGGTAAACACCAAGGTCGCTGCGGATACAAAGTTTGAGTTCGGTAGTTGCTTACTCACTTCGGGCAGAACGTCCGCTAAGCTCGCCAGTAGCGGAATGTAATGCTCGATGTCAAGCCTGGCATTGGCCAAGAACTCGACAATAGCAGATTCCAAATCATCCAGTTGCACACCCTTGAAGGCAGAGTCCGCGTGCACCTACGGATAGGTGTGCGCGAACCCTAGGTCGCCCTCAAAGATCAAGAACCTAGAGGTCCAGTTGTGGATCTTGTTGGGAAGGCCCACAACCTTCATACCTCTGTAGTAGAAATATATCACCCCCTTGTAGGGGCGACCTCCAGAAGCGGTTATGGAGCGGACAGAGAACATCTTGCGGAAGATGTTCATGGAGAAAGCGATCTTCTCAGATCGCAAGTAGAAAATGAAGATGCAGATCGCGGCAAGTGTGTTGGGCGCGAGTTAGCCCGGCACCATTCCGTAGTGCTCAAAGATTTCGGCAAGCTCCCATATAAGCGGAAACTTGAATCCTCTATCAAAATGGTCCACAGGAATTGCGATCTGGGTTGCGGTTGAGAAGTTTAGACTTTCTTGGTGGGCTGGGAGGCGGACGAGGATATTCGAATTCGCCATCTTCTTCTCGACAAAGGCCTCCAGGTCGGCCTCTGTCAAGGTGCATTTTCGGTGGTCGGCAGAGTGGAAGGCGACAGCAGCATCAGTTCTGGTGGACACCATTTTGCAGGCTGCAGGGTTCCTTTTACTTCAGCTGTTTCCTGCATAGAAGAAAGCGGCAGGGCCTATTTATAATTACAAGTTCTGACAGCTTTTTGACCAGGTCGCAGAGCTCGCAATACCAATCCGCATAGTCCGTGAAAACCAAACCCTTCACGCAGCAAAAGTTAACGATAACGCGGACACAAATGTAGATTCAAATGCCAAGAAAAATTTAAAGCAAAAATTATGGCGGACACAGCTTTCATCCGCCCAGTTCGCAATGTTTCCTTCCTGCACGTCAAAAATAAGAGGCGGACACAGTTTCAGACCGCTTAGCTCGCAAATTTTCCCACATGCAGGTTAAATTACGTGAAGCGGGCGCAGTATTAATCCGCACAGTTCGCCATAGATCACAGCAAAAATAACATAATTTGCGGATATATGATTAAGTCCGCACAGTTTGCAACACAATTCAATCTACAACGGCATTGTTTAAAAGCACAATTATACAAATCAAACAAATATTCATGGCAGCACGGACTCAGCGGTCCCTAGTTTCGGTCCGCGCTTGCCTTTCAGGTCTATCTCTGCACAAGTGAGCGGCTTGATTGCTCATTTGAAGAATCTCGATGTACAAACGACAGATATGATGATGGATGACGTTTATAGTCTGATGCATGTGGGCAACTTCGCGGTCTACCCGACTAAGGGGCACCATTGGCTCCGCTGCCGGCCTTTGCTCCTCGTCTGCAACCTGTTGACCGCCCGCTGGTGCTGCGGCCTCCGGAGCAGCGCGATCTTGCAATCGCGACCTATGCTCGACAACCTCAGCAGCCTGTTTCCCTTTCTCTTCCCTCGCTGACGCCAAATGTTTCCCCTTGTAGAAGCTGACATCGTCCGCGAGCCTCTTCTTCTCCCTATTAGACCTCTCCAGCGCCCTGGAGATGCTGGCGATCTGGTCTTTTAGGGCTTTCTCCCGCTCCGCGGACGCTTTCTCGCGCTCTTCCGCCTTCTTTAACTCTGCTTTTATATTCTGAACTTCAGCTTGAAATTTCTTTTCTAACTCTTTGATGATGTTCAGGCTGGGCAACTCATCCCCTACGGATTCCTCATGCGAGACCGCGTCAACACCAGTATTCGGTGTAACCACGATCTCGCCACTCTCGATGGAGCCCGGCGGCAACTTTCTACCTGCAAGAAAGAAGGTCAACTTCATCATTCAACAACAGTCCGCGGCGGACTCAAAGAAAGGATGAAAGATCACATTTGGATATAGCCGTAGCGATTTGCCGACTATCGAGAAAGACAGGCCTCCTTGCCTTCTCCGGGTCAAAACGCCTTAACCGCTTCTTCCATCCGCGATGGACCTTGTCTCTTTTCTCAGCAGCAGAGCTTTTCGAAACCACGATGTCCTCAGTTTCAGTGATAATCTTGATTGGTCTCGACTTCCGCGGCGGCGACCTGTAAAGCCACTGACGCTTCAAATACTTAGGCGTCGGTTGAAGTTTACCTGACCGCAGTAGCTCCGCAGCAGTCCGCAGATCCTCAGCGCTCTTGTCCGCCGCGACCTTCTTCGAGGCCTCCTCCACCACAGCTACTTGAGTAGCAATTTGCTTCTTCTGCTCCTCTATCTTCTGCTTCAGACTCTCCCTCTCTTCTTGCTCCGCAGCGGACAAAGAAGGGAGTTCGCTACCTTCATTCCCAGTGGTTTCCGCCTTAGATTGCTGCAGTACAATCAGTAGGGATTTGTTGATTAGATCTACTTCGTTGACGTCTATAGAGTCAAGCATCTCATCCGTGGTTAAACTGACCGTGGAGTGAGAATTCTCCCCGAATTTGTGCCTCCGTGGTAATCAAATCGCTGTCCGGAACTTCTTTGTCGCGCGGTCTGTGCTGCAAGTCCTCTTCTCCAGTCCGCTTGGAGATATTCTTCTCTTTCATCGCGCGCAGTTTCTTCTCAACCCGCTCGGCAACGGTCGACCCGTCCCTCTTCATCTTCTTTCTTTTAGCTCTCTTCTTGGCGGAGTCCGCGGCGGCCCGTCCTAAGTCGGGATGACTCTCGCGGACAGTCACAGGATCCACAGCTATCAATGCCTGTGAAGGCGCATTCTTGCCAGCCTCTTCTTCTGAAGTCCGCCTATCTTCTTCGTCCAGGTTAACGATGGGCACCTGGGCATTAGGGGAAGATATTTCGGACTCATTATGTTTTCCAGCGGTGTCCACCGAGTTCGCAGTTTTCTGGGAAGGGGCGGAGTCCGACAGAGTCACCATCTTTTCACTTCTCAGTGGTTCAGCATCAAGAACTGCAGAATCCTCGCGCACAGATACATCAGCACGGCGGGCTGCTTTCTCTGCAGGCTTCTGGCTGTGAGAACTTTCTCCAGTAGGGCGGACAGTATCCTTTTTTGTCGACCTCTTTATTATCTTCTTGGTCTTCATAGGCGTTGTTAGTGTTGAGTCGCCTTTTACAGTGAGACTAGAGAAGAAAGCTCCGAGCCTTGCCATGCCAGACTGGAAAGTGGAGACCGCAAGTGGTGAATAGCGCCTCGTGTCGAACGGGATTTTCAACAGTTCCAGGCCCTCCAGCGATATTTATAACGCTGGTGGCATTTACGAGGCTTGCGGACTCGGCGGTTAAGAAAACATTTTCGAAGTTTTCTGGAAACTTAAAAATGTGCGGGGATTATGTTAACCCCTCAGTCCGCAATATCCTGCAAGATGCCAAGACCCCCCCCCTTTCAACACTCGCGGACTCAATTAGGCAGTCCACCCAGTCCGGCTAGGTAACTAATCGGCCACCAGCGGTGATCCCCAGCAGCAAACTCAAGGATCTGCCCGCCCCGTCCGCCGTGCCCTGGGATCTTTGGATTTTCTACGGCAGCGGACTCAGTGTCCCGTCCGCCCAGGCCGCCGTCCTCCAGCAGGATCGCGCCTAGCAGCAGCAGTTGAAGCTCCAGCCCGCGAGCCCAGTCTGCCCCTTCTACGCGGACTGGCGTGTTCTTTTCTTTTTGCTTCCCGTCACCGCTGCTTGGTTCTCCTGTACCCCGGGCAGTCAGAATTTTAGCCCAGCCCGTTTGGGCAGGCCCCCTATCCTATAAATAGGGGGGAGGTGGTGCACCCAAGACACGCTGACTCGGACCCAGGAGCCTACTTGTTAAAGGCTGTGGACTCGAATCTTGTGCCTTGCGGACTCCTCCTTGCTCTGCTCTTGTCAACCTTTTCCTTTGACTTGAAACCAAGTCTTTCTTCAATCAAGGGAACGCCCGTCGCAAGAGAGGCATTCAGGCCGCGACGGGCGAAGTCTGTTGTTGTCGTGGCTCACGGCCCTGCTGTTCTTCATGCCCTCATCCGCTTAGTAGATTACTACTCGCAGTCTCCCTATTCCCCGGTGTTCGAACCGTTAGCTGGCGGTGCTCGACCCCCCTTTGTGTTTTCGTGCATCAACAATTCCAAAATTTCAAATTAAATTTCCAGAGGTTCATACTAACCATATGACTACACTACCAAGTTTCATCACTGTTCAATGAGTTTTAATAACCTATTCTACCACTACAAGGTTTGTGCCCTAAACTAGTGTTCGAGTTTTGAGGGGTTTAACAACTTCTATGTCCAATAAGATTTCTAACAGAAGGATTCTAACTACCCTAGAGTCCTCTCCACCAAGTTTCAAATCATTTTAAGGTCATTTGACCACATGCCCTTCACTAGACACCAAAGACCATCCTTACGGTTTGGTCTTGGGTCGTAGGGCAAATCTACCACCAATCCACCCCATCTCTCATGGGAGGGTGTTAAAATTCATGCCAAGTCAGTGGCCCAAATTTCAGCCACTGTTGAGGTGATTTGTCCACCTAAACCAACAAGTGCACTTTTGACCTAAATACCCCTTTTTGGGGCAAGGCTAGGGTTTGCCCATTTCCCAACTAAATCACCTCTAAATAGAGTTAAAATTTATACACAGCCTCCTGATGACCCCAAGGACCACTCACCAAAATTTGGGAGGGTTTGGAGGTCATTAGGGCACCTAATTAATTTACCCTATGATATTTAAATGATTTCAAAAACTATAGAAACATTATCCCCAAAAATTTTCATTTTTGGGTAGGCCTAGATATAGACTAGGGTCATCCCCTATCCAAATTTCAGGTCATTTGGACAAGGGATGAAGTGGGGGCACCCATTTTAATTTCTGTCTAGACCTAGATATAGACCCCACCAAAATGAGAGCCTTGGTCAAACCAAGCACCCAAATTGGTTCAAACCAATTTTAAAATATAGTAGACCCATAGGGCTACAATTTATATGTTGACCACTTCCTCAGATTTTGCATCAAAGTATTTTTAGTAATTAAAAACATTAAATACAAATAGTGTGACAAAAAAATACAAGGCTATAGTTTGATTTAATTAAATACCGCACGAATCTTGGTGCAGGATCGGACGACGTTGGGTTATCTTCTACCTCCAGTCGACGATTAGGAGTCACCCGTCCTGGAGCTACTTTCAGCCGCCATAGCCGGCCATCCGGCCACCTCCCTGGCCGGCCACCGCCACCACCACCTCTGTTGAGGTGGTGGCTATCTCCAGGCGGTTGCACAGCCGCCGGAGGGGCCTATTCCGGCAAACCCGAGAGTTCGATGTTCATAAAAAAAATAGGAAAATTCCTTTCCCGATCGGGCTCAATAAGCCCAATTTTTATCCTTAGTGATTGCTATGATCTACCCATAGAGAGAGAAGGAGGGGAGGACCTTGCTTGCGGCCTGGCTACGCGTCGATTGTCGGGATGCCATTGGTGGTGGAGGTGTCGCCAGAGCTCTACAACAGCACAGTGAACTCGCTTGTCTCCTTCGGGTAAGGTGTGGGAAAGTTTGCCCTGAATCCAGGGATGCTTTTAGGTGAGTAAAAAGGGGAGGGGAGGGGCCAGCTTGAAGTGGCCATTAATGGCCCCCTTAAGGCAAATTTCGGCCATGGCATGTGCGGTGAATCTGGGCATGAACAGGTCTGGAAATGGTTGGGAACTCTTCCTCTCCTTTAGAGGAATTGATTCCAGCCCTTAATGGGGAGAGTTTAGTGGTTCAAGCTGCAAGCCATTAATGGCCTTGAAGCTTGAATTCGGACATGGCTTGGCAGTATTATTCCGGCCATGAACAACCACAAAAATGGCCCCCTAGTCTTCATGGATTGAATGGGGAGTTGGATCAGCCAATGTGGAATGGCCCCTTGGCCTCCTTGGCCATGAATGGCTCTCATTCACCATTTCTCTCTCCTCCATTAAAGAGGAGTTGGAGTTTTCTCTCTCCTAGTCATCTAGGTTGACCTTCCTGACCACTCCAGCCTATTGGCAGCCCACTAACCCATATGTTTCATGGAAATGATGTTAGCCCAAGTGGAAAGAGGGCTTGAGCTTGGGTTAGCCCATTTGGGTTGAGTTGACTTGACCTTAGCTTAGGGTTGACTTTGGTCAAATTGATCTTTTGTGTCACCATCAATGGGTCCTTGGTTGCCTATTGGCTTCCCCTAGAGTCTAGGTAGGGATGGGTAGGGTTGACTTGGCACTTTGGAGGTCACCTGCCCTTAGGAAGTATACTTTGACCAAATTAGGGTTATGGTTGACTTTGGTCAACCTAGATTCTTGGGTTGACCCCAATGGGTCCTTCGTGACCCATTGACTTCACTTTAGGGTTGGAGGGCATGGGTGGGGTCCACTTGGCTAGGGGAATGTCAATTAACGCCAAGTAGGCTAGTTTGACCCATTTAGGGTTAGGGTTGACTTAGGTCAACTTAACCACTTTGACTGCCTACAGTGTGTCCTTAGTGGCCCTATGGACTTACGAAGGTGTTAGGGGTGTTGTGGTAGTGTCATGGGATCAAGGTGTAGCCCTAAAGTAAAACCTGAGGTCTAAATGTTGGGGATGAGCTATAGGCAACCAAGGTGATTTTCACCTTGGCCCTTGTTCACTTAGTCCTTGAGCTTCTGATTGTTTTTTCATGACCTAGTCATGAGAAAACAAAATCCTAGGGGGGCCTAGTTGTTTGAGGGATTTTACACCTTCTTTTAGGAATCTGTATTTCAGGAGGTGGTTGTTGGGGGCATATTAGCTTGTTCAGAATTCCATACTTGTTCATAAGTTTCAGGAGGTGGAGCTTCAAAAAGTTCTGGATGTGGAGAGAAAGTAGGCCTATGAACATCCATGCTAGGAGGAGGAGCTTCAGTGGGATCAACTGAGAAATCAGGGAAGATTAGATTGTGCATCCACACTGTAGTGTCATAGGTATAAAGCTTTGTGCTCTTAATTTCTTGTAGCACTGATGTTTGGACCTCTTTAAGTTGATTATCCCATTGATCTTTCATTGTTTGGATTTTCTTATCTAGTTGTTCTTTCACTTTATCTCCCCGCTTTCTGACTTCTACAGAGTTGGTTTCTATGACTTCTTCCTTGAACGTGCCAACTTCTTCACATGTCTTGAAGTTATTTCTTGAGCTTTCTTTTCCAACTGAATTTGATTGTTAGCTAGAGTGACAGATTGTTCCATTACCTCACAAATACTGGTAATGGTGTGGTCTATGGATTTGCCACTGATTTGTAAGAGCCTTTTGAACTCATCAGTATTGTTCTGGATTTCTGCAAATCTACGGCTCATTTCTTTTTCTAAAGCAGTTACTTTGTCTGTTACAACTTAAAGATAAGTATCAAAATAATTTCTCTGCTCGGCCATGATGGCTTCTATCTTACTCAAGATATTGTTTTCAAAAATAACTTCAGTTGGAGGAGGTGGATGAGGTAGAACTGGAGCTGTCCGGGGGACAATTTCTTCAATGACTACAGTAGATGTGGAGGTCTGTTTCCTTCTGGCAGTAGTGATTTCATCTTCAGCATCTTTAGCTAACATAGTGGGAAAGGTGAAGTGTAGACTTGGAAGAGGAGCTTCAGCAGCTTTAACATGTATTTATTCTTCAGTATCAGAAATAGTGTCTGTCTCTTCATCTTTCTCCCCCTCAATTGGAGACTGGAGCTTTGGACATGCTGGTGGAGATGGATTTTCTTGTTGAGGAGATTTTTCTTGTGGATATGGGTGTTCATCAGGTTGAGGGGATAGAGGCTCTTTGGAGGTGTGTTCCTCTATCATCTTGTCAATTTCTTCAGCTGTAGATAGAATTTGATCATTTACTTGGGCATCAGTTAGAATTTCTGGATCAGGAAAGTCTGCAGGAATAAATCCTGAGTTATCTTTTGGGAGAGAGGTGTCCATGGAAGCAGAAGATGGAGTGAAATCTTCTTCTAAAACAGTATTTACTACAGCAGGTGATGTTGTTACTTAGGCTGGAGTGACTGTGTGGATTGTGGTTTGAGTTTGAACATGAGTAGGCTGTACTTGCATGGATGGAGCAGGCTCCCCCTCAATAACTAGATCAGTTATATGATGAGAGAGGGGAGATGGAGTCGACTTCATCTTCATCTGTCCTTGGATCTTGGTCTGACTTTTGAAGCTTGATCTCCCATCTCTGGATGGAGGTGATTGAGACCTTCTTCATATGATGAAGGGTCATGTCCTTAGTCATGGAAGATACATCTAGCATCATCTGATTCAGATAAAGAGATAAAATCCTACCATAGTTGGGGCATTTGATACTTGCCTTGATTTTGTCAAAGATAATCATTGCCCATTGATACTTCTTTCTGCAGATAACAACAATCATCATGTCAAAGAAGTCAGGTGTTATGTAACTAGTGGAATTAGTACTGCAAAGGAGGACTTCTCCAAGAATGACTGCAAGTAATTTGCTCTCTGCATTCATATTCTGTCGTCGAATCGTGTGGGTAGAATTAGGAAGCCCACAAAAACCGTAAGGCCTTTCACAATCTGAACTTATTAGGTCATCTTCCATGTCAATCACTGGCAACTGCAGAAACTAAGAAACAGAGATAGATGTCATTTTGATTTTGATGTCCCTAACCTTAGTTTTCAGTACTTTGCCATTTCTCTTGATCTTGACATGCTGGAAGAATTCTTCAACATCAGAAATAAGTACTCTGCAAGGGTGTTGAAGAACGAAAGACAATCTGGCGGTGTCGAGCAAGATGTGGACATTCCTGAAATCGTCAGAAATTTCGCCGATTCCAGTGGAGATGACTCTGCTGTCGATGCCTAACTTCAATGAGGAGGCCATTGATTGAAGAACAAAATGTCTGTTGGGCAGCGTGAAGACAAATAGGGTTGTTTGCGGCAGTGCGACGGAGACGGAGAAGGTGAAAGGTTTTTCTCGAGAGTGGGTTTTTGAATTTCGGGAATAGGAAGTTTCGGGACTTAATCTATTTATATATACCTTAAATCTTGATGATTAATGAAATAAATAATACTAAAATACCTAGAGCATGGCGCTGAAGTGCCCGGGTGCCAATGTCAAAAATTTAAACTTGAGAGAGATTTTCCATATTATTTCTCGAGTGAGATATCAGTTCTCGAGAAGAGGAAAACTTGTTCTCGAGAAGAGGAAAACTTGTTCTCGAGTAGAAGATGTCATGTTCTTGAGTGGAAGATGTCTTCTTCTCGAGTAGAGCTATTCTTCCTGAGAATCAAGTCTAACGTTCTCGAGAATAAATGATGTACTCGAGAAATGGAGTCCGGACATAGATTTTTCTTAATTTTTGAGAAGTAATCCGATTCTTGACTTTATTGTGTGGCCCTTTTCTTTAGCATTCCTTATTGATCAAGCCAAGTTCTGTTTTGAAGAACAAGAACTTGGCCTCGTCCAGTGGCTTCGTGAATATGTCTGCAACTTGCCGGTCAGATGGAACATACTAGAGATTGATATCTCCATGCTCCACATGCTCTCTGATTAAATGGTATTGCAACTCTATGTGCTTTGTCTGGCTGCGAGAGACTGAGTTGTTGGCTATTGCAATTGCACTGGAGGAGTCATAGAACAGAGGAATGGCCTTGACCTTCAAGTTATAGTCTTCAAGTTGATTCTTGATCCAGAGTAATTATGCACAATAACTGCTGGCAAAAATGTATTCTGACTCGGCTGTTGAAATTGAGACACAATTTTGCTTCTTGCTGCTCCATGAAATGAGCCTCCTTTTAAGGAATTGGCATGCCCCTAAAGTGCTTTTTCTAACATATTTACTATATGCGAAATCTGCATCTAAAAATCTAATTAGCTCGCTATCATTACTTCTTGGGTACCATAAGCCAGGTTTTGGTGTGCCCTTAAGGTATCTTAAGATCCAGTTTGTAGTAGTGTAATGAGATATCTAAGAGTTCACCTAATATCTAGCGCACACACATGTTGAAAACATGATGTCTGGCCTACTAGCAGTAAGGTGGAGCAAGGATCCAATTATGCTTCAGTACTTAGTTTCATCGAATGGTTCCCCTTTCTCATCCTTGTCCAGAGACATAGCTAAACCCATTGGAGTCCTCATAGAGGTTGCACTCTTCATTCCAAATTTCTTAACCCACTCTTTGGTGAATTTCGTCAGAGAGATGAAAATTCCATCTTCAGATTATTTCACCTGAAGTCCTAAGAAATACTTCAGCTCTCACATGCTGCTCATTTCAAACTTCCCTTGCATAAGTTTGGAAAACTTTTTGCAAAGGTTGTTGTCAGTAGAGCCAAAAATGATGTCATCGACATAAATTTGCACTAGCAAAATCTTGACTTTTACTTCCCTAAGAAATAATGTCTTGTCTATCTTTCCCCTTGTGAACTTGTTCTCAAGAAAAATGTTATGCAACATTTCATACCAAGATCATGGAGCTTGTTTCAAATCGTATAGTGCTTTAAATAATAAATAAACAGAATTAGGATGTTCAGGATCAATGAAACCTGTAGGTTGTTCCACATACACTTCTTCCTTTATGTCACCATTAAGGAAAGCTGACTTCACGTCCATTTGGTAGACAGTGAAGCCTTTGAGTGTAGCATATGCTAGGATCAACCTAATTTCCTCAAGTCTTGACACTGGTGTATACGTTTGATTGAAGTTGATCCCTTCTTCTTGTATGTACCCTTTGGTGACGAGTCTGGCTTTGTTCTTGATAATTGTTCCATCTTCGTTCATCTTATTCTGGTAGACCCACTTGGTTCCAATCATATTATTTCCTTTGGGTCTTGGCAAAACTTCCAGACTCAGCAACATTTGAATTGATTTAATTCTTCTTTCATTGCCATTACCCAAGATGAGTCCTTGTTTACTTCCTCAAACTTCTTTAGTTCAACTTTCGAGAGAAAACTTAAATACAAATTCTCATTATCTGTACCTCTACGAGTTCTGACACCATCACGACAGTCTTCTATGATTTGATCAATTGGGTGATCTTTCAAGTGTCTGAGCTCTAATGTCGTTGCATCCGGAGCTTCCACTACCATTGGAGTGACTTCATTAGCTTGAATGATATCTTCATCATGGTCATCAACCTCTCCAATTGGGGTTGGAGCGGTGATCTTGATGAACTCTTGACCTTATTCCTTAACTGGCTCATCCAAGCTTAATTCCTCTAGTCTTGAACCTGCATCTTCAATAAACATGCTAGAAGAGTTACTATGTATCAAGTTCGTCTCATCAAATACAAAATTAATAGATTCTTCTACGACCAAGGTTTTCTCGTTAAAAATCCTATATGCCTTACTATGGTTACTATATCCTACAAAAATACCTTCAAAACACTTTTCACTAAATTTAGTTGTCTGAAACATCCATTGTTAAGTACAAAGCATTTACTACCAAAGATTCTAAAATATGATATAGTTGGTTTCTTGCCCTTTAGTAGTTCGTAATGTGTTTTATCATGGTTCTTATTTATGAGTGCTCTATTTTGCACGTGACATGCTGTGTTGATGGCTTCAGCCCAGAAGTATTCTGGTAGTGAGGCATCACTAAACATAGTTATGTAGGCCTCTATGAGTGTTTTATTCCTTCTCTTAGCGACTTCGTTCTGTTGAGGAGTCCGAGGAGAGGAAAACTCATGAAAGATACCTAGGCTTTCACATAATTCTGTCATGGCCCTAAATTTGAACACTGTTCTATTGTCACTTCTAAATATGACAACTGAACACTTGTATTCATTCTGGATCTGTCTGACAAAATTAGTGAAAATATCAAAAGTACCTGACTTCTGTTTTATAAATAACACCCATGCAAAACGAGAGTAGTCATCTACAATAACCAGTGTATAATCATTTCCTCCTAAACTTCTAACTTGCTGGGGACCGAACAAGTCCATATGAAGTAGGTGTAAATACCTATTAGAATCTTTCCCAATAATACTTTTAAAAGTATCCCTTTTTGCTTGCCTTTTACACATGCGTGGCAAGGTCTATCTTTAACGCACTTAACGTTCGGTGCATCACATACTAAATTAAGAGAAAATGATTTATTAATTGTTTTGTAATTTATATGTTCTACTCTCTTGTGCCATTGGTCACCAAGAGACGCATATATTTTGCCAAAAAAACACACTAGTGTAGAAGAGTCTATGCAAATAAAATTCAAACAAAATATATTTCTACTACAAGTGCCTGATAGAATCGTTTCTAAGTTATCTACCGATTTTATTAAGCACTTGCCTGCATGAAATTATACTATGTATCCTTTATCATAGAGCCAGCTTATGATTATAAGATTATGTTCTAATCCTTCAACATAAGCCACATCTGAGAAGGATACACGACTGTTAGTGATCATACCATAGCCTCTTGTGATTCCCCTGTCAAAACATTCAAAGATGACCTTTGGCCCATTCTCAACTGGAGAGTACTTTTGAAGAAGGTTTCTAGTCCCGGTGATGTGCCGAGATCGTCCACTGTCCAAATACCAAATAGGCATTTGTTGGACTTTGGACATACCTGCATTCACAAATAAGTTTGCCTTAGGAACCCAAAGTCGTTTGGGTCCTTGGTCTCTATTTAGCACACTCCCCCTATGAGTGTTAACATTGCGAGTGGTCCATCTCACATTATTAACTAGAGGAGTTATATAGTTTCTGGGATTAAACCAGTAATCTACGGCAAAGTGACCAACTTTACCACAACACCAACAGTCAAACCTGTCGTACCTTTTCCAAGTCTCCTGCTTGACCTTTTGAACGTGTGGTCTTGAAGGGGCGGCTGATCTGGAGGTAGAAGCCTAATGATGATGACATTCACAATCCTTTTTCACCTCCTTATCCTTGGGTACAACTGGCTTGGCCTTTTGTTCTTTCTTCATACTATGTCAATGAACATATGGACTGTTGAAACCGAAAACTCGGTATATTGTGGAGTTCACCTTGGGGAAGGGGTGATCGCGCACAAATTACTCTCCTGCAAACCAAATAGCAAAATAAGTGGGGACTGACCCAACGGCTCGGCGTAGATGTCCCACCACACACTCGAAAAATCTTAGAGTGCTTCCCCCCGTAGCCAAAGGCCGATCTAAGGCTACCTCAGAAAGCACAAGAAAATTTGAACACTATTAAGCATGCCTTTCTAAGGTGCCCCTTGGGTCTTATTTATAGTTTTCTAAAGACGGCCTGCAAATAGCCAACCTCCACTATTTTGAACGGCTATGTACAGCCCAACTTGGTCTGCCAACAACATAATTCCGCTGTTCTAAAAAACTATTCGCACCCCTAGGAAGGGCATTCAGGCAATTTTGCCTCTGGGCCCCACTGGGCAGGTCCCAAGGATCTGGAAGTTTGCTCGCCACTACTATCCACGTCCACGGGGCGGATACGACTTGGCTCCTGATGCGTAAGATCACGGCAGTCAACCAGTCGCACAAGTAATATAAAATGGGCGAGTTTTCCCAAGTATCGATCACTCATGGAACACAGTAAGGTGGAGTTAATTTCGAGGAGAACTTGAGATTGAATTCCTTTGGTCGGAGTTAACTAGGGTGGGTTTGATGTTTGCGGAAAAAGAAAAAAAAAGGCTAACAACTACTCCTATGCAACGCCGCTATACGATGCTTCACCAGGCGGGATGGAAGACTAGTCGGGCCGTTGTGCACCGAATCGCTAGGCGGATGGACGAGTAGGCTTGCGGATGAGGTGGTTAGAACGGCGGAATGAGGGTCGTGAGCACCTCTTTGCTACGCACGCCACTAGAAATTGCTAGTGCGGCAAGGGTGGATGGATGGTGGATGGACAAATAGGCGCACCTCAAGCAAATAACGAAAATATACAATCACATAGACATGATTACACATAAACATATATTACAATAAGCATAGTTTCATCAAATACAAAGAGTTCAACTAAACTATCAATAACAAGGGACGAAAAGTGCGCGAAATCGACCGGATCCGAAGCCTTGTTGAGGATTCACGGTTGGAATCGTCGGGTTGTCAATCCGCGTCCAAGCTCGGTCCGCAACTGCGTCCGGGGTAGAGAAGTGTTGTCACCACCTTCCAATGGCCCGTCTTCTTCGTGTCACAATCCGGTGGAGGATGGCACAAATTCCCCCAACTTGATGGAGAAAGCTAGGTCAAGCTCTTCTTGTAGCTTAAGGATGACGGAGGAGGCCGAGAGGAAGCTCCGGCATGGATTTGGCGGTGAAAGATTGCCCGAAGCACCTCCCTAGGGTGGAAGATGATGAAAAACGGTGGAGAAGGCGGAAAACGGCGGAGAAATGTTGAGTGATCCCCGCGATCCTGAATTAGGGCGAGACCTGCACTATTTATACAAAGCAGAAATGAACAATGCGCACGATGATGGGCGCACGACCAGTGGTCGTGCGCACTATGTCCAGTGATCGTGCGCACTGGCATGGCAGATTAGGAAGAAGAACTGGGATAATGCGCACGAGCAGTAGCGCACGACCAGTGATCATGCGTACTAAGTCCAATGGTCGTGCGATTACCCCAGACAGGACTCCAGAAAAAGAGGAATCAATGCACACGATCAGTGGCGCACGACCGGTGGTCGTGCGCACTGTGTCCAGTGGTCGTGCGATTACCCCAGGCTGATTCTAGAAAATGAAGAGTAGTGCGCACGATCAGGGGCGCACGACCAGTGGTCGTGCGCATTAGATCCCATGATCGTGCACAGTATTCCTGTTTCAAAACCACCCTGGACACGCACACGACCCCTGTACCGATAGGAAAAACAAATCACTAATCTGTGCAGACATTCCAGGCAATCACAAAAAGAAGTACAAACAATAAAAGTAACAAAATACACAACCACGAGCATAAATGTGCACTTACTCATAAAAAGGACATAATAACAAATATGAACAAATAAAGCTCTAAAGTGAAGTGCAACAACGAGAAAACAAGCCCAGATGAGTCCGAAAATAGGTATATAAAATGGACTCATCACACCTCTAGACTTAACTGTTTGCGCGTCCCGAGCAAATAAAATCTAAGCAGATAGGGAAAAATACTAGTTAGCAAAGAAATTGCGACACGGAGTACCATGCGAAGTCGCATGCTCGCACGCGTAAAAATATAATAGAAGAAATTTCTAAGTATGCAAAATAGTTTATATTTTTCACAATGCGTATCAACATTTTATTATTACTCAAAAATGGAATCACGGTGAATCATCCGGTCATGCATAGGGAGAAAGTAGACTAATGGCTAGACAAGCATTGCCAAAGATCAGGGTTCGGGATAACCTCCAAAGGAATCCACCAATGTCGGTGACCATATTCTTGCCCTTTCGCATTCTCTCCACGGCACTGGTTTGGTTCACACACGAATCAGTAGGACTTTAGGTGAAGAGATGAGGCTTGGGTTTCGGTGAGGTAAACAAAGATAAACAGAAAGGCTATGCACCTAACCCAAATGAGCTAGTATAAAATGAATCCCTCTACTAAGCAAAATACACGCGGGTACACCACACCCCCAGACTTAATTTTTCAAATATGGGTGTGTGTACCGCCTACTCCAAATACAATCTCATTTCCAAAATGATTTTCAATTAAAACTTTTTCTTTTCATTTTTTTTATCTTTACAAATATTTTTTTTTTCTTTTTTCATTTTATTTTCACAATTCAGCAGATATAAACTTGGGAGCACTTCCACATTTTCACAAATAATATCACCACATCACATCCCAAATGAAAATGTAAAACTCTAAAGCTCAACTCGGTTGTGCGACTAGGATTGGCTATGAGGCTTTTGGTGAAATCATGGTGGAGCTGAATCAAAAGGAGGGGTAGGCACAACGGGGCTAGCGAGGACAAGACGTTAGGAATGATACAAAGCTAAACCGGGCCAAAATGATGGCCTACATCACGCTCATGCATGACTAACCTATACCCATTCTTCAAGAATAGCTTGGGGCAAGTTCTTAGCCAATGAGAAAGACTATCCATCCTCCCGACTCGAGCAATATGAACCTAACGGCCGTCTACACACATCCCTAAGCTACCGTCGGATTCACACCGATTCACCAATTTTTGAGTAGAATAAAAAGCATTTACGCAATTAGAAAAATATAAAACTAAAAGCATACAGAAAAATTAAATCTACTCTAATTTCTACACGAGATGAGAGCACTCGACTAGGAGCACAGCAGGGTCAACATTTTACTCTGTCTCACAATCCTATTTTAGCACCATAAGTTTCCCAAATCATGCAAAAGAAACGAGTTTAACTCACAGCACGCAAAAAGCTAAGCACGCGCTCATGTGGGTGCAGTGGTGTGTGATGCAATGAACTAATCAAAATATAACAATAAAAGCTTCTAGTATGCACAAGAAATGTGTGCTTGCAATAGGTAACAAATCTCTCCCCCAGACTTAAACTAAGCAACACAGCATATGATAGAGAAATTAAAATCATAAAGAGCTAAGGGAAGAGGTTACTAAATGCTCAGCTAGTGAGCATACCAGAAGACACGTGGAAACCTGAAGCAAGCCCTCCATACGAAGAACCACAACCCCACCAACACGAAGTTGTCAAGAATACCTGAAGTGGTGAGCTCCGCAAAAACAAAATAAAATATACAAAAAGAAATGCTAAAACTAAAATAGACATGAAAAATAAAATGCAGAAAATGAAAGATAAGTACTGGGGTTATTGTCATCCCAGCACGACTTATTCAGCTACGAAAAGGTTCTAGCTAATGGGCCTATGAAAAGAAAAATGCACAGGTAACTGTTCCAAAATCTGTTTCAGTAACGGGTACCGATACGGCGATAGAACAGTTACCCCTCTGCCTAAATAATCATACCTGCTCCTCGCAGGTAGAGGAAATAGGAAATAGGATGAGGAGGAGGCCTGGTCCTCACTCATCTTATCACAAAAAGTATCCTCGCCTAGCAAGGCATTGTCAACCACAGGTGTGCAGGTTGTGATGGCAACGACAAGAACACCAGGCTCACCATCATCCCAGCATACCCGTGGAGACTCAGCTTGCACAGACTCAGATAGAGAAGGGGGATCAAGAAATAAAGGAGACGAAGAACTAAAATAATCAGAAAATGGGAGAGTGATCCCGGTGTCACTCTCAGTAGGATCCAAGCATAGATCACTGTCGGTGTCATATGAGTCGTATCGAGCGGAATCCGAGAACTCGAGGTCCGCGGTTGTAAGAGGAACGTCCTCATCCAATAAGGAGGTGCAAACCTCCGCATCGGAAAGGGAATATTCCTCATCCCACCGGGGTGCGTAAAAGTGTTCCGAAGAGGAATCATCATCCCACTTCGGCGCAACCTCGGGCATCGAATCATCCACAATCACGACATCATCAACCGACTCACAAGAAAGAGGAATAGCACAATCCGACAAAAATTGCGGAGGGGCAAGGCTGCTCTCAAAATCAAGCACTGAATGAGCAGGCCCGCTCGCACAGTCATTCGCAGACACCACCCCGTCGATGACCGAAACAATATCATCGTCCCATACAGGAGCGTCCATGAGTTCCTGCTCCTCTTTTTGTTGGCTAACACCAGAGTGATCATCATCACTCAAGGGAAGCTCGTAAAAAGGGATCGAGGGACACATGAAAGAGTTGTATGCGGCTAGAGATTCTTCGGTAATCTCAACGGGTAGAGAACGAGCAAAGTGCGTTATGTCAGTGTATGGGCCAGGCAACACCCTGGTAGGCCTGTCTACAACAGTCTTTCACGAACGGGAGGTTATTGTGCACACGCCCTCAGAGGGAGAAGGCTTGCACAAACGCGGGCAATCCTTCAACATGTGCCCCACACCTTGACATAATAAACACTGAATGCAATGCTCAGCATTCATAACAGCAATGACATCGATGGATCGACGCAAAGTGTCAAGTAGACGGCCCTCAGCATCAGGATCCATCGCGAACAAAAATAATTGCTGAAAAAGTACTACAAGCTAAAATAAAAATAACACGGATCTGCTATCTAAATCAAAATTAGAAAAGGGAAAAAGAAATAAGCAAAATAAAAATTCTAATAACCAAAGTAAATAAGAAAAAAAAATTTGATATGCACATATGGAAAAGGCCTTCAATCTATTATCTCTCTCTCCAAAAACTCACACGACTGTGTTCCCCGGCAGTGTCGTCAAAAACTTGATGCGTAAGATCACGGCAGTGAACCGGTCGCACAAGTAATACAAAATGGGCGAGTTTTCTCAAGTATCGATCTCTCAATGAACACAGTAAGGTGGAGTTAATTTCGAGGACTTGAGATTGAAGTCCTTTGGTCGGAGTTAACTAAGGGGGGATTTGATGTTTGCGAAAAAGAAAATAAAAGGCTAACAACTAATCCTATGCAACGCCGCTATGCGATGCTTCACCGGGTGGGATGGAAGACTAGTCGGGCCGCTGTGCACCGAATCGCTAGGTGGATGGACGAGTAGGGTTGCGGATGAGGTGGTTATAATGGCGGAATGAGGGTTGTGAGCACCTCTTTGCTACGCACGCCACTAGCAATTGCTAGTGCGGCAAGGGTGGATGGATGGTGGATGGACAAATAGGCGAACCTCAAGCAAATAACGAAAATATACAATCACATAGACATGATTACACATAAACGTATATTACACTAAGCATAGCTTCATCAAATACAAAGAGTTCAACTAAACTATCAATAACAAGAGAAGAAAAGTGTGCAAAATCTACCGGATCCGAAGCCTTACTGAGGATTCACGGTTGGAATCGTCGGGTTGTCAATCCGCGTCCAAGCTCAGTCCGCAACTGCGTCCGAGGTAGATAAGGGTTGTCACCACCTTCCAATGGCCCGTCTTCTTCATGTCACAATCCGGTGGAGGATGGCACAACTTCCCCCAACTTGATGGAGAAAGCTAGGTCAAGCTCTTCTTGTAGCTCAAGGATGACGGAGGAGGCCGAGAGGAAGCTCCGGCATGGATTTGGCAGTGAAAGATTGCCTGGAGCACCTCAGTAGGGTGGAAGATAATGAAAAACGGCGGAGAAGGCGGAAAACGACAGAGAAATGTCGAGTGATCCCCGCGATCCTGAATTAGGGCGAGACCTGCACTATTTATATAAAGCAGAAATGAACAATGCGCACGATCACGGGCGCACGACCAGTGGTCGTGCGCACTATGTCCGGTGATCGTGTGCACTGGCATGGCAGATTAGGAAGAAGAACTGGGATAACGCGCACGAGCAGTGGCGCACGACCAGTGGTCGTGCGCACTAAGTCCAATGGTCGTGTGATTACCCTAGACAGGAATCCAGAAAAAGAGGAATCAATGCACACGATCAGTGGCGCACGACCGGTGGTCGTGCGCACTGTATCCAGTGGTCGTGCGATTACCCCAGGATGATTCTGGAAAATGAAGAGTAGTGCACACGATCAGGGGCGCACGACCAGTGGTCGTGCGCATTAGATCCCATGATCGTGCGTAGTATTCCTGTTTCAAAACCATCCCGGGCACGCACACAACCCCTGTACCGATAGGAAAAATAAATCACTAATCTGTGCAGACATTCCAGGCAATCACAAAAAGGAGTACAAACAATAAAAGTAACAAAATACACAACCACGAGCATAAATGTGCACTTACTCATAAAAAGGACATAATAACAAATATGAACAAATAAAGCTCTAAAGTGAAGTGCAACAACGAGAAAACAAGCCCAGATGAGTCCGAAAATGGGTATATAAAATGGACGCATCAGCTCCCATAGCTCGCCTTCTCTCCTTGGGCGAGCGCGAACCTTGCTGCCGCAGCCCGCCGACCAATGATCTGAGGCGGGCTGGCGGCCAGGTCACATATGGGAGAGCGGGCTGGTCGGTCTGAGATTGCCACTACATAAGCTCAAGAGGAGCTCATCGATCTGGGTTCAAAGAGTTCGGATTCTCAACTCTTGAGGTTAGTTCGAAGTACTCCGATCTCCATTCGACGATCGCCGAGCTACGTTCGACGAATGTCGTGCTACGTTTGACAAACACCGTGTAACAGCCCATTTTTCAGCAGGCTCATTTTTGGGGTGATACGTCCTGGGACACGGGCATGTCCCAGGGCGTGTCCTGTGTTCGGGAGGAATAGTCGACGAGTGGTCAACACAATTTGGTCGACGATCGTCGAGTGCTTCGGATACGGCCTGTGACACGGGCGTGTCACAGGGAGTGTCAACACGGTCGATGAACTAAGCCCGACGAGTTTGAGCCGGGGCGTTTCTAGTGCCATGTATGGGCACACGACCTGGGACACGGGCGTGTCTGAAGGCGTGTCGAGTGACACGGCCCATGACACGGGCATGTCACATGGGCGTGTCACTAGATTGGGTAGGTAGGTTGAGCACCGCTTAGGGAACACGACCATGGACACGGGCGTGTCACAGGCTGTGTCAGGCAAAATTTATGATTTTTGGTGAGATCGTGGCCATCCATTCCTTCTGCCTGGATCCAAGGGCTAAGAGGCCTCCCTGTCTTCTTAAGGTTGAGAATAGGTTGGGGAAACTCATTTGGCTTTTGTTCTTCTCTTTCTACACTTCTAGAGAGAGAAAGAGAGAGGAAGAAGGAGGGGTAGAAGAGGGGGTTGATCACCAGTGGTGCTGCGGTTTTCCGACAAGAGATCTGATGTCTGCGTTGCAGAGGAAAAGTTATTACGGATCTTCCTAGCCAAGTTAGAGCTCATGGCACCAAAGAGGTCTTAGAGGTAACGACTTTTCTTCCTAGCCATGTGAAGGCTTCCTTTTTGGCATATATTTGTGATTCCCCACCAAAAGATGGCTGATTTTGGGAGTCTTTGGGTTGATTCATGAATCCTCTTTGTTGGCATATAGATCCGGAAATGGAGTACGAAATAAGCATGCTGTGTGAACCCATCTGGACAGGTTGGTCTGGATTGGTGATGTTGCATAAGAACCGGAGAAGACTCCATGCGAAATGCGTAGTTTAGGAGTCGACGGGTTTGACCTGTGAAAGGAAGTAGCAGGAAGTACTGGAGTGATAGTCCAGGAAAATACCCGTAGAATGCTTGTGCTGCTTGAGCTATTGGGTTTGACATGTGAAAGGAAGTAGCAGGAAGTACTGGATTGGAATTCCAGGAAAAACTCTTTGGAATGCTTAATTTTCATGGGGAGTCCACCTGTGAAGCAAGTAATAGGAAGTACTGGCATGGTAGCTAGGAAAGACCCCTGACATTTGTAATATTTGCGGCATCCACCTACGAAGAGAGTAGCACGAAGTACTGGTGTGCCCCGGAAAGACCCGCTAATGTTGTGAGATGAATGGGTGTAATAGAAATACCCAGGCTTGAATGCCAAAATAAGATCGGTGAGACATACTCGCGCCTTTATTTAGCCGCGAGTACGCCGTGCTCGGTGATGGCAAGGCGATTTGAGCAACGGGGGGGGGGGGGGGGGGGGTGGAGGATCCGACCTACGTTATGTTCGTCCGACGTGAGAACATAAGGTGCGGTCTGTTGGAGCGCATAGCAAGAGTCTTACTCCTACGTGTCGTGAGACAATGGGGGGCTACGGGCCAATCCCGGTTCACTAAGACTATAAACTCCGGCTGCACGCCATGGAGTAAATGCTCAAGTGAGTTTTCGTTAGGCTATGACCCTGATACGGTGGTGGGCAACTGATTTGCCAGTACACCAAGAATGTTCCCTGAGTGCATGGACCGTTGGGCCGCGCGACTGACGGTTGTGATGGCGTGTGTGCGTGAAAGCACATTATATGAGATATATTGCCATGCTTGTGATATGATATGCCTGTAGGGAAGATTACCGCTGCCCCGAGAAAAGGGGTAGGGTCATTATAATTTGGTCAGCTGAATGCTGACCGTTGCCTCTGTTTGTCACCCCTGGGTGGAATGTCCCTGTGCAGGTGCTGGAGAACCGAGCGGGACACATAAGGGTTAAAGTCCCTACTGCTTTTGCTGCTGCCGCTGCTAGCCCTCGAAGGCTATTATGAATGTACATGTTATGTTTTCTTTGATGTGGCCGGCCTGCGTGCCAATGTTTGGACCACTGTTTGAAAGCCCTGTAAGGCCATAAGGCCAACACTGTTACATGTTGTAAGACATTCCTATAATCTATAAAATGTGGAGTTTTATATGTTGGACATTCAAGAGAGGAGTTCAAGTGTATAGGCTTCCGCAAGAATGCAATGTGTTAGGTGCTCTGCGCATACTCTGGTATCACTCCGTAGCTTCATCGTCTGTTTTGTGATATATGATGTGGGGCCCCGGACGGACCTTCTAGTATATAATATATGAACATATTGGGTTGTTACATTTTTGGTATCAGTTGTCTTGGTCTTTCCCTCTCGAATTCGTGGTCGACTTCTTTTGTGGGGTGGCGCGCACATGTCTGTGCAAACCACGGTAACACGTATGAACTCCTGAATGTCCATGCGAGGAATGCAAATTCTTGTGTTTGAGGAACCTGCGCATTCCTATTTTGTGTTGTTTGGTTGTGTAAGGCCGCTAATGTGTGTGTCTTGTCCCCTTTAGGTGACTCGGAGTGGTGCGGGGCAATCGGAGCCCCAGCGTTCGGATGAAAGTACGACACTAACTGAGGTGCCTATACCTCCGCCATCTGCAGAAACCGTGCGACAAATTGTTGAGGCTTTGTTTGCGATGGTTCAAGGACATCCGGTTGGGCAGGCGCAAGGACAAGCGTAGCCGGCTGTGCTGCCAGAACAGGTGGAGGCGAGGACAGAACCTGTTGTGGTTGTGAATCCTCGAACCGCTGAGAAGCAGTTGACATGGTTTATGAGTTTTCACCCGCCGACGTTCTCGGGAGTGGGAGCTGCTGCACAGGCTGAGGATTGGTTATCGCGAGTCAAGCAGATCATGACGGCGATTGGAACGGAGGAGCATCAGAAATTCACCTTAGCGACTTCCCTTCTTGAAGGAGAGGCTTGACTGTGGTGGGACGAGATGGAGTTGCATCACTTGGCGGGTCGTCCCTTAACACAACTATCGATGGAAGAATTCTCTCGACTCTTCCTAGCGAAGCACCTTCCTGCGGCGCAACGGATTGACATGGAGAATGAATTCAAAACGCTGACGCAAGGTGATGGCAGTGTCGAAGCTTACCTGCATGAGTTTACATGCTTAGGGCGGTATGCGGGTTCGATATTTGCTGATGAGCAGAGGAAGACGAATAGGTTCTACGAAGAACTGCGGGACGAGCTGAGGTTCCTTCTTTCTAGTTCTGTGAACCAAGGCTTTCAGGCGTTGGTCGACACTGAAAGCACGCTGGAAAAAGACGAGAAGAGAGTGCAAGAGAAGAGGGCATTGGTTGTTTCACAGCCAGAGTTTAAAGTGCCCCGACCGACAAAGTCATTCTCAATAATGTTAGAAAGTAGAGAAAAGAAGCGAAAAGTAGAGAACAAGCCGAATAAACTTTTGAATAACTGAAATTTTATTATCCAAAAAAGATATCATTTACAAAGGTATGGCCTCCTTATATAGAATGGAGGAGATAAGAAAGAGAGTATACAAACAATGTGGGACTAAACATTTACAGTACTGAGCGGCTAGAACAATGGAGACCAAATAGGCCGCGCGGTTAGACAGATGGGCTAACCGCTCGGCAACTCCAGAAGGATAGAACAGGCCGCAGAGGTAGACCGATAGACCGCCCGGTCTCCAGGCACCAGAGAGACCGCCAGACCGCTCGGTCAACAAACCGCTGGAACAGACCGTGAAGCCGCCCGGTCTAATACTTCAACACTCCCCCTCAAGCTGGAGCATAGATATCAATCATGCCCAGCTTGTCACAAATGCGGAAGAAGGAAGTAGAAACCGGCTTGGTGAAGATATCTGCCAACTCCTTGTCAGAGGTGACAAAAGGAGTACAAATCTGTTTCTTCAAAATCTCCTCCCGAATGAAGTGACAGTCAACCTCTATATGCTTCGTTCTCTCATGAAAGACCGGATTCCTGGATATGTGTATAGCGGCCTTGTTGTCACAGAACATAGGGAG
This sequence comes from Platanthera guangdongensis, assembly GCA_039583875.1. Classification (NCBI taxonomy): domain Eukaryota; kingdom Viridiplantae; phylum Streptophyta; class Magnoliopsida; order Asparagales; family Orchidaceae; genus Platanthera; species Platanthera guangdongensis. The sequence continues at coordinate 80,606,115 of CM077149.1, read as the reverse complement.
AGGACAATCATATACCTCGCCCAGGTCAAGCATGAGAGCCCGCAACCACTTTAACTCACACGTAGTTGACGCCATACTCCGGTATTCTGCTTCGGCACTGGATCTGGAAACAACAGACTGTTTCTTGCTCTTCCAACTTACGAGATTACCTCCAACAAAGGTACAAAAACCTGACGTGGATTTACGATCGCCTTTGTCATCTGCGTAACTGGAATCTGAGTAGACCTCAACCCTCAGATGGCCATTCTTCTGGAAGAGTAACCCTCTGCCCGGTGCTGCTTTGATATACTCTAAAATCTTCAGGGCGGACTGAAGATGACACTCCCTGGGAGCTTGCATAAACTGACTGACCTTTCCTACAGCGTAGGCGATGTCGGGTCTAGTCACCGTGAGAGATAGATGAGTTTTCCTACCAAACGTCTGTACCGTGTGACATCAGATAGAGGAGGCGATTCATCCGTCCACGTTTTGTCCTCTCCAACAGCCATGGGAAGATGAGCTGGTTTGGCACCTGTCAAGCCTGCTTCTTGAAGAAGATCAAGGGCATACTTCCGTTGAGAGAGAACCAAGGAGTCAGGCTTCCGAGAGATTTCTATCCCCAAAAAGTATTTTGGAGAGCCCATATCCTTCGTGACCAAGTGCTGACGGAGGTGCTTCTTCGTCAAGTCCACCCCATCTTGGTCATCACCAGTAAGGAGAATATCATCCACATATACGGCTAAAACCACCAGTACTGAGGCCGTTTTGCGAATGAACAAGGAGTGATCGGCCGAACTCCTTTGAAAGCCGATGGTTGCCACAATACCACTGAATTTTTCGAACCATGCCCGAGGGCTCTGCTTTAGGCCATAAATGGCCTTCTTCAAATGACAGACACGTGTCTCCCCCTGAGCAACATACCCAGGAGGGTGCTCCATATAGACGTCCTCCTGAAGATCGCCATAGAGAAAGGCATTCTTCACATCAAGCTGGGAAATAGCCCAAGCGCGGTTAACAGCCACAGAAAAGAGAACCTGGATGGTGCTGAGGCGAGCAACCGAAGAGAAGGTATCAAAGTAATCAACGCCATAAGTCTGAGTAAAGCCCTTGGCCACCAGCCGGGCTTTGTAGCGATCCACAGTGCCGTCGGGGAGAAACTTCACAACAAAGACCCAGCGACAGCCAACCACATCAATGCCCACGGGAGGAGGAACCAGAGTCCAGGTACCCCGTTCAGTAAGAGTAGCCATCTCCTCATCCATGGCAGACTTCCAATGAGGGAGAGCGAGAGCCTCCTGATAGGTACGGGGAGTAGAAGTAGCAGAGATAGCCAAGGCAAAAGACCTGCGAGAAGGAGTCAGCTGATCATAAGAAACAACAGCCGTGAGCGGGTGTTGAGTACACGCCCGCACCCTTTGCGAAGGGCAATGGGAATATCCAATCATCGGCATCGGGAGCGTCGGCAACAGGAGCGTCAGCGACCGGAGCGTCCGTGGCGGAGAAGGCTGGCCCGGGACTAGAGAGAGACGGCAGCGGAGAGGAGGGTGGAGGGGTGGGTTGGGAGACGGACTGGGAAGGAGTGGGTGGAGGAGTAGACGAAGGTGGGAAAACGTGGAGAGGTGTGGAAGGAACGGAGATATCAGAAGGAAGAGAAGGAAGAGAAGAGGAAGGAGAGAAATAGGAAGCATTTTCGAAAAAAGTCACATCGCGGAGACAAACTGCTTGCGGAGAGGGAGGGGGTCAAAGCAGCAATAGCCTTTTTGAGTGGTAGAGTACCCCAAAAAGACACACTTGGTGGAACGGGGGGAAAGCTTGTCGCGGGTAGCGGAGGGAGCGTGAACAAAGGCCGTACAGCCAAAGACACGGAGAGGAAGAGGAAAAGGTTCCTGGTGGGGGTAGAGAAGGGAGAAGGGAGTCCGGCCGTGGTGGACCGTGGAGGGAATGCGATTGATGAGATAGCAAGTGAGGAGCACAGCGTAGCCCCAGTAGGAGCGAGGGACGTGCATCTGCGTCATGAGAGTACGCGCAACATCAAGCAGGTGACGGTTTTTACGCTCCGCCACCCCATTCTGTTGGGAGGTGTAAACACAAGTCGTTTGATGAATGAGGCCGTGTTGGTGAAAGAACGCGGAGAACTCATGAGACAGATATTCCTTGGCATTATCAGAACGTAAGATTTTAATAGAAATAGCAAATGAGTCTTAATCATAAAGTAAAAAGATTGCCAAACAGAAAATAGTTCAGAGCGATCCTTTAATAGATACACCCAGGTACATCGAGTAAAATCATCGATAAAAGTGACAAAATAGGAACTGCCCCGACCAACTGTGAGGGTAGGAGCAGGACCCCATACATCAGAATGAACTAGATCAAAAATGCGAGAGGAGCCACGGCCGTGCTTCGGTGGGAAGGAGGAGCGATGATGTTTGCCAAGCTGACACGCATCACAGTTGAGCGGAGAACTGGTGGGAGGTAAGTGGGGCAGAAGCTGACGAATAAGCCGAGGAGGAGGATGTCCAAGACGAAGATGCCACTGAAGGAGATCGGTGGAGGAGGAGTAGGCAGAAAGAGCTGAAACATCGTCGAGGAAGTAGAGGCCGCCGCTCTCAGTCCCAGTAGCAATCGTCCGCTGGGTACTCGGGTCCTGAAAAGAACAAGTAGTGGGAGTGAATAAAACGGAGCACTGAAGTTGCCGGCATAAAGTAGTAACTGATAACAAATTGCACGGGAACTTCGGGACATAGAGGGTATCCTCCAAGCAAAGCGAAGGAGTGAGTTGAACCATGCCCGTCCCATGAACCAGAGACGGGGAACCATCCGCCACACGAACTGGGGGTAAGCGGTCATGGGTCTCAAGACGGGAGAAGCAATGAGGGTTGCCCGTCATATGATTGGTGGCACCGGAGTCAATCAGCCATTTACCTTGGGTAACGACGTGGGCACTACCTGACGTCGTGGCCACAGAGGCAGAGACGGCCTAGAAGAGGCGGAGGCCGAAGGAGCATCACCGGAAGGGCGAAGATGAGGATGTTTCTGCCAGCAGCGGTCAACAGTATGGCCAGTACGACTACAGTGAGAGCAGAAGAACCGGGAGGAACCCGTCCGCCAGAGGAGCCACGGCCACTCGGGCCCCCCGCTGAGCATGGTGAGCAAGGGAGTCTTGGGAAGGGGGGAGGCCAACAGAGGCCGCTGGAGGAGCGAAGTAACGGCGGCAATGCGAGCCGCAGTGGCATCCAAAGTAGGAGATTCCGCCTCACCCAAGATCTGCTGGCGGATCATATCATAAGAGTCGGGGAGACGAAGAAGATAACAAACAACCAGGAGTTCCTGGAAGTGTTTGTGCTGGTCGGCCAAGTCCGCGGAGAAGGGACGATTCTGGAGGATTTCAGCCCCAAGAGCCTGAACCTGCTGATAAGCCGCAGCTGGGGACATGGAAGGGCGGGCGAAGAGGTCCGCATAGAGAGTATAAATGCGGGACGTCTGGCCCCCCTTAGAATAGAGAGCAGCGAGGTGAAGCCAGGCGGCCTTGACCGTCTCATCATGGCGAATGACGGGAAGGCACTCATCAGAAAGGCTATTGGCCAGCCAGGTGCGAACAAGAGCATCACTCGCATCCCAGTCATCAAACTCAGGAGAGGTGCGAGGAGGAGGGTCATCGGTGAGGTGATGACGCTTGCGTTGAGAACGAAGGAGAAAGGTGAAAGAAACGCTCCAATCGGGATAGTTGGAGCCCACAAGCTTGGAAACGGTGCCAAGGTTGCCCGAAGGAGGGGAGGAGGAGGAGGAGCAGCAGGAGTAGTGGTGAGACCGGAGGTAGTCATAGAACCCGGCAAGCAGAAGAAGCCGCGCGAACAGAAGCGGTTAGAAAACAGACGAAGCCGCGCGAACAGTAGCGGCTTGAAAGAGGCAAAGGCTCAGTGGGGAAGAGGTCGCGCGGACTGAAAAGGCCGAGCGAACAGTAGAGAGGAGAAGAGCAGGTGACCGCGACCAAGATGCGGGTAAGACAGGAATAACCCGCACGGTCAGGCAGATCACAGCAGCTGCGAGAAGGCGGTCAAAGGTACAGCGGGGAAGAGGTCGCGCGGACTAAAAAGGCCGAGCGAACAGAAGGGAGGAAAAGAGCTGGTGACCGCGACCAAGATGCGGGTGAGAAAGGAACAACCCGCACGGTCAGGCAGATCACAGCAGCAAGCCGCGAGTAGAGAGACAACACACGCGGATAGGGACAGACCGCAACGACTAGGAAGTCGGAGCGGGGGAGGAAAGAACAAAGAGCGCGGCGACAAAGAAACAGGTCGCTGCGACAAAGAGCAGTAGGAGAAGAGAAGAAGAAGAAGCAAGCCGCGCGAACAGGGCAGCGGACAGGAACAAGCCGCGCGGAGAGAAACAAGCCGCGCGGACAGAGAGAAGCCAAGTCGCGAAGCAAGTCACAGAATGCGAAAAACAAGCCGCGAACAACAGAGAGCGCACAGAATCAGAAGGAAATGACCGTGTGCTCTGATACCATGTTAGAAAGTAGAGAAAAGAAGCGAAAAGTAGAGAACAAGCCGAATAAACTTTTGAATAACTGAAATTTTATTTCCAAAAAAGATATCATTTACAAAGGTATGGCCTCCCTTATATAGAATGGAGGAGATAAGAAAGAGAGTATACAAACAATGTGGGACTAAACATTTACAGTACTGAGCGGCTAGAACAATGGAGACCGAATAGGCCGCGCGGTTAGACAGATGGGCTAACCGCTCGGCAACTCCAGAAGGATAGAACAGGCCGCAGAGGTAGACCGATAGACCGCCCGGTCTCCAGGCACCAGAGAGACCGCCAGACCGCTCGGTCAACAAACCGCTGGAACAGACTGTGAAGCCGCCCGGTCTAATACTTCAACAAATAAGAAATGGGGCAAGAGGCACACGATGGCGGGATAAGCTCCTTCTTCTGTTGCATCGGGAGCAACGTCGGGGGCCACCTCCAAGCTGTATACTCGTACATTCTTCAATTGTGGACGGGTGGGGATATAGCTCGATTTTGGCGGGTGCCGCCAAAGAGTGAAAAGAAAGCAGAAGCATCATATGCGGAAAAAGGAAAGGTGGTAGTCGACTCCTCTGCCTCTCAGGCGCAGCCCCAGGTTTACAATCTTGGCCTGCATGAGGCAATCAAGCAAAGTGACGTCGTCACAGGTACGAGTTTAGTATTTGAGTATTTTATTGTTTGTATTTTTTGATTAATGCCTCTGTGGATGCGGCTTGTGTGCGTGACATGATTGTCACAGGTTTTGTGATGATTCGGGACACATTGGCACGAGCACTGTTTGATATAGGTGCATCGCTTTCTTTTGTCTCGTGAGTTTATAGCGCTGCTTGCGATACCTAGTAGTGTGAAGACATATAGCGTCAGAGTGGTGTTGCCGAATGGCTGTTGGATGCTTGCGGATCAAGCTTGCGATGTGGCGGTCCAAATAGGAAGTCGGGATTTCAGTTTGACTGCATCGATATTGCTGATATGAGAATTCGACGTGATATTTGTCATGGATTGGCTTGCGGAGCAGCATGCCATGATTGATTTCCAGTCCAAAGAAATCACGTTGGGCCAGAATACCGAACATGAGACAAAGTTCGCGGGTATGCGAGGAGTGGGCGGGACTTTATTATCTGCACTCCAAGTCTTGAAGGTTGTTCGGTGACTTCATGATTGAGTTAGTGTCAGGTGCGAAACCTGTGGCCCACACGCCATATCGCGTCGCGCCAAAAGAACTGGCGGAGTTGAAAGTCCAACTGCAGGAATTGATGGAGCAGGGGTATATACGCCCAAGCATGTCTCCTTGGAGCGCCCCTGTGCTTTTTGTGAAGAAGAAAGACAGTGGCTTGCGGTTATGTATTGATTACCGCGAATTGAATAAGCTAACTGAGAAGAATAAATATCCGATTCCACGAATTGATGAGCTGTTTGATCAGCTAGTGGGATCATCTGTCTACTCGAAGTTGGACTTGAAATCCGGGTATTACCAATTGAGGATCTGGGAAGACGATATTCCCAAAATGGCATTTGGAACAAGGTACGAGCGCTACGAATTCACGTTCATGCCGTTTGGACTGTGCAATGTGCCTTCGGTATTTATGGACTTGATGCAACGAATATTCCGCGAGTACCTGGATCTGTTCGTGATAGTGTTTATTGATGATATCCCGGTGTACTCGAGATCGGAAACCGATCATGAGAAACATTTGCGGTTGCTGTTGACTACATTGAGACAATATCAGCTCTATGCCAAGTTCTCGAAGTGCGAGTTTTGGCTATCGTTAGTGGCTTTTCTGGGCCATATGGTGAGTGGAGCGGGCATAGCTATGGATCCAGCAAAGATAAGGGCCATACAAGAGTGGCCGGTGTTGTCTTCAGTGGCTGAGGTCCGGAGTTTCCTTGGACTAGCAGGCTACTACCAAAGATTTGTTGAAAACTTCTCACGGATTGCTTTGCCGCTAACCACGTTGACGCAAAAAGTGCAGAAGTTCGTTTGGTCTCCAGAGTGCATGCGAGCTTTTGAAGAGCTGAAGATTCGGTTGACCACGGTGCCGGTGTTGTCATCGTCATGTGGTACCGATGGATTTGTCATCTATAGTGATGCTTCAGGAAGCGGCTTAGGCTGCGTACTTCTGCAAAATGGAAAGGTGGTTGCTTATGGCTCACGCCAGCTGAAAGTGCACGAGCAGAACTATCCCATCCATGATCTTGAGTTCGGAGCGGTGATCTTTGCACTAAAGCTGTGGTGACACTATCTTTATGGTGTGAAGATAGAGATATATACAGATCACAAGAGCCTGAAGTACATATTGGAGCAGAAGGACTTGAATATGCTACATTGAAGGTGGTTTGGAGTTCTCGGGGACTACACCTTTGAGATTCACTATACTCCCGGGAAGGGGAATGTTATCGCGGATGCCTTGAATCGGCATACTCCGGCAAGAGCAGCTTGGTTGCAAAGGCATGATGAACGTCTCATCCAGGAGCTGGAAGCGTTAGAGATTTCTTGTGTTGACAAGAATGCCACTGCCAATGCATGTTTGAACTGGATGGAGGTGCAATGTGACCTTGCAGCCCGAGTTCGACGGGCAACGAAGTTGGATGAAGATCTCCTACGCTATGCAAAAGCTGGGCCAGAAGGGAAGTTCTCCTGGAATGACGGTCTTTTGCGGAAAGATGGTCGTTTGTGCGTCCCAAATATGGGTAAATTGAGGGAAGAACTGATATATGCACCACATTATACGAAGTCCTCAATCCACCCTGTGAGCACGGAGATGTTCCTAGGGCTAAAGAAAGATATTGCTCTTTATGTGGCCAAATGCCAAACCTGTGCTATGGTGAAGGCAGAATGCCAGAAACCGGGCGGTTATTTGAAGTCGTTGCCGATTCCAGAGTAGAAATTTGATGATATTTCTATGGATTTCGTGCATGGGTTGCCGAGATCTCAAAGAGGGAACGATTCCATCTGGGTGATTGTTGATCGGCTGACAAAAGTGGCACATTTTCTGCCAAACAAGCGAGATGATTCGGTAGAAAGTTTGGCAAACCTGTATGTGGAACAGACTGTACGGCTTCACGGTGTTCCTCGGAGCATCGTAAGTGATCGAGATGGGCGATTCACGTCAAAGGATTGGAGGCTAGTTCACCAGCTATTGGGCACGAAGTTGACTTTCAGTACGGCCTTTCATCCCCAAACGGATGGCCAAACTGAACGCACCAACAGAACGATGGAGGACATGCTCAGGATGTGCGCCCTAGAATTCAAAAAGAGATGGGTAGATCATCTCTATATGCTAGAGTTTGCTTATAATAACAGCTACCAGGCGAGCATCGGGATGTCACCGTATGAAGCTCTATATGGAAGGAAGTGTCGTACTCCTTGGCTTGGGTAGAAGCGGGCGAAGCTCGAGTTTATAAGCATAATGAAGTCGATGAAGCAAATTCAACCATTCGTGTTATTCGAGAGAAGCTACTCATAGCCCAAGATCGTCAAGCGAAGTACTACAACGCCAAGCACCGGAACATGGAGTTCATGGTTGGCAATTGGGTCTACTTGAAGATCAAGCCCTTCAATGGTTTCTCCAGGATTCAACGTTTGAAAAAGTTGAGTCCAAGTATTTGGGTCTATTTGAAGTGGTTGAGCGAATCGGAGAAGCTGCGTATCGGCTAGCTCTTTCAGCAGACTTGGGTGGACTACATGATGTGTTTCACATCTCGGTGCTGCGGAAGGCTGTTAAAGATACAGCTCAAGTGATTATGGATGATCATGTGCCGATGGAGTATGGGCTAACAATGAGGGTTAGACCCATTCTGATCGAGGATCGAGCAGAGAAACAGTTGTGGAACAAGACGGTCGGCATGGTTAAAATCCGGTGGGACAACTGTGGTCGTGAAGAGCTTACATGGGAGCGAGAGCAAACCATGCGAGCGGAGTTTTCCAAATTATATTTGTCGCGATTGCATAGTGACAATGTTATTGTAACATAACGTTTCATGTTATAAAAATGTTTGGTTGCTGGTTGCCTTCCTTTATACAAATTTCGAGGACGAAATTTCTTGTAGGAGGGGAGGGTTGCAACAGCCCATTTTTCAGCAGACTCATTTTTGGGGTGACACAGCCTGGGACACGGGCGTGTCCCAGGGCATGTCCTGCATTCGGTAGGAACAGTCGACGAGTGGTCGACATAATTTGGTCGACGATCGTCGAGTGCTTCGGATATGGCCTGTGACACGGGCGTGTCACAGGGGGTGTCAGCACGGTCGACGAACTTAGCCCGATGAGTTTGAGCTGGGGCATGTCTAGTACCGTGTATGGGCACAAGGCCTGGGACACGGGCTTGTCTGAAGGAGTGTCGAGTGATACGGCCCATGACACGGGCGTGTCACATGGGCGTATCACTGGATTGGGTAAGTTGGTTGAGCACTGCTAAGGGAACACGGCCATGAACACGGGCGTGTCACAGGCCGTGTCAGGCAAAATTTATGATTTTTGGTGAAATCATGGCCATCCATTCCTTCAACCTGGATCCAAGTGCTGAGAGTCCTCCCTGTCTTCTTAAGGCCGAGAATGAGTTGGGGAAACTCATTTGGCTTTTGGTCTTCCCTTTCTACACTTCTAGAGAGAGAAAGAGAGAGGAAGAAGGAGGGGGAGAAGAGGGGGCTGATCACCGGTAGAGCTGTGGTTTTCTGACAAGAGATTTGATGCCGGTGTTGAGGAGGAAAAGCTGTTGCGGATCTTCCTAGCCAAGTTAGAGCTCATGGAACCAAAGAGGTCTTCAAAGGTAACGACTTTTCTTCCTAGCCATGTGAAGGCTTCCTTTTTGGCATATGTATGTGATTACCACACCAAAAGGTTGCTGGTTTTGGGAGCCTTTGGGTTGATTCATGGAATCACCTTTATTGGCATATAGATCCAGAAATGGAGTACGGAATAGGCATGCTGTGTGAAGCCCATCTGGACAGGTTGGTCTGGGTTGGTGATGTTGCATATGAACCGGAGAAGACTCAGTGCGAAACGCGTAGTTTAGGAGTCGACGGGTTTGACCTGTGAAAGGAAGTAACAGGAAGTACTGGAGTGGTAGTGCAGTAAAATACCCGTAGAATGCGTGTGCTTCTTGTGTTATTGGGTTTGACCTTTGAAAGGAAGCGCAGGAAGTACTGAATTGGAATTCCAGGAAATACCCTTTGGAATGCTTAATGTTCATGGGGAGTCCACCTATGAAGCGAGTAACAGGAAGTACTGTCATGGTAGCCAGGAAAGACCCCTGACATTTGTAATATTTGCGGCGTCCGCCTGCGAAGAGAGTAGCAGGAAGTACTGGTGTGCCCAGGAAAGACCCACTAATGTTGTAAGATGAATGGGTGTAATAGAAATACCCGGGCTTGAATGCCAGAACAGGATCGGTGAGACCTACCCGCGCCATTATTTAGTCGCGAGTACGTCGTGCTCGGTGATGGCAAGGTGATTTGAGCAACGGGGGGTGGAGGATCCGACATGCATTATGTCCGTCCGACGTGAGACCAGAAGGTGCTGTCTGTTGGAGCGCATAGCAAGATTCTTAGGCCTACGCGCCGTGAGACAATGGTGGGCTATTGGCCAATCCCGGTTCACTAAGACTATAAAACTCCGGCTGCACGTCATGGAGTAAATGCTCAAGTGAGTTGTCGTTGGGCTATGACCCTGATACGGTGATGGGCAACTGATTGGTCAGTACACCAAGAATGTGCCCTGAGTGCCCGGACCGTTGGGTCGGGCGGATGATGGTTGTGATGGCGTGCTTGCATGAAAGCACATTATATGAGATATACTGTCATGCTTGTGATATGATATGCCTACATGGAAGATTACCGCTACCCCGAGAAAAGGTGTAGGGTTGTTATAATTTGGTCAGCTAAATGCTGACCGTTGCCTCTGTTTGCCACCCTTGGATGGAATGTCCCTATGCAGGTGCTGGAGAACCGAGCGGGACGCATAAGGGTTGAAGTCCCTACTGCTTTTGCTGCTGCCGATGCTAGCCCTCGAATGCAATTGTGAATGTACATGTTATGTTTTCTTTGATGTGGCCGGCCTGCGTGCCAATGTTTGGACCACTATTTGAAAGCCATGTAAGGCCATAAGGCCAACGTTGTTACATGTTGTAAGACATTCCTATAATCTATAAAATGTGGAGTTTTATATGTTGGACCTTCAAGAGAGGAGTTCAAGTGTATAGGTTTCCGCTAGAATGCAATGTGTTAGGTTTGCTGCGCATACTCTGGTATCACTTCGTAGCTTCATCGTCTGTTTTGTGGTATATGACGTGGGGCTGATGAGTCCAAATTTTACACTAATTTCTGGACTCATCTGGGCCAGTTTAATCGTCTTAGCACTATACTTGAGAGTCATAACTGCTTATATTTGCTTATGTGCCTATTTCACGATTAAGTGCACTATAGGCTCGTTTCTATGTGCTTTATTTGTTTCTGTGTTTTTGTTGTTCTTTAGCCTTGTCTTGGGAATATGGTGTGCACGTTTGGTGGCTTATCTGCCTCTTCTGCTGCTGCTGGGTTCGTGTGCGTGCTCCGGAATCGCTCGGGAAACCCCGACGATGCAGGAATACTGCGCACGACCACTGGACTTATTGCGCACGACCACTGGTCGTACGCCACTGCTCATCCGCATTACATTCGTCGATCTCCGTTCGGCGATATTCTCAAGAACCTTTCTCCGGTCATCGATCTTATTGTGTGTGCATGACCACTGGACTTATTGCGTACGACTAGTAGTCGTGCGATACCGATCGTGCGCATTGCATTCTCATTTTTCCCATTTCTGCTCGGGTAATCGCACGAGCACTGGCCGTAGTGCGCACGACCACTGTTCGTGCGCCACTGCTCATGCGCATATTTGCTGATGTTTCTATCCTGGTTGTAGGTCTAATTGGAAATGGCGCATGATCATCGACCGACAGTGCGCACGACCACTGGTCGTACGCCACTGATCGTGCGCACTGCTTTTGCTGCCTCCATATTTAAGGCCCTGCTCCACGATTTAGGTCAACGCCCGTCATTCGCTGCGATCGGGGAGTGCGCGGGAATCTTTATTTTACTTCTCCAACTGCTCCGTCACCTCCACCTTCATTGGGAGTCCATAGCCGGCTAGTCCGAACCTTTTCAAACTCTCCGGCGAGCTCCCGGCCATTGACGACTTCAACTCCAAGATTTCCACCAGAGTTGGTGAAGAAGACAACCTAGAGAACGGACTCAAAGGCCTTCGAGGGGACAGCTCGTTGGTACCGGAAGCCTCCTCGGACCGAGCCCGGAAGCAGATTGACAACTCGCTATTCCGGCCATGACCTGCGGTGGATCTTCACTCACTTTTGGTTTACTCCTCTTCCCCTTCCTCTGTAGTATGGAATGATTCAACATTATAATGAACATCAAGTTTTATTCTATATCTAATGGGATGTTTGTAGTTTTCTTATGCTTGTGAGTAGTGTTTGTGAATGCGCCTCACTCACTCCACATCCACTCCATACCCGTGTCTTACTCAATTGCACTCCACACAAGAACACTTTCATCCATTAGCTTTCCGTCCACTCACCCAACCAAAGTTCGGCATCGCGGCCGAAACACTCACTTCACCTTGCGAAGTGTTGCCTTCGACCCGCATAGCTTTTTTTAATTTATTAGATCAAACAACCACAATCTCTCAATTCACCATTTTACTCTTTTTCTAAGTATAATCCTTATAATAATATTTTTTAAACTATTGCCGCTCTATGCTAATTGCATTCTTCAAGAGACCGACATTCGGGGATTTATTCCCAAACTTTATTACTTATGCGACCGGTGCGCTTGCCGATTTACACGCATCAAATTTTTGGCGCCGTTGTCGGGGAATGCAACTGTAGAGCGACTCCGGATGACTGAGAATTTCGTTATAAGAGTTGTATTGTTTTGTTTTGTTTTGATCCCTTTTCTCTTGTGATGTTATTCCGTCAGATGGAATTGTTAGTTTTATTCGCATAATCTATGCCAAGTAGTTGTATCCATTATATTTGAAATCTCCGCAATGTAGGCCAATTTCAATATCCATTGTCGTCATTGTGGAGACATCTCTCATGCTAGCGACAGATGCCCTCAGAAGTATAGTAGCCAGGAAATTCAGGAATCTACATATCGTAGACATAAGCCGGTTAGCTACGGACCCGCGGAGCCATTGCCGCACTACTTTTATACGGCTTCAGCACCCGTTGCACCGTCGAAGCCGGCTAAGCAGTGCCTTTTTTGTTGAAGCTGGGATCATGCATTGAAGGATTGCGCCGCTTACCTAGCTGAGCTAGAAGTGGATGACGAGCCAGATCTTCAGATTGTCTCCACTTCAACCTTGGGCAGCATCCCTTCTGTATCGGGGTATGCACCATTTCCATCTCTATATTATGGAGAAGGCATACCAGGTATGTGCACCGATACATGTGCTTATCCTCATTCCGACACTGCTCTTTATACTCCTGAAGTGCATACTTCACCTAGCATAGAATCTATTAGTTGTGGAGAGCCAGCGCTCAATGTCCTATCGAGCTTCGTGCCTTCACCTTCTTCTTTGCATAACATTCTCTCTTCTTCTGACAGTGCTGTTGAGGTTGATTCGCAGTTGGAAATTAGCATTTCCAGCGTTCTGTTAGGTCCAGTCGAGGAGGACGACTCCGTGGCAGAGGTTGCGAACTTCGCCCCATGTGAGGATGCCCGAGGCATGGACGAGGCAGATGCAGCTTTAGAACATTCTTGAATCAACCTAGACAGCTGTATGGAAGCACCCACAATTCCACCGATGAGGGATGACTCCGGCACCATCCCCAAGATCGAGGTTCCTTTATGTTATTTTCTAATTTATTTCTTGACCCTGCTCTCGTGTCTACTTCCATGCAGGACCACATTATGGAATTAGTCCAATCAGTGCAAGGGACTGTAATGCGGCCTAGGACTTATTGTGACCAGATGCAGGTGGAGTTGGAGCCGATGAGCTTCCCAAGTTACTTTCTGCCCATGCCTGACACATACGACAGGTATACGTATACAGGTATTGGGGCTTATGTTTTGTCTTCGTTCCGGTACCCGCTACCGAAGCGCGACCATGAACCTCTGCCTGAGCATTTCCAGTTTCATTCGCCCATCAGTTAGGAAATGCTCAGATTTTGAATAAGTCCTGTTGGGAGACAATAAACCCAACAGTTATCTAGGATAGTGTTTCTTTTGTTTAAATTTATGTTTGAATTTAATTATATGGGTGTGGTAGCCCAGCTGCGTGATGAGCTCTCTGTTGCACCACGTGGTCAGCAGTGTGAAATTCACTGAAAACTCGGGCGTGTGAAAACTTTCACTACGCACGACCACTGGTCGTGCGCAGTACTTAACATCGCACGACCACTGGTCGTGCACATTCCTAGTTTCTTTAAATTCAAGTCTGCTATCCACTATGCGTGTGCCCTAATCTCTCGCTTGGTCCGTTGCGCGTGCGTTGTCGACGCTCATCCCGTTCTGATTCTTCTCCGGTGGTCCAGCTCTCTCCTCTGTTAGGCTCCCTCATTTTCAGATCCCTCTTCCTCATTGTGCTGTAATGGAGCCTGGACGCCCCCATGTAGTAAAGGCCTACCAACAATCTGGTCGTGCTTCGGCAACCCCTGCTTAGATCTTGGGGAGAATGGGAACCTTCTCTAAGGCAGAGCATACTCAACGCTACAATTCCTTGAAGGACAAGCCATTCCTCTCTCAACGGCTTGTTGACTGGAACGAGCTGCGTTCAATTGGGGATGACGGTGCATTAGCAGAGGTCGTGCTCATTCTCTACTCCTTCGATTTTTGGAGCAAGTTGTTCGAGTATGACGAGCTTGGATACCGGGAATTGACGTTGGAGTTCCTTTCCGCATTCACTTGGGAGACAACGGCGGACAACCATTATTTCCCTACTTGTTCCTTTCGGATGATGGGAAATGTCTTCACTGTCACATTGTCGGAGCTTGCCATTCATGCAGGCGTCTATACCGAGGTGGAGGCATCCCAGATTAACTTCCACGAGTTGTGCTATGATTTTCCAGATGGTGTGACTCCGTGTGCCGGTTGGCATTCTCTGACCGGAGGAAACGAGGAGTACGTCGCCCGCCGTGCCAAATCAACGAAGAATGTCTCCCCCGCTCTAAGGTTTATGCAACATTTGCTTAGTCACTCACTCACCACTAGGGCCATGAGCAAGAATGTGGTGGGGTGGCAGGATTTGATTTCCTTATTTAGTATATAGCAGCAGTACCCAATCCATCTGGGGTATATGCTGGCCTATTTCTTCCACCACGAAGCCACTTATGGCCTCGCGGACGCGATCGGGGGTGCTTACTACAATACCCGCATCGCCAAAAGTTTGGGAGTTTGGAGCCAGCTACCTCTGATGGTGCAGGTCACTGCCCCATCTATGATCTCCAGGGCCAACCTGGTGAGTTGCCATTTTCTGTGTGTGGTTTGGAGAAAAGGTGGTCGGAAGTTTATCGTCTGCATGCCTAGTGATGCGCCTGCGGGTAAAGATGAAGAGGAACATGAAGGAAAGCTGGGTGAATCTTCTGCTATGGGTAGGCGGAGTGCGGGATTGCCACCGCAGCAGAGTCAGCAGCAACTGAGACCTCCCGTAAAGCATTAGGGGCAATCTAGCCGCCAGTTCGGCTCAGCTCAAGAGCGGGGCGTCCCATATTTGTCTGAGCGCCTTGCTGATCTGGAAGCTTCCCAGTTTTGGATGCAGGACTTTATTTATCAGCAAGCAGTGTGAGGCGGGTTGAATATTCGATACCACCCACTCGTGTTGCTCCATCAGCGCCTATTCCAAGTCCGTCACCCATCGAGATGCACGACAGCGATAGTGAGGGGGAGTGAGTGGAGCTCACCACAGAGCTAGTCTACCACGCCTTCTTTTTTATTTATTTATTGTTTTTTTTTCGTGCAAGGAGACAACTATATTTTGTTTTGTGGGTGCCCATCTTGGAGCTGAATGTTTTTTTTATATATACTATATGAACTGCTAATACAGGTATTTGGTCCACCTTAAGGACGGTAAACAAAAGGGCTTTCGGGAGACAACCCAAGTTGGACCGTTTGGTCATATGTTGTGTTTTGAGTTCTTTTTATATATTCATATATATATATATATATACATATATGTGTGTGTGTCCATATTTTGTTTGGCGTGCCTATTTCAATCGCTGGTGCAGGAATTTTTGAGGCGCGGCAACTTGGCTGCACTTGGACATCTGGTTGCACGACTGGTATGCTCAATTTTGAGCATAGGTACTTCCTACCCTAGCTATTTATCTCATTTGTAATGCTTATTTTTACTAGTTGTCGAATTTAAGTCTGGGGGGGAGAACATGCCTGTGGTCACAACACAACACATTCTGTTGCATACAAGTCTCTTGTTTAGTTATTTCTTGATATCTGTTGCACACACTGAGTCACCCACACGAGTGCGCTCTTATCCACGCGCACAGCCCGAGTCCAATGTTTTGTTTTTGTGTAAACTTTAAAATAGTGGTGGTGGCTTAGGATTTCAAGATTGAGTAGTTCGAAACTCATGCAGTGCTCCTAATCGAGTACTCATGGTTTGTGTAGAACTACTATAGATTTAATTTTTTTTTATGCTTGTAGATTTATATTTTTCTGCAGATGTCAATATTGTTTGTACTACTCAAAATCTGAATCTGGAGTAATCGAACGATAATGTAAGAATGTGTGTAGCCGCCACTTGACTCGTATTGCTCGAGTCGGGAGGAAGGATCCTCTTTCTCGGTGGCTAAGAACTTGCCCTAAGCTACTCTCGAAGCATTGGTGCCCGGTTAGTCAAGCGAGAGCATGACGTAGGCCCTCATTTTGGCTAGTTTGAGCCTTGTTTAGCCTTTCCTACCCGTCAACCGTTGCATGCCAAATTTTTGCCTACCTCTTCTTTGATCCAGCACCACTCACATTCACCAAGGCCTGAAGCTAAACCCACCATCGCAATCAAATGCTTGAGCTTGTTTGTATTTACTATTTTTCCAAGGTTGTGATATGTGGACATCGTTTAATGTGGTGCTGAATTCATACACGTTTTGATTGCTACGTTTGGGTATTGCAAGCGCAGAAAAGAAAAAGAAGAAAAGCGAAAAAAGAAAAAAAAGAAAAATCTGAAAGAATTGTTTTGAGAATTCTATCCCCATCCTATTTTTTTTTATTTTGGTCGGGTTAGGCCGTGTACACGCCTGGTTTTCAAGCTCAGTCTGGGGTGTGTTACCCATACATTTCTTAGTGGTTGTATTTGTTTAGGTTTTTATTCGCTCGCTTTGGTTGCGTGTAGCCTTCATGTTTATCATTGACTACCAAACCTTAGAATAAGCCCCATTTTCTCCTACAACTCCTACTGATTCACGCTTGAGTCTAACCCGTGTCGTGGAGAGAGTGTGAACGTGCAAGCGTATGGTCCCCGATATTGGTGGATTCCTTTGGAGGTGATCCTGAGCCCCAATCTTTGTCAATGCTCACCTTAGTGGCCTGCCTACTTTCTTCCTACACATGATTGCAAGATTCTCCAGAATTCTAATTTGGAGCAATTACAATATTTATTTACGTCTGTCGAATAGTTTAAACTACGTCGTATAATTAAAAAGTTTTTCTATTATATCTTCTATGCCCATGATGTATTTGATTTCTCGTCTTACTTCTTTTTGAAATTTCTGAGCCAGCTAGCTATTTTCTAGTCCACGGAGTGATGATTTGCTCTGGACGTGCAAATGGTTAAGTCTGGGGGTGTGATGAGTCCAAATTTTACACTGATTTTTGGACTCATCTGGGCCAGTTTTATCGTCTTAGCACTACACTTGAGAGCCATAACTGCTTATATTTGTTTACGTTCCTATTTCACGATTAAGTGCACTATAGGCCTGTTTCTGTGTGTTTTTTTTTGTTTCTGTGTTTTTGTTGTTCTTTAGCCATGTCTTGGGAATGTAGTGTGCACGTTTGGTGGCCTATCTGCCTCTTCTGCTGGTGTAGGGTTCATGTGCGTGCTCCGGAACCGCTCGGGAGACCCCGACGATGCAGGAATACTGCGCACGACCACAGGACTTATTGCGCACGACCACTGGTCGTGCGCCACCGGTCGTGCGCAGTACATTCGTCGATCTCCGTTCGACGATATTCTCTAGAACGTTTCTCCGTTCGTCAATCTTATTGCGCGCGCACAACCACTGGTCTTATTGCGCACGACCACTGGTCGTGCGCCACCGATCGTGCGCATTGCAATCTCATTTTTCCCATTTCTGCCCGGGTAATCGCACGACCACTAGCCGTAGTGCGCACGACCACTGGTCGTGCGCCACTGCTCGTGCGCATATTTTCTGATGTTTCTATCCAGGTTGCAGGTCTAATTGGAAATGATGCACGATCATCGATCGACAGTGCGCACGACCACTAGTCGTGCGCCACTGATCATCCGCACTGCTTTTGCTACCTCCAGATTTAAGGCCCTGATCCGCGATTTAGGTCAACGCCCGTCATTCGCTGCGATCGGGGAGTACGCGGGAATCGCAATTTTACTTCTCCAGCTGATCCATCACCTCCACCTTCATCCAGAGTCCATAGTCGGCTATTCCGAAGCTTTTTAAACTCTCCGGCGAGCTCCCGGCCATTGACGACTTCAACTCCAAGCTTTCCACCGGAGTTGGTGAAGAAGACAACCTAGAGAACGGACTCAAAGGCCTTCGAGGTGACAGCTCGTTGGTATCAGAAGCCTCTGAAAGTTCAGGAGGTATGCTTGATACCACCTGAAGGTGTTAGTTAGATCAGATATACTCTAGAGGGGGGGGGTGAATATAGTATGTTGGTGATTTTAAAACTTTTACAACTGTTGTTGTATTTTAGGTGTGTGTGCAGGGAAGCAAATACAATAAACCAAGATGCAACAACTATCTAATCACAGCACATTCACAGAGCAATGCCAAAAAACAAAAACAAAAGAAAGCAACCAGACGACACAAGAATTTTATAGTGGTTCCCCAAATCTGGGTAGTCCACTCTTCTACCACCCTGGTAGGAATCCATTACAGGAAGGGGTTGATCAGGTGTCCTGGCACTAATGGGGTTTTGATCAGGTTCCCAAAAACCAAACCCTCAAGTCTTTTGGAGGGATACTTGCAACCAGAATAATTTTGAAGAGAATTAAAACCCTGTACAGAGGTGGAGTGAGAGGGTGATGAGGTCTTCTCTTTCTTAAGTCAAATGAGAAGACTTGTGCATTGTTGTTTAGCAGCTTTGCTCCCCCTGAGATGTAGAATGAATCAGCAAGAATGCTGGAGCACTACTTCAGGGTGGTAGGTCTTCAAAGACCTAGATTTCTTGGTCTAGAGAAAGTCTCCAGGAACTTCTTGTAACTGATATGAATGTATTGTCTTTGAAGTTATCCTGAGTAAAAGCAGATGAAGAAGACTCTTGATATTGATGTAGTCTTCTTCTTCTTCTTCTTGATCAGTTTCTCTCTGGGCCAAGAATGAATTCTTTTTTTCTGTGTTGTCTGAATCACTATCTATCTTTTTGTTGTATATCTCTGTATTACTCCCTCTTTCTGTATATCTCAATATCTCTTAAGAAACATTCGAATTTTTGAATATAGAGCAGTAATGGCAGACGGCCTGGAAAGGAAGCAACAATTAATTATTTCCTCAACTGTTTCCATGGGAAAATGGCATGTAATAATCCAGGATTAACTTCGCATTCTAACGGTAGTATTCTGGGAAGAACTGCCATTAAATGTTCAGGAATCAGCGCCATGGAATGAGACAGGAATGGAAGAAGACCTAGTCTGGAATCGTCGACCGAAGAACATAATTCGTCGAACTGAGTTTTGAGTTCGTCAAGCTGAGCCTGAGTTCGTCGAGCTAAGCTGAGTTCGTCAAGCTGACAGTCTTCATTCGTTGAACATACAATCTTCAATATCAGACAATCTTTATTCGTTGAGCAGAGAACTAAATTCGTCGAGCTGAGAACTGAAGTCGTCGAACTGAGAATCTGAGAACTTGAGGTCCAAGTTCGTCGAGCTCAGAAAGTAATTCATCGACCAAAGCTTGAAGTTGGACTTAGAGAAATTCTGAAGTAGTCCTGATAATGCTTGAAGTAGAATCCCGGTGTTCGTCGAACAAAGAACATAGTTCGTCGAGCTCAGCACTACGAATTATCTCACGATCGTCGAGCGCAGAACTCCCTTCGTCGAGCTGAGTTCGACGAACGTCGAACTCATTTCACTTAGTCTGAAAAATTGATAGATCTGGAGTTCCTGATGGTCTTGAGGAAGGCTGGTCCATCTGAAGTTGAGATAGAGGACTGTCCTAGACTCTAAGACATAAACTTGACCCAGACTATACATGATGGGTCACATCCTAAGTCAGTGGACCTAGCCCAAATCAACTAGGGATCCAACAATCTCCCCCTATTTGGGTGAGGTCACTAACAAAGACTCCAAGCAAAGAACAAACAGAAAAACAAAGCAAAATTAAGAAATATATCTGGCAGAGAATTTACAACACATGCATCAGATATATATATACATACAGGCTTTGTTTTAGTGCAAGATATAGTCTGAAATAGAAGCTGAAATGAAATAACCACAAAATTACTTCTCTGTCTTCTTTGGTTTTAGCTTGTCTTCTGGTGCTTTATCTCCTGGTTTTTTGAAAATGATTTCCCTATTGGGATCTGAAGCTTGAGCCCTGGTCATAGTCATGTCAGCTTCCCCTATGATGTTCAGTGAAGTGGCTCTGGGGACAACTGCTTCTGGGTGAAGATGCATGTACTCATCAACATTGAGTAGCTTGTTTCCTTTCCCAAATCTCTTTAACTCATCTCTCCTGTACTGAGACATAGTAGTTAAGCCTGTTGTGTCCTTGCCTTCAGCTTTAGCTTTGTTGATTAGAGATAAGCCAATGAGCTCTTGGAACCTTGCCATTCTGGCTGTGTTTGCTGTTTTTGGATCTTCAGGAGGAGAATAGGGCCTTTCAGCTTCATGTTCCTTATATTCCTGGTGCTGCTGCTGCTGTTGTTGTTGATGGTGTTGTCTGCCTGAAGATGGTGGCCTTGGCTGACTACCACCAGTAGATCTCCCTGTTTGTATCTGATAAGTTTGAATATGGGCAGATCTCTGAGGGCCAGAGCCAGAGGCATCTGCTGCTGGAGGAGGAGGAGGAGGAGGATCCTTTCTGTATCTATGACCTGGGGGAGGAGAGTATCTCCTACTCCTCTTATTCACTCTTAGCTGGTTCTTTGATAGCCACATCCATGCAGGCATCCCTTTGTAAGGAGCAACATTGTGCAGAATATAGTATGAAGTGTCTGCAGTGGGATTAGGCTTGGGAGCAGGAGGAGGAGGAGCCTTCCTTTTCTTAGAAAGCAACTTTTTTTTCTTTTTAGCAGCCTCCTCATCTGATTCATCATCATCATCATCATCAGAACCTGAACTCTGAGGATTATCATACAGAGCATTCAACTTACTCAGAGTTTCATCAGGAATGATAAGAGGTTTTTCTTGAGGGGGGATAGAAGGTTTAGAGGGTGAGGGTTCAACAACAGTAGAGACAGAGCTTTCAGCTACTGCCTTGTTCTCTTCTTCAATGTCTGCAAGAATGAGCTCATCCAGATCAGGCATGGGAGAATCATCCATGACAAAATCTAGGACAGAGCAGAGTTCTGGAATAGACATAGGAATTGGAACAGCAGTAGGAGCAGCAAAGGTGTGACAGAGTTGCTTGGCAACTGCTGGACTAGCTGGAGAGGTATACTGGACAATAGCAAATATGGCTTAGCAACCTCTGCTGAAGGAAGCTTCATATATATAGAATCAAAGGTATGAAGTATCTCAGATAAATTAACTGTGGGATTTATAATGAAATCACCAGCAGTTGTTATTGTATCTACTGACTCATCAAAGCTAATGTCAGTGTCTATAAATTGAATAAAATCAATTATTTCATAATCAAAGTCTATAGTTGTATCTGTAATTGCAACTGCATTATCAAGCACTGTATCAACTGTATCTGTATTAACAAAAACTGTATCTGTATTATCAACTGTTTTGTCAAAAACTATATCAGCCTCTGCAGCTGCTGCACCAGCTTCATCATGGAGCATCTCCCCCTGCCTGGGTTTAGGAGAACCTGGAGCAAGGCCCCTGAATGAAGGGGGGCAGCAGAAAGGGATGTGATTTATGCAGATAAAGAATTAATGGAAGTCACCAGAGGTGTAATGGCCTCTGTGATGAGTGATTGAATGAGAGGAGTCAGAAGAGAGATGATGGAGGGAATGGTGGAGGAGTCCATAAGTGGAGAAACAATGGTGGAGGGAATAGAAGCAGAGGAGGAAGGAAGAATATGTGGAGGGGATAATGGAGGGAGAACAGTGTGTGGTTCAGTGGGTATGGTGTAGGATGGAATAGTGGATAGGTGTGTGGGAAGAGGGGATTGAGGAGGTGAGGGAATATGTGTTTCAGTGGGGGAAACTGGAGGTGTAGGGATATGTGCAAGATCAAGCGGTGGAGATTGATGTTGAGGTGGAGTTAATTGAGGTGCAGGAGGAGTGGGAAGAGATTGGAGAGGTGGAATGGCCTCTTCAGCGTCAGGGTGGGGAGTGACCTTGACGGTCCTTGTGCTCTCAGAAGCGTTGATGGAGGAGGAGGAACCCTTGGAGGGTTTGGTGATTGTCCTCTCCCATCTACCAAACAAGGCGTAGGTGAGGCGCTTGCTGGCATTGATG
The DNA here is from genome assembly GCA_039583875.1 of Platanthera guangdongensis. Taxonomy (NCBI): domain Eukaryota; kingdom Viridiplantae; phylum Streptophyta; class Magnoliopsida; order Asparagales; family Orchidaceae; genus Platanthera; species Platanthera guangdongensis. The sequence goes on along the minus strand of CM077149.1, from coordinate 80,583,837 downwards.
AATGTGGTCGGGGAGACCAAACATTCACTGGCCTTTTCCTGGAGGAAAATCCCCAGGATTCTGCCGTAGCAGACTTCCTTCTTGCTTGTTTTCTTCTTGATTAGGTCAAAGAAGACCATGCCCCAGTCGACCTATCGTTTGTTGAGCACTGCGCACATAATCAGGAATTGATGGCGAGTGATATAGTCATGTGCCGAGTGCTTGCCCATCAGAATTTTTCCTACAATGTCAACCAAAAATTGATAGGCGGCAGACAGTTGCTTCTTCAGAAGCTTATTAGGGTTGCTGCCGGAGAAACCCATTACCTTCAACATATCAGAATATTCTTCAGCGTCCATTTCCAAGTTGTCTTCACCATTGATCAGGCCAAAAATTTCAGAAAGTACTGCTGGAGACAGGGAAACGACAGTGTTTCCAATATGTCCTGTCAGATCTCCGTCTTCAGAAACGGTTGCAGTGTATACCCATTCTCTTATCTCGGTTGAGTGTAGCTTGATGTTGCGAGTCATGAAATCCTTGAGATGCAATTCTTCAAGTAATTCCAGGATATAAAAAAGATTGGATCTGAATGTTAGAAAGACTCAAAATCCATGGAGAATGTTGCATCAAACTTCATCGTCGCAAGTGCTCCTGGAGGAATCGCCATTGATGACCTGCAAAGAAAATCACAGAGAAAATGGCGATCAAGAGCAAAGGAACTGAAAGCGCGGGACGGAGGTCGAAGAAAACCTAGATATAAGATTTTCGGAATAAGAATCGACAAGCTCCGTTCCACGAAAAGAGACAGTTCTTCGAATTGAGGTCGACGAAATAGGTTAGAGGTGAGTAGTTCATCGAACTCATTTAGAAGAATTTAAAACAGTTCGTCAAACTCCATTCGACGAAATGGTTTCTGAAGCAAGGTTCGTCGATCTCCGGTCGACGAAAATTGTTTCCACACAGAGAATTCGTCGATCTCCGTTCGACGAGAATCTCTCAAACTTTCCCTAATTCGTCGAACTCCGTTCGACGAACTCTGGAAAATTCGTCGAATGCAGACAGAAATTAATTTAACGCTTATCCATTAATCATTCCTAGTTGATTTATAAAGAACAGATGGGTTTTCTCATCTAAAGGATTGGTGAAAATATCTGCGCTCTGTAAATCAGTAGGAATATGAATCAAGTTAATCTTCTTTTTGTCTACATTATCTCTAATGAAATGATGTCTTATTTCAATATGTTTAGTCCTAGAATGATGAACTGGATTCTGAGCTATAACAATAGCACTTGTATTATCACAAAATAAGGTTGAATTATTTAAGTTGATACCATAATCTAGGAGCTTGTTTTGTATCCATAGCATCTGTGAACAGCAGCTGCCAGCAGCCATATACTCTGCCTCAGCAGTTGATGTAGACACAGATGTCTGCTTTTTGCAAAACCAAGAGACAAGTCTCATACCCAGGAACTGGCAAGTTCCAGAGGTACTTTTCCTGTCCACTCTACATCCAGCATAGTCAGCATCTGAGTATCCAGTTAACTCAAATTCTGACTCTGCAGGATACCAGGGTGCTAAACTAGGACAACTCTTTATATATCTCAAAATCCTTTTTAGAAAAATAAGATGAGATTCTTTAGGATTCACTTGGAATCTAGCACAAAGGCATGTGGCAAACATTATGTCAGGTCTGCTAGCTGTTAAGTATAATAGGGATCCAACAATTGCCCTATAATGTTTCTGATCTATAGGTTTCCCTGCTGCATCAGAATCCACAACAGCATTGGTAGTCATAGGTGTTTTCATTCCTGAAGCATCACCCATCCCAAACTTTTTAATATGCTCTTTAGCATACTTAGATTGGGAGAGGAAGATACCATCAGGGAGCTGCTTCACTTGGAGACCAAGGAAGTAGGAAAGCTCACCCATGCTACTCATCTAAAATTTAGAATGCATGAGGTCAGCAAACCTCTTGCACAATTTGGGATCAGTAGACACAAAAATAATGTCATCCACATATATTTGTACTAATAAAATTTGGTCCTTATGATGTCTAGTGAAAAGTGTTTTCTCTATGGTTCCTCTTCTAAATTTATGCTCTAAGAGAAAGCTATCTAGGGTCTCATACCAAGCTCTTAGAGCTTGCTTTAAACCATGGAGAGCTTTATGCAATTTGTAAACATAAGACGGTTGAGTTAGAGAGATAAAATCTGGAGGTTGTTCTACATAAACCTCTTCTTGAAGTACACCATTCAGAAAGGCACTCTTAACATCCATCTAGAATACTTTGAACTTTTTGTAGGCTGCATAGGCTAGGAATATTCTAATGGCTTCCAACCTTGCAACATGGGCAAAGGTTTGGTCATAGTTTATTCCTTCCTCTTGCCTATAGCCTTGAGCAACAAGTCTAGCCTTGTTTCTTACTATGTTCCCTTGTGCATCCAATTTGTTCCTATAGACCCATTTGGTTTCAATAACTGGGTAGTTATGGGGTCTTGGAACCAAATCCTTAACTCTACATCTCTCAAATTGATTTAGTTCCTCTTGCATTGCAAGAATCCAGTGGGGATCTTGCTTAGCTTCATGGATGGTGAGAGGTTCAATTTGAGAGAGAAAACGGGCATGCATCAAGTCTTGATTGAGCTGATGTCTTGTTTGTAAACCAACTGAAATGTCTCCAATCACTTGAGAACTGGGGTGATCTCTAAGTGTTACAAGATCAGTTGGTGGAGTTGGTTAAGCAACAACTTCTGTAAATAATTCCTCTTGAGGAATGGTACTGGCTGTTGATGGAAGTTCAGTTACTTCCTCTTGGACTTCTTCTTCACTATCTTCAGCAACTTGTGGAGTGGGATGAGTTGGAACCTCTTGGGTAAGGTTTAGTCCATCCATAGACTCACACAGTGGTGAAACCTGCAAAAACCTAATGGTAGAAATATCTTTCTCCTTATAAGACATGTTAGCTTCATCAAAAGACACATGGACAGATTCTTCAATTTTAAGGGATGATTTGTTGAAAACACTATAGGCCTTGCTTACTTGGGAATATCCTAGAAAAATCCCTTCTTCAGCCTTAGCCTCAAATTTTCTAATGTATCTTTTGTTATTAGTATGGATGTAACATATGCAACCAAAAACTTTAAAGTAAGTGATTTTAGGTTTCTTTTCTTTAAGTAATTCATAGGGGGTCTTATGTTTTAGTTTATGTATAAGACATCTGTTCAGGACATAGTTAGCTGTGTTTACAACTTCTGCCCAAAAGGATAGGGGCATGTAAGCATCTGCTAATAATGTACCTGCAGCTTCAATGAGTGTCCTATTTTTTCCTTTCAGCAACCCCATTTTGTTGGGGAGTTCTAGGAGTTGAGAAGCACTACCTGATACCTTTTTTCTCACAGAACTCATGCATAAGAAGAGACTCAAACTCTATGCCATGATCACTTCTAATCAATGCAACATGAGTAGAGAACTCAATCTGTATGGTCCTGAGAAAATCTGTAAGAACTTTGAATGTATCTGACTTAGCTCTCAGAATGGCTACCCAACTGAATCTGGAGAAATCATCAACAATTACTAAGGTGTCAGACTTCCCTCCTAGGCTTTGTACTGCAATGGGTCCAAAAAGATCCACATGAAGCAGATACAATATCCTAGGTCAATCACTTTTATTAATGGATTTTAAACTAGTTTTAGTTTGCTTGCCTAGTTGACAAGCCCTGCATAGGCTTTCCTTCTTGTAGGGTCCAGAAGGTAAACCTCTAACAAGGTTGTCTTTAGATAACCTAGATATGTTCTTATGGTTTACATATCCTAGCCTTTTGTGTCATAACTCATTTTGGTTACTAGTGATATTGAGTACACAAATATCAGTTGTGGCAGAAATGAAATCTACTAAATATATGTTTCCTTGTCTAAGTCCAATTAAAACAGTTTGGTTTTTATCATATATAATAGAGCAAGAGGTAGAGTTGAAATGTACCTGATAACCTTCATCACATAATTGACTTATGGATATAAGGTTATGTTTAAGTCCTCTTACATATGTCACCTTTTTGAAGGTCACTGCTCCAATGCTTACTCTTCCATATCCTTCTGACTGACCACTCTTTGAGTCTCCAAATATCACCTTTGGTCCTAGCTTGGACTTATAGCTAGAGAGATTTGCTTTGCTTCCAGTCATGTGCTTGGAGAAGCCACTGTCCCGGTACCAGGTCTGACATAACCTTGGAAAGCTCTTCACCTGTACCTGCATTAAAAAAATAAAGCTCAATTGTTCTTGACCCAGGTTACCTTGGGTCCTTGGTTTGGCTGAAAAGTAAAACTAGAAATGACTGATAAGGCAGGTTGAGACTTATACCCTAGAGGGTGATATCTCCTAGGTGGGATTATCCAATCAGCTACTGGATTAAATGTCTTGTTAGCTGCTTTAAAATTTCTATAGGAGAAATGATTTATATTTGGTCGTTCTGGGATCGACGAATTATTGTGAGTTCGTCGACCAGAGTTCGACGAATGGGGATGAGATCGTCGACCTCCACTCAGAGAATGACCATGGTCATTTTCTGCGTCCCACGTTCGTCGACCTCTGCTCGATGAACCATACACAGTTCGTCGATCGTAGTTGGACGAATAATTATTTCTGAAGTTTACGTTCAGCGTTCGTCGATTGGGGTTCGACGAACTTGCAGGATTTCGTCGATCTGAGTTCGACGAATTCTGCTGAACTTGGTTTTTAAAAGCTTTCTTCTGTTTTTTGTTTCTATTGTCTAGGGGATTTGACTTGTTTTCTGACATGGGTTTTTCAATTAGTTTTTTTTTACCCTTAGCAGTGATAAACTTTATGGGAGTAGAAAGTATATTCTTCTTTATTATGGGGGTAAACTTGATGAAGCACCCAAGCCCAGCCTGCCATTTAATCTGGCATTTACTATGCTTGTGATATCCATCAGCTTAAGGCTTCTCCCATTGAGAGATTGCTCAAGTTGTTTTGCCTCACATAATTCAGATTTTAACGTGATTATCTGTTCATTAGCTAGTGTCAATTGATCAGTTAGTTTTTTATTTTCTGTGCTGACAGATTCAAGGTTTTCTAGTCTAGTCCTCAAGGTTTTTATTTCTTTCTCTGAGTTTATTAGATCCATGCACATAGTTTTAAATTCTACTTTAAATAAGTCAGAATTGAAATCAAAACTAGAAATCACTTGATCAGCCTCTGAGTCTGAGGCACCTTTATCTTCAGAATCCTCTTCTGATCCACAGTTGCTTCTGGAGGCATCTATTGCCATTAGGCACACCTCCTTGGATCTGGCTTCTTCCTCTTCTTCACTGGATCTGGAGGAGGATGTTTCCTCTTATGTGTCACTCCAGGACTTAGTAACAAATCCTTTATCTTTCCGTTTATATTTGTTGGAGGAGGTTCTGCTGCTTTGTTTTCTTCTAGAATCCTTGTCCCTGCCCTTGTCCTTTTTCTTATTCTCTGGGCATTCTGATATATAGTGTCCAGGCTTTCTGCATCCAAAACACACAACCTCCTTAGTTGGTGTCTTGTCATATTTGGGCTTATCATCCTGCTTGGATGATTTTCTTATAAAGTCCTTTCTTGCCATTTTATAGAATCTTTTGGCAAAAAGACTCATTAACTCTTCATTGGATATAGATGTTTCATTGTCTTCAGAAGCTTTGAAGGCCAAGCTGTGCTCCTTCCCAACTGGGGTAGTTGTCTTCTGTTCTGCTGCCTCTCTTGATTTGACAAGCTGCTCATATGACTTCAGCTTGCCTAACAGAGATTCTGTTGAAATCTCATTGAGGCTTCTGGCTTCTTTGATTGGCCAGATTCTGGAATCCCATGAACTGGGGAAACACATCAGTATCTTGTCATTCACCTCAGTTAAGGTGATGTCCTTGTCAAGAGTCTTGAGTTCACTAATGATTGAACTTAATCTATTGTACATCTCAGCCACAGATTCTATCTCATCCTTTTTGAAATTCTCATAGAGAGAAATGAGACTGGATCTCCTATCATTTCTTTCATCAGCTGAGCCTGCTACCATTTGGTTGAGAGTTTCCTAAATGGCCTAGGCTGAGGTGCACTCAGCCACCTTCTGAAATATGTCATCTGACATTGTTTGGGCCAGAATATTCATAGCCTTTGCATCAGCCATCTTGGCTTTCTTATAGGCTTAAGTATTGTCTGGAGGTGGTACTGCACTTAGATTAGTTGATGTGCTGGCAAAAGTTGTAGGAGCCGGAGGAACACCTGTTGAAATGACAGAAAAAATATCCTCATTAATGGAGTTCATATATAATCTAATTCTTGCCTTCCAGATGGCAAACTTATTAAGATTGCACACTGGAGGTCTGATGCTTGTATAATCCTTGTTTTGGGCCATGTCTGTGAGAAGGATAAGTCCAATAACAGAATAAAAACAAACATATCTAACTAAGGGATTTTTGGGTTCAGGTGTTAGCCTGTACAACCAATCAGGTATGGTATGTTAACCAACCTGGAGCACTGAATTAGTTGAATAGCAACCAACCTGTAAGGTCTGGTAATTTAACCAACCTGCCTCTGATACCAATTGAAAGTTCAGGAGGTATGCTTGATACCACCTGAAGGTGTTAGTTAGATCAGATATACTCTAGAGGGGGGGGGGGGTGAATAGAGTATGTTGGTGATTTTAAAACTTTTACAACTTTGTTGTATTTTAGGTGTGTGTGCAGGGAAGCAAATAGAATAAACCAAGATGCAACAACTATCTAAACACATCACATTCACAGAGCAAGGCCAGAAAACAAAAAGAAAAGAAAGCAAACAGACGACACCAGAATTTTATAGTGGTTCCCCAAATCTGGGTAGTCTACTCTTCCACCACCCTGGTAGGAATCCACTGCAGGAAGGGGTTGATCAGGTGTCCTGGCACCAATGGGGTTTTGATCAGGTTCCCAAAAACCAAACCCTCAAGTCTTTTGGAGGGAGACTTGCAACCAGAATAATTTTGAAGGGAATTAAAACCCTGTACAGAGTTGGAGTGAGAGGGTGATGAGGTCTTCTCTTTCTCAAGTCAAATGAGAAGACTTGTGGATTGTTGTTTAGCAGCTTTGCTCCCCCTGAGATGTAGAATGAATCAGGAAGAATGCTGGAGCACTGCTTCAGGGTGGTAGGTCTTCAAAGACCTAGATTTCCTGGTCCATAGAAAGTCTCCAGGAACTTCTTGTGACTGATTTGAATGTATTATCTTTGAAGTTATCCTGAGTAAAAGCAGATGAAGAAGACTCTTGATATTGATGTAGTGTTCTTCTTCTTCTTCTTGATCAGTTTCTCTCTGGGCCAAGAATGAATTCTTTTTTTCTGTGTTGTCTGAATCACTGTCTGTCTTTTTGTTGTATATCTCTGTATTACTCCCTCTTTCTGTATATCTCAATGTCTCTTAAGAAACATTCGAATTTTTGAATATAGAGCAGTAATGGCACACGGCCTGGAAAGGAAGCAGCAATTAATTATTTCCTCAACTGTTTCCATGGGAAAATGGCATGTAATAATCCAGGATTAACTTCGCATTCTAACGGTAGTATTCTCGGAAGAACTGTCATTAAATGTTCAGGAATCAGCGCCATGGAATGAGATGGGAACGGAAGAAGACCTAGTCTGGAATCGTCGACTGAAGAACATAATTCGTCGAACTGAGTTTTGAGTTCGTCGAGCTGAGCCTGAGTTCGTCGAGCTAAGCTGAGTTCGTCGAGCTTACAGTCTTCATTCGTTGAACAGACAATCTTCAATATCAGACAATCTTTATTTGTTGAGCAGAGAACTAAATTCATCGAGCCGAGAACTGAAGTCGTCGACCTGAGAATCTGAGAACTTGAGGTCCAAGTTCGTCGAGTTCAGAAAGTAATTCGTCGACCAAAGCTTGAAGTTGGACTTAGAGAAATTCTGAAGTAGTCCTGATAATGCTTGAAGTAGAATACTGGTGTTCGTCGAACAAAGAACATAGTTCGTCGAGCTCAGCACTATGAATTGTCTCACGATCGTCGAGCACAGAACTCCCTTCGTCGAGCTGAGTTCGACGAACGTCGAACTCATTTCACTTAGTCTGAAAAACTGATAGATCTGGAGTTCCTGATGGTCTTGAGGAAGGCTGGTCCATCTGAAGTTGAGATAGAGGACTGTCCTAGACTTTAAGACATAAACTTGACCCAGTCTATACATGATGGGTCACATCCTAAGTCAGTGGACCTAACCCAAATCAACTAGGGATCCAACAGCCTCCTCGGACTGAGCCCGGAAGCGGATTGACAACTCGCTATTCCGGCCACGACCTGCGGTGGAGCTTCACTCTCTTTTGGTTTACTCCTCTTCCCCTTCCTCTGTAGTATGGAATGATTCAACATTGTAATGAACATCAAGTTTTATTCTATATCTAATGGGATGTTTGTAGTTTTCTTATGCTTATGAGTAGTGTTTGTGAATGCGCCTCACTCACTCCACGTCCACTCAATACCCGTGTCTCACCCGATTGCACTGCACACAAGAACAATTCCATCCATTAGCTTTCCGTCCACTCACACAATCGAAGTTCGGCATCGCGGCCGAAACACTCACTTCACCTTACGAAGCGGTGCCTTCAACCCGCATAGCTTTTTTTAATTTATTAGATCAAACAACCACAATCTCTCAAGTCCCCTTTTTACTCTTTTTCTAAGTATAACCCTCATAACAATATTTTCTGAACTGTTGCCGCTCTATGCTAATTGCATTCCTCAAGAGACCGACATTCGGGGATTTATTCCCAAACTTTATTACTTGTGCGACCGGTGCGCTTGCCGATTTACACGCATCAGGGGCCCCGACCGTACCTTCTAGTATATATTATATGAACGGATGGGGTTGTTACATTTTTGGTATCAGCTGTCTTGGTCTTTCCCTCTCGAAGTCGTGGTCGACTTCTTTTGTGGGGTGGCGCGCACGTGTCTATACAAACCACAGTAACACTTTTGAACTCCTGAATGTCCCTGCGAGGAATGCAAATTCTTGTGTTTGTGGAATCTGCGTGTTCCTATTTTGTGTTGTTTGCTTGTGTAAGGCCGCTAATGTGTGTGTCTTGTCCCCTTTAGGTGACTCAGAGTGGTGCGGGGCAATCGGAGCCCCAGCATTCGGATTAAAGTATGACACCAACTGAGGTGCCTACACCTCCGCCATCTGCAAAAACCATGCGACAAATTGCTGAGGCTTTATTTGCGATGGTTCAACGACATCCGGTTGGGCAGGTGCAAGGACAGGGGCAGCCGGCCGTGCGGCCAGAACAGGTGGAGGTGAGGCCAGAACCTGTTGTGGTTGTGAATCCTCGAACCGCTAAGATGCAGTTGACGTGGTTTATGAGTTTTCACCCGCCGACGTTCTCGGGAGTGGGAGCTACTTCACAGGCTGAGGATTGGTTATCGTGCGTCAAGCGGATCATGATGGCGATTGGAATGGAGGATCATCAGAAAGTCACCTTAGCGACTTTCCTTCTTGAAGGAGAGGCTAGACTGTGGTGGGATGATATGAAGCTGCATCACTTGGCGGGTCGTCCCTTAACACAAGTATCGATGGAAGAATTCTCGCGACTCTTCCTATTGAAGCACCTTCTTGCGGCGCAACGGATTGCCATGGAGAATGAATTCCAAAGGCTGACGCAAGGTGATGGTAGTTTGGAAGCTTACCTGTATGAGTTTACATGCTTAGGGCGGTATGCTGGTTCGATATTTGCTGATGAGCAGATGAAGACGAATAGGTTCTACGAAGGACTGCGGGACGAGCTGAGGTTCCTGGTTTCTAGTTCTGTGAACCAAGGCTTCCAGGCATTGGTCGACACTGCAAGCGCGCTGGAAAAAGACATGAAGAGAGTGAAAGGGAAGAGGGCATTGGCTTTGTCACAGCTAGAGTTTAAAGTGCCCCGACCGACGAAGTTATTCTATAATAAGAAATGGGGCAAGAGGCCCAAGACGGCGGGACAAGCTCCTTCTTCTGTTGCATTGGGAGCAACGTCGGGGGACACCTCCAAGCCGGATACTCATATATACTTTAATTGTGGACGGGTGGGGCATATAGCTTGAGATTGTCGGGTGCCGACAAAGAGTGAAAAGAAGGCTGGAGCATCATATGCGGAAAAAGGAAAGGTGGTGGTGGACTCCTCTGCCTCTCAGGCGCAGCCCCGGGTCTACAATCTTGGCCTGCAGGAGGCCATCAAGCAAAGTGACGTCGTCACAGGTACGAGTTTAGTGTTTGAGTATTTTATTGTTTGTATGTTTTGCTTAATGCCTCTGTGGATGCGGCTTGTGTGTGCGACATGATTCTCACAGATTTTGTGATGATTCGGGACACGCTGGCGCGAGAACTGTTTGATATAGGTGCATCTCATTCTTTTTTGTCTCGTGAGTTTATAGCGCGTCTTGGGATACCTAGTCGTGTGAAGACAGATATCATCAGAGTGGTGTTGCCAAATGGCTGTTGGATGCTTGCGGATCAAGCTTGCAATGTGGTGGTCCAAATAGGAAGTCGGGATTTCAGTTTGACTGCATCTGTATTTCCGATATCGGAATTCGACGTGATATTTGGTATGGATTGGCTTGCGGAGTAGCATGCCATGATTGATTGCCAATCCAAAGAAATCACGCTGGGCCAGAATACCGAACAGGAGACAAAGTTCACTGGTATGCGAGGAGTGGGCGGGACTTTATTGTCTGCACTCCAAGTCTTGAAGGTTGTTTGGTGACTTCACGATTGAGTTGGTGCCAGGTGCGAAACCTGGGGCACGCTCGCCATATCGCGTCACGCCAAAAGAACTGGCTTAGTTGAAAGTCCAACTGCAGGAATTGATGGAGCAGGGGTATATATTCCCAAGCATGTCTCCTTGGAGAGCCCCTGTGCTTTTTGTGAAAAAGAAAAACGGTGGCTTGCGGTTATGTATTGATTACCGCGAATTGAATAAGCTAACCGAGAAGAATAAATATCCGATTCCGCGGATTGATGAGCTGTTTGATCAACTAGTGGGATCGTCTGTCTACTCGAAGTTGGACTTGAAATCTAGGTATTACCAATTGAGGATCCGGGAAGAAGATATTCTCAAAACCGCATTTGGAACAATGTATGGGCACTACGAGTTCACGGTCATGCCATTTGGACTATGCAATACGCCTTCGGTATTTATGGACTTGATGCACCGAATATTCCGTGAGTACCTGGATCTGTTCGTGATAGTGTTTATTGATGATATCCTGGTGTACTCGAGATCGAAAGCCGATCATGAGAAACATTTGCGGTTGGTGTTGAATACATTGAGGCAAAATCAGCTCTATGTCAAGTTCTCGAAGTGCAAGTTTTGGCTATCGTCAGTGGCTTTTCTGGGCCATGTGGTGAGTGGAGCGGGCATAACTGTGGATCCAGCAAAGATAAGGGCCATACAAGAGTGGCCGGTGTTGTCTTCAGTGGCCGAGGTCCGGAATTTTCTTGGACTAGCAGGCTACTACCGAAGATTTGTTGAAAACTTCTCGCGGATTGCTTTGCCGCTAACCACGTTGACGCGAAAAGAGCAGAAGTTCGTTTGGTCGCCAGAGTGCGCGCGATCTTTTGAAGAGCTGAAGATTCGGTTGACCACGGCGCCTGTGTTGTCATCACCATGTGGTACCGATGGATTTGTCATCTACAGTGATGCTTCAGGAAGCGGCTTAGGCTGCGTACTTATGCAAAATGGAAAGGTGATTACTTATGGCTCACGCTAGCTGAAAGTGCACGAGCGGAACTATCCCGTCCATGATCTTGAGTTGGCGGCGGTGATCTTTGTACTAAAGCTGTGCCGACACTATCTTTATGGTGTGAAGATAGAGATATATACAGATCACAAGAGCCTGAAGTACATATTGGAGCAGAAGGACTTGAATATACGACAACGAAGGTGGTTGGGGTTCCTCGGAGACTACACCTTTGAGATTCAATATACTCCTGGGAAGGGGAATGTTGTTGCGGATTCCTTGAGTCGGCGGACTCCGGCAAGAGCAGCTTGGTTGCAAAGGCATGATGAACGTCTCATCCAGGAGCTGGAAGCTTTAGAAATTTCTGGTGTTGACAAGAATGCCACTGCCAATGCATGTTTGAACTGGACGGGGGTGAAATGTGACCTTGCGGATCGAGTTCGACGGGTAACGGAGTTGGATGAAGATCTCCTACGCTATGCAAAAGCTGGGCTAGAAGGGAAGTTTTCCTGGAATGACGGTTTTTTTGCGGAAAGAGGGTCGTTTGTGCGTCCCAAATGTGGGTAAATTGAGGGAAGAACTGATGTATGAAGCACATTATACGAAGTACTCAATCCACCCAGGGAGCACGAAGATGTTCAATGATATGAAAAAACTATTTGGTGGCCAGGGCTAAAGAAAGATATTGCTCTTTATGTGGCCAAATGCCAAACCTGTGCTATGGTGAAGGCAAAATGCTAGAAACAGGGCTGTTATTTGAAGTCGTTGCCGATTCCAGAGTGGAAATTTGACGATATTTCTATGGATTTCGTGCATGGGTTGTCGAGATCTCAAAGAGGGAATGATTCCATCTGGGTGATTGTTGATCGGGTGACAAAAGTGGCATATTTTCTACCAAACAAGAGAGATGAATCGGTAGAAAGTTTGGCAAAGCTGTACGTGGAACAGATTGTACGACTTTACGGTATTCCTCAGAGCATCATAATTGATCGAGATGGGCGATTCACGTCAAAGGATTGGAGGCTAGTTCACCAGCTGTTTGGCACGAAGTTGACTTTCAGTACGGCCTTTCATCCCCAAACGGATGGTCAAACTAAACGCAATAATAGAACGATGGAGGACATGCTCAGGATGTGCGCAATAGACTTCGAAAAGAGATGGGAAGATCATCTCTATATGGTGGAGTTTGCTTATAATAATAGCTACCAGCCAAGCTTCGGGATGGCACCGTATGAAGCTCTATATAGAAGGAAATGTTGTACTCCCTTGGCTTGGGTAGAAGCGGGCGAAGATCGAGTTTATAAGCGTAATGAAGTCGATGAAGCAAATTCAACCATTCGTGCTATTAGAGAGAAGCTACTCATAGCCCAAGATTGTCAAGCGAAGTACTACAACGCCAAGCACCGGAACGTGGAGTTCGCGGTTGGCGATTGGGTCTACTTAAAGATCAAGCTCTTCAAAGGTGTCTCCAGGATTCGACGTTTGAAAAAGTTGAGTCCAAGATATTTGGGTCTATTTGAAGTGGTTGAGCGAATCGGAGAAGCTGCGTATCGGCTAGCTCTTTCAGCAGACTTAGGTGGACTACATGATGTGTTTCACATCTCGGTGTTGCAGAAGGCCATTAAAGATCCAGCTCAAGAGATCACCGATGATCATGTGTCGGTGGAGTATGGGCTAACAACGTGGGTTAGACCGATTCAGATCGAGGATCGAGCTGAGAAATAGTTGCGGAACAAGATGGTCGGCATGGTTAAAGTCCGGTGGGACAACTGCGGCCGTGAAGAGCTTACATGGGAGCGAGAGCAGACCATGCGAGCGGAGTTTCCCGAACTATTTTTGTCGCGATTTCATAGTGACAATGTTATTGTAACATAAATGTTTCATGTTATAAAAATGTTTGGTTGCTGGTTGCCTTCCTGTATACAAATTTCGAGGACGAAATTTCTTGTAGGAGGGGAGGGTTGTAACAGCCCATTTTTCAGCAGGCTCATTTTTGGGGTGACACGGCCTGGGACACGGGCGTGTCCTGCATTCGGGAGGAACAGTCAACGAGTGGTCGACACAATTTGGTCGACGATCGTCGAGTGCTTCGGACACGGCCTGTGACACGGGCGTGTCACAGGGCGTGTCAACACGGTCGACGAACTCAGCCCGATGTGTTTGAGCTGGGGCGTGTCTAGTGCCATGTATGGGCACACGGCCTGAGACACAGGCGTGTGTGAAGGCATGTCGAGTGACACGGCCCATGACACGGGCGTGTCACATGGGCGTGTCACTGGATTGGGTAAGTCGGTTGAGCACCGCATAGGGAACACGGCCATGGACACAGGTGTATCACAGGCCGTGTCAGGCAAAATTTATGATTTTTGGTGAAATCGTGACCATCCATTCCTTCAGCCTGGATCCAAGGGCTGAGAGGCCTCCTTGTCTTCTTAAGGCCGAGAATGGGTTGGGGAAACTCATTTGGCTTTTGGTCTTATCTTTCTACACTTCTAGAGAGAGAAAGAGAGAGGAAGAAGGAGGGGGAGAAGAGGGGGCTGATCACCGGTGGTGGTGCGGTTTTCCGACAAGAGATCTGAGGCCGGCGTTGGGAGGAAACGCTGTTGCGGATCTTCCTAGCCAAGTTAGAGCTCATGGCACCAAAGAGGTCTTCAAGGGTAACGACTTTTCTTACTAGCCATGTGAAGGCTTCCTTTTTGGCATATGTATGTGATTCCCCCACCAAAAGGTGTCTGATTTTCCGAGTGTTTGGGTTGATTCATGGACTCCCGTTTGTTGGCATATAGATCCGGAAATGGAGTACGGAATAGGCATGCTGTGTGAAGCCCGTCTGGAAAGATTTGTCTAGATTGGTGATGTCGCATAAGAACCGGAGAAGACTTCATGTGAAACGCATAGTTTAGGAGTTGACGGATTTGACCTGTGAAAGGAAGTAGCAGGAAGTACTGGAGTGGTAGTCCTGGAAAATACCCGTAGAAGGCTTGTGGTGCTTGTGCTATTGGGTTTGACCTGTGAAAGGAAGTAGTAGGAAGTACTGGATTGGAATTCCAGGAAATACCCTTTGGAATGCTTAATGTTCATGGGGAGTCCACCTGTGAAGCGAGTAACAGGAAGTACTTGCATGGTAGCCAGGAAAGACCCCTGACATTTGTAATATTTGCGGCATCCACTTGCGAAGAGAGTAGTAGGAAGTACTGGTGTGCCCAGGAAAGACCCGCTAATGTTGTGAGATGAATGGGTGTAATAGAAATACCCAGGATTGAATGCCAGAACAGGATCGGTGAGACCTACCCATGCCTTTATTTAGCCATGAGTATGTCGTGCTCGGTGATGGCAAGGCAATTTGAGCAACGGGGGGTGGAGGATCTGACCTGCGTTATGTCCGTCCGACGTGAGACCAGAAGGTGCGGTCTGTTGGAGCGCATAGCAAGAGTCTTAAGCCTACGCGCCGTGAGACAATAGGGGGCTACGGGCAAATCCCGGTTCACTAAGACTATAAAACTCCGGCTGCACGCCATGGAGTAAATGCTCAAGTGAGTTTTTGTTGGGCTATGACCCTGATACGGTGGTGGGCAACTGATTTGCCAGTACATCAAGAATGTGCCCTGAGTGCATGGACCGTTGGGCAGGGCGGCTGACGGTGGTGATGGCATGTATGCATGAAAGCACATTATATGAGATATATTGTCATGCTTGTGATATGATATACCTGTAGGGAAGATTACCGCTGCCCAGAGAATAGGGGTAGGGTCATTATAATTTGTTCAGCTGAATGCTGACCGTTGCCTCTGTTTGCCACCCTTAGGTGGAATGTCCCTGTGCAGGTGCTGGAGAACCGAGCGGGACGCATAAGGGTTGAAGTCCCTACTGCTTTTGCTGCTGCCGCTGCTAGCACTCGAAGGCTATTGTGAATGTACATGTTATGTTTTCTTTGATGTGTCCGGCCTGCGCGCCAATGTTTGGACCACTATTTGAAAGCCCTGTAAGGCCATAAGGCCAACGCTGTTACATGTTGTAAGACATTCCTATAATCTATAAAATGTGAAGTTTTATATGTTGGACATTCAAGAGAGGAGTTCAAGAGTATAGGCTTTCGCTAGAATGCAATGTGTTAGGTGCGCTGCGCATACTTTGGTATCACTCCGTAGCTTCATCGTCTGTTTTGTGGTATTTGTTGTGGGGCCCTGGCCGGACCTTCTAGTATATATTATATGAACGAATGGGGTTGTTACACACCAAGCTCCATGCTCCGTTCGACGAACGCCGAGCTAAACCCTCTGTTCGACGAACTCCGAGCTCAACCCAAGCTCAGTTTTACGGAAGATAGGCCTAGTTTGACAAACTCCAGGCATGTGTGTGATGGGTGTGTCAGCTCGCGCAGCTCTCCCTCTTAGCTCAGGTGAGAGCGAGCTGGCCGCTCTGAGTTCGCCCACATGCTGCTCTAGCATGGTCAGGTCGCCTTGGCCCACTATGCGAACACGGGGTTGTACACAATCCCCTCTCTTTTTGATCTTGACCAAGCTCGAAAAGAATCATCCAACCCACGTGTTTGTTGAGTGCTTTGCTGAGCTGGAGGTAATCGTTTGGTGGGTCCCAGCTTCATACTATAAATATGCCATTGGACCCTCTGGAAAAATCCCACCTTCTTTTAGCCTTCTCAGTGAGTTGTAGCTACACGATGCCTGCGGCCGAGGAGATGCGTGCTCGGATAGCGGCCGCAAGGGAAAACACTAGGGAGGAGGCTCTTGAGGCCGCCCCGTGGTTGTCATGCAGATCGCCCGGCCCCCTCTTCAGGCCGGTAAAATGGAAAATTGTCAGGCGGTATCTGGCAAATGACCTCCCGGGCTCCAGCTCGGTGGCTGGTGCCGAGGTTGCTCAGGAGGTATGCGCACCTCCCGCCTGATTCGTCGCGTTGCTTCTGACTTCTCTTTTTGGATGTGCCGCCTCGCGGGGACGGAGGTGATGGAGGGGAACGGGGCCATTCCCTCCCGCTGTCAATTGTGCGTGTCGCCAGACCCTTGGGCTTGGGGCACCCCCTTCGGAGACTTAACGGTTGTCAATTCCCCTTGGTTGGGAAAATCCTTCACGATTCTTGAGGGAGGACACTTCCAGGGCCGGTCGTGCTCTTCTCGGCCAGCAACTTGTGCGGGCGACGAGCCGACACATGGTGAGCTCATACTCGTCCCTGTTTGTTATTGCTCACTCTCTCTGACCTACCCCTTCGCAGGTTGCAACGTGATCTCCTCCTCTGATGTCGAGATGAGCAAGAAATACTCGCCTTCCCCTAACACAGATCACATTTTTGAGTATCTAGGCGACCCGACGGATGCGACGGGGATGAAGAAGCAGGCAACGCAGCTGTTCCAGAAGAACATGCTACTACTACAAGAGGTATTCAACAGGGTTGACAAGGTCAAGGCCTAAGTGTAGGAGTGGCTTGTAGTTCTGGAAGGAGCTAGTTGCTCGATAGACGAAGACGGGGTTACTTCTCCCGAGGTGCAATAACGCGGGCCGAGGAGCGGCTCAGGCACACCACAGAGCAAGTTGGCCTGGCCCAGCAGGAGCTGGTAGCGGTTCACGAGTACCGTTATCCTCCCGTTCCACTCTGATCTGGGATGCGGAGGTCGGTAAGGTGGAAGTGGATCCAGTACTGAGCCGCTTGTCCCCTCCCCGCTACTGGTTGTCAGGCCTGGACCACATCCGCTCTCTAAACTGATTCGCTTAGGAGGGTTATCTATCTTGAAACATTTTTATTGTTTGTAATAATCTGAGACTTCTCTCGCCTGCTGATGGGCTTAATGCTTGCTGCACGTTACTTTTACTGTGTTGTTGCTTAGTTTTCTCTGGGTGAACGCGGATGGAGCCCTCTTGCTCGCCCACCACTTCCTTAAGTGGGTATGAGATCATTGAATCGGCTCGCCCAACCAGCCTATTTAATCTTGGCAGGAGCGGGCCGGGAACTCGCTGATTACGAGTCTGCTCGGATTGCCTACTGTTTCAGGTGGGTGCGAGCCACAGCTCGCCCGCCTCTCGTGCGGTCGCGGGTGGCGCAACTCGCTGTCGAACGGTCTTTGTGGCACGGCTGCGAGCTGGGAAGTTGAACCGTTAGGGTGTATTTTGCTATCCGCACTTTTCCCGCCGACGGAAGATTTTCCCGCCCATTTTCTTTCTATAAATATGCCTTATCGGCTCTTTCTCACCCGCCGCGTTTAAAACTTCCCTTGCATCTTTCCTTCCTGTGACCCTTGACTCGCCCGCTTCCTGCGAGAACTTCCTCACCCCGCTTAGCAAGCTCTCTGCGAGATGGGCGGTGGTAGCAGCGATGCGGATGGGCGGGGCAAGTGTGCCTGGACCTTTTCTGAGCACGACTTTCCACATGGCGTCATTTGTGAAGGCGAGTTCTTCGACGCCATAGGCGACTTCATATCGCCAGGCTTCGTGGCGAGGTGGCCTGGGGAGGGGGAGAAGATAAACGACCTCTCTGGGGGAGCTCGCCATCCCCGTGGCACACTTCGAGGCAGGCCTCTGGCTTCCCCTATGGCCGGAGGTTCGCCAAATATTGAAATATTTTAGGGTCGTCCAGGCCAGATGACCCCCAGTTCCATAGCTATTATGGTCGGGTTCGCCTGCTTCCTACAGGAAGAGCTAGTTGAGTTCAGCCTCGTAGTCTTCTGCAAGCTATTCTCCTTCCGGGTGAATGAGGATGGGGCCACCTACTTCTCTAGCGGCCAAGTCAAGGTATGGGAGACTGTCAAAGAGAGCCATAATTGGGTAAAGAAATTCTTGTTCGTCAAGGGGGACTTCGGCAACGTCCCCTTCACGCCGGTCCAGCTCAACGAGGCGAGCTACCGCCCCCTAACCTGGGGGACCATGAGGCAGAGTTGTGCGGGTTCATCGCCGGGAAGAAATTCGAAGTCGCCTTTCTATGCAGGAATCTAAACAACCTTTCCCCCATCCCTCTATGGGGAGGTAAGCTACTCACGCTTCTCCTTTCTGCTTGATAATCTTCCTACTTTAACTTTCCTCTTTTGCAGGCGAGGGAGACATCCCCCTGCACCCTCCTTATAAGAGTGTGTGACTCGCTTATAATGAGCTCCCCCGCGCCGACACCGCAGCCGCTGCACACCGCGAGACCCCGACATTTGTCGCCCAGAAGCGGCCTAGCCATGAACAACATCCACCGCCGCCGCTTAAGAAGGTGAAGTCCACGGGAGATGCGCCTCTCGCGGTCAAAGCGAAGGGTAAGGCCCTAGTGGTCCAGCCGACCGAGGATCCCGCCCCCGCGACCGCCTCGACCGGCGGCTCCCCTGGCGATGCGGCTGGTACCTCTGGGTCACAAAAATAGAAGCAGTCCACTATAAAGCCAGTGCCGAGAGGCCACCGCAACATCAGCTACGGCGAGAAGTGCCTAGATGAGCTAGGCATCCCCCTCCTCCTGTGGGACAAGAAGTCGAACCGGGCCATCATCTCCACCCTGCTGCCGAGCTAGTTGGAGCAGGAAACTATCCACTGGGAGGCCTACAACTTCTCGTTTGGCCTCTACTCACGGGAGGACGCCACCATCTACGATGAGGAGTCCGAGCGGGTGCTGATCCACGAGAGTGCGCGGGCCCAGCTTTGCAGCCTGGAGCTGGCCCACATGGTAGGCTAGCGGTGCACCTAAATGGAGAAGAACACCCCCTCGCTCAAGAGGTAGGTTGACGAGAAGGAGGAGGCCACCGTCTCACCCAGGAGGAGGCACAACGATAGAGGGAGAGGGTGGATGCAGCTGATGTTGCCGTCGCTGTCTTGGAGAAAGAAAAGGAGGTGCTTCTGGAACGGGTTCAAGGGCTACAGACAGTGGTGGCTGCCTCGCCGACCTCTTGCAGCGGCTGCCAGCTTGCGCACTATACCGAGTACAAGCTGGAGGAGATGATCCAGAAGAACGCTGCCTACGCAGCGAAGTACACCGTCCAG
Source organism: Platanthera guangdongensis (assembly GCA_039583875.1). Lineage (NCBI taxonomy): Eukaryota > Viridiplantae > Streptophyta > Magnoliopsida > Asparagales > Orchidaceae > Platanthera > Platanthera guangdongensis. The sequence goes on along the minus strand of CM077149.1, from coordinate 80,564,175 downwards.
GCGCTACGACGGGCGGACCTCATTAAGAGTGAAGGCACGGGCCTTTCTGCGAGCGGCGTGGTACCGACGCTATTATTGTTGGTACCTAAGCCTGGAAACAAGTCCTACCAGCCCCTCTAAGACTTGCCGCCCGAGAGCTCGCCTCGCCGAATTCTCGCGCCTCTCCTCCTATGTATATGTACTTGTTTCTTTCGTTGCAATGTAAACGCGGGCTGAGTCCCGAACTTGTAGCTTTGCCAGTCAATGAACTCATTTGTGTTCTCTTCGCATGTATATGTATATTACCGTTGCTTGTAAGGTTACTGGTGAAATGCGTATTATTTCATTTCTCTTCTGTATTCATGGCTTGTTTTGATCCTCCCGCTCGCAGTTCCTTATTCCACGTCCTGTCAGCGAGATTGTGCTTCCCATAAGGACAGCTTAGGAAGCATAGTGGGCTTAGTTAGCCGACTCGCGAGTGGCGACGCGCATCATTAGGCCAGATCCTACATGCGGCTTACTTGCTAGAGGAGGCGAGCCGACTTGGCTCGCACCCGAGCCGCTGGGATCCGTGCAGGCTGACCCTCACGTGCTATGGTCCTGGGTTCTCGCCGCCATGGCCGTTTCATAGGTGTTGGGCGATTATGTTGGGTCCCGAGTGCTCGCCTCACCGATCCATAGTCTCAGCTCAGCTATTTCGTCTTGCCAACCTGCCGGACCCATTTCGTTAACTTTGAGATTTCTTCCTCGGTCATTCTGATTCCTGGGCTCCCGACTTCTAACATCGTTTGTTCATCGAGACCCTTCTTGCTAGACAGTTGGGAGTCGGAGTAGATTCTCATGAGTGACATCCAGCCCTGACAGCTAGAAGAGAGCCTGTAATCGGGATCTGCTCGGGGTCCGGGTTGACACACACGAGTGACATGCAGCACTGTCAGCTAGGTGAGAGCCTGGCAGCGGGATATGCTCTGGGTCTGGGTAGACGCCATCGAGTGACATCTAGCCCTACAAGCTAGGTGAGAGACCGACAGCGGGATCTTCTAGGGGTCTGAGTAGATGTCATCGAGTGACTTCCAGCCCTGCCAGCTAGATGAGAGCCTGGCACCTGGATCTGCTCGGGGTCTGAGTCGACACACGCAAGTGACATCTAGCCCGACCAGTATGGTGAGAGCCTAACAGCGGGATCAGCACGAGGTCTGCGTAGACGCAATCGAGTGACTTCCAACCCTGCCAGCTAGATAAGATCCTGGCAGTGGGATCTACTCGGGGTCCGGGTTGACAAACACGAGTGATAACTAGCCTTGCTAGCTAAGTGAGAGCCCTGCATCGGGATCTGTTCGGGGTCTGGGTAGACGCCATCGAGTGACATCCAACCCTGCCAGCTATGTGAGAACCTGGCAGCGGGTTCTGCTTGGGGTCTGAGTAGACTCCATAGAGTGACTTCCAGCCCTGCCAGTTAGATGAGAGCATGGTAGTAGGATCTGCTCGGGGTCTAAGTCGACACACATGTGACATCCAGCCCTTCCAGCTAGGTGAGTGCCTGGCAGCGGGATCTACTTGGGGTCTGAGTAGATTCCATCGAGTGACATCCAGCCCTGCTAGCTAGGTGAGAGCCAGACGGTGGGATCTGCTCGGTGTCTAAGTAGACGCCATCGAGTAACATCCAGCTATGCTAGCTAATTGGGAGCCTGGCAGCGAGATCTGCTCAGGGTCTGAGGAGATGCCATCGAGTGACATCTAGGCCTGCCAGCTAGGTGGTAGCCTGACAGCGGGATCTGTGTGGGGTTTGAGTAGACGCCATCGAGTGACATCCAGCCCTGCCAGCTTGGTGGGATCCTGACAGCAGGATCTGCTCGCAGTCTAAGTATACGCCATCGAGTGACATCCAGCCCTTCCAGCTAGGTGGGAGCCTGGAAGCGGGATTTGCTCGGGGTCTGAGTAGACGTCATCGAGTGACATCCAGCACTACCATCTTAGTGGGGGCCTGACAGCGGGATCTGCTCGGGTTCTGAGTAGATGTCATCGAGTGACATCCATCCCTGCCAGCTAGGTGTGAGCTTGGCAGCGGTATTTGATAGGGATCTGGTTTGACACACACGAGTGACATCCAACCCTGCCAGCTTGGTGAGAGCCTGGCAGTAGGATCTGATTGGGGTCTGAGTAGATGTCATCGAGAGACATCCAGCCCTGCCAGCTAGGTGGGAGCCTGTAGTAGGATCTGCTCGGGCTGAGTAGACGCCATCGAGTGACTTGCAACCCTGCCAGCTAGGTGGGAGCCTGGCAGTGGGATCTGCTTATGGTCTGAGTAGACACACGAGTGACATCCAGCCCTGCCAGCTAGGTGAGTGCCTGGCAGCGAGATCTACTCGGTGTCTGGGTTGACACACACGAGTGACATCCAGCCATGCCAGCTAGGTGAGAGCCTGACAACGTTATCTGCTCGGGATCTGCTAAGTGAAATCCAAACCCACTCATATGAATCATTGCGGGAGACTTGGCATATGAAGAAGCTTCATTAGTAAAAAAGGAACAACTTACATATCTTACGGGTAAAAGTGCTTCAAGTCGTCACCACTCCAGGGGAGTCTCAGGGTCTCGCACTCCACATTCCGGAGGTGATACCCTCCTGATTTCAAGGCCTCTTTTACAATGTATGGACCCTCCGAGTTGGGGTTAAGCTTCCCCATGGTTGTCGATCTTCCCGCTGCATCTACCTTCTTCAAGACTGAGTCCCCCTCCATAAATTGTTTGATTCTAACGTGCTTGTCGAAGTACTTATCCATTCTCCTCTTCATTTACTCTTGTCGGATAGCAGAGCGGTCACGTAGCTCCTCTACTATGTCATGGGAGAGCCGCAGTTGCTCCTCATTTTCAGCCGGCCATTCATCTCTGCCTTCCTGTACCGTGACCAGACGAGGCGTCTGGACTTCAAATTCTATGGGAAGTACTGCCTCATACCCATGGGAGAGCTTGAATGGGTCTCCCCTGTGTCTGTGTTGCGGGTGGTCCTCAGGGCCCATTGGACCGAGGGAAGTTGCTCCGCCCAGCTCCCCTTCATGTTTTCAACCTTCTTCTTCAGGAGGTTCAAAATAATTTTGTTTACCGCCTCCACCTGCTCGCTGCTCCTGGGGTGGTAGACCAAGGCAAATCTGAGGACAATTCTGAGCTGCTCGCCGAAGCTAATGAATTCTGTGCTGGTGAAATGACGTCCATTATCCGTGATAATGGCCTGGGGTAGCCCGTGACGGCAAATGATCTCCCCCCAAACAAAATTCCTGATAACCTAGGAGGTCACCTTGGCCAGCCCCTTCACCTACAGCCACTTAAAAAAATAAACTATCATTACCAATAGGAACCTCCTCTGCATGCTGTCCTGGGGGAATGGTCCAACCAAGTCCATTCCCCAAATTGCAAAGGGCCAGGGGGCCGTGTTACTCTTGAGGTGCTGAGACGATTGTAGTTGGAGGGGGCAAATAACTGGCATTTGTGGCACCTCTTTGCGAATTTTGCAGCGTCGTGGTCCAAGGTTGTCCAGAAGTACCCATGTCTAACGATCCTCCCTTCCAGGGTCCGGCTCCCGGAGTGGCTCCCACACTCCCCGGAGTGGACTTCTTCCAAGATCCTCTGCATTTCCCTCCCATCCATGTAATGGGCCCGCATCCCCGAGAGAGTCTTTCGATATAATTGTCCATCCCGGAGGAGATAGTATGTCGACTTGTATCTGAACTTCTTTTTGTCATCCCCTCCGGATACTCTCCTATGGAAAGGAAGGTTGTTAACATGTCCATCCACGAGGGATGTTGATCCACCTCCATCAGCTGTCCCTATTCTATGGAGGGGCGGAACAGATCAGTAATGGTACCCCCCACACGGGGACCGTGCTTTGCCAGTTGATCTACCTGTTCGTTCTCCTCCTTGGGCACGTGTTGGATAGAGAAGGTCTGGAACTTCCCAATGACCCCTTCACTTTTTCCAAGTATAATAGGAGTGTGGGTTCCCTCGCCTCAAACTCAACCTTGATCTGGGAAGCCACCACCATGGAGTCAGGAGGAACTCCACGTCGAGCACCCCCATCTCCCTGGCTAGACGCAGCCCTGCTATTACAACCTCGTATTCAGCCTGGTTGTTAGTGATGGGGAAGTGCACCACCACTGCTTGCTCAATTCTCGTCCCTTGGGGGCTTTCCAAGATTACCCCCACCCCCAAAGAATGTTTCCCAGAAGCGCTGTCTACCTTCACCTTCCAAAAAGTCGGACAAGTGAAGGCCTCCGCCACCTCGACTACGTAGTCAGTCAAAAAGTCGGCAATTGCTTGGGCCTTGATCGAGAGGCAGGGGCAAAGGAGATGTCGAACTCATTCAGTTCCACCGACCACTTAGCTAGCCTGCCCGAATGCTCCACCCCCTCAAAGATGTAGCGAAAGGGATGGTCAGCCACCACTCTGATGGAGTGTGCCTGGAAGTAGTTCCGGAACCTCTGGGCCGAGATGACTAGACCAAGGCCAGCTTTTCCAAGATTGGATATCGAAGTTCGGCCTTCCTTAGGACCCGACTCATATAGTATATTGGGAGTTGCCTCTTCCCCCCTTCTCGAACAGGGACGATGTGGAAATTTTTGAAGTGGAAGTGGGTGACGGGATAGGCCGGGCGGCCTGGGGCGGACAACTTTGGCGGACTAGGCGGACTGGGCGACTGTGATTTGCAGCCTGGTGGAAGGTCTAGTGAGAAGCCAGTTGTTCTTCTGGGCGGTTTGCACGGGTTGAGTCCGCGGACTATGCGGCCTGGTTTCTGCGGATAGGGTGTTTGCTGATTGGCTTTGCCAAGGAGCGGCCTCAGCGGATGGAGGCTTACGGACTAGTGCATTGCTCAGTGGCCGCGGGTGCAAGCTTGTGCTGATAGGCGGTTTGGCTCATGTCCGCGGGTAGCTTGCGGACTGGAGTGTCCACGGTGTGGGCTATTGCGGACTGGGCTTAGAGCTTGGCTGAGGCCTTGTCGAGCTCTGGTGGCACAGCAGGCGATTTGCTGTGGAGATCGATTGGCGGACTGGGTTTGGAGTCCGGGGTTGGCTGCTGTTTTGGACAGAAGTGCGAGGAGCTCGCGGACTGATGGCGGTCTGTGCTAGGGTGTTTGGCGGACGGGAATTTGAGTCCGCCATGCTCGCATTGGCCCTTGATGGTTTTGGACTTGGTCACACTTTGTGCCAAGGCCATGGTGTCCGCGGTATCCGCCAAGTCCGCTGTGACCGGGCGGACTGTTGTTGTCTTCCTTTGGTCGTGGACTTGTGGCGGATTGAGGTGTGAGTCTTGCAGACTGCCTCGGGTTGGTGCGGACTGCCATTGAAGGGGGTTGCTGTCTTGCAGTGGTTGGAGCTTTGCGGGCCGATTCCTTGTCCGCATAGCTTGGGCAGACTGGAGAGGGTTCGCCAATGTTTGCCTTGCTCCTGGCGGTTTGCCTTAGTATCCGGCTAAGTACATGCGGACTCCGCGGACGGAGGGTTGCTATTGCGCGGGCTGGGGTGGTGACGCTATCTCTTGGGCGGTGACCACACTCCTCACCTTGCCTATAAATAGGACCCCCCTGACATAACCTAAGTAACTGGAGTGAACAGTAAGTTGGGTTGAGCGAAGTGCTGCGGTCTGTGTTCGTCAGTCCACGCGAATTGTTTCAGGCTGACAGTTTGCTGTGTGCAGGTCGTGCGGATAGCTTCAAGGAGCCAGGAGTTTGGCTGTGACTTCGGTCAAGTGCTTTTAAGTGTGCGGTCTCTGCGGACTCAGCAGGAGGTCACTCTGCGGCTTGTCAGTTTTGTTTCATCTTTGCCAGCTTCAATAACCTGTCCGCCGGCTTCAGGCGGGTAGGGGTGTTCCTCAGTTCAGGTTCAGCAGGAGGCGAATAACGGTGTGTCCGCGCGGCCTCGCGGCTTCGGCAGACTCCATGTCTATTCAGCGGATTGCAGCATAGCTTGGGCGAGCTCAGCGGACTCGGCGACCTCGCGGTCTCGGCGGACTCCGGTGCTGTGCGCCCGGCTTGTGTTTTGGTGCTTTCTATTTTTAGCTGTTATACTAGCGAAATCATGTCTCGCTATGTATGCCTCACATTGTAAAGAAGTGAATGAATAAAAGACCTGCTTGTGCTTCCATTGTTTGTTGGCATTAACCTCTGTTCCATGGTTTCCGCTGGTTCAACGTGCGAACTGGGTAGTTCCGAAGATATTAATTTGGCGTTTGGGCTATCTTGCTGACCACGTTGAGAAAATTTAACATGGTATCAGAGCGAGGTTCCTGAGGTTCAGTTGCGTGAGCGGAAGTCAGCCAGTGTTGTTACTCAGTGCTTGGGTGGTGAGCAACCTGTGTTGTTGCTCGGAGCTGCTGAAAAGTTGCCAACAGGTGTTGCAATGGAAGAGAGCTTTGCAAGAGGTCTGGGCATTGAACTCTTAACGCCGACTAACTTCAAGAAGTGGAAGTCGTGCATGAAGAGTTATCTTCTTGGCGAGGAGCTGTGGGAAGTCGTCGGTGGAGACGACAGACAGGAAGTCACTGCTGCTTTCGGTACTGCTGAGCAGGTGAGGCTCTGGAGAAGAACAAATGCTAAGGCGGAGTTCATTCTGAAGAGAGTCGTGTCTCCGGAACTGTTTGATCACATCGTTGGATGTGAGTCGGCTGCTGATATTTGGACAATCATTGATGAGTTGTTCAATAGGAAGAATGTGGCGCGGCTTCAGTTCCTGGAGAATGAGTTGGCCAGGGCAACTCATGGAGACCTTTCCATCTCCAAGTACTTCTTAAAGATGAAGAGCTTATGTGCTGAGCTATCGGCACTGGATCCTGATGAGCCTATCTCTGAGGCAAAGATGAAAAGGCACATTATCCGCGGCTTGCGTAAGGAGTATGTGGCCTTTGTTACATCTGTTCAAGGGTGGGCTACTCAGCCGTCGTTGCTGGAGCTGGAGAATCTGCTTGCCTCGCAGGAGAGCTTAGCAAGGCAGATGGCTGGAGTGAACCTGAATCAGGAAGGCAACGAAGCTCTCTTCTCAGGAAAGAAGAAAGGATGGGAAAGGAAGAAGAAGAAGAAGGTGCAGGCCGCTGTTGAGAAGGAGACTTCAACTTCATATCCACCGGAGAGGAGCAATGCTCCTAAGGACTGGAAGAAGAATCTGAAGTGCTACCGGTGTCATCAGCGAGGGCACTTCAAGCGGGACTGCAAGGTCAAACTGCAGCCTGGGCATGCTGCGGGAAAGGAGGAGGCTTGCTCGAGAAGTGAAGAAGCAGAATGGGGTGGAGCTTTCATGACGGGCACTTGTGTCCGGGCCTTGTCTGCTGAGGACTTCAACAGCGAGTGGATCGTGGACTCCGGGTGTGGTCATCACCTCACCGGAGATAAATCGAAGTTCACCTCCATGCAGGCTTACTCAGGTAATGAAGCTATTATCACTGCTGATAATATTGTTTATGCAGTAGAGAAAGAGGGGGTCGTGTCATTGGGTAGTGATCAGGGGCCACTCACGTTAAGGAGTGTGTATCACGTGTCGGGCATGAAGAAAAACCTCTTCTCGGTGACCAATGCGGTGGACGCTGGGTATCACGTTCTGTTTGGGCCAACAGACGTGAGGTTCCTTCGCAACGTATCAGCGGTGAAGGCTGATGTTGCTCATGTTGCGAGGAGGGTGAAGAACTTATTTGTTCTTTCCACCAGTGCTTATGTTGATAGAATGAGGGCCAATGATAGCGCTGCTATTTGGCATGAGAGGCTGGGGCATGTTGGCATGGACAAGCTGAAGGCAATGGCGAGTAGAAGTTTGGTGAGGGGGTTGCCGAAGTTGTCCTCCTTTGGTGATGGGCATGTTTGTGCGGGCTGTCAATACGGTAAGGCACATCGCCTTCCGTTTGATAAATCACAAACAAGGAGCAAGAAACCATTGGAGTGTATTCATGGCGACCTGATGGGACCAACGGTTACTGCCAGCCTTGGAGGAAGCAGATACATGCTTGTCTTGGTTGATGACTACTCAAGGTATACTTGGGTGTACTTCTTAAAGGAGAAGTTGGAAGCCTTCCATTTGTTTGTGGAGTTTAAGGAGTTGGTAGAAGGCCGGCTTGGCTTGCGGATTAAGAAGCTTAGAACTGATAACGGGGGTGAATTTGTTTCCTTCGAGTTTTCTAACTTCTGCAGGAAGCACGGGATCCAACAGGAGCTTACTTGTGCTCACACTGCACAACAAAATGGGGTAGCGGGGCGGAAGATCCGTCATCTGACGGAGACCTGCAAATGCTGGCTTCATGCGAAAGATATCCCAAGGTCCTTTTGGGCAGAGGGAATGTCTTGTGCTGCTTATGTTATCAACCGGATGCCACTCAGCCCTATCAACATGAAGACTCCTGTTGAGCTGTTGCTGAAGGAGAAGCCGAGTGTTGGACACCTTCGGGTGTTCGGTTCAACTTGCTACGTGCATGTCCCGGATGCTTCACGGACAAAGCTGGACGCGAAGGCAAGGAAACTTGTCTTTGTTGGCTATGATGAGCGGAAGAAGGGATGGAAATGCATGGACCCTGTGACAAAGAAGTTCGTGGTGTCAAGAGACGTTGTCTATGACGAGCTGACGTCATATGGAGGTGGCTCGGTGGAGCTAACCGGAAGTAGCAAGGTTGATGAAGCACCGGTGGAGGCTGCTGAAGGCTTGGAAGAGGAGCTTGCTGTTTCACCAGCAGCTCCTGTTGCTTCTAACTCCGAGGCTGAGCCTTCTGGCTCAGGAAGTAGGGGGAGCACTGCTCAATGCTTGCCCCAGGTAGGAGTGGAGCCTGAAGAAGCAACAGAAGCCGTGAGCAAGGAGCCATGTCTTCGGAGATCAAAGAGGGTGGTTAAGCAACCAGCTCGGTACTGTGATGGGAATGCAGTGAGCTTTGTCTCCTGCTTCTTTGCAGGTCCTCTGGATGAGCGAGAGCCTGCAAACTTCAATGAGGCCACTGTAGTGAAGGAGTGGGAAGATGCCATGAAGGAAGAGATTGATGCTCTGAAGAAGAATGAAACCTGGGACCTTGTGCCCAAGGTTGATGGCATTACTCTAGTTACTTGCAAGTGGGTGTATAAGTTGAAGAAGAAGGCTGATGGGAGCATTGATCGTTTCAAGGCTCGCCTGGTCGCTAGAGGATTCTCACAACAGTATGGAGAAGACTATGAGGAGACATTCAGTCCAGTTGCGAAGATGACTTCTGTAAGAGTGGTGATCGCCTTGGCTGCTAGCAAGGGATGGAGGTTGTGGCAACTCGATGTGAAGAATGCCTTTCTTTACGGAGAGATTGACAAGGACATCTTCATGGATCAGCTGCTTGGTTTTGTATCTGAGAAGCATCCGGACTATGTCTGCAAACTCAGGAAGGCTCTCTATGGGTTGAAGCAAGCTCCTAGAGCGTGGTATGGGAAGATTGCAGAGTACTTGCAATTCTGTGGATACCTTGCTTCTAACTCGGATTCAAGCTTGTTCGTCAAGAAGAAGGGAGAGCTACGAGTCTTGGTCCTGCTGTATGTGGATGACATGATCATCACAGGGAACTCAGAGGGGGAAGTAACAAGGCTCAGGGATGAGCTTGTTATACGCTTTGAGATGAAAGACTTGGGAGAGTTGCATCACTTTCTTGGTCTGGAAGTGGAGAGGAAGGAGTGCGGGGTTCTCATTAGCCAAAAAGGATATGATGATCGCATTGTGAAGCGGTTCGGCATGGGCGAAGGGAAGAAGTGCTCTACTCCACTGGAATCTGGGCTGAAGCTTCGACGAGATGAGGGAAGGGTTCTTCATGATCCCTTGGTGTTCAGGGCTCTTGTTGGGAGCTTGATTTACCTGACGATTACAAGGCCGGATATTGCTTATGTTGTTGGCCGAGTAAGTCGGTATATGGCTGAACCAAGGCAATCTCATCTAGTGGCAGCGAAGGGAATTCTGAAGTATGTCAAGGCTTCTTCTAACATGGGACTCCTCTATAGAAGGGACTCGGAGTTTGCGTTGCTCGGGTACACGGATGCTGACTATGGCGGTGATTCGGATGATCGAAGGTCTACTTCAGGTTATGTGTTCACTTGCGGTTCAGCTAGCATCTCGTGGTGTAGCAAAAATCAGGACTCGGTGTCGGTTTCAACCACGGAGGCGGAGTATAAGGCTTCGGCCTTGGCTGCTCGGGAAGCCGTTTGGTTGAGGAGGCTTATAGAGGATGTTCATGAAGAAGTGCAAGGGCCTACTTTACTCCGGGGTGACAATGAGAGTGCTCTCAAACTGGTTAACAATCCAGTGTGTCACGCCAGGACCAAGCATATAGAGATTGATCACCACTTCATCAGAGAGAAGGTGTTGGAGGGGTCTCTGCTGGTCGGGCATGTTCGGAGTGAAGATAATCTTGCTGACATCTTCACGAAGCCACTGTCGAAGGGGCCCTTTGAACGCTTGCGCAGCTTGCTGGGCTTGGTCACCACTTCCCACTTCAAGGGGGAGTGTTGAAATTTGTGAAGTGGAAGTGGGTGACGGGATAGGCCGGGCGGCCTGGGGCGGACAGCTTTGGCGGACTAGGCGGACTGGGCGGACTATGATTTGCGGCCTGGTGGAAGGTCTAGTGAGAAGCCAGTTGTTCTTTTGTGGCGGTTTGCACGGGTTGAGTCCCCGGACTATGCGGCCTGTTTTCTGCGGATAGGGTGTTTGCTGATTGGCTTTGCCAAGGAGCGGCCTGAGCGGATGGAGGCTTGCGGACTGGTGCATTGCTTAGTGGTCGCGGGTGCAAGCTTGTGGTGATAGGCGGTTTGGCTCGTGTCCGTGGGTAGCTTGCGGACTGGAGTGTCCGCGGTGTGGGCTGTTGCGGACTGGGCTTATAGCTTGGCTGAGGCCTTGTCGAGCTCTGGTGGCACAGCAGGCGATTTGCTGTGGAGATCGATTGGCGGACTGGGTTTGGAGTCCGGGGTTGGCTGTTGTTTTGGACAGAAGTGCGAGGAGCTCGCGGACTGATGGCGGTCTGTGCTAGGGTGTTTGGCGGACGGGAATTTGAGTCCGCCATGCTCGCATTGGCCCTTGATGGTTTTGGACTTGGTCACACTTTGTGCCAATGTAACACCCCCTGTCCGTCACATAGCATATAGCAGTAGGTCCGGCCGGGGCCCGACGCCATATACCACAGACAGACCGGGTGGTTACGTATGGAAACCATCCAACCAATCTCAACGTCCTACACAGAGCATTCTAGCGGAAGCAGTTTATATAAGTTGTAAAACAAGAACCCAGCAACAAGCATGAATGTCCACTAATACAAAAATAGGAATGTTATTACAAAAATACTCAAAACAAGCCTTAAGGCCATACAAAAAATGTTTCACTTGTCTGTTACATGATTTACCAACCTCGGCACGCAGGCCGGCCATACATGAATAAAATAGAAAACATTTCCACTTGGGCCTTCGAGGGCCAGCTTCGCAAAAAGGGCTTTAGCCCGCTATTGACCGCTTGGTCCAGCTGCACCTGCAAGCAACAAACCACCGCACGGTGGCAAACAAGGCAACGGTCAGCATGCTGACCAAATTATAACGATCCCGCCCCCAACTCGGGGCGGCGATGCTCCTTCCCTGCATTTCATTAGCATAAGCGAGCAATATAAAAACCATAGCCATTTCATCACAGGCGTTGGCTCGCACGGCCACACGCCCCGTGCACTCAGGGCACATTCTCGGTGAACCGGTCGATGTCACGTCAATTAAAGTCATTAACATTCCGGACTCACCACCGCCACTTAGACGGCCATTCCTATGAGCAATTCGTCTTCCTGGCATTGGTCACGTCAATTTAAGCCATTGACCGCCGAAGACTCCCATCTATGCCAACGGCGAGTGCCATGTAACTTTAGGTCTCTCTAACCCGAACGACATAAAGCGGGTACGGCTCCATCTAACCCGTGCTCACATCGCAACGGCAATTTAAGCCATTTGCGCGGGTCAAACTTTCACCGAATCCCATTCTAACACAAGTCACATAACCCCGTTATGTTCAAGTTGGCTCTCAGGCCACCAAGTTGGCAAGACCTCGTGTCCGCCCAGTTTTCCGGGTGCACCTTTGGGTTAGTCCCCAAGGCTCCCTGCTGCAATCTACCGCGTAGAAAACCCAAAAAACACCCAATAGCACGGAGTCTTCTCCGGCCTTATGCAATGCAACATCACCGATCCGGACTAACATGTCCGGGTAGGCTTCAACCAAAATGCCTATGTCCGTTCTCGCATACGGACTCTAAACAACGGGGACTTCACATATCTACCCGAAGGAACGCCTCCAACTCTCCGCAAACTCGCGAGAGCGGGCTTCCTATGCAAAGAAAGAGAGCGACTCATGCTCAAGATGAGGATCGTTACCCTTGCGGTCCTCTTTGGCGCCATCGAAAAGTAATCAGATGGAAATCACCGCACTTGCGTCGCCTCCGTGGATCCGGAGTCGGCTTGCGATTCGGAGCTCCGAAGCTCCTCCAATGGCGGATCTAGCTCCTCTTCTTCTTGCCTTAGCTCTCCTTTCTCCAAGGATTTAGAAAGAGGATAAGTGGAAAAAGTGAGGGTTTTCTAAGTCAAAACCCGGGTATATCCCTTCAGGAACAACCCCCAGCCGTTGGATCTTCAGTCAAAGAAATGAACGGCTTCGATTCGGGGCTGAAATGCCCAATCTGGACCAAACACGGCCTGGCACACGCCCGTGTCCAGGGCCGTGTGCCTCATTCGCCGTCAAAATCGAATCACCTGGAACCTCACACGGGTATCGAACACGCCCGTGTTCGAGCTGACACGCCCGTGTTCCACCTGACACGGCCGTGTAGCTGGCCTGTACCCCATGATTTTCTCCTGTTTTCAACCCGAGCACTGCACGGGTTCTAGGACACGCCCGTGTCCTTGCCCGTGTCACCTTGACACGCCTGGGCTCCAGGCCGTGTACATGGTCTCGACACTTCGCGGCTAAGTGTCGACATGGGTCGACACGCCCTGCGACACGCCCGTGTCGCAGGCCGTGTGCCATGTCTCGACACATTGTCGACACCAAAGTGTCGACTTCGCGGGACGAGTGTCGACACGGGTTGACACGCCCTGCGACACGCCCGTGTCGCAGGCCGTGTGCCGTGTCTCGACACAACGTCGAAGCACTGTGTCGACTTCACGGCTAAGTGTCGACACGGGTCGACACGCCCTGCGACACACCCGTGTCGCAGGCCGTGTGCCCAGTCTCGACACAATGTCGCGACCAAAGTGTCGACTTCGCGCCTTAGTGTCGACACAGGCTTGACACGCCCTGGGACACGCCCGTGTCCCAGGCCGTGTGCATGCAGCCAGAACTCAAATTGGCCCAAAATATTCCCCTTTGCTCCTTTGAGTTTCAGGGCGTTACAGCCAAGGCCATGGTGTCCGCGGTATCCGCCAAGTCCGCTGTGACCGGGCGGACTATTGCTGTCTTCCTTTGGTCGTGGACTTGTGGTGGATTGAGGTGTGAGTCTTGCGGACTGCCTCGGGTTGGTGCGGACTGCCATTGAAGGGGGTTGCTGTCTTGCAGTGGTTGGAGCTTTGCGGGCTGATGCCTTGTCCGCATAGCTTGGGCGGACTGGAGAGGGTTCGCCAATGTTTGCCTTGCTCCTGGCGGTTTGCCTTGGTATCCGGCTAAGTCCATGCGGACTCCGCGGACGGAGGGTTGCTGTCGCGCGGGCTGGGGTGGTGACGCTATCTCTTGGGCGGTGACCACACTCCTCATCTTGCCTATAAATAGGACCCCCCTGGCATAACCTAAGTAACTGGAGTGAACAGTAAGTTGGGTTGAGCGAAGTGCTGCGGTCTGTGTTCGTCAGTCCGCGCTGACTGTTTCAGGCTGACAGTTTGCTGTGTGCAGGTCGTGCGGATAGCTTCAAGGAGCCAGGAGTTTGGCTGTGACTTCGGTCAATTGCTTGGAAGTGTGCGGTCTCTTCGGACTCAGCAGGAGCTCACTCTGCGGCTTGTCAATTCTGTTTCATCTTTGCCAGCTTCAATAACCTGTCCGCCGGCTTCAGGCGGGGTAGGGGTGTTCCTCAGTTCAGGTTCGGCAGGAGGCGAATAACGGTGTGTCCGCGCGGCCTCGCGGCTTCGGCGGACTCCGTGTCTATTCGGCGGATTGCAACATAGCTTGGGCGAGATCAGCGGACTCGGCGACCTCGGCGACCTCGCGGTCTCGGCGGACTCCGGTGCTGTCCGCCCGGCTTGTGTTTTGGTGCTTTCTGTTTTCAGCTGTTATACTAGCAAAATCATGTCTCGCTATGTATGCCTCGCATTGTAAAGAAGTGAATGAATAAAAGACCTGCTTGTGCTTCCATTGTTTGTTGGCATTAACCTCTGTACCTTGGTTTCCGCTGGTTCAACGTGCGAACTGGGTAGTTCCGAAGATAATAATTTGGCGTTTGGGCTATCTTGCTGACCACGTTGAGAAAATTTAACATGGTATCAGAGCGAGGTTCCTGAGGTTCAGTTGCGTGAGCGGAAGTCAGCCAGTGTTGTTACTCAGTGCTTGAGTGGTGAGCAACCTGTGTTGTTGCTCGGAGATGCTGAAAGGTTGCCAACAGGTGTTGCAATGGAAGGGAGCTTTGCAAGAGGTCTGGGCATTGAACTCTTAACGCCGACTAACTTCAAGAAGTGGAAGTTGTGCATGAAGAGTTATCTTCTTGGCGAGGAGCTGTGGGAAGTCGTCGGTGGAGACGACAGACAGGAAGTCACTGCTGCTTTCGGTACTGCTGAGCAGGTGAGGCTCTGGAGAAGAACAAATGCTAAGGCGGAGTTCATTCTGAAGAGAGCCGTGTCTCCGGAACTGTTTGATCACATCGTTGGATGTGAGTCGGCTGCTGATATTTGGACAACCATTGATGAGTTGTTCAATAGGAAGAATGTGGCGCGGCTACAGTTCCTGGAGAATGAGTTGGCCAGGGCAACTCAGGGAGACCTTTCCATCTCCAAGTACTTCTTAAAGATGAAGAGCTTGTGTGCTGAGTTGTCGGCACTAGATCCTGATGAGCCTATCTCTGAGGCAAAGATGAAAAGGCACATTATCCGCAGCTTGCGGAAGGAGTATGTGGCCTTTGTTACATCTGTTCAAGGGTGGGCTACTCAGCCGTCGTTGCTGGAGCTGGAGAATCTGCTTGCCTCGCAGGAGAGCTTAGCAAGGCAGATGGCTGGAGTGAACCTGAATCAGGAAGGCAGCGAAGCTTTCTTCTCAGGAAAGAAGAAAGGATGGGAAGGGAAGAAGAAGAAGAAGGTGCAGGCCGCTGTTGAGAAGGACCCCCCTGGCATAACCTAAGTAACTGGAGTGAACAGTAAGTTGGGTTGAGCGAAGTGCTGCGGTCTGTGTTCGTCAGTCCGCGCGGATTGTTTCAGGCTGACGGTTTGCTGTGTGCAGGTCGCGCGGATAGCTTCAAGGAGCCAGGAGTTTGGCTGTGACTTCGGTCAAGTGCTTGGAAGTGTGCGGTCTCTGCAGACTCAACAGGAGGTCGCTCTGCGGCTTGTCAGTTCTGTTTCATCTTTGCCAGCTTCAATAACCTGTCCGCCGGCTTCAGGCGGGTAGGGTTGTTCCTCAGTTCAGGTTCAGCAGGAGGCGAATAACGGTGTGTCCGCGCGGCCTCGCGGCTTCGGCGAACTCCGTGTCTATTCGGCGGATTGCAGCATAGCTTGGGCGAGCTCAGCGGACTCGGCGACCTCGGCGACCTCGCGGTCTCGGCAGACTCCGGTGCTGTCCGCCCGGCTTGTGTTTTGGTGCTTTCTGTTTTCAGATGTTATACTAGCGAAATCATGTCTCGCTATGTATGCCTCGCATTGTAAAGAAGTGAATGAATAAAAGACCTGCTTGTGCTTCCATTGTTTGTTGGCATTAACCTCTGTTCCTTGGTTTCCACTGGTTCAACGTGCGAACTGGGTAGTTCCGAGGATATTAATTTGGTGTTTGGGCTATCTTGCTCACCACGGTGAGAAAATTTAACAGACGAAGCTCAAGTCCTTTGCTCCGACCCTGAGATACAAATACCGGTCCTCCCCTTCATTCGGCCCTTGGAGCAGCGGAGCCTGGGTAAACTGTTTCTTTAGGGCCTGAAATGCCTCCTCGCACTCATTTGTCCACTCGAACTTCTAGCCCCCCTTAATGTATTAAAGAAGGGGGAGCACTTCTCCCCAGCCCGAGAGAGGAACCTGCTCAATCCTTCCAGTTTTCCTATCCACCGCTACATCTCTTTAGCATTTTGAGGCAACCCTAGATCCATGAAGGCTTTGACCTTGTCAGGATTTGGCTCGACCCCTGCGGGGGTGAGGAGATGTCCCAAGAACTCCCCCCTGTTGGCCCCGAAAATGCACTTCTGGGGGTTCAGCCGCATCTTATATTTGCGTAGGGTGGCGAAGGATTCCTCCAGATCTGGGAGGTGAGAGTCCACATCTTGACTCTTGATCATGAGATCATCTACATACACTTCCAGGTTCCTCCTATTCTGTTCCCGGAAGACCTTGTCCATCAGCTTCTAGTGTGTCACCCCTGCATTCTTCAGCCTGAAGGGCATCATCTTGTAGTAGTAGCACCCATCTCTCGTGATAAACGAGACATCTTTGAATTACAGGGGTGCATCCTAATCTGGTGATAACCTGAAAATGCATCTAAGAAGCTCATTACAGGAAAACCGACGGCTGAGTCAACAATCTCGTCAATCTGAGGCAAGGGATAACAGTTCTTAGGGCATTATTTATTAAGCAAAGAAAAATCAACATACATATGCCACCGGCCGTCTCCTTTTTTAACCATCACTACACTGGAGACCCAGCCGGGTACTGTATTTCGGATACAAAGCCGACCTTGAGGAGTTTGGCCACCTCCTCCCTGATGGGCTCGACTAGCTTGACTGCGGTGGACCACTTCTTCTATTGGATGGGGCGAGCTCTCGGGTCCAAATTGAGGAGGTGATAGGCCACATCCGCGTCAATCCTCGACATCTCTGCTGCGCTCCATGTAAAGATGTTCAGGTTCTTCTGGATGCATGCCAGCATCCTGACCTGAGCCTCTGGGGTCAGCCCCCCGCTGATGCGAACCTTCTCTATCTGCCTCCAAGGTGAGGACCTCCATCTCCACGACCTCTTTTGCAGAATCTAGCCTTGACTGCTCCCCCAGTTTCCAACGTCCCTCTCCTCCGGGACACAAACCTCCACAGCTTCTACCTCCACCACCATGGCCATTACCTCAAACAACTCCCCATGAACTCCTCCTGTCACCACCTCCTGGGTGCATCTCTCTTCTATCTCCATCCCCTCTCTGCCAGCCTCCTGCTCCGCCTCCTCCATCCTCCGCTCCATATCCTCGGCCCCTCCTGCCAAGAGATAGAGTCCACGGCAGTGCGGTAACATTCTCTGGACACCATCGGATCGCCACAGACCCGGACATAGATCCCCTCAGAATTAAACTTCAGTCATTGGTGGAAGGATGAGGGGACACAGCGGAAGGCGCTGATGAGGGGCCGCCCAAAGATGGCATTATAGCTGCTGGGGTCATCCACAATGGCAAACCTGCAATTCCTGGACTGCACCCCCCCCCCCCCCCCCCCCCCGTAGAGTGACGTGAATCCCTACTCCGTCTTCTACATCCCTCCTCTCCTTGCCAACAACCCTTCCAGGCACCGCCGCATTATTCTTTTGACGAAGTCGAGGAGTAGTGCCGAGACGCTAGCATCAGTGCGGCAGAGCTAGTCCTTAAAATGAAGAAGGAGCTGGGGGTCATGAAGGATGGTTCTGAGACGGTGTTTTGGCTAATGATATACTGTCCACCAATGCAGAGGTATCTATTCTGAAAATAATAGAAGGTATGATGGCCAAACAGCATGCCCATTTTGATCATTCCTTGAGGAAAGTGATGAAGAAAATTAAAGAAACTGAGAATGATTTGAACAACGGCCTTGCAGCTGTCAATGTGCGTTTTGACAAATTAGATGCAAGGTAGGATTCTTTGTTCGTCCAAGGTGGAAAATCTATTGTTCATACCATGGTCGGGCTCAAATGTAATCTGGACGTTCTTGTGGATGTTGATAAGAATTCAGTGACCACAATTGATGCTCACAATAGATCAATGACTCATTTTAACAAGACAATGGAATCATATGCCAATGCTATAGTTGTTAAAGTCAGAAAGGGGGAGGATGCCCTGAAAGATAAGGTAGATGATGTTGTGGCTTTCATGGTTGGAAACTTCGAAGGATCAATGAGTATAGTTATGATAACTTCTCTTGGTTACATAATGAGATTTTTGGCAGACCAGGTTAAGTTGATGCAAGTTTTTCGGTACCTGTTGGGCCTGCACCAGTATATGTTGAAGTTCATCCTGCTCAGGATTACTCTCAATACTGGTCAAACACTCAGGATCTTTCACACGATAAACTTGTTGTTGCTGCTAATATTCCAGATGCTCGAGTGGTTGAAGACTTCCTTCACCAGTTTACAAAAGAAGAAAATATGGCGAAGGCCCATATGCTGTGAGATCAGAGCCTGCCAGAGAAATGCCCAACAGAGAAATGGCAAACCGAGAAATGACTGAGGTTTGGAGTCTGATTTCCAGAGGCATCATCTTAAACTCATTCGCAATGGTTGACGTTCGAGGTGAAAATAGGTGGAACCACTATGATCGAGAGGAGTGATAGAAGTATGAGGTGGCGAGCGCAAAGAAAAGAATTCATTTCAGGAAACATAGACATGATGATCCAACGGCACCACTAGCTCCACCGAGATATTATTGAAATAATTGGTTTCAAGATATCCTAAACACCTAGAGGGGGTGAATAGGTTCAATTCCTTTTTATTTAGGCAGATAACATATATTACTGTTAGACAGCTTATTCAGCAATTATCACAGCACAGTTTAAAAACAAACACAGCCAACACAGATTGCACACAGATTTATAGTCGTTCCCCAAGAGATGGGTACATCCACTTTCCCCCTTTGTCTATCTAGCAGTATACTAGATTCGGCCTAACTCCCTTCTTTCTTCTCAGACCCTCAGATCTTACAACTCAGAACCCTGAAAGGTTCCTACAGCTCATACTTCACCAACTGCTACAACTCAGATTCTTCCAGAGAATCCTATCTCAGAGTGAGTCCACACTCCTACAACTCAGTCAATCCAACACTGTCTCAGCCTCTTTCACCAGGCCTACAACACAGAGAAATTAATCCCCTACCTCAGGCACTCAGCCCTACCTCACCCTTTATAAACTTAGGCTTACAACTCAGAGAGATAACTCTCTTACACTCAGATCTATAAAAGATCCTACAAAGAAAATTGATTATAAAAAGAATAAATCCTTCACCCAGGTAGAGAGGAAAGGTTTGAAGGTTTCTTGATTAGTTTTTGATAGATCTGACTGCTTAAGATTCAATCTGTCTTAGCTTCTTCAAAGCTTCTTGAATCTGAACAAAGTAAGGTTGATCTTCTTGTGAAGTTGGAGATGATCCTCAATCCAGCTCCCTCTTCTTTCAGATGTAGATCTGAATTCTTCTTGCAGACTTATTCAGGATCTGCCCTTAGAGACTTGTTGATTTTCAGCATCTGAACTTCTCTTCTTTCTTGGATCTCTCTCTCTGTCTCTAGTCTCTTCTCTTGATGATAGAACAGGTCTTTATATATATCCTTCTGAGGTTACCGGCTGATCCGGTTCATAATGGCCTTCTGACAGCTCTAACAGATGCAACATCTTTGTTAGTTAAGACAGCTGTCAAGTCTTCAGTCTTTACACTTGATACCTCAATGTACCCTATCTCAGCAGAAAAATGTCGAGACAAAACTCCAAATGTGTCAACACAAATAGACCACGTGTCGACACAATTCTTGATGATGTCGACACAGCTCTCATAGTGTCGACATATCCCTTCTTTATCTACTCGACACAGCTTCTGTGGAATGTGTCGACACAATTCCTGTGTGTCGACACAACAGCTTCGAGTCTCGACAAAGTTGGTGTTGATAGAATTCTAGTGTGTGTCGACACAAGTCCTGTGTGTCGACCCAATTATTGTCGACAGAATTCTGGCATGTGTAGACATAAGTCCTGTGTGTCGACACAATTGTTGTCAACAGAATTCTGGCATGTGTCGACACAAGTCCTGTGTATCGAAACAATTATTGTTGACAGATTTTTTTGTTTGTCGACACAAGTCCTGTGTGTCGACACAATCTGGTTTCTGGTGTCGACATAACTCTTCTCAAGTGTCGACACTTGTACTTAGAAATGTTTTCTACATTTCCTTAACCTGCACATCAAAACTCAATAACCCATCAAATACACCATGATGTATATTATTGAGTTAAGTGAGGCTTCTCCAAATCAGGTACACAGTCTCCAATGTACCTGAAAGTTATTAGTTGTCTGCCTAAATCACCTAGAGGGTGTGAAGAGGTGATATGTGCGTCTTCTTGAGGAATAAAAAATTAGATCTAAGCACAAGACTATCTACCAAACAATCACAGACAAATAAAGATTTATAGTGGTTCCCCAATCTTGGGTACATCCACTTTCCTTCACCGATCTAGCAATAAACTAGACTCGGCTACTCCACTATCTCGGATTGAGAAACCAATCCTACTTCTCGGAACAACATTACTACAATCTCGATCCACAAAGCAGATATACACTCGGAAGATAAAACTTCTTACAATCTCAGAGTCAAAGGCTCCTACACTCGGAGAAAACTTCTCCTATAATAATAAAATAAAATGTGTAGGAAATACAAACAAAAAAATCTCTATCAGATATGCAAGAATCGGCCTGGATCTTCTTCTTCTAGACTTTTCGGCTTTATCAGAAAGTTGAAGAAAATCTCGACAAGATCAGATCTGAATCTTCTTAACTTTACACGATCGAATAGAGGATGAGAAGTTGTGCGGCAATCTCGATCTATAAAATCTTCTTAATATGAATCCTCTGAAAATGAAAACCCTAGCCGGATGAGAATCGGTTGCGGCGGCTTCTTTGAGAGAGAGAGGATCAGAAAACTTAGAACAAAAATCTGGCTGCAAAAACTTCTGATAGAATTTCTTCTTGCTTAGGGTTTGTCGGTTTGACAAGACTTTATATAGGGTCGAAGATAATCTGTCATAATTAATTCATAATGAGGGACACATGGACCAATCACGTCAAGGCTCATTAAAGAATCTGTTAAACTGGACTTAACGAAATTTTCAGAAACCTGAAGTAATATACTCGAGTGAAGAAGATACTACTCGAGTACTTTATATAACTACTCGAGAGAGATGAAAATAACTACTCGAGAGAGATGAAAATAACTACTCGAGTACTTAGAGACAGTTACTCGAGTAACCTGAAGAGAACTACTCAAGTATATTCTTGAAGAAAATTGAGAATTTGATCAGCTACTCGAGTACCAAAAAGACTTACTCGACTACTTAAGAAATTACACGTGAAGTGGAGTTACACAACTCAAGTACAAGAAATACTACTCGAGTAAATGAGAATAAGCTACTCCAGTGGTAGATAAACTACTCGAGTCAGGGAATTGGATTATTTTTTGAACTGGAAAACTTGGTTACTCGAGTAGTGAAGTTGAACTACTCGACTGAATAAGAACTACTCGAGTATATGGAAATAGTCACTCGAGTAATTGACTTAGAGAAATTCTGAGCGAAGAAATTCTGGTTACTCGAGTAAAAATACTGGACTACTCGAGTAGTAAATGAACTACTCGAGTACATGACTTAACTACTCGAGACAGAAAGTATAAACTACTCGAGTACTATAAAGTACTACTCGAGTACTTTACTTAGAATATTTTTAGAGAGGGAATACTGTAAACTCGAGAATAATATGGAAACTACTCGAGTAGTTGTCTTAACTACTCGAGAGCCATAAATTGACTACTCGGGATCTATCATCCTTACTCGAGTAAGAGTAATTTTACTCGAGTATATACTGAGCTATTCACTCGAGTAGGTGTAAAACTACTCGAGTAAAACACTTAGTAAAATTTTCTTAGACAAAATTTTCTTTTCTTTGGTGAGACCAGCATCAAGCCTTTTCTAATAAGTCCTAGTGCTTGAATATGAAGTGTATCCCAATAGAGAGACTACACATGAGTCAACACCTTGGATCACACAATGAGGGATTATATTGTATGGTCATGTGTTTGGTGACCCATTGTAGACTGACATTGGTATACACTTGCCATTAGATTCCTGCAAACACATAACTCAACCAAAGCATCAAATACAACTTAATTCATCTTAGTTCAAGGGTGACTTCATCAAATCTGGGTTAATGTGGATACAATACCCAACAATCTCCCCCTATTTGTAGAAGTCAGAATCCTTTACACAAAGGTGAATTATAGACATAAAAAATGGTATGTAGATAAATCAGTGTAAGCAAGCATAAGACCAGAAACAAAATAACATGATCAAAAACTTAGAATTATATAAATGTGATTTTCCAAAAATGTCATTTCTACAACAATATCACTTCCACAATCTCATATGCCCTTGTAGCTCAGACATGGTGGTGCTGCCTGTCTTGCTTCTCTTGTTGTCTCCTCTGATATCTGTAAGGCTTGGGGTAGTACTTAGGAGGTCTTGGAGGAGTGATGTAGATTTTATAAAGTTTTGAAAAAAATCCAAACTAAACTCTCAACTAGGCAAGTGCACCTATCGAAATTTAGTATAGGAAATATCGTATTTAAACTCGGGGACCGTTGAGTATTTGTACTCACAAGGAAGAGTTATTATTTTATTGATCGGAAAATTGGTTTTTGTGAAAACGAAAACGAACGTTAAATTAAGAGGAGAAATTCGATGAATAAAAGGCTAGCACTTGATCTGGAATCCCTTTGGGCTAGAATAAAATCCATGAAATTAAAGAGCACAAGCATCTAAATTATTAACTTCGACCGCGGAGGTTCCAAAGCTACGAAGCGCCTCTCTCGAGAATACGCACTCGACTAACCTTAGGTAGATCGATTAAGACCTCTCGTCCAGTCGAAAGATCTAAGCTTGCTTTAGGCGGTGAACCTCACTAATGGAGTTGACTCCAATGCGGAAGAATTTTGCGTTCCTCTCTCGAGGCGTGCAAGAAACTCTCTTTATCCTTGAGTGATCTACTCGTATCCACAACCTCTCGGTAAATCTAGGATACGAATCTAAGCTCGAATAAACATAATTTGCAACTTATGAATTCGAAGAAAATTTAAATCAAAGATAAATCAAAGCATATAAAATAGAATGCTTGCTAATTTGAGACAAAAATAAGAATTTTACTCCATTCCAAAGTTTATCATGATCAAGTGCTAATTGAAAATTAGCTACTCATCATGATGAGAGAATTACAAGAAAGATTGAAGAGAGACATGATTATAAAATTACTTGGAAATAAAGACTACACTATGAATTGAAAATGCAGGAAAAACAGTAAAGAAAATATAATTAAGCTCCCAAAAATCTCTCCCTGAGCATCTGAAGCTGTCTGGAATTTATAGAAAAAGTTGCTGGGTGGTCACGCCCCTAGGTCACGCCCGTGACCTAGGGCGTGTCGGTCTCGGAACCGTCATCTTCAAGTCCTCTGAACGTTGGAGTGAAACCGCCACCGCCAAAGTCGATAATTGGCGGGTCACGCCCCTAGGTCACGCCCGTGACCTAGGGCGTGTCTTGACGGTTGTAGAAAAACGGCGGGAAGCAGAAACGGCGGGAATAACTCCGGCCGTTGTTGGAAGGGTAACGCCCATGGTCACGCCCGTGACCGTGGGCGTGTCTTGAGAAAACTCCCAGCACCTGAAACTGCAGCATTAAGTCGGCACGCCGGGCTGTCACGAGGTTCGTCACGCCCGTGCCAATTGTGTCACGCCCGTGACTTGTTGCAAATAGAAACTGCCATTGACTGGAAGATAGGGCAAAGCACTGGATGTCACGCCTGGTGTACACGCCCGTGTGATGATAGTCACGCCCGTGACCTTAGGGTGTGTACTTTTAATTGACGTGGCAGATAGCTCCTTCCACGCGCCGGGTTCTCGCCAGGATGTCACGCCCGTGACCTTGTCGGTCACGCCCGTGACTTTGGCATGTCCTTTTGAAATTTTCTTGCTTTGGCCCAGTTTTGTCTTCTGATCAGCCCTATAGACTACAAATTGAGATTTGCAGCCCAGATTGCCCTGAAATAAGAAATTAGAAAAATTAGATAATAAAATTATAAAATATACTTATAAATTAATTAATTATTAAATAAAATATATATAAATATATGGATAAAATTAGAGTTATCAAATACCCCCATACTTACTCGTTTGCTCGTCCCGAGCAAACAACTTTACATGGAGAGTATAAAAAATCTTAACGCTAAAAACAAAAATTGAATATAACAAGTAGAATGCGAAGTCTTATGGCTATGCTTGTAGTTATTATTGTAGAAGAACCTACTCAGCATACAAATTAGTTTTTTAATTTTCTAAAATGTGTTTCCACTTATTATTTTTACTTCAAAGATGGAAACACGATAAATCTTCGAATCACGTTTAGGGAGAAAGTAGCGTGTTTGCTAAGATAACATTGCACAAATCGAAGATCGGGATACCCTCCAAAGAAATCCATCAATGTCGATGGCCATAGGCTTGCCCTTTCACACTTTCGCCACGGCACTAGGTTAACTTATAAGCACAAATCAGTAGGACTTAAGTAGGTTGGAATGTAGGCTTAGTTTTTTGGTTTGGAAAAATAAAAATAAATGCGATGGGTAGACACACCAAAACCTAAAGAGAGCTTGCACAAAAGAAGTAAATTGAAAAACTCCGCCAATTCCTTTATTTTTTTTATATGTTGAATATTTTTTCAACTTCCTCGTTTTTTTTTCTTTCTTCTTTTTTTTGGTTTTTTTTTCCTTTTTTTTGTTTGTTTTTTTTAGAGGAGAAGTGAAAAATAGAACAACTCTTGTATATTTTTTCAAAAGCCACCAAAATAAAATGGCTCCTAATCACACATAAACTGGTTTTATCTATAATTTCAAGCTCGGTTTTAGGTGTGTAATTAGGATGCTTTTTAGGTTTTGGTAAAGTGTTGGTGGAGCTATAACAAAAGGAAGGGTATAGGCTCAAATTGGCTTAGTAAGGGTAAAACGTTAGGTAACGGTGCAAAGGCTCAAACTAGCCAAAAAAATGCCTAAATCCTTTTCATACTAATGAGTTTAACCTATGCAAAGTCTTGAGAATAGCTAGAGGGCAAGTTCTAGACATCGAGAAAGAATACCTCTTTCTTGATCCGCGAAATATCTCTCTAGTAAACTTCTACACACTCTCCTAAAATATTTTTAGATTTTACCGGTTTCCAAGTAGAAATAAAATAAACTATTTCTACGCATTCAGAAAAAGAAAAATCTAATTGTATGCTGAATATTTAATTCTACTCAAATTCTACTAGCATGTGCACTTAACTAGAAACACAGCATGGCCAACAGTTCTACTACAAAATTCAAAATTCAATTAAAGCATCAAAAATTTTCTAAACATATGTAAAAGTTGAATACCTAGAATTTCGCATGTGAGTAAATAGAGAAATAAAGATCTCCCTAATTTTGAAAATAATCATATTTTTTTTTATTTTTGTATTTTTTTGTATTTTTTTGTATTTTTGTAAAGTAAGCAAAAACAAAATTGCACAAAAGAAATAAAATCCTTTTTTTGTATGTTTTGCTTAAGAAATATCCCCCCATACTTAAACAAGACATTGTCCCCAATGAAAAATAAATAAATAAAGAGAAAAGATAGGAGACTTCCCTGAAGCGGGTCATGCAGCACCAAAATGTACCTGGAAGACAAAGCTGAAGCAAAACATATTTTTTTATTATAATTTTACGAAAAAGAAAAGAAACATGACAAAGGAAAAGAAAATGATAAAAAGAAAAGATACAATAGGGAGGTCTACAATCCCAAAGAAAAAGAAAGCAGGCTAATCCTCATCGCTATGCTGCCGCAGCTCCTGATAGTGCGTCCGGAGGTCTGAAAACTCACGCTCAATACGTGTCATGGAGGAGGCTTGATTTGCCTCTAGCGTGGTAAATCGACTGTCAAAACTCACAAATCGAGCGTCAAAATCAGCCTGCATCGTATCTAAGCGTGTGTGAAGAGACGCAAACTGACGATCCCAATAGCTTTGAGGGCCGGACTCGGAAGAAGGGTCCTGCGGTGGTGGAGGAATCTGGGGAGAGTGAATAGTGCCCCTGGGACCGACACCGTAATCAAGGTCAAGATCTCCACCACCGACTGCGGGGGGAATAGCTTCAAACTCTCCATCACGTCGCCGCGCTAGGCCGAGTGCCTGAAGGGTCTGGAACTGGATGACTTGCTGAGGCGTGGAAGAGCATCCCAAATACCGAGCTGCTTCGCGAGGAAAGTGATGAAGTTCCCGCCGTGCACTGCTCCCAACCTTGCATTTTCGGCCTGGTGTCGAAAGAAAATTGCGAGCAGATAACCAACGTTGAGGGGGACCCGGTAAAACATACTATATAAATATAGTAAGTCTGCCCGAGTCACCACCCCGTGGCTATCGCCGCGACCAGAAATAGTGAAGGTAAGGAGGTTGTGGAGAATACGTAAGGCGGGAGAAATGAGTTGGCTGCCTTTGGATTTCTTTGGGGTGTAGGGGGCGGTGTCACTACCGATTTCGGCCCAAAAGGCGAGAAGGTTGACATCGGTCGGGAAATTAGTAATTAAATCGAGATAGGCGGGAGATTGGGAAAAAGCCTCCGAGCAGAAGACCATGACGACATTGAGCTGGCGGATGGTGAGCTGATGCACCATCCCACCTATGCAAAAGATGATGAAGTCGTCATTGGCCCCCCAGCGGAACTCGAATGAAGCCAAGAACTCAACGGTGAGTTCAAGAAAGGCATGCTCGGAAATAGAGAAGAGGGAACTCCATCCAGGGGTGGATAGAAATCCCCGTACCAAATCCACAGCTCCAAATGTGGCGAGGATCGCCCAATCTAAAATGCGGAACACGCCAAGGGGTTTGGCGCGTAGGCGCTCGCTGCGCTCCTGCTGGGTTTGGTTTTGAAATAGGAGCATGGCTTCCGCTGCGGCAGGATCCGCGGGGTGCTCGGAGGAGGAAGCGGTGGAGCGAGGGTGGTGGCGAGGCATTTTGGAAGAAGGGAGAAGAAGGAAGGATTCAGGTTAGCAAAGGGAGAAGAGAAGGGTTGGATGGTGTGGAGGAAGAAGAGGGGGAAAATCCCTATTTATAGGGTTTTCGGGTTGGTCACGCCCCCTTGTCATGCCCGTGACAAGGGGCGTGACAAGCACGGGACAAAAAGAAAAGGAATCCGAGGCTGCCAGCCTCGGATTCGCTGGTCACGCCCTAGAGTCACGCCCGTGACTCTGGGCGTGTAAGGCATGTCTGACGCAGGAATCCAATGCGCTGGCATTGGATTCCAAGGCCACGCCCCAGATCATGCCCGTGACCTGGGGCGTGTCTCTTAAAAAAATAAAGGTACAGGAATCTGAGGCGTTGACTCAGGGTCACGCCTCAGATTCGATAACACGGCCCAGGGTCACGCCCGTGACCCTGGGGCGTGTATCTGAAAACGAGAATAAAAAATTTTGCCGTTTTTTTTTCAAATTTTTCGGGCTAGTCACGACCATGACTAGTTAGTGTCACGGGCGTGACACTAACTATCACGGCCATGACTGGGCAGGAAGAGAAGTTTTCCAGCTTCACTTCGTCGAACGAAATTTCGGCCTAGACACGCCCGTGACCAATGATGGTCACGCCCGTGATAGTACCGAAAGACGAACTAAACACTGCGCTCGACGAAACCACTCTCGGGTTTCGCTTGACGAACTAAACACGTCTCGGTCACACCCGTGACTCATAGGTCACGCCTGTGACAGAGGCGTGTACGAGCAGAAAAAAAAATTTTCTTTTGATTTTTTTTATATATTTTTTTAAGATTCAACTAAATGATAATAAAACAAAAGTTACCGACTTGAAGAAACGCGTAGACTTGACGCTCAACTCCGTCGATCGTCACGCCGAAAAAAGATGTCCTTCAGACCTACAAAAATTTAAATAAAATTAAAAATAAGAAGAAAAGATAAGCATGGGGTGCCTCCCACAAGCGCTTTGTTTATTGTCGTTGAGCTCGACCAAAGCGGGGCACTCGTTTATGGGTTCGGAGGTTAATTTCCTCCCGGTACTCATTAGTAGTATCGCCGGCGAGGAATATCTTCAACCGGTGCCCATTCACTTTAAATTCGCCTTGTTCCGGGTGCGAGATAAGCACTGTCCCATAGGGCCACACCTCTTTTACAATAAAAGGGCCGGACCATCAGGACTTGAGTTTGCCCGGAAAAAGTCGGAGGCGCGAATTATAGAGAAGAACTTGGTCTCCCAGTTTGAAATCTTTAGGGTGCTTAATTTTTTTATCATGATAACATTTTGTGCGCTCCTTATAAAGTTTATTACTTTCATAGGCTAAGGAGCGCCACTCATCGAGCTCGTTAATTTGGAATTTCCGAAGCTTGGAGGACAAATTTTCATCTAGATTTAAAAATTTAAGCGCTCAAAAGGCGCGGTGCTCAAGCTCAACCGGTAAGTGACATGCTTTCCCATAGACCAATCGGTACGGCGTACAACCAATAGCAGTCTTGTACGCGGTCCGATAAGCCCAAAGAGCATCATCAAGCTTGACCGACCAATCCTTCCTACTAGTAGAAACCGTTTTCTCTAAAATTCGTTTGATTTCACGGTTAACTACTTCTTCTGGCCACTTGTTTGAGGGTGATAGGGGGTGGCTAACCTATGTGTAACGCCGTATTTAGACAAAACCTTAGCGAATTGTGCGTTACAAAAGTGGGTGCCCCTATCACTAACTATTGCCCGCGGTGCTCCAAATCGTGGAAATAGTTTTTTGAGAAATTGGGTCATGACTCGGGCGTCATTAGTGGGAAGGGCTTGCGCTTCCGCCCACCGTGACACATAGTCGACCGCTACCAAAATATATTTATTTCCATGCGATGTTGGTAGCGGTCCAACAAAGTCGATCCCCCATAAATCAAACACTTCTATTTCTAAAAATGAATTTAATGGCATTTCATCACGGCGGGAAATATTACCTGAGCGTTGGCATTATTCACAACGACTTACATGGGCGTGAGCATCCTTGAAGATGCTTGGCCAATAGAAGCCTGCTTCAAGTATCTTCCGAGCCGTCCAATTAGCTTTATAGTGCCCACCGGCGGGTCCCTCATGACAATGCTTTAAAATTTGTGCGCCTTCCTCATGAGAAACACACCTCCGCACTACTTGGTCCGCGCAAACACGAAAAAGGAAGGGATCCTCCCAAAAATAATTTTTCAAATCAGAAAAGAATTTTTTCTTTTCTTGATAAGAAAAACCATTCGGGAGGAATCTCACAACAAGATAATTTGCGAAATCGGCGAACCAAGGAGTGGGGAGGGTGATTGCCTTATGAATGGCGTGAAGGCGCTACTCGGGGAAAGTGTCGTCAATGTCCTCCTCCATGAGCTCCCCCGAATTGGGGTTCTCCAACCGCGAAAGATGGTCAGCCGCCAAGTTCTCCGCTCCTCTCTTGTCGCGAATCTCCAAATCAAATTCTTGGAGTAGTAGGATCCACCTAATCAATCGCGGCTTTGCATCTGTTTTTGCTAGTAAATATCTCAAAGCCGAATGATCAGTAAAAACAATAATTTTAGACAAGGTGAGATATGAGCGGAATTTATCAAATACGAAAATTACGGCTAATAATTCTTTTTCGGTAGTCGTGTAATTTTCTTGTGCAGCGTTTAATGTTTTGCTTGCATAATAGATAGGATGAAATTTTATATTTATGTGTTGTCCTAACACCGCACCGACGGCAAAACTACTAGCGTCGCACATTATCTCAAAATGAAGCTCCCAATTGGGAGCGATCATGATAGGGGCGTTAATCAATTTTTCTTTAATAAGAGAAAAAGCACCCAAATAATTTTCGTCAAAAATGAACGGCGCGTCTTTTTCTAACAAGTGGGTAAGGGGCTTAGTTATTTTAGAAAAATCTTTAATAAACCGGCGATAGAAACCGGCATGCCCCAAAAAACTACGAACGGCCTTAACATTTGAAGGGGGAGGTAGCTTTTCTATAGTTTCAATTTTTGCTTTATCTACCTCTATGCCCTTACTAGAAATTTTATGGCCTAAGACCAAACCCTCCCGTACCATAAAATGGCACTTCTCCCAGTTCAAAACTAGGTTCGTGTCCTCACATCTTTGGAGTACACGGGAAAGGTTTGCCAAACATAAATCAAACGAATCTCCAAAAACGGAGAAATCGTCCATGAAAACCTCCATGATATCCTCCACTAATTCGTCAAAGATCGCTAGCATACACCTTTGGAAGGTTGTCGGCGCGTTGCACAAACCAAAAGGCATCCTTCGATAAGCGAAGGTGCCAAACGGACAAGTGAAGGTTGTTTTCTCTTGGTCCTCGGGCGCGATTGGGATTTGAAAATATCCCGAGAGACCATCAAGAAAACAATAAAATGAATGCTCGGATAGCCGTTCAAGTATTTGGTCAATAAACGGCAAAGGAAAATGATCCTTACGGGTTGCATCATTTAATTTACGGTAATCAATGCACACCCGCCATCCGGTTACGGTTCGAGTAGGAACTAACTCGTTTTTATCATTAGGCACTACCGTTAACCCTCCTTTCTTGGGCACCACTTGGACCGGGCTCACCCAAGAGCTATCTGAAATTGGATATATGAAACACGCATCTAATAATTTTATTACCTCGGCCTTGACTACCTCCTTCATGTTAGGATTTAGCCGACGTTGAGGTTGAATGGTTTTGTGAGCGTGTTCTTCTAAAAAAATTTTATGGGCGCAAAAGGAGGGATTAATCCCTCTCAAATCCGTGATCTTCCACGCAATTGCGCGGCGATGAAGTTTTAAAGTATGAGATAATTTAATTTTTTTCTTCATCGGTCAAGTAGGCCGACACAATAACCGGAAGTTTTGAATCCTCCGCTAAAAATAAATACTCTAAATGATCAGGCAACTGTTTTAGTTCTAACGCGGGGGGTTCATCATGAGAAGTTTTCAAACGATCACTACCAATTTCTAGAAGTTCAAAAATAGGTGCGTGCGTGATCGAGAGATTATCACTATTTTCATGAGCAATTAAATCTAAATGTTCTAAATCGGCATCATGATCAATAGAAGATAAAGATTTTTCAGAAAAAAGAAAAGAGTCTTCTTCAGGAGAAGCCTCCAAATAATAACATGAGTCGTCATTTGAGAGCGAGTTTTTCGTAGACATGTCAATAGTAAAGGTAACTTATTCATCTCCGACTCTAAGGAGAAGTTTCCCATTACTAACGTCTATAATTGCGCGCGAGGTGGCAAGAAAAGGGCGACCGAGAATGAGTGGGACCTCGGTGTCCTCTTCGATGTCAAAGATGACGAAATCTACCGGAAAGATAAATTTGTCAACTTTGACAAGCACATCCTCTATGATCCCCATAGGGAGCTTGACAGACCGATCCGCCAATTGAATGCACATTCTTGTGGGTTTAGGTTCTCCTAATCCCAACTTCTTAACTAAATAATAAGGCATTAAATTGATTGAGGCGCCTAGATCGGCTAACGCACGTTTTACTAATAAATCACCAAACAAACAGGGAATAGAGAAACTACCCGGATCGGATAATTTATTAGGTAATCTATTAAGTAAAACTGTCGAACACTCCGCGTTCAATTGAACCGTGGAGATATCCTCAAGTTTCTTTTTATTGGATAAAAGATCCTTGAGGTACTTGGCGTATTTCGGCATTTGTGCTATTATTTCACAAAACGGTAGATTTATTTGGATTTGTTTAAACATGTCCAAAAATTTACCGTGATGTGATCATCCACCCGATCTTTTGCATTCTAGATGGATAGGGAAGAGGTGGTTGATAAGCTTTTGGTTTATTAAAAGTAGAAGGCTTAGGCGGAGGAGAAGATGAAGAAATTATTACCTCCGTATCAACCGGAATTGGAGAAGTATCAACCGGATTTGGAGAAGTGGTTACCTCCTTCCCGCTCCGTAGGGTGATGGCTTTGGCATGCTCCTTTAGGTTGGGCTCTGTATTGCCCGGTAGCGCTCCTTGTTGACGATCGGAGAGCATTTTAGAGATTTGCCCAATTTGTGTCTCCAAACTTTGAAGAGATCCGGTGAGATTCCGGATGTTGGCATCATTTGTAGTCGTATATTTAGTGAACAATTCCTCGAGATTGGGAGCTTTGGGAGCTTGTGGCGGAAAATAACTACTGGTGGGATTGTGTTTGGCGGGCGAGCCGCGTTCCCCGGATTACTCCAAGAGAAGTTGGGGTGATTCCTTATACCTGGGTGATAGGTATTGCCAAAATTGTTACCCGGATTATAAGGTGGCCGATTCGGATTACCTATGTAATCCACATGCTCGGCAATAGTAGAAGGCTCCCAATATCGGGGCTCACAGGTAGATTTGGACGAGGAAGCAGACATCTCGTTCATCTGTTTTTGTAGTTGCTCAACCTGGAGAGACAAACTTGAAACCATATCGATTTCATACATCCCGGCCAGTTTAGGTGGTTTAGACCGAGGTGTACTCCATTGATAGGTATTCAAAGCCATACCTTCTATAAGATCTTGGGCGGCCGCCGGTGTTTTGTTATTAAGCGTTCCACCGGCGGCGGCATCGATATGTTGCTTAGTTTGAGAATTTAGGCCGTTATAGAAGGTTTGGATTTGTAACCAATCCGGAATTGCATGACGAGGACATCGACGAAGCAATTCCTTGAAACGCTCCCAAGTATCATATAACGTTTCCGAATCAAGTTGGGAGAAATAAGTAATATCATTGCGCAATTTAGCCGTTTTAGCCGGCGGAAAGTATTTCGTAAGAAATCTTTCCGTCATTTGAGCCCAAGTTGTGATGGATCCTCTTGGTAGAGAACCCAACCACTACTTGGCTTTAGTGCGCAATGTAAATGGAAATAACCTTAGCCGTATGGCATCATCGGATACACCATTAATTTTAAAAGTATTGCATATTTCTATGAAATTTGAAATATGCGCGTTTGGATCTTCATCTTGAAGCCCATCAAATTGTACATATTGTTGTACCATTTGGATGATTTTGCTTGGCTTCAACTCAAAATTATTGGGGGCAATAGCGGGGCGAACAATACTAGATTGAGTCTCGTCCAAGTTTGGACGGGCATAACAGGACATAGTCCTTTGTTCGACCGCATTTGGCTCACCCATATGGAAGAAGCAGAAGAAGGAGATCTAGGAGAATGAGAAGAAGAACTAAATGAAGAAGGAGAAGAAGAAGGCGGTGACGGAGAGAGGATTAATGAAGGATTAGGAGTGTCTCCTAAGGATTCCGTATCTTGAAAATCGGAACTCGAAATCGTAAGCGGTGCTGAAGGGTCGCTCGATTTCCGGATCCAAATCAAAAGAGGCGACGGATTCCCTCGGGTCATACACCAAAATA